>CM046433.1:55482615-56212666 GCA_025506505.1 Flaveria sonorensis | reverse complement strand
ATCTATATCATTCATTATCTTCTTTCCGTATTATATGTACATTCATTAAATTCCGATGACCAGGTACTGTACCCCGAACATGTGCACAAAGCAACCCTTGGGCCTGGGACAAGTACATCATCATTATCATTCATCTTTCATTCCGGACCAATGCATGTGCTATACCCGAACACATTGTGCACGAAGCTAGTTACTGGGCCTGAGGTCTATCATAGACCTCGAACATTGTGCACGAAGCTGACCCAATACTAGGGTAAGCGGCCAGGGTCCATACATATGATCAATCACAAAGATTAGACCCTAGTGTGCATCCTCTAGGGTAGCTAACCTGTACACAGTGAGCTAACACCCTTCATTGGGTGTGAACCTCATACATTGCTTGCAAGACTTTTCATTACATCATTCATTAATGCATGCATTCATACTTTACGTTCCTCTTTTCATTGTCTTCACTTTACGTACATAATACTTCCTTTTACTTCATAATCATACCACGTAAAGCCATGGAAAATATACATACATAATAAGGAACATAACATAAACATAACCATACCATACATAGTATCATCACATCACATATGACATCATAAAGTCAACTTACATACCCTGGGAAAATCCCAAGTCAAAGCCTACACTTTACATTTTCCCCAAAATTTCAGAAATTATTCTAAGGCATAGGCGCATGAGCACTATGCAGGCGCATGGCCTCTGGGCGCAGGAACACTTAGGCGCATGGGAAAGGTTCTGGGCGCCGGGCACTATTGGGGCGCATGACCCAACACTTAGTCATTCTGGGCACTATTAGGGCGCATGAGTTTTGGGCGCATGGGACTAAACTTAGGCAATTTGACCGTTGGGCGCATGGGCCAATTTCAGGCCATGGGCAACAAACTCTCACTATCAGCATCATAATCAGTCCCAACATCATCAATTCATCATGTTCTAACTTAGTTCTAGCATTCTAAGCATCATAACATGAACATGGCATCATCATAACATCATAAATCACCCAAATCATAACCCACCCCATTCGCACATACACATTCATACGGGTACAAAAACCCATTTTCGTAAAAAAAACATACATACATGCATTTCCAGCCCCAAAATCAGTTAAAACGTGTAAAAAGAGGGTTCTAGAACTCACCTTTGACAACCTTCTAGTATGACTTCTTCAACCCATTTGCAATGAGTTCAAACACCTAAAACAAACCAAATCACACCACCCGAACACACAAACAAACCCATAAGCATACAACGAGGCATAGGCGGCCAAGAACAACTAAAAATGATGAATTCTTACCTTGTATTCGGTTTTCTTGTTCTTCCTTCTTCAAAATCCAAACTCTGCTCTTTCTCTCTCTAGAAAATCCGGTGTGAAAAGAAGATATGCAGAGAAGTGTGGGCGGCCATGCCCACTTTATGCACCCACTTTATTCTTTTTGTCCTTTGACACATTTAGCCCCTCAACTTGGGTTAAATTGTGTTTTTGTTTCTCTTTTTTTTTTTACACATTCATTCCTTCTTTTCGTCTTTAAAATTTTCCGGGTGTTACATGATACAAGATACTTAAATCTCTGTTCATCAAAAGCCTTTGTGAACAGATCAGCATGTTGTTCATTTGTGTTAACTTTGACTAGTTTTATCAATCCTTTTTAAAAATTATCTCTAATTAAATAATTCTTGTTGATGTGCTTTGTATTAAGTGCTGGATAGGATTCTCTATAATAGAGATAGCACAGTTGTTTTCTATATGGATGGGAGTCTCCTTGAAGTTGAATCCATAGTCTAGCATCTGATTCTGAATTCAAAGCACTTGAGCATAGCAGCTTGTAGTAACAATGTATTTGGCTTCAACAGTTGATGCAAACACATAGGATTGTTTCTTACAATGCCATAAGACTATCCTTCCACCAAGAAATTGACATCCCCAAGATGTAGACTTTGTAGTCAGATTGCAGCGACCATAGTCACTATATGTGTAGGCATACATATTGAAATCAAAATTCTTTAGATACCAAAGGCCTAATTTGGGAGCACCTTTAAGATATCTAAGAATTCTCTTGACCGCAACCAGGTGTGACATCTTGGGTT
Source organism: Flaveria sonorensis (assembly GCA_025506505.1). Lineage (NCBI taxonomy): Eukaryota > Viridiplantae > Streptophyta > Magnoliopsida > Asterales > Asteraceae > Flaveria > Flaveria sonorensis. Next base: position 56,210,572 of record CM046433.1, on the reverse strand, counting down.
GGCTTGATATCTGCACAAATACATGTAGTAAACATGATATCAAGCCTATTGGCTGTGACATACAATAAGAGACCAATCATAGCCTGTATAGGTGTTCATCAACACACTCCCCCTCAAGATCTAGTCCTAGAGAGTAGTTTCTAGCTATAGGTGTCTTAGCAACCTTACATTCAGTCATATGAAATTTGGTAAGTATGTCTTGTACATACTTTGATAGTTTATGAAGATGCCATCGTCAACCTACTTCACTGATTTTTAGAGAAGAAATTGAGTTCCCAGGCACTATTTCAAATCAATTCTTCATCAGTTCTCAAAGTCTTTGTAGAGCTTCAGATTAGTTGACCCAAAGATAATGTCATCTACATAAACGTGAACTAGCATCATGTCATTTCCCGTTCCTTTGATGAAGAGTGTTCCATCAATAGTACCTCTCTTGTATCTATGCTGATAGAGATACTGTGATAGTGTCTCATACACTTTCTTGGTGCCTAATGCAAACCATAAAGAGCTTTGTCAATCTTGCAGACATAATCAGGATGATTTGGGTCTATAAAGCTAGGTGGTTGTTGACATACACCTCCTCATCAATCACCCCATATAAGAAGGCACACTGACATCAAGTTGGTAGACCTTGAAACCCTTGAATGTAGCAAAAGTCAAGAATATCCTAACATCTTCAAGTCTTGCTACAGCAGCAAAGAATCTGTGTAGTCAATCCCTTCTTCTTTTGTGTACCCTTGAACAACTAGTCTTGCCTTGTTCTTGATGACAAGTCCTCTATCATCCTTCTTGTTCCTAAATACCCATTTGGTACCTATAGTAGTCTTCCCTTGAGGAAGAGGACATAGATTCCAAACCTTCTGTCTCTTGAATTGAAACGGCTCCTCCAACATTGCTTCAACCCACCTCTATCTTCAAAGCCTCATCAATCTTCTTAGGCTCAATCCGGGACAGAAACAAGACTAAAGACAAACATTTTTGTCATGGGTTTGTCCTCTTGTTCTCACCCTAGTCTCAACATCTTCAATGATTTTTTGTGGTGGGATAGGGACTTATGGATTCTCAATGAGGAATCACAGCAAGTTGTTTGGATAGATCTAAGTTGGTGAAATTCAGATCTGGTGCTTGAGAGTCATCCACCACATTAACACACTTATCAAGTGAGACTTGATCCAATGAGTGTGATTATCATTGATGTTGTCTTTTATGGAGTGGTTATCAACATCAAGAAATTCTTGATCACTATCACCACCTCCATCTCCTCCTACATTGGAAATTCGTTCATCTGAGTTTTGTGCATCTGTGCAGGAATTTATAGGCACCTCCAATGTATCAGCTAAAGATTTGTCATGGTTATGCTGATAGGACTTCCAATGCAGGACTAGTTACCATAGAGCTGAAGTAGTTTGAACACTTGATCTTCTCAGATCAAATCTTGGATTAGAATCTCCTGTTGGTAAGGTAACTATAGATCCTAAAACATCTTCACCAAATTGTTAAGACAGTTGGTAACTAAATCAAGATCAAACACCACTTAGGAGTAGAACATTTCACACTGAGTGTGTGCTCATTGAAGTTCACAGGGTTGACTCCTCAACTGCTCTGGTTCTAAAATTGTATACTCTATAAGCCTTAGCTTGGGAAGAGTATCCAATGAAATGTCCATCATCTGATTTCTCAGCAAATTGGCTATTTGATCCTTGAGATTTAGAGGGTGCAAGGACATCCAAATGATTTGAGGAACCAATGAAAGGTCTTCTTTTGTGCCACAGTTTATAAGGAGTCTTACCATGAGTCTTGACTACTAAAACTCTATTCTGCATATAGTAGGCAGTGGACTTCCTCTGCCTAGAAGGTGATGGGCATTTTAGAGTCAGATAACATGGTTCTGCATCTTCAATAAGTGTCATGTTTCTCCTCTCAACAACACCATTTGCTGAGGAGTCCTGCGAGCACTACATTGTCTTGTAATACCCTTTTCATCACAAAAATGTATCAAGGGTTTGGTTTTTGAATTTGGTTCCTTGATCATATCTTATGATCTTGACCTTGACAACATAATTCTAAATTTTTAGAACGAAACTCTTCAAGATCATAGGAGTCTCATCCTTAGTTCTAAGGAAGGAGACCAAGTATATCTTATGAAGTCATTTGTGATCACTAAGCCATAGGAGGTCCTTCCTAGACTCATTACACTGGTGGGGCTAAAGAGATCGATATGTAATAAGTGTAGGGGAGTAGTGATGGAGTTCATTTCATTTGGCTTGTAAGACATCTTGTGTTGGTTCCCTTTCAGGCACGCAACACAATGATCATCACTTGTAAATTCTTTCTTTGGCATTCTAGTTTCCAAATCATTCTTAATTAATTTATTCATATTTTTAAAGTTTACATGTTACATTATTTATGCAAGAGTAAAGACTCATCACTATTGTCTTTAGATAGAAAGCAAGAAACTTCTCTGAAGGGATGTTTCCTACAAATCCATCTTACACATGTTCCCTTTCCTGGAGGCTCTGAACAGGATATGCTCTTGAGGAATGACCACCCTGGGCTTGAGAACAATGCACTCATGCTTAGTAAAGAGCATGTTGTATCTTTGATCATAAAAACTAGGATACTCTCAAAGAATGTACCCAAGCTCCTTGACAAAGTTACCTTCTCAATGTTGAGCTTACCATTTATGACCCTGCCCCTTCCAGTGATGTAACCACCTGATTCTCCTCCAAAAGCAACTGACCCTCCATCAATTTTCTCAAAGTTTGAAGCAAAGAGCCATTGCCTGTCATATGTCTGGAACAACGACTATCAATGATCTATACATTCCCTTGGTCTTTAGCTGTTCCTGCACAGAAGGAGATGGTTAGTTACATCTGGAAACCCAAGCCTCATTTTTCTCGGGCTTGTCAAAGTGAAAAGAAGATAATGCAATAGTATATATCCTATATGCAAGTTTTGAGGATCACTTGCTGCTGTTGAAGAAGAACTTTAGTCATATGCCTTCCTCATTTTCCACACCTTCTTTGGAAGACTAGACTTGGCTTTCAACACTTCGAAGTCTTGTAGACTTCAAAGTTTTGGAGACTGGACCTTCGGAAGCTTTTGCATCCACTACAGCAGACTTCAGTACTTCGGAAGCATTACTTCTTTCGAGACCAAAATTTCTTCGAATGTAGTTTTTCACTTATCTTCTTCTTCACTTTGGAGCTTTCAAGGAAGAGATTTTCCTTTCAAAGCTATCTTCTTCTTCTTATTATTAGAAGTTTTCTTCTTGGTCATATGGATAGTACTTTTAGGATTGTAGATGCAATCCTTGGCAAAGTGAGAAGTACTACCACATATGATGCATTCAGTTGGCATACTTCTAAGACTATTTTTTTGAGTGGGAGGCTGAGTTTGATCACTTTCCACATCCTTCTTCATCTTCTCAGATGATTGCAGCAGGCTTCTTGGGATAGGCTTGCTCTTGGAACTGGATGGTCAAGCTGTACAGTAGTGGTGCACATTTTATCAGCCTTCTTCTCTTGACCAGGATGATTTGGACATGAACAAGGACTCCTGGTACTAGAGTCCATAATCAAGTCTTCAGTCTTTACCACTTCAAATCTAGTAGAAATGAAAACCTGCTTTTGCTTGGAGTTGAAGGTGGCCTTGATCTCTTGGGCTTTCTTGAACTTTCTTTTGGCTTCCCTGATCAAGTTCTTCCTTGCAGACTTGGTCATCCATGGCTCTTTCTTCTCTATAGGAGAATAGTGTCCCTTCTTAGGATAACCCTTATCACTCACCTCACGTTCATCCTTCACTATCTCCTCTTCATCTTCATCCTCTTCTTGAATGGGATCTATGGAGGGCGGCTCATCTTGACAAGTTCTACACCTTGGAGTTCTTACAGATAACAATGTGTGTGGAGGATCTATCTCACTTGAACTGAATCCTTGCCTTTTTTGATAAAAAATCTTTGCATGAAGGATGAAGATATTATGTTCTTAAAGGTTTCCTCTTCAAGAACATATTTTTTGCCTTAGCTTTGCTGATTACAAGCTCAGCCTGGCATTCAGTTAACTTGGTAATGAGATCCATTATTTGGTTCTTAATTTGTGTGCTCAAGCTTAAAAGTTGAAATGGTTTTCTCTAAATCTTCTATTTAAGTTTATAATCATTTTCAGCTGTTTCGAAATCAGCTTTTAAAATGTTTAAGGACTCAAGATCAGATCTCACTTCTAAGTTATAGGAACTGTACATATTAACCTTAGCAATGCATTCAAGAGTACTAATATGTCAATACCTTGGCTTCTTCATGATCAACCATCAGTACTTGGTCTGGAGAAGCATCTTCACCTAAAAGCTCCAGTCAAAGCCTCCTTCAACAGCAACAGCAGCATGTTGTTTAGGTTGGCTTGGCTTCTCGATTCTTGGAGATGCATCAGTGTAGTTGGTCTGGAATATTGCTTCGCCACCATTTGTCCTTGGTGCCTTGCACTCTCTAGCAAAGTGCCACATTTGGTTACAGTTGTAACACTTCACCTTGTTTTATCTAGTCTAAACTTTCCACTGGCCCCATTACTGGGAAACTTTCTTCCTTTCTCTTGTAGAACTTCTTGGCTCTGTGAGTGAGAAGAGCCATCTGTTGAACTGTCTCTATGTATTCCAGATCATCTAGATGGATGCAGTCAAGTCTTCAAGAGTGAAGAGCAATTGCCACAACTTTAATCTGCAGACACAAAAGCTTGAGCAGAGCTTGTCTCTTGGAATAGGCTTCCTTGGATGTAGCTCTCCCTTGGTGTCTCAGGGAAGGTGATCTGTTATCCTTTTGTGAGTTTTCAAGGAAGTAGATGAGATGATTTTATGGTTCTCTGCTATCCCTTTTAACCACATGAAGGGTTGAACTCTGCTGATTGTTGGAAGAGCTGCTTGATGGATTTTGAAAGTTCATCTCCATCTGGTAGCCACTAACGATAAAGCTCTATGAGAGTAAGAGTAGAGAGGTCTTGATGGCTACACAATAGTGACTCCATTGTTTGGGAAGAGAGAACATGAACTTCCTCACTATACTCTATTCTCAAGCTTGAGTCCAACATCCATTAGAGTATCCACAATCTTAATATACCTGAAGTAATGATGAGTCATGGTTTCACCTGTCTTTAGGTGAAGTTTTCAAACTGCTACTTCATAATGTCTTTCTTGTTCTCTTGGCTTTCTCAGACCCCTCATACATGATCTTCAGTGCATCCCAGAGCTACTTAGCAGGTTTGCCTTCTGAATCCTCTGTATATGGAGTTTGGAAGAGCAGTTTGAAGAGCGGTAAAGGGTTTTTGATCTATATCTATTTTCTTCCAATCTTTTTCAGAGTAGTCAGCCATTCCCTATGGTATCATCCACCTCCAGTAGTGGCTGAAGATGTGCTTAGGATGTGAGGTCCTTCACCACAGATCTCCACATCCTGTTGTCTTGAGACTTGATGAACCCTCCATACTATGGCACCAAGTATCAAAGTCATCAGGAGTGATCAGTGGAGACTTTGTCATAGTATCGGCTCCATATCAGCCTTAGAGATAGCTGCCATTTGAGTTTATATGTGTTTTGTAAAACTAAATGGATTTAAGATGGTGAGATCTTATAATCAAGAGCCTGAAATGCTATGATACCAATTGCAGGACCAGTGAAGGGTGGTCAATGCAACAGTTTCACAAGGTGGAGAGATTTATAACACTTAGCAGATCAAATAGGGAACCAGTTAGTGATGAAAACTTAACACAAGTAAAAAGACAATAACAAGAACACTCAAATATGATTTTTCAAGAATGATGTATATTGCTCTCAAGTTCTTACAAGTGTTACAAAGCTTAATCCGAAGGTACAAGTACTTGAGAAACTTTATACTGCATCCTACAGCCGGCCATACTCTGAAGGCCAGCTATAAAACACTAATCTAGACAACAAGATCAATGTAGAGTCAAAAGGTAGATTGTCTTTGACTGTGACTATGACATGCCATAGCTCATATCCTAAAATATTACAAAAAGGATAAAAGTACATAGTTGGAAAGTTACAGACAAAAGACATTAATCTACAGTTGACAAAAGCATGGACTTTTCACAAACTCATATAAGTTGGTAAGTCATCAGAAGTGGCAGTGGAAAGTTGTTCAGCTTTTATCAAAAGGTGATTCAGAGAAAGCATGTCTCTGTCTTCGGAAGAAATCAGTCTTTGGCTTCGGAAGACTTTGTCTTGAAGCTTCTGAAGACTTTATCTTTGGCTTCGGAAGATATGGTCTTTTGGCTTTGGAATATTTGATACTTAGCATAATTCACTGAGTTAAATCAAATCTTTGAAGTAACTTCCTTGTACTTCACATGTGCATGCTGAGAGCTCTTTGGTTGTTTTTTGTTGCATCAGCCTCTAGTTTTTTACGCGAAAAATTTTCTATAAAATTAAAATATTAATTTGAAGCTTTTTGAGGGTTCAAAACATTAATAATAATGATCAATAGTCAAAATAATAATTTTTACACAGTCTAACACAGAGTGCAACAGACTGTATATGCATCATGGCAATATTTAAAAAGTCTTAATTTACACGATCAAGGTTAACAATAATAATTATTATTTTTCATGACTAATAATAAGATACATACATTATAAAAATCAAAATAATTGACCAGATTTAATTAACCAATGTGTCACCAACGCTCGTTAAATTTTTTATCGTAACGCGACCCGGTAATTCTCAAAATCACCAATCATAAATTTTTGAACAAAGGGGATTTACTTGACCTTAGATGACCTTAATTATAATAAAATTAAGTCTTATAACACATTCAATTAATTTAGCATATTTATTAACGTACGGATATTAACCTGGAAACGCGGGATGTTACACAAACCTAGTGTAAGGAAGAAAGATAATGAACACGATAAAAGATGTTACAAATATCAGTTTGATGATTATGCATGATGTATATGTGTTCATTATTATGAAGATAATGGTATATTTTTCTGTAGTATGCTAAAACTAGAATTCACTCAGCAACACTGACTTTGTATGCATATCAGTTGGAAGGTACTGATGGTTGCTGAGGATGTCACAGGATTGTAGCTACTTTGCAGATAAAGACTAGCACCAACATGTTTTCTTTTGAATTGATATTTTAAACTTGAAAAGAACAATGTTGTTATTCTAATTCAAACATTAGTCTGTAATTTGACAAACGTTATTCATAGGTGTGCCATATGACCTAAGTTTTCCGCTACAATGTTTATATTGAAAATGTGTTGAATTATGTTTAATGCTATAAATAATCAACTATGAGGCTTCCTGGGAATTAGGCCTTACAACCATGAAATTCGGAGTTCTTTTTAGGACCATTGTATGATACCCCCCATAACATATGCCACCATCAGCATTCATATGACCAACTTTCTGAATTTCTAATCAAATATGCCAAGGATATGCCTCAGATACACCCCCGGAGTATGGTATGCCTATACCCAGTGTATCTTACACTAGGCACACTTCTAACTTGCCTTTTTTGTAACTTTTGATATTTGCGCTCTTGGTCCTTCAACTTTTGTGTTTTGCTTCTTTTTCCTCAAATTAAGCTCCTTTAAGATCCAAACACCTATGAATCAAAACATAAACAAAATAAACTTTTTCCATAATAATAAAAATGTAAAATCTCGCATTTGGATCAATCAAAGACTAAAATATCGATACATGATCAATTGCCAACTACTCTTTTTCATAAACAGACAAAGCTTATTATTGAGTTGATAATGCTTTACTAATAAAAACTATAGGGTGTTGATTTTGCATTAGGACGGATTTTAATGCTTTTGAAGAAGCATTCATCTCTACAACAAAGGTCTTATCAAACTTGGGAAGAATAGGTACGAAAGCTGTAGTCAATGCTTCTCTAAGGGATTAGAAATCTTGATAAGCATCTTGCGACCATTCAAACGAGTATGTGCATAGCAAATTAGTGATGGGTCTGCTATCACTACAAATTATTTAATGAACCACCTATAGTACTTAGCAAGGCCCAAAAAACCATGCGACTACTTGACATGAGTAGGGCACATCCACTACTTAATGGCTACTATTTTAGTTGGATAAGTAGATAAACCCTTTGCTGATATAATGTTACCCAAATACTCCACTTTGGACCCTTAGCTGGGGTGTTATTCAAGAAAAATGGCATGATCACAAACTCAAACAGTCCCTGATGACTTCAAAAGGCAGTATTGTGAATATCGGTATCATGCATTCAAATTTGATGGAATCCAGCTATATTATCAAGCTTTAAAAAAACCACAGCTTGCCTCGGTTCCTCAGATAACTCTTCAATCAATTGAATAGGAAACTATTCTTAATGGTGGCATCATTCTCTTTTCAATAATCTATACAAAATCTCCGATCACCATCTTTTTTTACTAAAACAACAGGGGAAGCAAAAGCACTTTGTCTATTACAAATCACCCTGAATCTAATAGTTATTGAGTGAGTTTCTCTAATACATCCTTTTTCCCAATAGGATAATGATATGCCCTTTGAATGATGGTGATTCACTCATCCTTCAAAACAATCTTATGGTCACAAGGCCGGCTAGGACGTAAAGATGTAGAGTTTTGAAACACATCCTCATTGGTCTGTAACAAAAAGTCCAAAGATGAACTAGGGACTCCCTTGGAAATTTTAGCTTCATGTTGATAACAGTTATGACCCATAGATTCTAGACTGAATAGCTGAGCACCAGCTAATACATTAGACTGATCCAACAATTAAACCATCGTCTCCAACCCTGAATAGCGTAGTCAAGTCTTGAAATTTCCACATAATCATTTAAGTTTTGTAACCATTGGATTCCCAAAACAATATCATAACTACAAAAGGTATCAGCAACACATCAATAATGAACCAATTCCCTTGTATAAGCCATTTAAACTTTTCACACTAGTTACAAGTCAATATTTTACCATCTATTATGGTAATACCTGAGCACTGCATTCTAGTGGCTAGATCTAAATACAAAAAATTCTAAGTTGAACTGGAGTCTATAAGTGTTTGTAGGGGTTTAGTACATCTGAGCCAGTTACTCGAATAGTGGAATAAGAAGCCATTCTCATTAGTGCATGAAAAGAAATTTGAGGACTCTATATAGCTTCATAACTCAATTCTAATTGATCTAATGGAGAACAACTATTTCCCTTTACATTAATGCCCGAACGCAAACTTCTTTATACAACCAAAGCACTCCCCTTTCAACTTTTTTTCTTCAATCTCCTTGGAAGCCAACCGGCATGTAAGCCTTGCCTTGACAGGAGGAGAAGGAAATAAACATAAATTTGGCAGCACTAGTTGTAGGTAGGCTTCTTGTAAAAGACTCACTACGTATAGAGAAGTAGAAGTATATGCTTGCTTAACTGACTTGTTCTATGTAGATGGTTGAATCATTAACATAGCTTTGTCTTGAATCCTTGCTAACATATAGGCCTGAGGAAAATTTTAGACCTCAACGGTCGTAAAGGATAGCTAAATTCTGGTTTAGCAGCTCTTAAAAACAAGCTTCAAGCATACTCCTTATACATTGATAATTTCATCAAAGCTAAACTAAATGCTTGACAAAGTTCTTGCAAAGTTTCTGTCTAATGTACTTGTAACACCCGATATTTCCCCAGGAATAAAGAAAAATAATCACGTGGAAGGGAAGTTCTCTCATGGAAGAAGAGGTCTCACGTGAGAACTCAGGCGAAATGTTTGGGGGGTATTGTAAATAGATGAGTGCATCGATTTGCCCCTATTCTCGCGCGAAAACTAGGGTTGTTAAAGAGAAAAGGATGCAAAGTAGAGAGAGAAAGTGAAGATTTGAGGTGTTTATGGTATGTAAACCGTGTAATGACTTGTTTTATATATTAAAAAACTATTATTGATGAATATAATGCATGAATCTGTAGTTTTCATTTGAAAAGCTCTCGGGAAGGTTTGTTTTTGTGTAAGAACTTTCAAAGGTGAGTTTCTAGCCCCTTTTTATGCAATCTTTATGTTTTGGGCCTATTATGCATACTAAGTGGCTGTTTATGCATATGTTTGATGTTGTTTATGGAGTTGGTTGTGTTATTCCAGCCTTAGATGCGATAACTTGGGTTTAGGTGGGAAACCTGATAGTTCTCGCTTGAGTAGGTAGCTTGGGATGCAAGGGATTTCAAATCTAGACAAAGTGTTTGCGTGAGGAGTTAGTGCTCGCACGAGTTGAAAGTTCTAGTGCTAGATTATGTGATGTGTGGATGAAGTTCTCGCGCGACTAGCTGTGTTATGTGTTAACTGTTTTTAAAATGATAAGTTTTATGAATATATCTTTACTTGTTATTTTGTATACTATTGTAAAGTAAAGTATTACTTAATGAAAGTGAAACATAATGATAACAAAATGTGAAATGTAACGAATGAATGAAAGTCTTGCAAGAAATGTATGGAGGTTCACAACTCATTAAGTGGTTGTTAGCTTAACTACATGCATTTAGATAACCCATAAGGATGCATACAACGTGTTGGGTTCAACAATAGATAAACTGAAGCTTTGCCAACCACAATCAAAGCCAACTAAAGATCTCATTATACAAGTTAGAGACCAAGTTGATAAACAGAAAAAACAACACAAGACAAGTCAACATGACAAAGTCAACATCAAGACCACAAGAATAGTCAAAATTAGGTCATGATGTAGAAACATTATAAATAGAACCACTAGTGCTACTTGTAATGTGTGGTTATTGCAAAGTGTGTGAGTGGCTGGTAGTTCTTAAGTGTGTGTATTTCATGGTGTAAATCACCACCCAAGGAGAATTTCTCTCCTTTGGGTGGGTTTGATGTTCATCCGTCTTTGTATATGTTTCTTCATTGTAATTTGTTATTCAACATCAATGAAATCATAACATTATACATTACACACACATCCTTGTTCTTCGATTCACACACTTCCAACCATCTTTAATTTTGAATTCTCAGATCTGAAAATGATGAATCCTAAGATCCAAGCTCTATGAATCTGAAATATTGATTCAGCAAAATGGTATCAGAGCTATTGGTTGCTGGGTTCATGTATGTTTCAGATCTGTTTTCATCTTTAAAGATGTTTACAACAAAGAAGAAAATCAGAAAAATAAAGAACACATCTCTGTTCATCTACATTATCATCTATTCTTTAGCAAAATCAACAAAATCAAGAAATCTGTTCTTATTTGGTTCGAATTGAAGATGATAAAGCATTCAACAGAAGACATTCGGTTCAACCCTTCAAACAAGTAAATCCAACCCAAGAAGAAAATTACATAGAACAGGTTGCAATTCGAGATGATTACATGACTTCGAGGCTATCTACAAAGATCTAGAACAGAAATGATTCGGATTGAAGCTGAAATCGATACTCAGATCGATGTTGAACAGGGAAGACTTATGCTGATGAATAACAAGTCATCCGCATTTGTTAAAGAAATGCGGATTTGTAATCAACTAATGCTGGTGTTATGGTCTGAATTCCTCACAAATGCGGATGAAACATAAAGCATCCGCATTTCTCAGTCAAGGCATCCGTATTTCACACTAAGGCATCCGCATTTCTCACTTGGGATCCAATGCGGCTGAGCTTCAGATTTCATAAAGAAATGTGGCTGCTATGTGATCCAATACGGCTGAGTTTCGGGTTTAACAACAAAACAAATGCTGCTGACTTATGCACTAATACGCATTTCTCTTTGTAGATGTTTCTTTATTGTAATTTGTTATTCAACATCAATGAAATCATAACATTATACATTACACACACGTCCTTGTTCTTCGATTCACACACTTCCACCCATCTTAATTTGAATTCTTAGATTTGAAAATGATGAATCCTAAGATCCAAGCTCAACGAATCTGAAATATTGATTCAGCACAATGGTCTAATCCTTGAGATTGGCCATGAATGAATGGAGGTTCACGACTCATTGAGGGGTCGTTAGCTCAACTATGGAAGGTCGTATGGCCCATGATGATTTTCACAGTAGTCTGATCATTGTGATCGACTGTGAATGGAAATGGAGTCTTTGTCGTGAAGCTTCGAGATTAAGGGCCAAGCATATAACACTAATTCATTAAAGTGAAAGATAATGAATGAATGAAAGAAACAATGATAAAAGTTAATGAAATGAATCTATTTTGGTGTATGTATTGATGTATGCTCACGTACGAAAATGGTAATACCCTTAATGAAATTAAATTATTTTATTATAAAACTAGAACTCACTCAGCATCGCTGACTTTGTATGCATAATAGTTGGCAGGTAGTCGATGATACTGAGGAGGTGCAGACATGGCCATGAAAGCTACTGGGAAAGTACAAGGCCAGCATCCATATTTTTAGGAATGATGTTTATTTTGATATAAATTTTGATGTACAATAGAAATTACATGATGTTGGAACAATTATAATTCAAATGAAAGTTTTTTGTTTTTCCGCTGCAAATGCAATGTTTATTAATTTTTATGCTATAAATGATCAGCTGTGAGGCTTCCTGGGAATGGGGCCTTACAAGTTGGTATCAGAGCTAAAGTTTAAGAGAATTGGATAAAATTTATTTTAAAACCAAAACTTAAACTGAGAATGGGACAAAAAGGAAGGGATGCCAATCCTACAAGCTACATGCCTGCAGGTAAATATTTTATGTAAAGGAATGGAAATGGACTTATGTGCATGTGTTATGTGGATTATGTGCTCTTAGTAGATTTGGACACTAATGTAATCAGGATAGGAAATGCTTAGGGAATGAAGAGTAAAGTAAGTGGACAATCATAACTAGCTATTGTAATTAAGGACTTACTATGCCTGACATAATCTGAGCTATTACCTTGAATGATCATGTTGGTGCTTGGATCTTATAGTAATTAGGAGATGGCCGGTGGAAGGTCATCGAAAGCTTCTCGAGGTGGAGGTGGTGGTGGACGTGGTGTTGGGCCGCGTGTCACTAGGAGCAGGGTTAAGACTGCTAAAACAGCTCATGAAGAGCACGAGCCTCATAATCATGAAGGTGGGTGGGGGTGCTAATTTGAAGGCCTCAGTGAAGGAGGCTATAGTTTATGTGGTTCATCAAGTTGCTCACACAATGCTACCGTTTGTGGTGACCAAAGTTATTAGAGCCATAAGGGAAGATGAAAGGAAGGAGAAGAAAGAGAAAAAGAGCACTGCTAGGAGAGGGGTGGGTGAAGAAGGGGGATCAGGGGAGCAAGAACAGCCCAAAACAGATATGTTTGTTTCTAGTGATGAGGAGAAAGAGGAATCCATGCAAGAAACTACGAATGGGTGCAACTATGGGGCATTCCAAAGATGCAAGCCTCTGACTTTTGATGGAAACAGGGATGCTACCGCTGCTCACCAATGGGTGAGGAGATGGAAGTGGTGCTGGATATTAGCGAGTGCGGGGAGGATCAGGAGATGAGTTTACTGCCCACTCGTTTGGGATTCAACCATGTGCTGGTAGGATAATATTGTCCAGGCTAAGGGAGCATGGCCATCAACAAAATAAGTTTGTCGTAATTGAAGAAACTGGTGATTGAAGAATTTTGTCCTCACAGAGAGTTGGACAAGATTAAGAGAGAGTTCCTGCAGCTGGAAGTAGGAACCATGACACATCAGCAGTAGACGACTAAGTCCAATGAGATGGTGAGACTGGTATCGGAGCAAGTGACACCCATGTCACAAAAGATCAAGAGATATATTCAAGGTCTGTCAGTGAATATCCGCAGACACATGATCGCTACCCAGCTAGACACCTTAAGTCGGTGGTTGATCTTGTAGGGAGGCTATACGATGAATAAGAAGTGGTGGCAGTGGTGTAGGCGAAGAAGAAGTGGAATGACAACAGGAATGGTAATGGGAAATGGTATGGAAGTGGTGGTTTTCAATCTGGTAGTAAGAAGGCGAGAACAGATGATCGCAAGATGGTGACAATCGATGTTATTAGGGAGTGAAATTAAACAAACGTGGAAGGAGTCATTCTAGGGAATATAAACAGTGATCAAACTTGTGTTTCAAATGTGGGAAGGAAGGGAATATGGCTCGAGATTTTTTAGAGTTGGCGAGATGTTTTAACTGTGGAGAGAAAGGGCAAATGAGCAGAGATTGTAAGAAGGCAAGGGCTAAGAGTTCTGGGGCAAAGAAGGGAACTGTGAAAGGAAAGGAGGGGCAGAAAGCCAAAGCCAGGATCTTTACTATGACAAGGGAAGATGCTAGGGTGGACCCCGATATTATGTCAGGTACATTCATAGTAAACCAAACGTGTGCCTCTGTACTCTTTGATTGTTGTGCAAGTAGGAGTTTTATTCTATTGCCTTCTGTGACAAGTTGACTGCTAAGAGTAGAAAGAATGATGAGCCATTTGATGTAGAAACTACCGTTGGTAAGTATGCCAGGATATCTGATGCAATAGATGATTATGCTATAAAATTGGATGGCCAAAGGTTCTCTGCTATATTGTTTGGGATGACCAAAAGTGAGTTTGATGTAGTCTTAGGGATGGATTGGTTACCAGCCTATAAGGCCAATATCGTATGTCGCAAGAAGATGATTCGAGTAGCTGCGCCCGATGGGAGTTCAGTTACGATTTATGGGGATAGAGTTTGTATGGTCCCGAAGGTAATTTCAAAGATTATGGTGAAGAAGTGTATGAGGCATGGATGTTGTGCTTATCTAGCCTACATGAAAGATGTGGATGCGTTAGTACCGCGAATGTCAGACGTGCAGGTCGTGTGCAACTTCCCTGACATCTTTCTTGAAGATCTATCAGGTGTACCACCTGATTAAGAGATTGAGTTCCAGATTGATCTGCTACCTGCTACTCAACCTATTGCTAAGTGCCATATCATCTAGCTCCATTAGAGATGAAGGAATTGATGACTCAGTTGCAAGACCTGTTAAAGAAGGATTTTATTGACCGAGTTTCTCTCCTTGGGTGCTCCGGTCCTGTTTGTGAAAAAGAAGGATGGTAGTATTAGGATGTGCATTGACTATCGCGAGCTAAATAAATTGACTGTTAAGAACCGGTATCTGTTATCCAGGACTAATGACTTGTTTGATCAACTTCATTGTGCTAGTTGGTTTTCAAGGATAGACCTTCGATCTTGTTACCATCAGCTAAAGGTGAAGGAGCAGGATATTCCTAAGACAGCTTTCCGTATGCGTTATGGACACTACAAGTTTCTCATGATGTCTTTTGGTTTAACCAATGCACCAGCTGCTTTTTATAGATCTTATGAATCGATTATGCCGACAGATGCTAGAAAGAACAGTGATTGTATTCATCGATGACATTCTAATATACTTAAAGAGCAAAGAGGAGCATGCATGTCACCTCAAAGAAGTACTAGAGACATTACGAAACAAGAAGTTATAGGTGAAGTTCTCTAAGTGTGCATTTTGGCTATGAGAGGTCCAATTTCATAGCCATGTGATTAATCCCGAAGGGATCATAGTTGTGAATCCAAGGATTGAAACAGGAATTATTAGTTTGATTGAACGAATGATGATTGCGGAATTATCATAACTCGATGTTTAATTAATTGTTTGAGAAATGTAGTCGTAACACAAATGATGAGCAACAAATAATAGAAATGGAAAACAAGATAAAGTAATGCGATAAACAAGTTTGTTTCAATTGATTTCTATTAATAATGAAACGGTTACAATTGATTTTGATATTTGAATGATCTGGTAATTGCTAGGTGTTTTTGGTGTTCTTGGTGTTTTGCTATAGCTATTGTTATTTGATGATTGTTAGTTAATTGTTATGATTGATATTGTTCTGGTTAATTGGGTTGTTGGGTTTCCCTAAAAGTGTGCACCCATGTCTTCTATTTATAGGCAGAGGGATTCACTTTTACATGGGTAAAAGGTAAAAATCATGACATGACATGAAATATTCGATTTTGACTAAATTGAAGTCTTCCGTAGATGTTGACTTGATGACATCACTTTAGTCATCTTGACTTGCGACTTCAAATGTTGTACTTGCATGATTGGAGATCATGTACGTATTTTGTTCTTCCGTAGGAATTGACCTTCCGTATGAGTTAGCCTTCCGTAGGATTTGGTTCTTTGATAATCTTGTTCCTTAGGAGTAAGCTCTTCCACAGCAGCAGCAACTTGATCTCTGAACTTGTTTTTTAGTAGATGTGATTGTGCTTCCGTGGGAGATCCATTGATGCAAATTGACTTGTTCATTTATGCTCCGTAGAACATCTATGGAAGAACAAACTTATTCATCCGCGGATAGTTTTTGTACTTGGTCAATTTTCCAAATTGACCAAGTATGATGTTTTCCTGCAATTACATAAAATCAACACAAATAAGATTTGGGTTAACATATATATCTTGCATTACAAATGATCATTACAAGAGATGAATAAACATCTAAACCTATACATTAGATCTAGTCCTAACAATACTCCCCTTAGGTTTAGACTCTTGTAATCATCTGTTCAGCTCTTTTAACTCTTGAACTCTGGCCAAAATTCTTGAGTTGAAGTATCCAACAGCATCCTTCTGATCTTGATATGGATACTTGATCTTTATTCTGCTCATTTTCTTCAAGTCTTGTAATTCAGCCCAAGAATGTCTTCTTCTGTTGTCAGTGTTGCAATAACATTGTTGTGTGACACCACTTCTAACTCTTCTTGTTCAGACATTCTAAGCTCGATGATAGAACGGATTTCATATCCCATGAGCTGACCAGCCTCAAATTTTCTTCTCTTGTATGCTTTGGCATGAAGCTTGTCTATCACTTGTACGATGTTCACATATAAGCATATGTCCCCTTGAGCAACTTTATCATTCAACTTAGGAAAAAACTTATCATTCAATTAAGATGTGTAGCTTGGATGAAGTAGCTTTATCTCTATTGGATCAAACAGTCTGATGCTTGATGCCTTCTTGTGTGGGTCATTTCTTCACAACACCAACTCTTTTGTTCTTTCTACATATCCCCATTCAGTAATAGGATATGAATATTGATTTCCTTCAATGGTGTTGGTTGATGCTTCAGCCTTGTCTGCATATCCAATTCTCCTTAGAAATTCATCATCAACAACTTGAGAAGAACTAGAATGAGATCTTTTCTGTTTTTATTTTCTTCTTTTATGTTTTGCATCATCCCTTTTTGCTTCTTTAATCACATCTCCTTTGAACTTGTGTCTTAATTTTGAAATAATTCCTAAGAAGTCTCTCCCTCTTGGGTTGGTTGGGTACTTGATGATAGGGATGTTTTGTAGACTGGAAAGGTCTGCATCTCAAAGTGTGAGAAGAGTCTCCATCCACAGAAAGTATTGTACCATCCCGGATGCTCTTTTATAGAAGCACAGTCCCACTCTAGGTCATACCTCCAGGCTATAATTCTGTTATCTTCTACCGATCTTGGAGTTGTCATATGCTTAAATAGTTGGATCAGAGTAGATTTTTGTCCTGTTATCTCTCTCACTACTGTTCCTAATGGCCAAATTTTGTTGGGGATTACATCCCTTGGCTCCCTGATCAGTTTTTCTTTGCCTTTGTGCTTGTCTTTGCTTTCAACTACTATTGGCTCAGCCGGAGATTGTTTTGATTGTTGTTTGAAAGCATGATTAGGTGCCCCAATCCTGAATCTTACTCCAGTCTCTAATTCAACCTTCATCACATACTGCATCATGCTTCTAAGCCCAGCTATTGTTCTTCCTTTCAATTCATCAGATTCATAATTGTGACTTTACAGCCAACAAATCATGTTATACCTCGTGAGCTTCTTGGTGTCACAGTGACCCAATTCATGCTTTAACTTCTTAACAGATTTGAACTTTGTGAAGGTCTCAAAGTTACACACTGGTAGCATTAATCTAGCTGCTTCAAACTCTTTCGGTACTTGAATCATTTCATTCATGTTCATCTTTTCCACCATGTCATATGGAAATCCATTATTAATCAGATCCATGAACATGAAGGATTGAGCTCTTTCCTCAAAAATATCATCAGTAGACAGCAAGTCATCATCCCTTGCTTCTTCAGCATATTTAGGAGCTTGATCTTTTGTTAACTCTTCCCACTCAGCCTCACTCTCTTCTTCAATGTCTT
Organism: Flaveria sonorensis; assembly: GCA_025506505.1. Classification (NCBI taxonomy): domain Eukaryota; kingdom Viridiplantae; phylum Streptophyta; class Magnoliopsida; order Asterales; family Asteraceae; genus Flaveria; species Flaveria sonorensis. The sequence continues at coordinate 56,192,445 of CM046433.1, read as the reverse complement.
CAATTGATTTGAGAGTTGAAAGATCAACTGATGGAGTGTGCTCAGGAGACATGCTTTTTGTTTTCTTTGGGGTATCCTTAATTTCAATAGCTTCATCTTGAGTTCTTCCCAAATACTTTCTTTTCCTATTGTATTTGATTGTTGGTTCTTTTGCTTTTATCATAGGAATGTCAGCAGCTTCTTTGCTTTGTTCTTGATGACTACCCACTTCCTGTTCAGTTACCTTCTTCTTTAAGACTTCTATCTCATCATCTTTAGCTTTTAGCAGATCTAATTGCTTAGAGATACTTTTCATTGCATTGTTTAGCTCAGCCATGACTTTCTCCTTCTCTTTTTTTTCTTTCTCAGCAAATTCACAGGACTCAGTTACAAGCTGATCCATTCTATCAATCACTTCATTGCTTGTTTCAATCTCTTCTCTCATCATCTTGATTGTTCCTTCTAGAGATGCAATTGTTTCATCTTTCTCTTTCATCTCCCTTTTTAGTTTTCTAAACTTCTCTAGTTTTTTATTACTTTTGATGATGAGATTGTTGTATTTAGCAACAAGAAAACTTTTGCTTACATTGATTTCCTCTTCTCTCAGATCATTTTCATCAAAAGCATTGATGTCAACAAAGTGACTATCACTCTGATCTTGTTGTTCCATCACAGAAGCTTCATGATGTTATTCAACTTCCTGTGCATTCTCCCCCTCAACTTCTAAGCAGATTTCTTCTGTATCACCATCCTTCACTACATCATGCTCATCATCATCAAGGTTGACTATTTTAGTGAGTGCTGGGCTTTTAGTAGGAGATGTGGGTTCAGTAGATGGGGGTGAGGAAGTTGGTTGTGTTGTTGGATGAAAAGGAGTTTGATTGAGAATGTGTGAGATAGGTTCTGTGCCAGTAGTATTAAGTGATGATTGAGATAGGGAAGGGGAGAAAGGTTGGGTGTGCTTACTGGATGGTGAGTTCAGTTAAGCTGGTGGTGTTTCTGGTAAATCTATTAAAGGTATTGGTGGTAGAAAGCATGGTTCTTGTTGTGGTGATGGATGGGGTGGTGATTGTTGTATGTCATCAGGTAAGAATACTTTTGTTTCAGTAGTATTTTGAGATGATTATGAATGGGAAGGAGATAAAGGTTGGGTGTGTTCACTTGGTGGTGAGTTGTGATGAACTGGTGGTGATGGTGGATAGGGTTCTTGTTGTGGTGGTTCAGGTGAATCAGCTGGTGGTGTTTGTTGTTGTTGTTGATCAAGGTATAGAATTTCTTCGGGAATGTGGCATTCTCATTAATGACATGAGCTAACATCTCCATTTCTTCTCCTTGATACTGCCCACTTATCTTGTTTAGCATAAATCTTCCAAGGTGAGCTTGAACAAAGACTTTACCTTCTCTTTCAATGTTGGGCGTTGTCTCATTTATGATCAGCTGAATGAATCTGGGAAACATATACATCTTGTCTTCTTTTTACATCCTTATATGGTCACATATGTATCCAAGAATGTATTTTTCATAGTTATATGTTCTCCCTTCAAGCACACCAATGATCCCTGATGAAATGTGCCTTGAAAACCTATCCAAACCAGACTTTCTATTTGACATACATTTCAAATACGTGTGACACAGAAATCTGTAAGGCTTGCACAATCTCCCCTTCTTGATTTCACCATTTCTGTAGTCACCATCATATCCTATTAAATGAAAGACTTTTTGAATGTATTCATGATCGAACACATTTGGGTGACCCTCTTCTTGTTCTCCAAACTCTAGTACCCTCCTGATAGTTTGTTCATCCACCCTTAACTCTTCATTTCCAATTGTGGCGTAGATCACCCTTCCATCATTCTCTTCCTCAATCCTTGCCGTATTCCAAAAAACTTTCATATGTGATTCATAGTTGATTTGATCCGCAGATAATGCATGGAATATTCTTGATCTTCTCAAGTAGTTGATTATATCCCTACATCCCTTAGATACTGAATCATCTGGATTAAGAAAGGCATAAACATTATGATCTTTTGTGAATCTGTTGGCCATTTTGATAATGTTGTTGCGAAAATAGGGGTGATTTTAGTGTGGATTGTTGTGTGGATTTAAAAATTTGAACGTTGGCGGAGAAAGGGGTTTTTGGGTTGAGAGCGTTTTTCTAGGTCAGAAAATTGTCTGAAACAGTGAATGAAAATGACAACTGCCAAGGTTATTATTTATACTCCCTCGAACAATTTAAAGCTTTTTATTTAATGTTATGGGACCCTTAACCCTCATTACCCTTCCATGGTTATCCACAAGTTAATTCTTCCGCAGAACATTTACGGAAGACAAACTTTTCTAATTTTTGTTGTATGATCCTAACATGTTGTTAGATCATTTGTTGTTTGCGGTTGGACCTTGTTGACTCTGCTTCATGCCAAATGTGCATGATTGATTTAGTTAAAAACTTCAGATATCCTACAGCCAAGTTAGTGCTCAAGTTCCAATTTTCTTCATTTAATTGAGATAAACTCAGATTTTCATGCTGATGACCACTCCCCTTAAATTTGTGATTAATAATGAACTTATGCATTTATCAAAAATTTATAAAGAGAATAGCATGAAAAGTTGTATGCTGTCCTTCTTATTAGCAAAGAAAAGATCAGAAACAAAATCTTTTTGTATTTTTTATTATAGCAAAAACTTCAATATATTTACAAGCATTTAGATCATACAATGGGATCATACTATGACACTAAGCAACTTCCTGAAACATTTTTGTTTGATGATAGTAGACATAAATCTAGTGCTGATTGCAAGTATTATGATCCACATAAATTCAAGCAAGAGTATAGTTTCAACTTGTCATGTTATTTATCATGTTCTGGTATGGATTAAAGATAGACAAATATAGACTCCACATTCAATTCACATTAGAGTATGTCCTTCGCTTATGAGTCAATTTATCACTTTTTCACACTTAAAACTATGTTTCTTAAGTTATAAGCTCTATCTTAAGATTTCTTTGAAATCTTATTAATGCTGATATGATTTTTGATGCTTTTTGAGATAATATACAATTGATCACATTGGATTCTTTTAGAGTTGTTCCTTTTTAGAACTTCTTGATGATCAGCATCAGGACATCGGGTCTTTACTTACATAAAATAGAGGTGCCTGTGAACCCAGGTCTTTGTTTACACAAAACAAAGGGTCCATGATGCACAAAGATAGAGGTTATAAAGTTTCACAACATAGTGTGCTTAGGTGAGTAAGTTGATCACAACAAGATAAGACTTACTTACTTGTTCCTAAAAATGGAATTGTCCACAATTAGTCACCTTTACATTATGTTATGCATGAACTTGTTTATTTTCCACTCAAGTTGAACCTATTCACATATCAAATCACATCTGATCAGTCTTTATTGTGTGATAAAATTCAAGAAAGTAAGAAAAGGTATAGTGTACAATCATTTCCCATAATACAAAATGCTTTTTCAAGAAAAACATATTAGTAAGACAATATTTTTAGATTTTTATATGTTTTATAGATGTTTTTAGATTTTTCATATAATGAATTTGACAGACAAAACATGCTTTTCTTTGTGATGAAAACTAATCTAAGTTGATCATGCTTAAGGACTCGATTAAGAAGTTAAATCTTACTGAGTCAAAGGCTTTAGTGAATAAATCAGCAAGCTGATTTGTTGTATCCACTTTGATTAACTTGATTAAACCTTTTTTCAGCAGTCTCTCAGAAAATGGTATCTGATTTCTATGTGTTTTTTTTACTATGTTGCACTGGATTAGTAGTTATGAACATAGCAGCTGAGTTATCTATGAAAATTGGTGTTTGAAGAAAATTGTAACCAAAATCAAATAGTTGGTTTTGCAACCACAAAACTTGAGAGCAACCAGCTGAAGCAGCTATGTTTTCAGCCTCAACTGGGGATACTGATACATTTGTTTGCTTTTTGCACTGTCAAGAAACTAGTCTTGGTCCTATGAATTGACAACCTCCAGTTGTTCATTTTCTGTTGTTGTTGCAACCTCTAAAGTCACTATCGGAATATGAGTAGAGGTTGAAATCTCCTTCTTTGGGATACCAAAGCCCAAGAGCTGGCTTCCCTTTAAGGTATCTAAATATCCTCTTAACTGCATTCAGATGTGACACCTTTGGATCTTAGTTGTACCTAGCACAAACACACACAGCAACATTATGTTAGGTCAGCTGGTAGTTAAGTACATTAAAGATCCTATCATAGATCTATATAATCTTTGATCAATTGACTTCCCTTTAGGATTAGGTACAATCTTATCTATTGTTGATGCTAGTGTTTTGCATGAAGAAGACTCAGCAAGGTTGTACTTCTTCAAGATTTGGTGCACATACTTTTCCTGATTGATGAATATGCCATCTGATTTCTGATGAACTTGTAAACCAAGGAAGAAAGTTAATTCTCTTATGGAACTCATTTGGAATTCAGATTTCATCAAAGATTCAAAGTCTTCACACAATCTCTTATTTGTTGACCCAAAAATGATATCATCCATATAGATTTGGACAACCAAGAAGTCTTGATGATCATGTTTGAGGAAGAGAGTCTGATCAATGGTTCCCCTTTTATAACCATGCTTGAGCAAGAAAGATGACAATGTTTCATACCACTTTCTTGGTGCCTGATGAAGACCATACAAAGCTTTGTCAAGCTTGTATACCCTGTGTGGGTAATCAGGATCCTTAAAGCCTGGTGGTTGGGCAACATAGACTTCATCATCAATTTTACCATATAAGAAGGCACATTTTACATCCATCTGGTAAACTGTGAACCTCTTATGTGAAGCATAGGCTAGGAAGACTCTAATAGCTTCAATCCTTGCAACTGGAACAAAGACTTCATCATAGTCTATCCCTTCTTCTTGAGTATACCTTTGTGTTATCAGCCTTGCTTTGTTTCTGATAATGATTCCTCTGTCATCTAGTTTATTCTTGAAAAGCCACCTTGTACCAATTAGATATTAGCCTTCAGAAAGATCAACTAGATTCCAAACTTTTTGCTTTATGAATTGCTGAAGTTCTTCTTGCATTGCTTCAATCCAGCTGTTGTCTTTTAATGCAACAGTTATGTTAGGAGGAACCACTTGTGATAGAAAACAGGAGAACAGACAAATATTAGCAGCTCCCCCTTGACTTCTTGTGGTTCTTTCATTAAGATCACCAATAATGTTTTCTATTGGATGATACTTATGAATTTTTGTTGTTGGAATTGATTCAACTGGAATTGATGATTCCAAGTTAGTGATGTTGGTTGATGTAGATGGATCCAGCTGAGATGGGGAATCAACAAAGTGGTCAAAATCCTCATCATTTTGGTCTTCTGATGCTAAATGAAGTCCATCTTTATGATTTTCTGTTTTCGCAGATGTACGTACAACTTTCGCAACAGCTACAAGAACAACTATGGATGTTGTAGTTTGTTGATCTGCAGATGTGAATGTTGTTTGAATGTTTTCTGATGGATTGGGAACTTTAGTTGAAGGAAATGAATCATCTCCAGAAGTAGATGGAACTTCTACGGATGTAGATGGATCTTTTGCGGAAGAATCACTAACTTCTGCTGATGCATTAGATACCTCTTCTGAAGTTGAATTTCCATTTCCACCAGAATTGTCATTGCTTATTTGAGATGAAGGGCCTGGATCAGCAACACTTAAAGTGTGTGAATGAAATAATCTTGGAGGATCAGCAGTCAGTGGCACTTCACTCAAACTTGGAGGTACATAAGGATAACATGTATCCGTAGGACCTGTATCATTCAAATAACCAGAGTTAAATGAATTTGTTAATGCATCTATATCAAACAACCAAGATGATCCTTTTACAAATTTTGAAAATAAGGATTCATCAAAAGATACATTAGGTGTTTCCTCCATAATGTTGTGATGTGGAATGTAGACTCTATATGATTTAGATGTTGATGAGTAACCAACAAAGAATTCGTCATAAGCTTTTTCATCAGACTTTCCTAATTGATCTTTGGTGTTTAAAATAGACACATGACACCCAAAAGCTCTAAGATAGCCTATAAAAGGTTTTCTTTTAAACAAAAGTTTATAAGGTGTTTTATTATGTTCTTTGACAATTAATGTTCTGTTTTGAACATTGCATGCTGTGTTCACTGCTTCTGCCCAAAATGTGATTGGCAACTATGAATCAGCTAGCATTGTTCTTGTTGCTTCAATTACAGTTATGTTTTTTCTTTCAGCAACTCCATTTTGTTGTGGAGTTCTTGGTGAACTGAATTGTCTGGCAATGCCTTTGTTCCTACAAAAGGAATCTAAAATATGATTAACAAATTCAGATCCATTATCACTTTTTAAGATTTTGATCTTTAAATTAAGTTGATTTTCAATCTTATTTATAAACTCCATTATAGTTTCTGATGTTTCACTTTTATGTTTTAAGAAAAAGACCCATGTGAATCTAGTGAAATCATCAACAATCACCAAACAATATTGCCTTTTACCAATGCTCAATACATTAGTTAGACCAAAAAGATCCATGTGTAGCATTTTGAGTGGTGTTGTGTTTGTGTTCATTGGTTTGGACTTATATGACACCGTATGTTGTTTTCCTTTATAATATGATAAACAATGATTAGAACAGTAAAATTCTTTCTTGGGAAGGCTAATGACTAAGTCATTTTTGACCAACTTATTCATGTTCTTCATGTTTAAGTGAACCATCCTTCTATGCCTTGAGTTTTATCTTCTAATGACTTAGAAATTAGGCAGGTTTCATTGCTTGTCATAGAGGTGTTGTTCATGTCCAAACATATGTGTTTCCTTTTCTTGGTGCTTTAAGAAGGATCCAATCTGCTGGAATTTGAAAACCTGGCTTAAGAATGTAACAGTAAGTGTTATCAAATAAAGATTATAATTTTGATCACAAATTTAAGATACACTCAACAAGTTGTATTGTAAATTTTCACAAAAATTTACTTTCTCAAATTTGAATTACCATTCCTTCACCAACAATTCTACCTCTCTTCTTATCTCCACCAAATGCCACATATGAAGCATTTTTATGTTTGAAATCATGGAGGAGAGAACAGTTTCCTGTCATATGCCTGGAACAACCACTGTCAACATACTACTTGTTGTCAGTCCTCCATGGATGTTCCTGTATAATAATGAAATCAGTTAGAGCGTGGAGCCCAAGCCATAATGGTCTTGGGCTTTCCATTGTTATCTAGGATTGTTACTCTCTCATGGATGAGCCTAGATGTCTCAGCATTGTTTTTAAACTCAATTGATTCATTATGTTTTGTTTAGGGTGAAGATGAGTCTGTTGAAGATGAACTTGAAGTAATTTGTTCTTGATCCTCAATCACTTCTTCTATTACCTCTTCTTTGAGTATCTTCTTCTTTAAACTTGATGATGATACTTGAGTAGAGAAGGTTTCAGCATCGTTTGTCTTTGATTTTGGCACTTGATTGCCTTTCTCAAAGTGATCATAAAAAGCTTCATCTTCCTTCAAATCTTCCTTCTTATGAGGTGTCTTGCTTTGAGAATTTTGCTTCTTCTTCTTCTTCTCTGTTTGATCAGCAGATGCTGGCATTTTTGCTTTTGGAACCTTCTGTTTTGGTTGCTGTCGCTTTTGTTTTTGAACCTATGATTCATTATTCTTAGAAGATTGTGAGTCTGATTCAATAGTTTCAGATTGTTGCTTCTTTGGCACTATTGTTTTGTTCTTTTTATCGAAGTAACATTCTTTAGTAGAATGGTTCTTCTTGTTGTAGATGGCACAGTGCATGTTAAAGTAACAATTAGCTGTCATATGATTGTTCATGTTGCAAATGGAGCAATAACTGCTGAAGTAACAATCAACTATATTATGGTTGTACATGTCCCACCACTTGCAATATTTTTCTTTAGCTTCACTCTCAGACTCTATCACCTTCTTTTGCATCATTAATTCTTTCTCAAGCATTCTAGTTGAAGAATCTTTACCTCTTCCTGGCATGATGTCACCTAGTTCTTGTTGATTAGGATTCACAACTCTCTATTTCTTTTCTTTCTTGATGTCAGTTTGTGATTCAGCAGATGATTTCTTTTTTCGTAGGCTTCTACGGATGACTATTTTGATGCAGATGATTGCTTCTTCCGTAGATCTTCTACTGAAGACTGTTTTGAATCAGATGATTTCTTCTTTTGCTTTTCTACGGAGGTTCTGGACATGTCTTCTTCTTCCGCAAGTGTTTTGCAGAAGTGATTCTCTCTTCCTCCTCCGTAGTTCTTTTTGCTTACTGAATTTTATGCTTTTTGTTGAGCTCATGAATTCCTTCATTTAGCTGACCAATTCTTGTGTAGATGGTCTTCAACAAATTTCTTTGTTTGGGAGGATAAGGCAGCTTGATCTCATCAAGAACTTTGGGAATTATATGTTCAATTAATACATTTTTACCCTTACCCAAACCAACACATTCTTGTTCATTAGGCTCATCAACCTCATCCAGATCATCACAGTCATTAAAGTCAAATTTTGATTCATTTTGTTTTAAAAATTCTGATTCAGATGAATCAATTTCACTGACTTCAGTATCTTCACCATTTACCAATTCATTATTTCAACTTTTGATTTAGTTTTGGTGCTAGATACAAAATGATTTGACAGACTGTTGGTCATGGACTCAGGTAGGGTGGTGTAGTTATCATTCACTGGTGGTGCAACAGTATGAAATCCCAACCAATACATGTTCTTTGATTCAGTATGAGAATTTAACAGTTTCTCATATTGCTATGATGATAATTGGAACTTCTAAAGTTTCACTTCAGTAGATGCATGATCAGACATTGATTTTGTTAAAGAGGTGGTCAGATGCTTAACTTGTGCTTTTAAATTATAATTTTCAGACACAAGTTTATCTAAATCCTTTTGTAAGGAAGTGATTTTGACATGATACAGTTTATGTTCTTTTACATGAGATTCATTCAAAATCATTGTTTTTTTGACTTTATCAGCCAATTGTTGAGCATGGACCCTGTATCTTTTAACCTCTTTAACACATCTGGAAGAACATAACCTATCCCTTACCTCTCTAGCCATAGGTGGAATTTTGTTCTCCATATTAGCCATCAATGCCTGATTCTCTTCCTGGACTTCCTTCTCATACATGCTCCAGTCACAGGTACCATCCTGTAAAATAATAAGCCCAGTTTCTTTAAAGTTACTGGTACCTTCTAAAGAACCTGTGGCTGGTGGAGATGAGTTTGTAAGCTGAGGTTACTTTAAGCTCCTTTGATTTGCTTGTCTCAAGTCATTTGTTGATTAATGATTTCACTCACTTGAAAAGTGACCATACAAATTACACTTGTAGCACCTCACTTTTGATTTATCAACACCAATTTTTGGTATTCTTCCTGTAACAGATAGTCCATTGTTCCTTCTCATATACATCTTGGCTCTCTAAGCAATCATGGCCATTTTCCATTGTAAATCCATTTCTTTTACTTCATCAGAATGAAGTTCTTCAAGGTCTTGTTGGCAGATGTGAGTAGGAGTCAGAGTACTACCCAAATAAGCTTAAAAGCTTGTACTGAAGGCTGCAAATGCTGCTTTCTGTTCTTCTGATTCTAGAACCATAGTAATTGGTTCTGACTTGGGGTTGCTTTTGTTGGTTGAGGATCCCTTTGCTGCTTTAGCATTTGAGCTCTTTGAATCATTAGGTTTCCCTTTCACCTTCTTGTTAGAACTGCTTTAAAAGTTAGATTTAGAGAACTTTGTTGCATAGAAACCAGCTTCTTCTTCATCATCACTCTCAACACAAGAGCTTTCATCATCATCATTGGTGATGAATGCACTTCCAGCACCCTTTGTTTCTTTGAATTGATATGGTGCTATTGGTGCTTTTATACTCTTGTTTCTTGTTTTCTCATCCAACTCCAATGCTTCTACCTTTGCTACCAAAGTATCTAGTCCAATTGCCTTTAGATCAAGGGTATTTTTGAACATAAACATAGTTTGAGTCCAACTTTCAGGCAAGGAGTGGAGCATCTTTTTGTTCAACTCCTCATTGCTATACTTCAACTCAAAGATATTCATCTCAGTAATAAGTTGCATGTATATATGGAGTTGTTGAGGAAAAGATTCACCCTGAACATGATGAAATGTCTCATACTGTGAACGAAGGGTATCCTTCCTGATGCTTTTGATCTCATCACTTCCCTCACACAAAGTGTGAAGAATTTTCCATAATGAGTTGGCTATTTTGTATGATTCATATTTAATTAAGAGGTCTTCAGGTAAAGCCATAGTAAGCATACTATAGGCCTTGATATCAATTTTGACCTTCTTAATATCATCAGGAGACAGATCTTTCAAACTTATGGGCTGATTGTTGTCATTGTAATCAGGTCCAAGAGCAGGTGGAATGTAAGGACCTTCAGTAATGGACACCCATAAGTCAGAATCAGTATAATTAACGTGGTTCCTGAATCTAATTTTCCATGTTTTAAAATCAACTTTGTTCTCCAACTTTGGGGGTTGCTAAGCTGAGCCAACAATTGAATTACTCATTTCAATTAACTTGTTAATTATCAAATTATCAACAGATCTAATACTCTATGAATGTGAAAAGTTAATGAAACGCAGACACACTCACACAGCAATAGCAAATTACTGATAATATTGATATTCAAATCAACTAAGACAAAAATTCCTTAGAATTAATGACTTCTATTATGAATGAGCTAATTAATGACAAACTCTTAACAATTAAGAAGTTATGGTCAAAATTAGTAAAATCGCTCAATGAATTCTCAGATGATTTGAAATTTGAAATGTTTGATGATGAGATTTTGATCAAATTTGTTTAAACAACCTAGAAATATCGAATCAACAGCACAAATCCACGAATCAAAAATGATTATGATGTAGATCGAGGTTAATCAACCAATGGAACAGTACTCGATGATCGATATAAAAAGGGTTTGATGATTTTAGCAGATTAAACCAAAATACCTTTGTTAGCTATTGATTAGCTAAACTCAACTTGTGTTTTGATTAAATCGTTCACCAATCACGCTTAAATCTGAGTTATGAACTCTCAAGCAGTGACGAACACTCAAAAGCAATTTGAAGCTACCATAATCATATCTAATCAAAACTAATAGATCTAATGAAATAAACAACAAATTCGACTAATCAAACTGATAGATCAATTGATCTAGATCAATAAGCATGAGGCTCTAATACCACATGTGAATCCAAGGATCGAAACAGGAATTATCAGTTTGATTGAACGAATGATGATCGCGGAATTATCATAACTAGATGTTTAATTAATTGTTTGAGAAATGTAATCGTAACACAAATTGATGAGCAACAAATAATAGAAATGGAAAACAAGATAAAGTAATGCGATAAACAAGTTTGCTTTAATTGATTTCCATTAATAATGAAATGGTTACAATTGATTTTGATATTTGAATGATCTGGTAATTGCTAGGTGTTCTTGGTGTTCTTAGTGTTTTGCTATAGCTATTGCTATTTGATGATTGTTGGTTAATTGTTATGATTGATATTGTTCTGGTTAATTGGGTTGCTGGGTTGCCCTAAAAGTGTGCACCCATGCCTTTTATTTATAGGCAGAGGGATTCATTTTTACATGGGTAAAAGGTAAGAATCATGACATGACATGAAATATTCGATTTTGACTAAATTGAAGTCTTCCGTAGATGTTGACTTGATGACATCACTTTAGTCAGCTTGACTTGTTGACTTCATATGTTGTACTTGCATGATTGGAGATCATGCAAGTTTTTTGTTCTTCCGTAGGAATTGGCCTCCCGTAGGAGTTAGCCTTCCGTAGGAGTTGGTTCTTTGATAATCTTGTTCCTCAGGAGCAAGCTCTTCCGCAGCAGCAGCAACATGACCTCTGAACTTGTTCTTCAGTAGATGTGATTGTGCTTTCGCATGAGATCCACTGATGCACATTGACTTGTTCATTTATGCTCCATAGAACATCTACGGAAGAACAAACTTGTTCATCCGCGGATAGTTCTTGTACTTGGTCAATTTTCCAAATCAACCAAGTATGATGTTTTCCTGCAATTACATAAAATCAACACAAATAAGATTTGGGTTAACATATATATCTTGCATTACAAATGATCATTACAAGAGATGAATAAACATCTAAACCTATACATTAGATCTAGTCCTAACAATAGTGGATCCTACTAAAGTCAAAATAGTAATGCAATGGAATCCCCAAGTATGTCATCCGAGATCCGTAGTTTCTTGGGTATAGCGGGATATTACAGAAGATTTATCCAAGATTTTTCTATGATAGCTTCTCCGTTTACCAAGTTGAGTCGTAAGGATGTGAAGTTTGAATGGGGCCTAGATCAGGAGAGTGCCTTTCAAGAGTTAAAGATGACGTTAACTCAAGCTCGTGTCTTGATGTTACCCAAAGGGAATGACGACTTAGTGGAGTATTCGGATGTTTCGTATTCAGGCTTAGGTTGTGTGTTAATGCAACGAGGGAAGGTTGTAGCCTATGCATCCCGGCAGTTGAAAATCCACAAAGTTAATTATCCTACTCATGATTTGGAGTTTGCGATTGTGGTCTTTGCACTAAAGATTTAGAGGCATTACTTGTACTTGACCAAGTGCGCTATCTTCACAGATCACAAGAGCCTAAAGTATTTATTCGAGCAAAAGGATCTTAACGTAAGGTAGAGAAGGTGGTTGGAGTTGATCAAGGACTATGACTGTGAAATTCACTATCATCCAGGCAAGGTGTGGTTGCCGACATGCTTAGTCGAAAGGAACGGCTTGAAGGATGAGAGCATAAACTCTGAGCGAATAAAGGGACAGATTTTGCCAGATGTCATGAGTCAGATCAAAGAGTTCCAAGATGAGGCGTTGAAGGATGAGAGGATAAACTCTGATCGAATGATGGGACAGATTTCAGACTTGGGGGAGAACACCCTTAGTGTTAAAACCCAATCTGGGTGGATGTGGATTCCTCGCTACGAGGATCTGAGGGGAAAGGTTATGGATAAAGCTCACAAAACTCGATATTCCATTCATCCTTGCTCTACAAAGATGTGTCATGACCTGAAGAAGGATTAGTGGTGGCCGGGGATGAAACGTGATGTGGCAGAGTATGTGAGTAAGTGCCTAACTTGTTTACAAGTGAAGGCCGAACACCAAAAACCATATGGGAAGATCCAACCTTTGGATATTCCTGAGTGGAAATGGGAACACATTAAAATGGACTTTATTATGAAGTTACCCTGTACGGCGAAAGGATGTGACACCATTTGGGTGATTGTGGACGCATGACAAAGAGTGCCCACTTTCTGCCAAACGAGAGACATTTTCCTCAGAAAAGTTGGCGGGTCTGTTTATCGAGATCGTAACTCGTCATGGAGTACCAGTGCCCATTGTTTCTGATAGGGACACTCGGTTCACTTTCAAGTTCTGGAAGAAATTCCATGATGCGATGGGGACAAGGTTACACATCAGTACTGCTTATCATCCTCAGATGGATGGTCAGTTAGAAAGAACAATACAGACATTGGAGGATATGCTTAGAGCATGTGTTATCGATTTTGGAGGAAGTTAGGATGAACACTTACTGTTAGCAGAATTTTCATACAACAATAGCTATCATGCCAGTATTGAGGCATATGAAATGTTATACGGTAGGAAGTGTAGGACGCCTATATGTTGGGGAGACATTAGGCAAAAGGAATTGGGAAGTATTGAGGTGATCGAGGCCACAACAGAGAAGTTGGATAAAATCAAAGCCTTCATGAAAGCGGAGAAGGATCGACAGAAATCTTATGCCGATAAGAGACGAAGACCAATTGAGTTCTAAATTGGTGACATGGTTATGTTGAAGCTATCTCCCTGGAAAGGGATTAACAGATTCTAGAAACAAGGAAAGTTGAGGCCAAGGTATAGAGGGCCTTTTCAAATCATAGCAAGGGTAGGGGAGGAGGCTTACCGATTAGAACTACCCTATGAGTTAAGTGGAATAGATCCTACGTTCCATGTATCTCATCTGAGGAAGTGTTTAGCTGACGATGATATGATCATGCAACTTGAGGACATTGAGATAGATGAATGGATGAATTACATAGAACAACCAGTAGCCATCCTTAATAGAAAAGAGAAGCAATTAAGGAATCAAGTGATTCTTCTTGTACGAGTAAAGTGAAAGCATAGAAAGGGATCGAAGTCTGCGTGGGAGACTGAGGAGGAGATGGGGCAGCATTATCCATAGTAATTCGAAGACTGAAAGGTTTCGAGAACGAAACCTAAATAAGGGGGGTAGACTTCTAACACCCAGAAATTTCCCCAAGCATTAAAGAAAAAAAAAGTTCTCTCGTGGAAGAGAAGTTCTCATGCGAAAGAAGATTTCTTGCGCGAGAACTCAAGCAAAATTTTTGGGGGTATTATAAATATATGAGAGCACCTGTTTGCCCCTATTCTCGCACGAAACTACTGCTGTTAGAGAGAGAAAGATGCAAAAAAGAGAGAGAAAATGAACATTTGAGGTGTCTAAGGTATGTAAACTATGTAATGACTTGTGTTATGTATTAAGGAATGATTATCGATGAATATAATGCATAAATGTGTAGTTTTTGTTCGAAAAGCTCTCGAAAATGTTGGTTTTTGTGTTAGAACCTTCAAACATGAGTTTCTAGCCCTTTTTTATGCAACATTTTACGTTTTGGGGCTATTATGCATACTCAATGGCTTGTTTATGCTTATGTTGATGTTGTTTATAGAGTTGGTTGTGTTATTCCAGCCTTAGATGCGATAAGTTGGGTTTAGGCGGGAAACCCGTAAGTTCTCGCGCGAGTAGGTAGCTTAGGCTGCAAGGGATTTCAAATCTGGGAAAAGTTCTCAAGCGAGGAATTAGTGTTCACATGAGATGAAAGTTCTCGAGCAAGATTATGTTGTTGCGTCGATGAAATTCTTGCGCGACTAGCTATGTTATGTTGTTATGTGTTAATCGATTTCAATATGATAAGTTTTATGAATATATCTTTACTTGGTGTGTGGTATAATATTATAAAGTAAAGTATTATGTAATGAAAGTGAAAGATAACGATAACGAAAAGTGAAACGTAATGATTGAATGAAAGTCTTTCATGCAATGCATGGAGGTTCACAACTCATTAAGGGGTTGTTAGCTCAACTGTTTGTGGTTTAGCTAGCCCATGAGGATGCACACAGGGGTCTAATCCTTGAGATTGACCATGAATGAATGGAGGTTCACGACTTATTGAGGGTTCATTAGTTTAACTGTGGGAGGTCGTATGGCCCATGATAATTCTCAAAGAAGTATGATCTTTGTGATTTACTATGAACGAAAATGGAGTATTTGTCGCCAAACCTCTAGATTGTGATCAGTCTCATAACTTATGTTAAGGGTCGTGCATATGGCACTGATTATTAAAGTTAAAGGATTATGAATGAATGAAAGAAACAATGATGAAAGATAAAGAAATGAATCTATTATGGCGTATGTATTTATGTATGCTCACGTATAAAAACTACAATGCCCTTAATGAAAGTAAAGTATTTTTTATAAAACTAGATCTCACTCTGCATCGCTGACTTTGTATGCATAATAGTTGGCTGGTAGTTGATGATGCTGAGGAGGTGTAGGCATGGACATGAAAGCTACTGGGACAGTATAAGGCTGTTATCCATATTTTTTGGAATGATGTTTATTTTGATACAAATTTTGATGTACAACAAAAATGACATGATGTTGCAACAATTATAATTCAAATGAAAGTTTATGTTTTTCCGCTGCAAACGCCATGTTTATTAATGTCTTATGCTATAAATGACCAGCTGTGAGGCTTCCTGGGAACGAGGTTTTACAGTAGTACTGCTAGTGCCCCCACTGCATCTTGGCCCAAAACTAAAGCAAAACATGCTGAAATGAAACTCTTGTATTCCAAGCTTCCAGCTAATATATACCATCAGTTGATCTCCCACAAGATTGTACAAAAGATTGGTGCCACGGAAGAGCTATATCTTCTAGATGAATCATGGCATACCGTACCTTTGATTACTCAGAAGTCTCATCAAGTGCAAAGAGATGCTCAACTCTACATAACCAACCCTCGACATTTCTCCGTTGAACTTAGGGAAATCAATCTTCGTAAGCCAACTATTGCTTCGATTGACAGAAGAGTCACCAATTTCTCCTCCTCGACTACTCGAACTTCCATTGCTATTACTGATTACTTGCAAATTCTTCAATATTTATGCCATTTGAAGTTTAACCGATTCCATATCAATGGAATTCTTTATCGCAACTACCTTAATTTCTTCCAATTCTGTGAGATTCCTCCCTGTAGTTGTCTCCAAACGAAGCAGCAATGCATCGTATTATTGAATTCTTGGCTACAGAGTCTGATTTCTCGTTGTCGCCATCAACTTCCTTTGATTCAATTGAGGAACAAATTGCGATCAAGAGTGTCCAAAGATGGAACAGCTCTAATACCAATGTTAAGATCGATTTAAGAACACAAAGAAACGACAGAGCGGAAGATAGATTAACTCTTCAATTCATCGTTGATCTTATTACCTGAATGAATCAGTATATAACCAATTTAACGATTAGTTAGTTGAGTCGTTACAACCCGTTACACATTTACACTTTTAAGCCTACTCATTTTAACTATTACAATTTGACACCCTGAACTATTCGATTCTAAACATGCATGCATCATAGCAAAACCCACTGCGAAGCACGAGGAGCTAGCATTTAGTCGTCGTATGATTTTTTGATTCAATAAGCTACGAACTTCATCCTGTTATTTTACATGTTAATCATAGGTATATGTAAATGAATAACTAAGAGCTATAAATCCTACCAAAATTAACTGGTACAACATTTTTTGAACTTGTAGGAAAATTCATACACTTCAACCATGTGACTAACTCATACATAACTAAGGCTAATACAAGAAAATGAACAAAATATAGAATATATCGTTAGATTAACATGTACCAAGCTATTATTTATATATGTCATTAGTTTCTTGGTTTATTTGATATGAAATGTTAAATAAAAAAATTCAAGCACACTTTGACACCAAAACCTTAAAAAAAGAATACATGCATTCAGGAAAGATAAATTAGCCAACATGGGCAGCCTTATGTTTTTAATCTTTCTGTTATCGTCGGACAAAATATGATGACCAGAACCACTGTAAAGGCTGTGTCTAAAAGATTTACTAAAGATCATCTCATTGGCTTTTGATCTTGGTCCTCAAACCAACGAGGTAGATACTGAAAATAAGAATATGACCAAACATAAACGTTTAATTGGTATGGATAACGATTGAATATATCATTGTTTAGAAGGCCATGTTGATAGCTAATTTTCAAGTGTCAAAAGATAGTGATTTGTGATATCTACCTTAAGAAAAAGGTCTTTTATTACATTTCGCTTTAAACCTTTAATTAACTTGAGTGGTCACGAGTTCCACAAATAACTACATACGGTTAATTATATTAGATAAAAACCAAAATATAATGTCATTTTTTTCTCATATAAATATTGTTCTACATAAAACTTTTCAACCACACTTTATAAAACGTGCCAAATTAGAAAATCTTCTTGGTGTAAAAGTTCAATGTTTGCTTCTTTTTTTGTATGTTACATATAATTAGTCATTAGTTAATTAAATAATAAATTATGAATATTTAAGAATTTATAACCAAAAAATAAAATAAATTTAAAATTTTAAAAATTATTTTTAAAAATAAGATATAACTATAATCATATAATTTAGTATATTTAAATAAATTAGAATAATAAGAAGATTTACATTTTCAATGTTTAATTGTTTAGTTTACCTTGTTTAAAATTATTATAATTTGATGAGAGAGAAAGAGACAAGAAATAAAATTTTAGCATTCACAACAAGTCGCTATGGCCCCTCTTGTTAACTTACTTTATATGGTAAATAGTCAAGAAAAAGATTGATCCAAAATAGAAGAAAGAAATATAAGAAAGGAAAAAAGAAATTCATACAAGGAAAGAAAATATGACTTAATAAGTATTAGAAAATCGTTTTAGTTAAATGTGTATATGGTCATAGAATAATATAAATAGTAAAGCGTAATTTTATAAATATTAGAATAATATAAATAGAGTAAAACGTAATTTTATAAATATCCTATTTTAGAGGGAAGCCATATATAGTTATCTTGATTAAGCCTCACATATTGCGACCGGACGTAAAATTATGCCAAATAGTAAAAAAGTTTCGAAAGATTAGTAGTATAAGAAATCAAAGTTAAAAGCAAAAAGGTTATAAGGTTAAGATGCGAAACATGAAAAGTATTATGTTAAAAGTAAAAAAAATCAAAATTTGTGAGGTTACATTATGAAAAATGAAAAGATTTGAGTTGAAGGTAAAAACTCAAATGTTTACGAAAAACACCCTAATAATACCATAACACATAAACAATTTGATGACTAATATAATTCAAATATTTTCTTTATTGCTCCCAAATGATATATAGCCGCCGGCAATCAGCCATTGCTTTTTCTATATTTTTCTTAAAATAAAAACAAAACATCAAATAAACAGAATATTTTCTTGTGCTTCTAAAGTCATCAAACTTTATTTATCTGTTGCTAATAAGTGATTTTATTTTTCAAAATTCTATGTACTAGTTTTTAAATTCATCAAAAAATTTATTCTTCTAAAATCATCAAAATTTATGTACTAATTTTATAGATGGATAAATATTTTATATTAAAGAAAGTCAAATGAAACATATATTAATCTGTCACTAATAAGTGATTTTATTTTTCAAATAACCTGAAGCATGAAGCAATAGTAAATAAATTTCTACTAAATAATAACCATGTTTTATAATTGCTTAATTTAAGTCAAAATAAAAAAATTCATTAAAGAATAATCAAAATTCATATATGTTTCATTTGTCTTACTTAATTAACTTTAAAATATTTAAAAATTCATAAAAATATTATAGTATGGTTAAAACACATGATATAAGTTGATTAACTTTAAAATTATAATAAATTTAACACAATTAAAGAATTTTGATATTATTGTGTAAAGTTATCACATAATAATTTGATGAAGCCAACAAGTAACCTGACAGAGTAAAAGATTAGTGATAACACAAGAATAACCACCACTACAAAGCGCGTAACATGATTTCGACCACATCGTGGGAAAATGACGTCGCAGGTGAAAGGAAAGTGTGTTAAAGGATGCTATCAAACACGATTTGACAAAGGGAAGAAGAAAAAGCTAAATCCATCCATAAGAAGAAGAGAGGGAGGAAGGTAGGAGAGAGACTATACAAGTGACTTGCATGTGTTGAAGATGGTCTACGCACAAGTTAAGTTAATTGACCGTGAACGTAAGAATAACCCATTTGATAGAGCGATTACTAAATATTTGAGTTTAGAAGAAAAGAAAAAAGGAAAAGTTAAACTGCTTTGTCCTAATTAGTCAGAGTTTGTGCACACTTTTACTAGCATGCCACAAATATAAAATGTATGGTTTTATGTATATATATTCAAAAATGCATCGTAGTTATGAACTATATATAACCATCACACCACTTCTATTAGATCGACCAAACAAACCCAACGAAGCCTCAAAACTTAATCTCTGTGAAATAACGTACCATGGCCACATTCGGCACCCACAACGAATCAAACAACACCCATTCTTCACCAAAACTCGATGCATTTAATCACACATATAAGCAAAATCAGCTCATTGATCGTTTTCCTCACTGGTATTCCCTTGAAACAGGAATATACAGTAGCAAACACCCACCAATGAACCTACCTTCGGACCCATTCGTCGGCGTTGTATCCCACATCTTTTCCCACAAACACAACGGCAAAACATCCTTCATCGATTCCTCGACAGGGTATTCGATGTCGTATTCGGATCTACAACCTTTGGTTAAATCCATGGCATGTGGGCTTCACCACCACATGGGTATTTCAAAAGGTGATGTTGTTTTGTTGCTTTTGCCGAATTCGGTACACTTTCATATCGTGTTTTTAGGTGTGTTGTACCTTGGTGCTGTTGTGACCACAATGAATCCCCTTAGTACTGTCTCAGAGATCAAAAAACAAACAATGCATTGCAATGTGAGTCTTGCCTTCACTTTGTCCACTAGAGTTAAAGATATCAGCACATTAGGGGTCACTTCCATTGGGGTACCCGAAACCGCACAATTCGATCCAAACGACGTTCATTTCTCGTGCTTTCACCACCTGATTTCCAGTGATCCGAACACCCTACCACCGCGAACCATTAGCCAGGACGACACTGCAGCGATCCTGTACTCTTCGGGTACCACCGGTCCTAGTAAAGGTGTAGTCCTGACTCATAAAAACCTGATCTCCGGGCTCGAGTTATTCGTCCGATTTGAAGCTTCACAGTACGGGTACAACAACGAAGACAACACTTATTTAGCTGTTGTACCCATGTTTCATATTTATGGGCTTACACTTTTCACGTTAGGCGTCCTGACAGTAGGGTCATCCATTGTGGTAATGAACAAATTTGACCATAATGAGATGGTTCGAGCCATCAGTAAATATGGTGTGACTCATTTTCCAGCAGTTCCTCCGTTGCTAAAGGCGTTGACGAAAGTCGGAAACAGTGTTTATCGCGGTCACTTGAAGAGCTTAAAGCAGGTGTCAAGTGGTGCAGCACCTTTGACCACAAAAACCATACAAGAGTTTGTTAAAACGTTTCCAAATGTAGATTTCATTCAGGTAAATACAAAGGTTGGACGAACTCACGATTAGCAGTTCAGATGAAGCCACGTCTCTAAGTAGAGTCGTTACGAAGGTTTGGACGAACTTGCGAAGGTTTGGACGAAT
This sequence comes from Flaveria sonorensis, assembly GCA_025506505.1. Lineage (NCBI taxonomy): Eukaryota > Viridiplantae > Streptophyta > Magnoliopsida > Asterales > Asteraceae > Flaveria > Flaveria sonorensis. The sequence continues at coordinate 56,171,545 of CM046433.1, read as the reverse complement.
GAACTTACGACAGTTCGGACGACCGTAAGTTCATTTAGACGACAGTAAGTTTGTTTGGACGAACAAAAGCAGGTCCTTCGTAACGGCTCTATTTAGACATGTGACTTCATCTAAGCCGCTTGTTATATGATTTGAGGCTACTCCGTTGGATGGGGACATTTTTGAGGAAAAAATATGATCAAATGGATGGACATTCTGTGAATTTTCTCTTTAATTTATATACCAAATCTATTATTAGAGCTTATGTAATTTATCACGATTCTAGTTTATTGATTTGGTTTGGTTATGTGTATAGGGCTATGGGTTAAGCGAATCAACTGCTGTCGGAACGCGAGGATTCAACACGAAAGCTATCAGGAACTACACATCAGTAGGTTTGTTGGCTCCTAACATGCAAGCCAAAGTTGTAGATGATGCCACTGGTTTGTGTTCACCTCCGGGGGTAGCCGGAGAGCTTTGGTTACGAGGGCCCGGTGTTATGAAAGGTATGCCATAACAAGCCACGTACTCCATTTGGTCTATGACTCGTGCGATTGATCAATGACACTTCTAACGATTAGTTGATGTTGTCAATGGGATGTCATTTCTATAGTAATTATTTATTTAATAGGTAAAATCTGTTAAATATCTCATGTTTTTGTTGGTTTGAATGTTTGCTTGATGTTTAGAATACCTTAAAAATGTGGAGGCATCTTGTTCGACAATTGATAAGGAAGGGTGGCTGCATACAGGAGATATCGTTTATTTTGACCATCAAGGGTATTTGTATATTGTTGACCGACTCAAAGATGTCATTAAATACAAAGGTTTTCAGGTACAAGGAATATCTATATATAAGCTATCTAAAAAATCTACCCTGTTTTAATTGGCTATAATTATTTAGTGAAATAATAATGATCATAAAAATATATAAAAGATAAAACTAGAAATAAGAACAGTATTATCAAAAAATTTAGGCATGAGGTCACACAAGTTACATTGCACAATTTATGCAGATTGCCCCAGCTGATTTGGAGGATATATTGGTTTCTCATCCGGATATTGATGATGCTGCAGTAATAGGGTAAGAGCATCCAACCCATAAATAAATTATCAACTATTGCTTTCATATACTTTTTTATGAAATATTTTAAAACTCACACAAACATATATATAATATTCAATTAAAAAAGAAATAAAGAGTTAAAATAGTGTTTTGGCTAATTTGAAAATAAGATGCACATTAATCAATGCACAATTTATTATCCAAAATGAACCAGTACATAATGTCCACATGTTGTCGCGGGTCGGTATTGAATAAAGCACGTATCGAATTGTAGGAAAACCTCGCATCTTTACTGATTCTCGGCAGATGAAAATACATCACTATATATACTTTTATACCATTAAACTAGATTTGTGGCAACGACAATTTATCTAGGAAATAATATTAAATAAATAAAAAAAGAAGACGCACATGAATGATACTAGATTATCACCACAATGTATAAAATATCTGACTTAATATATAAAAGTGTCACATATTTATCAAAGTGATGCCCTATTTTAAAGTAATAATCGAACACAAAAGAATATGATGATTTGATAATTATTTATTAACTTTTACCTAAACAACAATTTTAACAAATATGTTTATGATTATATATTAGTAGAAATAAGCTCCCCGCGTTGCGGCGGAGACGTAAAACCATGTTAAATAGCACAAATGTCCCACCACCGCTAACGACCACCAACACTAAAGTTGCGGTGTGTTAATACGAAGAACTTAGACCAAAACGTAAATATAGAAAAAAATATAACTAAGTCGATCTAAGATCCATGCGTTGTGACGTACCCTTCAAAGGGAAAAAATAGGCTTAAAAATGTTGAACAACGCACGCACATTGTGTTGTGTTAACTTACCAAATTTAGAACTAAACGTAAAGCAAAACGTAAAAATGTTAAATCGCACATTCATGTTGTGGCGTGTTAACTTGCAAAACTTATAACAAAACGTAAAATGAAGATTTGCGAAATATAAAAAGTATAGGGAAACAAATTTGAAAATATAAATGTTGTGAGATTAAATTACTATGTTAAAAGTAAAAAAAATCAAATTTAAGAAGTTAAATTGTAAAAAAGAAAAAACTTTGTGTTAAAAATGAAAAATCAATTTTTAAAAAAAACTCCCTATGCATCAGTTAAAATATTATTATTCATACAAGTGTTGATAATTAGTATATTATAAATGGGTACAGCAATGAGCCAATGACTATCATTGTTTTACATGATTCTTAGTGTTTCTTTTTTCAAACAACATTAATATACATTAAAGTTTGATATAACTAAAGTATCAATTTTTTCTCGTTTTTCTCTTTTATTTAATAATCATATTAATTATTAATAATATTATTTAATTTTTTAATTAAAATAGTTTTCTAATAAATTAAAACATCTTTTTACTAATGTTATTTATGTGGAAATAACTTATTATAAAATTAGAAAAAATTTTAGAACATCAAACTTTTATAAAAATACAAAATATTTTATAATTGGTGTTTTAAAAAAAGAAAATTATGAACAAAACATAATAAAAATTAAGAGCTATAATAAGAAAGTTTTTAATTATGACATTTATTTTAAATGTGTTTATTTTGAAATAAAATTTTATTTTATTTTATATGAAAAAAAAAATTCAATTATATCTTATTTAAAGAATATCGATTTATAATTAATAAATTTCATTCTTTTTAATTTTTATATTCACATCGTATAATACACGGGTTTACTAAAGTTATTGTAGATATAAAAGACCAGTTGATTTCAATTTTTTTTTATATACACTCCAATTTTATAACGTCGAATACAAATAAAAAGAAAATAATATATCATATGAACAATCACTCTAAACTCTTGGGTTTCATGTATTCAGGAGAATGGATGAAGAAGCAGGAGAAATTCCGATAGCATTCGTAGTGAAGAAGCCTAAAGCAAAAATTACGCAATACGATGTCATTGATTTTGTCACTAAACAGGTTCATATTCTTTGATCTTTACAGTAAACTTAGACTTTATACATACATATATATATATATATATATATATATATATATATATATATATATATATCATTGCCATTTAGTTCAATGCATTTTAATTTTTTTTATTACAGGTTGCACCTTACAAGAAAGTGCAAAAAGTGGAATTTATTATGGCAATACCAAAGTCTGCAGCAGGAAAAATTTTACGACGAGAACTAAAGCAAACTATTTCGTCAAGGCTTTAAGTATTTCTTGTGATGGCAATTAATGATGTATGTATGTATGTACCTTGGCATTGAATAATCATGCTAATTTGTTTCTTTATTGTTTTGATCGCTTGACCAAACTCTGAACAATATTAAAATTAAACTTCAAACGTTTTGTTGAAATTTGAATGAATTGGATGTGAAAGTGTGCAACCCGTTTTGTGAAAATTAAACAAGATAAGAATAATGAAAGACTTAAAAATGTAAAATTTGTGGGTTTTGAACAAAAAATTAAACATAAAAAGAACAAAACGTACCCGGATAAGATTCAATCTTCAAACATTAAAACAATTTGGATTATTTTCTGAATCATGGATCAGTATCAGATAAACCTATTTTGCGGGTTACACGCGAATGATTTATCGGATTACATAGAGAACTTGTAATAGAGTAAAATTTGATTGAATCTGAAAGGATTCTTGAAGAAGCCATTGTCACCATGAGTTTCTCCCGTAATTGGTTACAAGAAAACACCACCCGGAAACCATGATTGATTTTGTTTGTTCTTTTGACCGAGAGAAAAAAAAACTTTTGTTGCTTTTTTTTCTTATCTTGTAATCGACGAAACCATAGGGAATACAAAACCCTTGATGCTGTTTTAATCAAGGCCCAAAATCAAATCTTAAGGCCCAAGAACCAGTTAATAATTAACCGTCAAATGTTTTACTAATTGAACATTAACTCTAAGCCCAATGTTAATTACAAAGTGCGTAATAACATGTACAATTAAATCGAGCCCGTTCCCCACGACTCTTAACTCGTTTATTTTCTAATGTTATTACATTGGTCGATAAGTTAATCCAATACATTAAAATACATGTTGATAACACTAAAATTACCAAACCCCCCCCCCTCCTAATTTTAGTGATATCCATGATTAACTTAATTATCCTAACAAAACAATCAAACATATACATAATGTAAATATCCTAGGAATTATTGTTAAAAATTTACATATTTAATGTGAAAATTAATTATAAATTATACTTGAGAACTAACCTTGAAAAATAACTTTACCACAAGAACCATCCGCGTAATTACCTCTAATTATTATCACCAAAGGCCTATGACCCCATGTATTTGATGTGTAAATATTGATATTTCTCCCCCATAGTATTTGATTCCCAGCATAAACAATGATATAAATTAAGTTATAATATTAGTTAATCAATTTATTCATCACAACCGTTATTGATCAGCACCGTTTTGACAGGCACAAATCACCACGTCAACCATCACGAATCACTACCCTCAGTCATTGAAACCCTTTGCTCACACTACCATCAAACAGTCGTGGAAACCCTGCACCTCACGCAACAAAAAATTCACCATGACCCAAAAGACATCCCAAAACCTATGAGAATCAAGAACATAAAAATCAAAAACAAAAACAACCCAAACATAAACGGCCAAACAAAATAGCACTTTACCCAATAATCGATATTGCTTTTCACTTGTAATTATTGATGAACAAGCGGTTCTAGAATCAATGGAGAGACTCACGACATGTAGAAGATGATAATGGCAATAATGGTGTCAATTCACAATTAGACCGGCTAGGGTATTCTAACAAGACCAAAAGCATCGAAGTTTGTCTGTTCATATGGTCAGTATTACATGTCATACCCAAAGATGAACAAAAGCACCAAATACACACACATACACATAATACATATATATGTATATATACATATATGAGTGTGTTTGTGTAGCAATAAAACCACCATTTAAAACCTAAAGAGAGCAACGACAAAAACTTACCCTTAAGAAAGTCCATACACAGCCAAAGGAAGAGTAATGACTTCCTGGGAACATAGTACAAAAGGTTAAGGACACAAATTTGTCATTTCCTATATACACACAGGACCTTAAACCACAACATTACATTATGAAATGAAAAACAAGACCTAAGTATAATATACCCTAACCCAATCTGTCAATTACTGCTTACCAAAAAACATGGGACTCAACCAAAGTAGGTACAAAACAACCGTTTTCTTCACAAAACTCACAAAAATTGTACCTCCTGGAGATCTCCACACACACGTCATGCATCTCAAGCAACCACACGTGTTGATTTCTTTTTACAAACATTTAGATAACAGAACTTGCTAATGATAGCTCATGAAGTTCACTTAGCATCCATTCCTCACCGGTTTGACCGCCAAGAACGATGGCTCGTGTGCCGCCAACAACACATGTACTATGACCCCACGCGAACTGTGGGGGCCGCCCAGGCACCTTAAGTATCCGCCAGGTGGGTTTCTCCTCCGTGGGGTCAAGAATATAGAGCTGCGAGGCTGAGTGAAGACCCGCAACGGACCCACCAAAGACTAGTATCCTGCCGCCAGGGAGGCTCACAGCTACATGGTCAAGACGGGGAGGTGGACCTATGCCGCCTGGATTACCAGCACCAGGCATCCCACTTCCAGTCACAGATCTCCAACATGGTTCATCCTCGCTTAAATCCATAGTGAAAACGTCACTAGACCGGAACCTGAGCGGTCCACTTTTCGCAAGACCACCAAACATTAAAATTTTCCGACCACCATACACTGATAAAGTGTGTCCAAGACGAGAAGGCGGGGTCCATGTGACTGGTATCTCTCTCCAAATTGGTTTCTCCATTGATAAATCAAGTAAAAAGGTGTCACTTAAAAGTACACCTGAATCTGCACAACCACCGGAAACAATTAATTTTGTCCCGTCAAGGGTACAAGAACTATGCCATGATCGTGGAAGTGGAGGGGCTAGACCAGAAATTTCACGCCACGTAGGATGTTTAGCGTCTAAATCCAAGAGAAAGACATCATTAAGCAATCCTTGTGTCCCGCAGCCACCAAACACTACTAAATTAGAACCATTCACACACGAAAGTGTATGACCCCAACGGCCAGGTGGCGGGGAGCCGACTTTCACATGTTGCCACTCGGGTTTGCTAGAATTTAAATCTAGTACAAAAGTATCATTCATTGGTTGCATATTGACACCCTCACCACCAAACAGAACTACCCGGTTCCCAACCGCACAAGCACTGAAATTACACCGTGATGGCTCCACCGCACCACCTACTGTAACCTTCCGCCACGCAGCAGCTTCAAGCGTAGTAAGCTCCCGAGCCAAGCGACCCCACCCTAATCGTTTAGCACCAGGAACTGTCTCTAAAACCCGAGTGGTTTCACTACCCCACGCGTTCTGACACACCATTCTCCATAAGTCCTCGTTTTTCACCACCTCGTAGAACCGCCTGCACACTGAACCTACAGATGCAATATCTCGTGGGGTCAACCGTGAAAGAATCTTCAAACAAATCACTTCATCACTTAATTGTAAAATCCTGCAGAGTCCACGAGAAGGATTGCAGATCCCATCAGGAGTCAACCGGAAAGAGAGAAGACTGGACCGAAATGGGTCAGATGACTTCACAGTTCCTTTAGTTGTGGAGCCTGGGAGTGGACCTAGATCAAGATCGACTTCAGTAAAGAACTGGATACCGATAATGTGGGTTATCACTTCATCGTCACCATATATAGGGGTCATACGCAGTCTGTTCATTAATGGGGTACCATCTTTTGTGAAATTTAATAATTCGCCTTTGAATTCAATCCCATCTTCAAGACATCTCCTAATTTCTGAAACCACTGTAGAGTCCACAAGGGGATGCCTTCTTTTTGCATAAGGACCTCTGCATTGCAAGAACCGGCTGAAGACAAATACAAATAGACAAATTAGAACTGAAAAAAACAAGTGTAGTCACTAGTAGACAGTAAAATGATAAAGTAAAATTTAAAATATATGGTTTTCTTAACATGCTGAGTTGGGTTGGGTAACCTGTTAAAACGAGTCAGTTTTAGTACAGGTCGAAACAGGCTGAGTTGGGTTGGGTAGACCCAAAAGACCTTTTTAAAACACAAAGTAGCGCCTCAATTGTGATCTAAGAAAAATAATAATATTCAACAATTTTGACAAAATCGATTTATAACATTATATTCGCTAAAACAGACTTAAAGCAGGTTGCAACCTGTTTGACCTGATTCCAACCCATTTGATTCATTCTCCTTTTAGTTACAACTTTCGTTTGACCTGTTTGAGATAAATCAAACCAACTCATTCGTAATTAAATGGGTCAAAATTACCACCGCCAGTCCACATACCTACAACTCCAAGATAGTTATGGCCATTAACCATTATATTTTCAATAAGTCTATAACAATTGGAGTAAAGAAACATCGTATGGAAATAAATAGTAATTCACCATATATATAATTACAAATTTACATCTAAATTGATTGTTATATATGCTTATGCATTTTCATAGATGTCCATCTTACATACTGAACTAATAGTTAGAAAGCTGATAGGTTGTGTGGCTCCAAACACATCGAGTTGGGTTGACCCAAAATTCTGTTTACACAATTCTTTTTATATTTTCTAAATAATAGCATCTTAAATAATGTTAAAATAGCCACAGTAGGTGGTTAATGCACTAAGACTACATTAGGGAACTTTTAATTTGGCGTGTTGAAGATAAAACAAAATCCTATATTCCTAATTGACCCAATTGTAAGCAAATGAGTCAAAAACTGCCACCACTAATAAATATTTCCAGTTTCAGGTATTCCTATCAAAGAACATTCTAATAATAGTACGTGGTTGATGCATTAAAACTACCTTAGGCAACTTTTAAGTTGGCGATGGTTGGAGATAAAACAAAATCCTATATTCCAAATCAACCGAATTGTAAGCAAATGAGTCAAAAACTGCCACCGCTAATAAATATTGCCAATTTCAGGTACTCTGTCAAAGAACATTCAAATAATAGTAGGTGGTTGATGCACTATAAGTCTAAAATACATTAGGAAACTGTTAATTTGGCATGCAGGAGATAAAACAAAATTCTAAATTCTAAGTTCCTAATTGACCCAATTGTAAGCAAACGAGTCAAAACAGCCACCACTAATAAATACTGCCAGTTTCAGGTATTCCTATCAAAGAACATTCTAACAAACCAACTCTGCAAACAAATTAACCGGTCTCAGTTTTCATTATAAACTAAAAGAGACTCTATACAGATGAAAAAACAATATGTATACGATACCTCAGGCTCTTTAACCATATTTGTCCTTATTCTATTAATTGTTCATTAGAATGTATTCCTAATTTCCTGTTTAGCCGATTGCCTTGTTAAATGCTACAAACAAATTGACACTGTACTTTGAGTACAAGAAAACCCTCGTATAAGTGTAAATACATAATATATTCATTCACAATTACTACAAGATCCATTCAAAGAAAATAATATGTCAATGCTATTTGTTCAGTGGAATGTATTCCAAATTTCCTGTTTAGCAGATTGCCCTGTCAAGTGCTACAAACAAATTGACATTGTACTTTGAGAGCATGAAAACCCTCATATAAGTGTAAATATATAATATCTCTACAGTCACTACAAGACCCATTTCAAAGAAAATAATATTTCAGTGAATGTAGTAAAGTATATAAAACACTAGGGGCATCACCAAGCAAAGTACAAAGGAAGAGAGTCAGAATTATTGGACATCAAATTTGCAGCATAAGATGCACAATGTGTATTTTCAGTTTTATATGTCTTTACATTTCGTTACGTCTAACAGAAAAACAGTGTGTACTTCTCACCCAAATTTCCATTACAATGTGTATTCTGAGTCATATTTATTACTTCTGTTGCAAAAGAACAGTGTATTTCTGGTCATAACTCATAAACTTCCATTGATACCATCTTCCAGTTACCCTTGGTAGGTTCATCTACCATCATTAAAACCAAACTATTTCTGTAACACATTAACACCTTGATTCAGTTTCTTTCCAAGTATATCTCCTAATCTCTAACTTAGTAACCTCGAAAACGAGGTTAGCCTTTTTTTCCCTAAATATGTATATGATACATAGCACACGGCCTACACACTAACATATATACACAAGTAAGTAATAATAATAAAATATGTATTTACATACACGTGCATACGCATACACAACATACATATATATATGTAATACTGTTCTCTTCATATCCAAATACACAGACTAACAAATTGTAAAGGTATGAACTTATAGCAAGATATTGAACAGTGGCCTTCACAAGTACACAATGTTGCCATGGCGAAAAGGTGAAACAAGTACAAATAACGCTGAAGTAAAACCATAATATTTAACGTTTTGTAGGCCTTAAGTGCTATGTCAATTATGGACTGCATTTAAAATAGCTATTAAATATGACACTACAGTTGCACTTCACATTTACCTAATATAACAACTTTACAGATACGTAAGCCTAAAAAATGTATCTAATTGTGTGCATATATTATAAAAGTATGGTGGATATAACAATGCACATTATTAAGTTTTGCGAATACACTGAAGAATTAGCAGGAAACTATTTGTACCAAGGATTCATAGGTAATATGCCATAGTAAAGCAACTTGATAGCTATAGTGAAACGAGGGGAGTTCTAAGTAAATTTGGAAGATCAATAAATTCAATGTAAGAGCTAAGAAATCAGTCTTACAAATACAACACATCATGATTTCCAAAAAGAAAATAAGTAAATATCTATGTGAGCCGGGGGCCTCATCGAGAGCGGCGGCCTCTTTATTCTCAAGAATAGGGAAAAGGTTTGCCCACCCTACCCTCCCTAGATCTTACCTAGAAAACCAATTTTTAAGTAAAATCAAAGTATCCTTCCTATTCCTAGCCCCTAGGTAGTCAAAGGCGCTAGGCTCACTCAAGGCACAAAGAGTGAGCCTTGGGCCTAGGTGCAAGGCGCTAAAAAAGCAAAGGCCTTTAATGCAAGATTGCAAGGGGCACAACATGAACAGACCATTTTTAGGGGTTTTAGATGCTTCAGGATGGTTTAGGCTGTTTCCAAGCCATTTATGACGTTTAGACGAGTTTTTAACTGTTCCAGACCTGTTGGATTTTTGCAAAATATGAGTATAATTAGCGCCTGTGCGCCTTGATGTACACCAAGGTGGCATGGCTGTGCTCGGTTACACCTGCGTTGGTGAGCGCCTTGTGCGCCTTTGACTACTTAGTCCTATTCTATTTGTTTGGGATAACAAGCTACAGCCATTCATTTCTTCAATCCCTTTAAGATGTTATTGGAGTATGCCAATAAATAGTAAGCAATAAGGAAGCAATTATAAACTACAAAGAGATTGCTGCTTTTGAAGGGCTGGGGTTTCTAACTGCTAAATGCTAAAGTGATGCTTTTTGTTTATTCTAAGGAGCCCTAATGCCACTATTCCCCTAAGCTTAAGTAGCCAGATGTTTTATGATTCCAAAAGCAAAACCAAGAATAATACCTTCCATTACTTCTAAAAACACGAAGGATACCCGTAGCACATCATCAAACATTACTTTATCTGCGGTTAATATCCAAAAGCCCTAGTTACTAATGTATCAAGACTGGATGATAGTAACTATAGCAAGAAATAACTTCAGTGTCTCTGGATTCCTAATGCACAAACCTCAAATCACAATAGCCCTAAATAGTTACACCATTCAGTATCACAAACAAAGCTCAATCCACAACAGGTTATCCAAAAGACAACTCACCAGTTACGACCGAGGACTTCTTCAGCGCGATACCCAGTTATGATCTCGAAAACCGAATTAACGTAAATAATGGGATGGTCAGGCTCCAAAGCATCCGACACAACAAACCCACAAGGCGCCGGTTGCAGCAGGCTATCAACGGGGAACGGCAGCGGACCTCCATCATTCAACAGGAATCCTTCTTCGTCTCCGCTCAGATCAGAACTGCTACTATCCCACTCCATAAACAGCGAAGCAATTACGACGCAACAATCGCTTCACCCCATCAGAAACGCCTCAAATTGGACGACGAAGAGCACCAGAAACCAAAGGATGGATGAATAAGTCGATTTGTAGAGGGAAATCAGCAGAATTGCGATGAAATCGAGAGCAAGGTCCGGCGAATTAGGGTTTTGAGTATGAATTTAGGGATTGTAAAATGAGTGGTGTGGACGGAATTTGGGAATACCGACCTACCTATCAACCCGCTACGGAGTTAGCTTGCACCCACCGTCACACGTTTCCTGTTGCCCGAATTTAGATTTCTTTTTGCGTTTTGAAATTTCAATTTTCACACAAACACCTTGTAAAAAAATAATATATTTATGAAGATATATATAGTTTTTTAACGGTAAATGTGTCATCCCAATTCGGTGTTATATTTATCGTGCTAACTTATCTGTTGAAAAAATCTTATTACTTAATTTTGAGTATTTTGTTCAGAGTGAAAGTTAAACACATGAGCTCCCAATATATTTGCATGTAATGATTATACTCATGTTATATTTTACTTTTTCTATTTATTATTAAATAATGTGCTTCTAATTAAATTTATTAATATTTAAATAGTCTTTTTATTATTTGTAGAGTAAATTATCATTTGCATACATGACGTTTTCGTATATTATTTACTTGCATCCTTGAAGTTTCAAAACTACCGTTTACCCCATAACACTTCATTTTTGTTCTCGCTTGAATATAAAACTCTAACACCGCTAGTTTTTATCTTTTAAATTTTTTGTAAAAAAGACTAAACTGCCCTTGACAAATAAACCAAAAGAATTTGTGGGACTCACTCACGTCATCTTCTAGACCACCATAAAGAGTCTAATCTCTATCTGTTAAACATAAACACACACACACATTATATATATATATATATATAGAGAGAGAGAGAGGGGATCATGTGATAACTAATTTTAATTTGAGAACTTTTAGAACTAATCCTATTTTTTTCTTTAAATGTCTATAACTTTTTCATATGATATTATTTTTTTAAAAAAATTTCCCCGTAAACTTTTTTCATATGATATTATTTAAAAAAAAATACATCATAATACCAAGAATTGTTTTTATATTTAATATGGGTATAATATATAGGGGAGAGATCAAATGAGAACTCCTTTTTCTAGAACTCTAGAAACCAATGTGAGACACTAGTTTTCAATGGTAAAATGGTAAATAACAAAATATAATAAAAAATTATAAAACAAAAAATAACATAAAAATAAAATAAATAAATACACGAAAATATTTCTCTCGTTTTTCTCTTTTATAAAAAAATAAAAAATTTAAAAGAAAAGCTCTTTTTTTTAAATTCATTTTACACATGTGTAAAACAGGATTTACACATGTGTAAAACAGGATTTACACATGTGTATAACAGGATTTACACATGTGTAAATAACATATGAACAATTTTTTTTAAAACAGTATATCAATATGGTAGGCGTTGGAAAGATAAAAAAAATACTGAACTTTATGGTGAAATTTTTTTTGAAAAAATAATATCGTGAAAAAAAGTTATGAACGTTTAAAAAAAATATGAAAATGACATGTGATTTGCATGTGACCAAAATGTGTGACTCATATTGGTTCCTAGAGTTCTTATAAAAATATGTGTTTTTCAAGAAAACCCTACCATATTCATGTATTACTTATGTGTTGCATATATGTAGTATATCAAACTACATATGTGTATTACATCATATTATATTTATGTTGTATCGGAATACTACATATATGTAGTATTGTTGTATATTTTTTTCTTTTATATATAAAAATATTATACTCAAATTAAATATAAAACAATGTGTGATTTAATTGTTTATTTTTTTTTAAAAAATAATTACATATGAAAGAGTTATGTGCTGCATAATGTTACAACTATATATATATATATATATATATATATATAAGAGGGAGAAAAAAAAAAGTTTACGATACAAAGATAAAAAAATTGTGCGAAGTGTGCGAATTATTTCCAACCATTGATTTAAGAGATTGATGGTTCAAATTAAAAGTGAAATAATCATGCATAAAATGATGGTCGGAGGGTTAAATTCGGAAATAGGCTACAATTGTTGACTTTTTCAAATTCCCCCAGTTTTTTTAAATGTATATAACTTTTTTATGTGTCGCTATTTTAAAAAAAAAAATCTCTTTAATTTGAGTCTAGTATTGCTATACTTTATTTTTAAAAAATCAACATATTTTTTTAATGTCTATGTGTTGTGCGTATAACTTGCGTGATTATTAACTGCGTAATTATGAACATAACTTGCATAATTATCATATAAGTTGCGTAATTATAAATATTACTTTGCGTATTATTTTTATAACGTTATTTAGGAGATGGACTGTTGTAGGATCGATATTGGTCACTCAACACAAGTATTCTCTCTTTAACTCACTAATTTACACTCAAATGATGATGATGCAGAATACTTTGAGAGTTGATAACAATATACTAAGTAAACAACAAACAAGAAATGGTTTTCAAGATACTTGTATATATTACTTCTCAACCTAAGGTGTGTGTACAAGACTCTTACAAGCATACTAACTGAGTTTACAATGAGAACTATATATACTACTATCTATAACCGGTTATACAAAAGATTACCAGCTAGAAATTACTACTAACCAAATACTATGTTGCTAGAAGTAAGGTATCTAAGATAAAATACTATTTTAGATTAGGTAGTCATGATATGTCCATGACTTACCTTTTGTCACCAACTAAAGTTGGTAACTGTACTAACTAATAAAAGGATGAACAGTGGAATAAAGTATGGTCAACTACATGGGCTTGGGAAAGCACCATGCAGTATCTCAGAGGTTGCAGCGGCGTGTTAGAAGGGCCATACTTATATCCACTAGTTCATAGTAGGTTCTCCCGATGGTTAACTAGCTTCGGAAGAGGAAGTTCTTCCGAAGCCACTTATACTTTGGAAGAGTCTACTTCTTCCGAGACTTGTGCTGATCTTCAAGACTTTATGCTTCAGAAGTCATTGTCTTGAAATCTTCTAAGTGTTGATCTTCGGAAGAGGGATGACTATGTCTTCGGAAGATCGGATTCCTCTTCGGAAGTTCTTTTAACTTTAATCTTTAGAAGTGCAGCTTTTGCCTTTGGAAGTCTTTCATAGTTGCACCAAAAATGTTCTAAGTGTTATTTTTGTTGCACTATCCTTACTTGATCCAACAAACTCCCCCTAGGTTGATGCTACCAAAATTTCATTGTCTTCTGCTTCTCAAAACTTTCTACACCAGGGAAAGTAAATATATGTCTGTCTCTTTGTTCTTTCCGGAGGTGGTGTTCAGAAGTTGGTACAAGTCCTTTGTAGATATCAGATCCAGTCTGTTACTTTGGATAACATGTACCCTTTGCTATGGCCCTCGATAGAGAGTTAGTTGATGGGAGTTGTAGTCATACTCCCATCTAACTATAGGTTCCAAGTTAGGGCCTTCAACCATTTGTAGGAAAGTCTTTCCCTTGATTGACCCTTCCTTTTCTACCTGTTCTCTTTGTTTCAACTCTTCTTCAATCCTTGCTTTTGCAGTTAGCTCAGCACGGTGAAGGCTGCTTAAATGATTCTGAATATGAGCAACTGTCTGAGAGTTGGAGGGGTTTGAGAATGGCTTCTCTGCTAACAGAGATGAAGTGTTAAGTCTATTAACCTCGCCATTCTCTCTTTCCACAACAAAGTTGTGAGAAGAGTCTTCGAACCTCCATTGGACATCTTCTTTCTAGGAATGAGGTGTTGAGTTGGCAGCTTCTTCCCCTTCCTGGTGTCCAAGAAAGTCACTAGTCTTCTTCTCAGCTTCTTCTCTTCTTCATTGAGGGAATCAGAGTTAGTTGCCAAGAGCCGAAGTGCCTGGTCCAGGGTTACCATAGGCAAATCAATAAATGCTTCTCTTGTGAGGGAACTGGAAGTGCCATCAATGAATGTTAATTTGATGGACTCCGCTTCACAAGAGATTTCGCTTATAGTAGTACAGTTAATGAGCTTTTTCTTGATTTCCTTGAATTCCTCTAAGGTTAGAGGTTTGGATGATTAAGAGGATGACTTTGGTGGTTGATGGGTAGATGATGGTTGGGTTCTGGGAAGTGTTTTGGGTTTAAGGATAGGTAGTGGTGGTGGTTGTTGTGAAGCAATGGGTGAGGATGAGGGTATGTGCAGGATCGATGTTTGTCACAAACACTTGGTTTTTCTCTCAAACTCACTTAAACACACACGGTTAAGATGAAGCAGAATCTCTTCTAAGAGTTGATAATAATATACTAAGTAATAAAGAACATAAAGAAATAATTTTCAAGGTACTTGTATATATTACTTCTCAACTCAAAGTATTACAAGACTCTTACAAGCATGTTACATGAGTTACAATAAGAAACTATATATACTATCACCTACAGCCGGATATACTTTGATACTAGCTGGAAACCTATGACTAAAGCAAATACTACAAAGCTAAAGTTAAGGTATCTTAGATAAAGTATTATCTAAGATAAGGTAGTCATGACATGTCATTGACTTACCTTTTGTCACCAACTAAAGTTGGTAACTGTACTAACTGATAAAAGGTAAACAGTGGATTAAAGTATGGTCAACTACATGGGCGTGGGAAAGCACCATGCAGTATCTCAGAGATTTGCAGCGGAGTGTCAGACAGACCATACTTATGTCCACTGGTTCATAGCAGCATCTTTCGAAGGTTAATTGGCTTCGGAAGAACAAGTTCTTCCAAAGCCTTTTATACTTCGAAAGAGGCTACTTCTTCCGTGGCTTGGGACTTCTTGATTTCTGCATACTTCGGAAGTCATTGTCTTGATTTCTTCTAAGTCTTGAACTTCGAAAGATAGAAGACTTTGTCTTCGGAAGTTGGAGTTTTCCTTCGAAAGACGATTTTGCACTTGCCTTCGAAAGAACTCCATTTGCCTTCGAAAGTTCCACACTTAGCTTTGGAAGTCCTTTTATTAGTTGCATCAAAATTGTCTAAGTGTTTGGTTTTGGTTGCACCAGCCTTTTCTAGATCCAACAAACTCCCCCTAGGCTGATGCTACCAAAACCTCACTTATTCCTGCTTCTCAAAACCTTCAGCACTAGGGACAGAAGATGCTTATCTGTTTCCTTGTTCTTCCCTGAAGTTGTACTGAGAAGTTTGTACAAGTCATTAGAGGACAGGAGATCCAGTCTATCGCTTTGAATGGCATGTACCCTTTGTTGTGCCCCCCTGAAGAGAGTTAGTTGACGGGAATCATAATCATACTCCCATCTAACTATGGACTCAAGTTCAGGACCTTCAACCACTTGGAGAAAGGCTTTGCCTTTGGTTGTAAATCCTTTTCTTTCCTCCTCCTCTCTCAGTTTCAACTCCTCTTCAATTTTTGTTCTAGCAGTAAGCTCGGCCAGATGAAGACTGCTCAAGTGATTTCTGATGTGAGCAACAATCTCGGAGTTAGAGGGGTTGGAGAATGGCTTCTCTGCTAACTCAGCAATATCAAATCTGCTTAAGTGTAGCAGAGATGAGGCATTAAGTTTGTTTAGCTCACCATTCTCTCTCTCAACGACAAAGCTGTGAGAAGAGTCTTCGAACCTCTACCGGATTATCTTCTTTCTTGGCACAAGGGGCTTACTTGGCACTCTGTCCCCTTTCTTGGAATCCAGTAGAGTCACCAGCCTTCTTCTTAGCTTCTTCTCTTCATCATTGAGTGAATCTGAGTTAAGGCCAAGGAGTTTAACAGCTTGGTCCAGTGTTCCTCTAGACAGATCAAGGAATTGATCTCTTGTGAGGGAACATGAGGAGCCATCGACATAAGTTAACTTGACTGACTCCTCCTCACAAAAGATGTCGCTCAAGGTTGTGCACATGATGAGCTTCATCTTGATCTCCTTAAACTCCTCTAAGGAGAGATGTTTAGAAG
The DNA here is from genome assembly GCA_025506505.1 of Flaveria sonorensis. NCBI lineage: Eukaryota > Viridiplantae > Streptophyta > Magnoliopsida > Asterales > Asteraceae > Flaveria > Flaveria sonorensis. The sequence goes on along the minus strand of CM046433.1, from coordinate 56,154,479 downwards.
GCTGAGGGGATGGTTTGGGTGGTTGTTGGGTAGGTAGTGATGTTTGGGTTCTGGGAAGTGTTTTGGGTTTGGGGTAGTTGAGGTGGTTATGGTGATGAGGCAGGTATGGAGGATGGTGTAGGCTCATGGGTGTATGGTTCAGAGGTGGGTTCAGTTTTAATTGGGAATGGGAAAGGAAATGGTTTAGGTTAAGGTTGGGGTTGAGGTTGGGGTTGAGGTGTTGGTTTGATGGTCATCCCCTGTCCCCTTCTATACATCTCCTTCCTTTTCCCTAAGCGAATGTCAGCCTTGATGTCACTGACATGTCGCTGCAAGGTCCTTTCAGACATGGGACCCACCTGCCTGCTAGAGAAGCCGTGAGCCTGGAGATAATCCTTCATCCAGGCCTTATCACCTATCTTCTTGGTAGTAGCGAGCCCTGCTTCTTCTTCCTTCTTCTTATTCTCCCTCAGCTTCTCCTTTGCATCTTTCTTTCTCACTTTCTCCAATTGATCTTGCTCTTTGTTGAAGAGCCATAAGATCGTATCATTATCATGAGGAGACAGTTCTTCTTGGGAGAAACCCCTGGAGGTTAGGAAAGTCATCCTTTCCCTCCTAAGCTGCAGATCAACTTCCCTTTTCTTCCTCTCTCTTTCCTCCTCTAAGGCCAACCTTGCTGCTTCTTCCCTTTGTTCAATCAGAAGCCGGGTTGCCTTTTCTAACTCAATCAACTCCTCTAGTGGTAGCAGGAGTACATCCTCACTGACAGCTCCAAGCTTGACAAGCCTATCAATGATCTCGACTCTCTTCTTGTTGTTGACAGCCTCCTGGTTGGCTGCAGTTGCTTTGCTACTTGTAGGTAGCAACTTACCAGTTGGGATTCTACCTTTCTTCTTAAGCTTTTCTAACCTTTCCTCCTCCTAAAGCTCTTCCGCAGTCATCTTACTCTTTCCTTTGACATCTTCGGAAGTGCAAGACTTTGGGGGTTCTTGAGTGGAGGATTCAGGTTGAGAGATGGTGATTGGAGCTTGATGCAGTGATGTTGTTTGAGTTAGGGGTCGGTTGAGAAAGTCCTCACTATTCACCTCAGATGCCATCTCTAGAATTGCATCTATGATGATTAGATCATCAGACAAAGAGAATAGTCCTTCCGCGGCTTCCATCTCAGCTTCGGAAGATTGGAATTGTTCTTCCGAGGCTTTGACTTCAGCTTTGAAAGTCTATGGGAATGCACTATCTGTCCCAACTGTTTCAGTTGTTGGGCCATCAGTCCTCATTTCCCTTTTGAAATCAATCTCAGGTTCAATGTGGGCCTTAGGTTGACCAACTTCTTCAACAGTGGTAGAAGGTACATTCAGCCTCTGAAGCTCTTCAGCTCCAAAGTACACCACAGCCACATCAGGGCTAGGCTGATCTAAGGAAGATCCCATTAGGAACTTAGAAAAGAACCTGTTAAGATCTTTGAGCATCCTTGGGTCCATTTGTAAAACAATTGGAGGAGGTATAGGAAAAACTGTTGCTTTGGGAGCAGGGTATCTTGAAGTTAGAGAAGTTAAAGCTTAGCTCTGTGGTTCCACATATGGTTGCCTCTGAACACTCTACCCCTTTTTGGTAGCATCATCTTGAGAGCTAGATGAGCTAGAGGAAGAGGTCAAGGAGACCTGAACTGGTACATGCCTAACAGATCTCTTAGTCTGTTTCTCAGCTAGTTGAGCCTTAAGATTTTCAACCTCAAGTTGCTGAGTGGCGGACCTATCCTCTAAAGTCTTACCTTTGATTCAAGGTTTGAGACTTTAGAAAGTAGGTCTTGAATGGTGAGTTTCAGACTTCCCTCATCTTCTTTTGAAGAATCACGGGGAGATTAGGTAACATACCTAGTATGTTCATCCTCACCACCAAATATGGTTTCTTGGCACCCTGGTTTCCCTTGCCTAATGATGTCTCTTTCAGAGTCATCAAAGGGCACGGTTGTCGTAGATTCAGTCTCAGATATGTTACCACTGTCCTGAGGATCCAATGAGGCTCCCTCGGTAGTGGCAGCTAAATCTACATGAGTCCCCTCCATATTAGTGGGACTCACCTCAGTTGTTGCTGATGGGGGCTAGAGATAAGAGATCCCTCTAGGCTCTGTTGATCCTTTAGAGGGTGTTGTGGATCAACTTTATTTTCATGAAGAGACATAATCTCCTCATCAGTTCTTATCAAAAGGTCAGTAAAGGATATAGAAGTTATACCTAATGACCCGGGACCTTAATCAATGTCTAATGGCATTTTGGGTTATGATCTGTGCATTTCTCCAAAATTCCTCCATGTGGTTCGAATACACGGTGGGGTTTACAGTTAGGGTTGTAAAGTATGTGGATTGGGTAAGAAAGGAGATGATTTCAGAGAAGTCAGCATCCATGGACGAATCCAAGAATGCGACTTGATTGTGTTGGGGGTTAAGCGCCATTTGTGAGAAAGAACAGAGAAATGAGCTTGATTTGGGTAAATTGGGGATGAAGAAAGCTTTGGACAGTGAAATCGGTAAAAAGATTAAAATGGGTAAGTCGAAATATTTAAATGGGTGGAAGTGGCGGATGGATAAGGTGAAGTGATGGTTTGGGTATGATGTGACAAGGGCGGTAAGGTTAAATCCATTTAAAATATTCAGACATCATTAAGAAAATCTTTACCTTTTTACAGTTGTGGGGCCCAAAGATTTCCGTTACACAATAAGGTCTTCTTCCGAGTATAAGATATTTCCGAAGGTAATCTTCTTCCGAAGCCAACTTAACTTCCGAAGGTAATTCCTTACTTCCGAGAGTATAGTGGTTTTTCCGAATGAAGAGTCTATAAGTTTCGGAAGTAGATCTGATAAATTATCAATCACTTCTTCCGAGACTAAATACTCTTCCGAGAAGAAAATTTCCCTTGGAGGAATTTTGCTTGAGAAGATATGAAAAATACCTTCCGAAGGTTAACTCCTCTTCAAAAGAATCTATACTTAGAAAATTTTCAGATAAAACCTTTTGTAACAGGGCTTAGAATTTTTTGACAAAAGACATTACACATTTTAAAAGGTTTTCAAATGAGATAGACTAATCAATGTTTATCATCCCAATAGCTGTAATGAGATACTAAAATCTATGCTCATCAAAGGCTTTGGTGAACAAATCAGCATATTATTCATTTGAGTCAACTTTGATTAGTTTGATCAGATTTTTCTCATGAATATCTCTAATGAAGTGATACCTGATATCAATGTGCTTTGTCTTGGAGTGCTTCACTGTATTTTCAGTAATGGAGATAGCACTATTGTTGTCAATGTGGATAGGAGTGCTCATGAAGTTGAATCCGTAGTCTAGCATCTGGTTTTGAATCCGCAGCAGCTGAGCACAGCAACCTGTAGCAGCAATGTATTCAGCTTCAGCAGTAGATGTAGAGACACATGATTGCTTCTTGCATTGCCATGAGATGATCCTTCTACCAAGAAACTGACATCCTCCTGATGTGGATTTCTTGTTAATATTGCAGCCACCATAGTCACTATCTGAATAGCCATAGAGATTGAAGTTGCTATTCCTAGGATACTAGAGTCTAATTTAGGTGCTCCTTTTAGGTATCTAAGGATTCTCTTGGCAGCAACTAGGTGAGACACCTTTGGAGTAGCCTGATATCTTGCACAAATGCATGTTGCAAACATGATATCAGGTCTACTTGCTGTGAGATACATCAGAGACCCGATTATTACCCTATACTGATGCTGATCAGCATCCTCCCCCTCAGAGTTAGGACAAAGATCATGGCTTCTGGGTATGGGTGTCTTGGCTGGCTTAAAATCTTTCATATCAAATCTTTCTAAGATATCAGAGACATACTGAAGGACCGTTTAAGGGATGGTCACTTACAACACAACAACACAATGAAGAGAGTAACTTAGTATACTTAACAGATCAAATGGGGAACTAGAAACAAGTTAAGCTTTGATACAATGAAACACAAGTAATAAAGAGACAGAACTAAGAAGACAATAACACAAGTGTTTGGTTTTCAAGAATGTTGTATATTGCTCTCAAGTTCCTTACAAGTGTTTACCAAGCATAAAAAAAAGATGCAAGGGACCTGAGATACTTTATACTACATCCTACAGCCGGCCATACTTTGAAGGCTAGCTGGATACATGATCTAGACAACAACAAAATCAATGTAGAGTCAAAAGGCAAATTGCCTTTTGACTAGTGACTATGCCATGCCATAGCACACATCCTAATGTATTACAAAAAGGATAAAAGTACATAAAGTAGAAAGAAACAGACTCAAGACCTCAATGTACAGTTACCAAAAGCATGGACCTTTCACCAACTTGTGAAAGTTGGTGAGTCAACAGAGTTGCAGCGGAAAGGTGGTCCAGCTTTATGGTAAAGGTACATCAGATAAAGCATGTACTCAAAAGTCTCTGGAAGAAATCTATCTTCAAGTGTTGGCTTCGGAAGACTTTGTCTTTGAAGCTTCGAAAGACTTCATATTTGGCTTCGGAAGATATTGGTCTTGGCTTCAGAAGATTTCACACTTAGAATATTTTCTAAGGCATAGTGTGAAACTTCCGAAGCCTTCTACTCAGTACTTCTGTGCATGCATGCAGGATAGACTTTGGATGTTTTGGGTTGCATCAGCCTTATATGAAACCTTAAAAACTCCCCCTAGGCTGATGCTACCAAAACATTTGAAGACTTCAGATATTGATAGTCCTTATTATGATGATGACCATGCCTTTCTTCATAAGATGGTCAGGATCATTCAGACTCTCAAAGTTTCTTCTCATCTCAAAGAGATCATGCAGAGGTAGATTGAACATGTCTTGCCATGTGTAGACATCTTCAACACCTTGATCTCTGATAACATGCCATCTCTCTGGATTAGTAGTGTAAGTCCAGGAAGAGGACATAGGTTCCAAACTTTTTGCCTCTTGAATTGAAGTAGCTCTTCTTGCATAGCTTCAATCCAACTTCCATTCTTCAGAGCCTCATCAACTTTCTTTGGCTCTATCTGGGATAGAAAACAAGAGTAAAGACAAACATTTGCATCATGGGTTTGTCCTCTTGTTCTTACCCCAGTGGCAACATTTCCAATGATGTTTGTGGTGGGGTGAGACTTGTGAATCCTTAATTGAGGGATCACAGCAAGTTGTTTGGACAGATCTAAATTAGAGAAATTTAGCTCTGGCCCAGATGATTCACCCACCATATCAGCACACTTATCAAGAGAGACTTGATCCAATGAGTGTGTGACATCATTGATGTTGTCTTCAATGGAGTGGTTATCAGCATCCAAAAATTCTTGGTCACTGTCACCACCACCATTTCCTCCTACATTTAAAGCTCCTGCATTTGAGTTTTGTGCCTCTAAGCTGGAATTTGAAGGCACCTCAAAAGTATCAGCTGGATTTGTCATTGTTGTGTTGATAGGAACTCCATTTGCAGGGTTAGTTAAAACTGGAGCTGAAGTAGTATGACTTGAAGGTCTTCTCAGCTCAAATCTTGGATCAGGGTCACCTGTATGAATTACATCTATGGATCCTGAAACATGCTCATAAGATTTGTTAAAACAGTTGGTAACTAAATCAAGATCAAATAGCCAATCAGGACTAGAACCTTTCACACAGGGAGTGTGCTCATTGAAGGTCACATTGGCTTACTCCTCAACTACTCTAGTTCTGAGATTGTATACTCTATAAGCCCTAGCTTGGGAAGAGTATCCAATGAAGGGTCCATCATCTGATTTCTCATCAAATTTGGCAATTTGATCTTTAGTATTTAAGATGGTGCAAGGACATCCAAATGACCTGGGAAAACCAATGAAAGGTTTTCTCTTGTGCCAAAGTTCATGAGTCTTACCATGTGTCTTAACTACTAAAACATTGTTTTGCACATAGCAAGCAGTGTTGACTGCCTCTGCCTAGAAGGTGATGGGCAGTTTAGAGTCAGACAACATAGTTCTTGCAGCTTCAATAAGTGTCTTGTTTCTCCTCTCAGCAACACCATTTTGCTGAGAAGTCCTGGGAGCACTGTATTGTCTTGTAATACCCTTTTCGTCACAAAATGTATCAAGGATTTGGTTCTTAAATTCAGTTCCTTGATCATATCTTATGGTTTTGACCTTGTGATCAGATTGATTCTCAATCTTTAAGATGAAGTTCTTCAGAATCTCAGGGGTCTTATCCTTAGTTCTAAGAAAGAAGACCCAAGTGAATCTTGTAAAGTCATCTGTGATCACCAAACAGTAAGAGGTCCTTCCTAAACTCATTACACTGGTGGGGCCAAAGAGATCCATATGTAACAAGTGTAGGGGAGTAGTGATAGAGTTTCTTTCCTTTGGCTTGTGAGATACCTTATGTTGCTTCCCTTTCAGGCATGCAACACAGTGGTCATCACTTGTAAACTCTTTCTTTGGCATTCCAGTTACCAAATCATTCTTAATTAATTCATTCATGTTTTTAAAGTTTACATGGCACATTATTTTATGCCAGAGGAAAGACTCATCACTATTTTCTTTAGATAGAAAGCATGAAACTTCTCCTAAGGGAGATGTTTCTTGCAAATCCATCTTGTACATGTTCCTTTTCCTGGGGGCTCTGAGCAGGATATGCTCATGAGGAATGACCACCCTGGGCTTGAGAACAATGCACTCATGCTCAGTAAAGAGCATGTTATGACTCTGATCACAAAATTGAGATACACTCAGAAGATTGTATCCAAGCTCCTTGACAAATTTCACCTTCTCAATGCTGAGCTTACCATTTGTGACCTTGCCCCTTCTAGTAATGTAACCACTAGCATCTCCTCCAAAAGCAAATGGTCCTCCATCAATCTTTTCAAACTTTTGGAGTAGTGACCTTTTGCTTGTCATGTGCCTGGAACAGCCACTATCAATGATCCAGACATTTTTGTTTGTCTTGAGTTTTTCCTGCACAAAAGAGATGATTAGTTACATTTGGAAACCCAAGCCTTATTGGTCTTGGGTTTGTCAATTGAAGTTGAAGACAATGCAATAGTAATAGATCCTATAGTCATGCTGTGAGGATCAGTTGCTGATGTTGATGGAGAACTTTCAGTCATTTGGTCTTTCTTTGTCGTCCACACCACTTTGGGAAGCTTGGACTTGACCTTCAATACTTCGAAAGTTTTGATGACTTCAGAAGTTTTGATGACTGGACCTTCGGAAGAGCTTGCTATCACTGCAGTAGGCTTTAGTGCTTCGAAAGTATTCCTTTCTTCCGAGACCAAATAATCTTCCAAAGGCAATTTCCCACTTGTCTTCTTCTTTAATTTGGAGCTTCCGAGAGGAAAAGATTTTCCTTCCGAAGCTTGCATTTTCTTTAAACTCTTAGAAGTCTCTTTCTTGATCATGTGAACAGTACTTCTTGGATTGTAGAGGCAATCCTTAGCAAGATGAGAAGTACTCCCACACATGACATAATCCATTTTCTTCTTCCTAAAAGGCTTCTTTTGTGAACAAGGCTGACTTTGATCACTTTCCTTCTCCACCTTCATCTTTGCAGATGCTGAGGCAGTTCCTTTAGGGTGAGAACTACCTTTGGAGCTGGATGGTTCAGGCTGTGTAGTAGTGGTACACAGCTGATCAGCCTTCTTCTTGTTGCTGGGATGATTTGAACATGAACCAGAACTTTTGGTACTAGAATTCAAGTTGATGTCTTCAGTCTTAACCACTTCAAACCCTGTATAGATAAAGACTTGTTTCTGCTTAGAGTTAAAAGTGGCCTTGATCTCTTGAGCCTTCTTTGCTTTTCTTTTGGCCTTCCTGATCAAGTTCTTTCTCCCTAACTTGGTCATCCCAACTCCTTTTCTCTCCTTAGAGGGATAGTGACCCTTCTTAGAATGCTCTTCTTCACTCTTCTCAGAGGCATTCTTCACTATCTCCTCTTCATCCTCTTCAGTCAAGGGGTCTATGAGAGGAAGCTCATCTTCATAAGTTCCACACCTAGGAGATCTTACAGACAAGATGGTGTGTGGAGGAGCTATCTCACTAGATCCCAGTCCCTGCTTATTCAGATAACAAACTTTTGCATGCAAGGATGAGGATATAATGTTCTTGAAGGTCTCTTCTTCAAGAACACTATTTTCTGCCCTGGCTTTGCTGATCACAAGCTCAGCCTGGCATTTAGTCAACTTGGTTGTGAGATCTTTGATCTGAGTCCTGTAGTTTGTGTGTTCATGTTTAAGAGTTGAAATGGTTTTCTCTAAGTCCTCTATCTTTAGTTTATAATCATTTTCAGCTCTTTTAAAATCAGATTTTAAGATATTTAAGGACTCAAGATCAGATCTCATCTCTAAGTTGTAGGACTTGTATCTATTTACTTTAGCAATACATTCAGAAGTGCAAAGATGTTCCAATACCTTGGCTTCATCATGGTTAGCCATCAGTGCTTGGTTTGGAGATGCATCTTCAACTTGAAAGCTCCAGTCAAAGCCTCCTTCTTCAACAGCAACTGTAGCTTGCTGCTTTGGCTTCTCATTCTGGTTGGCTTTCTCAGTGTAGTTTGGTCTGGCTTGTGTCTGGCCACTATTTGTCCTTGGTGCCTTACACTCCCTAGCAAAGTGACCTATTTGGTTACAGTTGTAACACTTTACTTTGCTTTTATCCAGTCCAAACTTTCCACTGGCTGTATTGCTTGGAAACTTTCTCCCTGTCCTCTTGTAGAACTTCTTGGCTTTGTGAGTGAGAAGAGCCATTTGCTGAACTATCTCCATGTACTCTAGATCATCTGGATGGATACAGTCCAGGTCTTCAAGGGTGAAGAGAAAGTTGCCTATGCTTTCATCAGAAGACACAAAGGCTTGTGAAGAGCTTGTCTCTTGGAATGGGCTTCCTTGAGTGTAGCTTTCTCTTGGTGTCTCTGGGAAGGTGATGAAAGGACCCTTTTGTGAGTTGTCAGGGTAGCAGATAAGATGATGCTGTGGTTCTCTGCTATCCCTTTCAAACATATGAAGGGCTGAACTCTTCTGATTATTGGAGTTACCAGATGAATTTTGCATGTTCATCTCCATCTGGTATCCACTAAGAATACCATATAACTCAGTCAAAGTGAGAGTCATGAGGTTCTCAGTTCTCTTGATCATAACACAATAGTGTGTCCATTGCCTAGGAAGTGAGGACATGAACTTCCTTACAATGTCTCTGTTTTCAAGAGTTACTCCAACATCCATCAGAGTATCCACAATTTCAACATACCTGAAGTATTGTTGAGTCATGGTTTCACCTGCAACAAAGGTGAAGTTTTCAAACTGCTGCTTCAGGAGATCCTTCTTGTTCTCCTTAGCTTCAGTTGACCCCTCATACATTAGCTTCAGTGCATCCCATAGCTATTTAGCTATTTTGCATTTCTTGAAGCCTCTGTATATGGAGTTTGGAAGAGCAGTTTGAAGGGCAGTCATGGCTTTCTGATCAATGTCAATCTTCTTCTATCTTCTATAGAGTAGTCAGCCACATCCTTTGGTATCATACCACCCCCAGCAGCAGCTGAAGAGGTGTTTGGTATGTGAGGTCCATTGGCAACAGATTCCCACATCCTGGAGTCTTGTGACTTGATAAAGCCTTCTATTCTTTGACACCAAGTGTCAAAGTCTTCAGGAGTGATCAGTGGGGACTTTGTCATTGTTCCAGTTTCCATATCAGCTTTAGTGAGAGCTGCCATTTGAGATGTTAAGTATTTTGTGTGTGTGTGAGGGATCTTAAGATGGTGAGATCCACAATCAAGAGCCTGGAATGCTCTGATACCAATTGCAGGACCGTTTAAGGGATGGTCACTTACAACACAACAACACAATAAGGAGAGTAACTTAGCATACTTAATAGATCAAATGGGGAACTAGAAAGAAGTTAAGCTTTGATACAATGAAACACAAGTAATAAAGAGACAGAACTAAGAAGACAATAACACAAGTGTTTGGTTTTTAAGAATGCTATATATTGCTCTTAAGTTCCTTACAAGTGTTTACCAAGCATAAAAAAAAAGATACAAGGGACCTGAGATACTTTACACTACATCCTACAGCTGGCCATACTTTGAAGGCCAGCTGGATACATGATCTAGACAACAACAAAATCAATGTAGAGTCAAAAGGCAGATAGCCTTTTGACTAGTGACTATGACATGCCATAGCTCACATCCTAATGTATTACAAAAAGGATAAAAGTACATAAAGTAGAAAGAAACAGACTCAAGACCTTAATGTACAGTTACCAAAAGCATGGACCTTTCACCAACTTGTGAAAGTTGGTGAGTCAACAGAGTTGCAGCGGAAAGGTGGTCCAGCTTTATGGTAAAGGTACATCAGATAAAGCATGTACTCAAAAGTCTTCGGAAGAAATCTGTCTTCAAGTGTTGGCTTCGGAAGACTTTGTCTTTGAAGCTTCGGAAGACTTCATATTTGGCTTCGGAAGATATTAGTCTTGGCTTTAGAAGATTTCACACTTAGAATATTTTCTAAGGCATAGTGTGAAACTTCCGAAGCATTCTACTCAGTACTTCTATGCATGCATGCAGGATAGACTTTTGATGTTTTGGATTGTATCAGCCTTATATGAAACCTTACACATACTTAGATTGATTGATAAAGAACCCTTCCTTCATCTGCTTTACCTGAATTCCAAGGAAAAAGTCCATCATTCCCATGGAACTCATCTCAAATTTCTTCTTCATAATTCTCTCAAAATCTCTACATATTTGGTCATTTGAGGAACCAAATATGATGTCATCAACATAGACTTGAACGAGCAAATGTCTTTCCAGACTTCTTTTTGAATAAAGTCTTGTCAATGGTGCCTTTAGTGTAGCCATTTTTCAGGAGAAATTAAGACAAAGTCTCATACCACAGCCTAGGTGCTTGGTGCAGCCCATAAAGAGCTTTATCCAACTTACACACATAGTTGGGGTGTTGTGGGTCTTCAAATCCTGAAGGTTGACACATATAGACTTCCCTACCTGAAGGTTGACACATATAGACTTCCCTATCTATATCCCCATATAGAAAGGCACACTTGATATCAAGTTGATAGACAGTAAAATTCTTGGATGCAGCATAAGCAAGAAAGATCCTCACTGCCTCAAGTCTTGCAACTAGTGCAAAGACATCAGTGTAATCAATTCCTTCCTCTTGGGTGTATCCTTGAACTACCAGTCTTGACTTGTTCTTGATTATCAAGCCTCTATCATCTCTCTTATTCCTAAAAACCCATTTGGTGCCTATTGGGACTTGACCAGATGGTAGCGAACAAGGTTCCAAACCTTTTGTCTTTTGAATTGAAACAATTCCTCTTGCATTGACTCAACCCAGCTACTATCCTTTAAGGCTTCTTCTACTTTCTTGGGTTCCATCTAAGACAAAAAGCATGAGTACAGGCAGACATTCCTATGGTGAGTTTGCCCCCTTGTTCTCATACCTTCAGAGACTTCTCCTATGATGTTCTCAGCTGGATGAGTATTATGAATCCTAAGTCTAGGGATCACCTCCAGTTGCAAAGATAGATCCAGGTTGGACATATTTTGCTTAGGAGCTTGAACACTTGGACCAGCTGTTGTTTCAAACCCATACAATAAGGACTGATTAAATAAATAAGAAACATCATCATCAGTTGTTGGCTGTGAAGCAGCATTAACAGTTGCCTGTTCCTTCAAAATGCTACTTCTATCAGCTTGGTGTTGTGCAATATCACCAGATGAGTTATGAGGCTCACTAGGTGGAGCACTGGTTGAAGCTCCACTATCTCTTGAAATAGTTATACTATCGAATCTTAAGATAGTGGGAGCCTGATCTTCAGCTACTCTTGGAGAACTTGAACAAGGTCTGGGCAACTCAAAAAGTTTATCATCATCAGAGTCACTTTGAGTACCTGTTCCAGCTGAAACATTCTCACAAGATGGATTAGAATAGTTGGGAAACAATTCTAAGTCAAAAATATGATCCGGGCCATTCCCCCTAACACAAGGAGTGGGCTCATTGACAACAATGTTGAATGATTCCTCAAATTGTTGATTTTTGATGTTATAAACTCTATAAGCAATAGAGTTAGAGGAATTTCCAACAAAAATAGCATCATCTGACTTTTTAGCAAATTTTTCCAAATCATCTTTTATGTTAAGTATGGTACACCTGCTGCCAAAGGACCTTAGAAAGCCAATGAACGGTGGCCTCTTGTTCCATAGCTCATAAGGGGTTTTTTCATATGTCTTAACTACAAGGACTCTGTTCTGCACATAGCATGCAGTGCTGACTGCCTCCACCCAGAAAGTTAGAGGCAGCTTTGAATCAGCCAACATAGTCCGAGCAGCCTCAATAAGTGTCCTGTTCCTCTTCTCAGCAACACCATTTTGTTTAGGAGTTATAGGAGCACTATATTGTCTATCAATCCCTTTTGAGTTACAGAATGAGTCAAGAATTTGATTCTTAAACTCAGTCCCTTGATCACTTCTAATTATCTTTACCTTGTGATCAATTTGATTTTCTATTTTAAGAATAAAAGATTTTAACGTTTCAGCAGTTTCATCCTTAGTTCTTAAAAAGAATACCCATGTAAATCTTGTAAAATCATCAACTATCACAAGGCAGTATGATTTCCTTCCAATGCTCATTATACTTGTAGGACCAAATAGATCCATGTGCAATAAGTGTAATGGAGTGGTGATAGAGTTAACAACTTTGGATTTATGAGATGCTCTGTGTTGCTTCCCTTTCAGGCATGTAACACAATTTTCCTTGCATAAAAATTCCTTTTTAGGCAAACCATGTACCAAGTTAATTTTTAACCAATTTATTCATGGTTGTAAAATTTACATGACACATTCGTTTATGCCATAGTGTCGGCTCATCACCATCAGCTTTGGAAAGAAAGCATGATACTTCTCCCAATGGGGAAGCATTGTTCATATCCAGCTTGTACACATCCCCTTTCCTGGGAGATCTAAGAAGCACCAATTCCTAAGGAATTGTCATCCTGGGTTTGAGGATAATGCACTCATGTTCTGTGAAAAGCATTTGATGCTTTTGATCACAGAATTGAGAAACACTTAAAAGATTGTGTTCAAGCTGTTTGACAAAGTGTACTTTGTCAACCTTTAACTTGTCGTTGGATACACTTCCTCTGCCATAAATGTATCCTCCAGCCTCACCTCCAAACTGAACAGGACCTCCATTAAAGTGTTGAAATTATTGAAGGAGAGATCTGTTCCCTGTCATGTACCTGGAGCATCCACTATCTACAATCCAAACATTATTGTTCTTGTCATATGGATGTCCCTGTACATAAGGTGAAAAAGTTAGTTTTTATTGGAAACCCAAGCCTTGTTGGTCTTGGGCTTTTCCAATGATGAGGATTTTATTGAACCAAAATTTATGCATGGGGTTCAATAGGTGTTTATGAAGAAGAGGCTTGGGCTGCAGCATCTTCTTTGATCTTCCATTCCATCCCTTGGTTGATTATTGAGGATGAGCTTGTTGAAGCTTGAGCAGCATGGCATTCTTCTGAAGCTTCTTTCTTTTTGGAAGAAGCCTTCACCACCTTCTCTTCCGAAGCAGTCTTCTTCTGGGATGGTCTCAAGGGGACTCTCTTGTTTTTCTGAGTCTTGACACTTTCTCTTCCGAAGCCATTTTCCCTTCGGAAGAATGACTTTCTTTCGAAAGCAACCTTGCTTCGGAAACAAGCTTTCCCTTTTTCATCACTTGGACCATTTGATAAGGTCCAAAGGTGAAACCTTCCATGACTCCTTCCTTCTTAACATTATTTGCATAATGTGTGCTAGCAGGATTGTAATAAGAATCTTTGGCCATGTGGTTTTGCAGGCCACACATTATGCATGCAATGTTAATCTTTTGGGAATTAAAGGGCTGCTGTTTCTTGTTCTTTTTGTCTTCATCAGTAGTCTTTCCCTTTGCCTTCTGATCCTTTTGTTGGATAGGTGTGCTGGTACTACACACTTTTCCAGGTTCAGAAGTTCCCACCACCTGGAATCCAGCTGAGATGAACACACCCTTTTGCTTTGGGTCAATATTTAGCTTTGATTCAGCCACTTTCTTAGCAGTTTTTCTGGCTGCCTAAGCCTGGCTTCTTCTGGCTTTGGTGGTAAGGGGTTGATCATCACTGGTAAGAGGGGTTTGGTCTACCTGGATCTTCCCTGTGATGGTCTCCAAAATTGCATCACTCTTTGACTCATGGGAAGGTGGGTCAGCAGATGGAACCTCTTGCTCTTCAGTACCACACCTTGGTTGTCTAATAGACTCATAAGAGTATGGTGGAGCAATTTCATTGGTTCCCAACCCACCTTTGTTTTGATAACAAAGTTTTGAGTGAGATGATGATTCAAGAATGGCTTGGAAGTTTTGCTTTGAGATAGCATGCTTCCTGGCTTGAGCCTCAGCTGTGACAAGCTGGGCTTGAGCCTCAGTCAATTTGGATATTAAATCCTTGATGTGAGTCTTGTAGTTTATGTGTTCATGATTTAATAAGGACACAGTTTTCTCCAACTCTTCAATTTTCTTTTGATAGTCAGATTCAACCCTTTTAAAATCAGATTTTAAGATATTTAAAGACTCAATATCTAATTTAATCTCCATATTGTAGTCCTGATATAACTTAACCTTAGCAATACAAGCTGGAGTACAAAGATGTTCATATACCTTATTATCATCTGTTCCAGCCATGAGTGCTTGAGCAGGGGTCACATCCTATACCATGAAGCTCCAGTCAACTTCTTAAGCCACAACTGCTGTTTCAGTTGACTTCCCAGTGGCTTTAGGTGTAGTAGGATGTGAGGATGCATGTGAGGTTCCTGGATTTGCCTTGGGAGCCTTACATTCCCTAGCAAAGTGACCAAGTTGGTTATAGTTGTAACATTTTGCCTTGGTCTTGTCAAACCCAAACTTGCTGCTAGCTGGGTTTTGAGGGAACTACCTTTCAGTTCTTTTGAAGAACTTCTTTGCTCGGTAGGTAAGCAGAGCCATTTGTTGGACTATGTCCACATACTCCACATCATCTGGACTGAAGCACTCTAGATCATCAAAGCAATGCTGATGGTCACTAGAGTACCCACTTCCTGAGACAAAGGCACAACTGTCCTGGAAAGAACCTTGCTGAGCCTGTTGTGACCTTGGAGTCTCAGGAAATATGATATAGGGTCCTGAAGAACAGGATGGCTGGTGAGAATATGTCAGGTACTGCTGAGGTTGGGGGGTCCTGAGCCTTCAGCAACCATTAAAGCATTGCTAGCAGGAAGGCTTGAAGGTCTGTTCATCTGATGGCCTCTCTTGTTGTCCATCTCTACATGGTATCCATTAAGGATGCCATATAGTTCAGTCATTATGAGGGAGTTCAGATTTTCCGTCCTCTTGATAGAGACACAGTAGAACGTCCACTCATTAGGGAGTGCACTCATGAATTTCCTTGAGAGGTCTCTCAATTCAAGGGCAATTCCCATAGACCGAAGGGAAGAGATAAGATCCATATACCTGAAGTATTGCTGGCTGAGGGTCTTTCCAACAATGTAGGTGAAATTCTTAAACTGCTGCTTCAGTGAATCTTTCTTTGAATCGTTGGAGCTAGAGTACATCTGAGACAATGCATCAAACAGTTCTTTGGCTGACTTGTAGTGCTCAAACCCCACCATGATGGAGTTGGGTATAGCAGTCATAAGAACAGTCATGGCATTGCTGTCAATGTCCAGCTTCTTCCGGTCTTCATTAGAGTAGTCTTCAACGGCTTTCTCAATCATGGCACCATTTCCACCTAGTACAGCAACCTTTGGTCTGTAAGGACCATTGATAATAGATTGCCACATTCTACCATCTTGGTATCTGATGAAGCCTTCGATGCGTCTGCTCCATGATCTAAAGTTTTCAGGGGTGATGATGGGTGCTTTAGTTATCGTCCCCATCTCAACTTTAGACTTTTGAATGAGGGCCATTTTGAGTGTGGTGAAAGGAGGAGTGAAAACAGGTTGATTTGGATGGTAAGATCTCATAATCAAGAGCCTAAAAAGCTCTGATACCAATTGAAGGATTGATGTTTATCACTAACACTTGGTTTTTCTCTCAAACTCACTTAAACACACACGGTTAAGATGAAGCAGAATCTCTTCTAAGAGTTGATAATAATATACTAATTAATAAAGAACACAAGGAAATAATTTTCAAGGTACTTGTATATATTACTTCTCAACTCAAAGTATTACAAGACTCTTACAAGCATGTTACATGAGTTACAATGAGAAACTATATATACTATCACCTACAGCTGGATATACTTTGATGTCAACTGGAAACCTATGACTAAAGCAAATACTACAAAGCTAAAGTTAAGGTATCTTAGATAAAGTATTATCTAAGATAAGGTAGTCATGACATGTCCATAACTTACCTTTTGTCACCAACTAAAGTTGGTAACTGTACTAACTGATAAAAGGTGAACAATGGATTAAAGTATGGTCAACTACATGGGCGTGGGAAAGCACCATGCAGTATCTCAGAGATTTGCAGAGGAGTGTCAGACAGACCATACTTATGTCCACTGGTTCATAGCAGCATCTTCCGAAGGTTAATTGGCTTCGAAAGAACAAGTTCTTCCAAAGCCTTTTATACTTCGGAAGAGGCTACTTCTTTCATGGCTTGGGACTTCTTCATTTCTGCATACTTCGGAAGTCATTGTCTTGATTTCTTCTAAGTCTTGAACTTCGGAAGAGAGAATACTTTATCTTCGGAAGTTGCAGTTTTCCTTCGGAAGATGATTTTGCACTTGCCTTCGGAAGAACTCCATTTGCCTTTGGAAGTTCCACACTTAGCTTCGGAAGTCCTTTTATTAGTTGCACCAAAATTTTCTAAGTGTTTGGTTTTGGTTGCACCAGCCTTTTCTAGATCCAACAGTATGGTTGATGGAGTAGGTTCAGGAGTGTAGGGTTCAGTGGTTGGTTCAGTTTTGATAGGGAAGGGAAAGGGAGTTGGCTCAGGTTTTGGTTGGAGTTAAGGTTGAGGTTGAGGTGCAGGTTTGGGTGTCATCCACAGAGTACTTGGGTAAACCTCCTTCCTTCTTCCTGAGTGAATGTCAGCCTTTATGACACTAACATGTCACTGCAGGCATTTTCGGAACACTTAGGCTTGTTGGCACCTTTCCAGGCTCATGGATACTATTTGGGCGCATGGGTTTCATGCGCATGGGACTTAGGCGCATGGGCAACTAACTCATAACTTACATAATAATTCAGTCCCCAAAATCACATCGGAACTTGATCAAGCCTAGTTCTATCATTCTATACAACATAAACATGCTCATAACATAAACATAACAATAAATCATCCCAAGCATGCACCCACCCACATTCACACACACATATATACGGGCATACACACCCAAACCTTATAAAAATGT
Source organism: Flaveria sonorensis (assembly GCA_025506505.1). Taxonomy (NCBI): domain Eukaryota; kingdom Viridiplantae; phylum Streptophyta; class Magnoliopsida; order Asterales; family Asteraceae; genus Flaveria; species Flaveria sonorensis. The sequence continues at coordinate 56,137,088 of CM046433.1, read as the reverse complement.
TAAAAATGCATTTCTAGCCCCCAAATCAGTTAAAACATGTAAAAGTGGGGTTCTAGAACTCTCCTCTTGCGACTTTCAAGTAGAACTCCTTCAAACCCAAATGCAGTTGAGTTCAAACACCTAGAACACCAAAATCACACAACCCGAACACAAACAAACACATAAGCACAAACCTGAAGGCTGAAAATCAGCCAAAAACACTTTAAAACATCGAATTCTTACCTTAAATTCGACTTCTTCTGGTTCTTCCTTCAAAAACCCGACAGCTTCACTTTCTCTCTCTAAAAACCGATGAAAAGGTTGATGTGCAGAAAGGTGTGGGCGGCCATACACCTTTTGTACAAATATTATTTTAAATTTTTGTCCTTTGTACACTTTTAACCCCTCAACTTGGGTTTTATTGCATTTCCTTCTTTTTATTCTCTTTTTCTTCTTTTAAAATTTCCAGGTGTTAGAAGTCTACCCACTTTACATAGGTTTCGTCCCCAAAACTTGTTATTCCTCAAACAAATGTGGGTAATGCTATCTCATTTCTTCTTTAGTCTCCCACGTAGACTCGGATCCCTTTCTATGTTTCCACTGAACTCGTACCAAGGGAACCACTTTATTTCGTAATCTCTTCTCCTTTCGATCAATGATCGCCACTGGTTGCTCCATATAATTGAGCCGCTCATCTACCTCAATGCCTCTAGTGGTACAACTATATCTTCATCAGCTAAGCACTTCCGCAGAAGGGATACATGGAATGTCGGGTGAATTCCATTTAATTCATCGGGCAACTCTAACTTATAGGCCACCTCTCCTACTCGAGCAATAATTCGGAAAGGCCCTAAATACCTCGGGCTCAACTTGCCCCACTTTCTAAACCGAATGATACCCTTCCAAGGTGACACTTTCAGCATAACTCTATCACCCACCTTAAACTCAATCGGTCTATGTCTTTTGTCGTCATACGACTTTTGCCTATCTTTGGCTACCTTCATAAAGGCCTTGATATTTTCCAGTTTCTCAGTCGTAGCCTCAATCACTTCAATGCTCCCTAACTCCTTCTAACCAACATCACCCCAACATACGGGCATCCTACATCTCCTACCGTATAACATTTCATAGAGTGGCATACCAATGCTGGCATGATAACTATTATTGTATGAGAATTCAGCTAACGGTAAGTGTTCATCCCAACTTCCTCCAAAATCAATGACGCATGCTCAGAGCATATCCTTAAGCGTCTGAATGGTTCTCTCCGACTGACCATCCGTTTGTGGATGATAAGCCGTGCTAATATGTAACCTCGTCCCCATCGCATTGTGGAATTTCTTCCAAAATTTGGATGTAAACTGGGTGTCACGGTCCGACACAATAGACACCGGTACACCATGACGAGTTACAATCTCCTTGATGAACAGATCCGCTAACTTCTTAGACGAATACGTCTCACGGATCGGTAGGAAGTGAGCACTCTTCGTCAAACGATCAACAATCACCCATATGGCATCGTACCCCCTCACGGTACCCGGTAACTTCGTGATAAAATCCATAGTGATATGTTCCCACTTCCACTCGGGTATATCCAGAGGTTGGATCTTCCCGTATGGTTTCTGATGCTCCGCCTTCACTTGCAAGCAAGTAAGGCACTTACTCACGTACTCTGCTTCGTCACGCTTCATACCCGGCCACCAATAATCTTTCTTCATATCATGGTACATCTTTGTAGCACCGGGATGAATAGAGTATCGAGTATTGTGAGCCTCATCCATGATCCTTCCACGTAGATCCCCATAACAAGGAATCCACATCCGCCCAGATCGGGTTTTAACATCGAGAGTGTTCTCTCCCAACTCTGTGACTAGACCTCTCATCCTTTAAGAGTTAAGGCAATCTTCCTTCAGTGCCTCATCTTGGAATTCTCTAACCTGCTTCATCACATCGGAGGTCATAACCAATTGATAATATTTCACCCGGATCGGTTCGGGTTTCTCCTTTCGGCTAAGGGCATCCGCCACCACGTTGGCCTTGCCTGGATGTTAATGGATTTCACAATCATAATCTTTTATAAGATCCAACCATCACCTCTGCCTTATATTCAAATCTTTCTGCTTGAAGAAGTACTTCAAGCTCTTGTGGTCGGTGAAGATAGTGCACTTTGTCCTGTACAGGTAGTGCCTCCAAATCTTTAATGCAAAGACCACAACCACTAGCTCCAAATCATGAGTAGAGTAATTAACCTCATGAACCTTCAATTGTCAGGATGCATAGGCAATAACCTTCCCTCGTTGCACCAACACGCAACCCAATCCCGAATAAGAAGCATCTGAATAGAATACCAGATCTTCATTTCCTTCGGGTAATGACAAGACTAGAGCTTGCGTCAACCTTGCATTTAGCTCCTCAAAAGCGTTCTCTTGATCTTGACCCTATATAAACTTCACATCCTTACGGGTCAACTTAGTTAACGGAGAAGCTATATTGGAGAAGTCTTGGATGAATCTCCTATAATAACCCGCCAATCCCAAGAAACTACGAATCTCGGATGGCGTCTTTGGAGACTTCCATTGCATCACTGCCTCCACCTTTGCCGGGTCTACTATAATCCCTCAGGATTCACCACGTGACCCAGAAACTAAACTTCGCGCAACCAGAATGTGCACTTGGAGAACTTGGCATACAACTTCTCCTTTCTCAGCGTCTCCAACACCTCCCGAATGTGACCGGCATGCTCCTCCTTGCTCTTTGAATAAATCAGGATATCATCGATAAACATAATCACTGATTTATCCAACATCGGCCGACACACTCGATTCATCAAATCCATAAAAGCAGCAGGCGCATTGGTTAAACCAAAAGACATGACAAGGAACTCGTAATGTCCATAACGCGTGCGAAAAGCTGTTTTAGGAATATCTTGTTCCTTCACCTTCAATTAATGGTAACCAGATCGAAGATCTATTCTCGAAAACTAACTGGCACCTTGGAGCTGATCAAACAAGTCATCAATCCTAGGTAATGGATACCGCTTCTTCACTGTCAACTTGTTCTACTCACGATAGTCAATGCACATCCTCATACTACCATCCTTCTTCTTCACAAACAAGACCGAAGCACCCCATGGAGAGATACTCAGTCGAATGAACCCCTTATCAAGCAATTCTTGAAATTGCTCCATTAGTTCCTTCATCTCGAACGGGGCCAATCGATACGGTGCCTTAGCAACAGGTTGGGCACCAGGTATCAGATCGATCTGGATCTTGATCTAACGGTCCGGTGGCACACATGGTAAATCTTTCGAGAACATGTCCGGGAACTCACACACAACCAGTACATTAGACAGTTGTGGTGTTGGCGTATCTACATCTTTCACGTAGGCCAGGTAGGCACTACATCCACGCCTCACGCACTTTCCCGCCACCGCCATCGAAATCACCTTCGGAATAGTAGTAACTCGATCACCGTAGACTGTCACCGAACTCCCGTCAGGCGCTATCAGTCAAATCATCTTCTTGTGATATATGATATTCACCTCATTGTTCGCTAACCAATCCATTCCTAGGACTACATCGAACCCGCCTAAGGCCATCACAAACAGTCTAGTAGGAAACTTATGACCTTCTAGTTCTATGTCACAACCTTCTATCAGATCAGAAATCCTGGTAGACTTACCTATGGTAGTTTCTACATTGAAGGGCTCATCAATGCTTCTACTACTAACATGAAAATTAGCACAGAAAGCAACAGAAATAAAACTCCTACTAGCACCTGAATCAAATAACACAGAAGCAAGAGTTTGGTTTACTAGAAACATACCTGACACAACATCGGGGTTCGTCCTAGCCTCCTCCCGGGTCATCGTGAAAGCTCTGGCGCTTGCTTTCTGCCCTTCGGTCCCGGCCATCTTCTTTGCTCCGGAACTCTCAGCCCTTGGCTTCTTGTATTCCCGGCTCATGTGACCCTCTTCGCCACAGTTAAAACACCTCACCACCCTATAATTCCTGGCCACATGTCCTGTCCACCCACACTTGAAGCAGACATTTGATCCCCATCTACACTCCCCCGTGTGCCCCTTCCCGCACTTACCACACCTCTTCGTCTCCCCACTGGATGTGGCAACACGTCGGTCATCCACCCTCGCAGTCTTGTTGTTTGGAGTGGCACCACCACGTCCAAACCACTTCCCATTCTAGTTTCGGTCACCACCATTTTTCTTATTCACCTCAACCATAGCCACCTCCCTCTCGTCATACAGTCTTCCTGCCAAATCAACCACCAACCTGAACGTACCTGGCCGGGCGGCGATCATGTGTCTGCGGATGTCCGCCAGCAAACCCTGAATATATCTCTTGATCTTTCGTGACATGGGAGTCACCTGGTCCAGCACCAGCCTTGCCATGTCGTTGAACTTGGTGGTGTACTGCTGGTGTGTCATGGTTCCCACCTCCAGCTGCAGGAAATCCCTCTCAATCTTGTCGAGCTTTCTGTGAGGACAGAACTCCTCGATCACCAGCTTCTTTAGTTCATTCCACTTCATCCTTCCAATCGCCCTACTACCCTCGGCCTGGACAATATTGTCCCACCAACACAAAGCCGAGTCCACAAACGAGTAGGTAGCAAACTTCACCTTCTGGTCCTCCCTGCACTCGCTGATATCGAGCACAGTTTCCATCTCTCTCACCGATTGATGAGCAGCAGTAGTAGTGCTATTGCCATCAAAAGTCGGGGGCTTGCATCTCTAGAATGCCCTATAATTACAGCCTCGTGCTATTTCTGGCACAGCTTCCTCCTCCTCCTCATCATCGGAGACAACCATCTCGGTCTCTGGTTGCTCCCTTTCCCCAGAAGACTTATTCCATTCCTTCCTCTCTCCTTCCCTTACAGCTTTAATCACTTCAATCACCACAGATGGCAGAATCGTCTGCATGACCTGATGAACCTTCTCAACGACCGCTCCTTCACTGAGGCCCTTAGATTAGCACTCTCATCACCATCTTCCTGGTGATGAGTCTCGGGCTCCTCATGAGCCGTTCCAGCAGCCTTAGCCTTGCCTCTTGTGACCCGTGGTCCAGCACCATGTCCACCACGACCTCCACTTCACGAAGCCTTTTAAGATCTACCTCCAGCCATCCTCTAAACACACTATAAGATTCGAAAACTAACACGGCCATTCAAGGTAATAGCTCAGTTTATGTCAAGTATAGTAAGTCTCTAATGACAGTGGCCAGTTGTGATTAGCCACTTACTTTACTCTTCATACCCCAAGCATTTCCTATCCTGACTACATCAGTATCTAAATCTACTAAGAGCACATAATTCACATAACATGTGCACATAATACCGTTAACATTAAATAAAATACCTGATGGCACGTAGCTACATGGACTAGTATCCTTCCATTTGTCCCATTCTCAGTTTAAGTTTAGGTTTTTAAAATAATATTTTACCCAATTCTCTTAAACTTTGGCTCTGATACCAACTTGTAAGGCCCCGTACCCGGGACACTCATAGTCGGATAATCATCGCACTTAAAATATAAAACATACATTTTCATTTAAAGAAATTCGCAGCGGAATAACTTAACTAAAACATTTCATACATTAATAATTGCTTTTTCAAAATAATAGAACATTGCTAACCATTACAAAATATCATTTGTTCGCATTACAATGCAAAAACATCATCGTTATACAAAATGGATGCCATCCAAAACAAGCCAAGTAGCTGCCCCCGTGCCATCCTCAGCAACTCTTACCTGCCAACTGGAAAATACATAAAAGTCAGCGTTGCTGAGTGAGTTCTAGTTTTATAAAAATATATTATCTTCCATTCGTTAAAACATTCACTTTACTTTCGCACGTGATCAGACATCGTACGTACACATAGATAATATCCATTATTATCTTCCATCATCTTTCATCATCATACATCATTCATTATCATTCATCATCTTTTATTATCATTCATCATTATTTTTCACTTTCATTTGGACCAATGCCATGTGCTACACCCCAACATCATGCACAAAGCGGGTACTGGGCCGAAGTCTATAACTAGACTCCCATACATTATGCCCGGTGGCCTGACCACAGCACTAGGGCAAGCGAAAAGGGTCCCATACGTTTGGTTAGTCACAAAGACTAGACCCCTGTGTGCATCCTTATGGGTTAGCTAACCACACACAGTTGAGTTAACTACATTTTAGAGTTGTGCACCTCGTTTCATTTGCTTGCAAGACTTTTGATTCATCCTTTCATTCATTCATGCATGCATTCATTCATTCTTTACGTTCCGAACTTGATCAAGCCTAGTTCTATCATTCTAAACAACATAAACATGCTCATAACATAAACATAACCATAAATCATCCCAAGCATGCACCCACCCACATTCGCACACACATACATACGGGTATAAACACCCAAACCTTATAAAAATGTTAAAAATGCATTTCCAGCCCCAAAATCAGTTAAAACATATAAAAACGGGATTCTAGAACTCTCCTCTTGTGACTTTAGAGTAGAACTCCTTCAAACTCGAATGCAGTTGAGTTCAAACACCTAGAACACCAAAATTACACAACCCGAACACAAACAAACACATAAGCACAAACCCGAAGGATGAAAATTAGCCAAAAACACTTAAAAACATTGAATTCTTACCTTAAATTCGACTTCTTCTGGTTCTTCCTTCAAAAATCCAAGATCTTCACTTTCTTTCTCTAAAAACCAATGAAAAGGTTGATGTACAGAAAGGTGTGGGAGGCCTTACACCTTTTGTACGAATATTATTTAAATTTTTGTCCTTTGTACACTTTTAACCATCAACTTGGGTTTTATTGCATTTCCTACTTTTTATTCTCTTTTTATTCTTTTAAAATTTTCGTATGTTACACACAATCTTTGTCCTGACTCTGAGGGGGAGGATACTGATCAACATTAGTATAGGACAATTATTGGATCTCTGATGTATCTCACAACAAGTAGTCCTGATATCATGTTTGCAACCTACATTTGTGCCAGATATCAGCCTGCTCCAAAGGCGTCTCACCTAGTTACTACCAAGAGAATCCTTAGATACCTCAAAGGAGCACCTAATCTGGGTCTCTGGTGTCCAAGGAACACCAACTTCAATCTCTATGGCTACACTGATAGTGACTATGGTGGCTACAACATCAACAAAAAATCAACATCAGGAGGATGTCAATTTCTTGGTGGAAGGATCATCTCATGGCAATGCAAGAAGCAATTTTGTCTCTCAACATCAACAGCTGAAGCCAAATACATTATTGCTACTAGTTGTTGTGCTTAGCTGATGTGGAATCAAAACCTGATGTTAGATTATGGATTCAATTTCATGAAGACTCCTATCCATATTGACAACAAGAGTGCCATTTCCATTACAGAAAATCTTGTCAAGCACTCCAAGACAAAGCACATTGATATCAGGTATCATTTTATTAGAGATATTTATGAGAAAAACCTGATTAAACTAGTTAAAGTTGACTCAAATGAACAATATGCTGATTTATTTACCAAAGCATTTGATGAACAAAGATTTAAACATCTTATTACAGCTATTGGGATGATAAACGTTGATTAGAATATCTCGTTTGAAAAACCTTTTCAAAATGTGTCTTGTCTTTGTCATACAATCTAAGCCCTGTTACAAAAGGTATTTCTCCAAAATTTGTTAAGTATGAGTTCTTCCAAAGATAAATTAACCCTCAAAAGATATCTTATGTGTCTTCCGAAGGAAAATTCCTCTAAGATAGTTCTATCTTCGGAAGAGTTTTTAGCCTCGGAAGAATATTTGAAGTTATATCAAATCTATTTCCGAAGCTTGAAAACTTCTTCATTCGGAAGACCTTCTTAGTCTCGAAAGTAAATTCCTCTTAATGATGAAATTTACCTTCGGAATTAAGTTTGGCTTTGGAAGAGATTACTCTTGGAAAAGCTCGTACTCTCGAAAGAATGCTTTACTATGTAATGGAAATCTCTTGGGCCCCACTCTGTAAACAGGTAAAGATTTTATTAATGATGTGGAAATATTTTAAATGGTTTTAACCTTACCGCCATTGTGACATCATACTCCAAACTATCACTTCACCTTATCCATCCACCATTTCACCCAGTTAAATACTTCCAACCTATCCCTTTAATCTTTTTACCAATTTCACAACCCTAAGTTTCCTTCATCTTCAATTTTACTCCCAAATCAACTTCTTTCCCTCTGTAATTTCCCAACAATGGCATTAAACCCTCAACATAAGCAAGTCGCACTCCTTGACTCTTCCAAGGATACGGACTTCTCAGAAATCATCCAGTCCCTAACCCAGTCTACCTACTACACAGCACTAACTATTAACCCTATTGTTTACTCAAACCACATAGTCGAGTTCTGGGGAAATGGTTAGATTGACACTCTGTACGGAGTTAGGGTCATTAGCTCAAGAGTTTCTAGCCAAGAATTGGACATATCTGAATAGACCATCAGGGAGCACCTAGAGCTCCATGATGAGGATTCTCCTACTAAATTCCCTAAAATGGATTTAGAGGACACATATACCCAAATAGGATATGTTGGAGATGTAAGTAGGTCCACGATTTACAAGTTCAACTTTTCTTACAACTGGAAGTTCCTACTTCACATTCTTCTTTATTGTCTATCAAACAAGTCCGGGGGTTGGGATCAAATTCCCTATGATTTAGGATGCCTGGTTCACGGGTTGGTAAAAGGCCTTAGGTTCAACTATTCAAGATTTTTGTTGAACAACCTCAGAGGAAACCTTCAAAGGGACACATTCTACATGTATCCTAGGTTTATTCAGCACATAATCAACTGTCAGCTGGATCAGAGTAAGCTTGTCTATGTAGCTACTCTACCTATCCCTCACATGAGGCCGATCATCTTCAAAGTGCTGAAGATGGTGTCCACCAACTTTACTAGAAGACATTTCTTCTAGGTATGATTGAGCAAATGGCTCCTGGTGACATCCCTGTTAACCCCATAGGTGATGAACCCACACCAGCAATAACCACATCAATGCCAACTCTTCCTTCCCATCCCATCAAACATGCATATCAGAGACGCTCCAAGCGAACCCTTGTTCAATATACTCTGATTGAACAAGTTCCCCCTGTTCAATCCAAAAAGCCTAGAGTGGAAATAAGGGCTCCCACTCTGTGTGAGGTCCCACCATCCTTCACAATTGACATTAATATGGGCATTGAGTCTCCTCAGTCTCATTCCTATGAGCCCTAAACCCAAATCATAAGCCCTTAGGGTGAGTCCCTATACTCCCTTGAGCAACCAAAAAGGGACATCCCAATCATAGGCTCAATGCCTCTAGACATTGATCAAGGTCCCGGGTCATTAGGTATCACTTTCATATCTTTCACTAACCTTTTAATAGGTACTAATGAAGAAATCATGTCTCTTCAAGGCCATGATGTTGATCCACTACACCCATCTAAGGATCAATTGAGCCTCAAGAAACCTATGATTTCTAGCCCCTATTAGAGAATTCAAACTGAGGTGAGTCCCACTGATGTGGAGGGGACTCATGCAGATATAGCTGCCACTACTGATGGTGCCTCAATGGGCCCTCAGGACAGTGGTAACATTTCTGAGACTGAATCTACAAAAACTTTGCCATTTGATGTCTCTGAAAGAGACATCATGAAGCAAGGGAAACCAAGGTGCCAAGAAACCACATCTGGGGGTGAGGATGAACATACTAGATATATTACATCATCTCCCCATGATTCTTCTAAAGAAGATGAAGGAAGTATGCAACTCATAATAAGAGACCTACTTTCTAAAGTCTTAAACCTTGAATCCAGGGTTAAGGCTTTAGAGGATAGGTCTACCACTCAGCAATTTGAGATTCTGATCATGAGATTCAAAATTTAATATAGGATCTTTAACAAATGAGAAGAATGGATAGTCTGGACTTGAATCATCCGTATCATCAGAATCTGAATCATCACTGAAAGATCCAAGATCTCATACCTGTTTCCTATTGACACAAGAAGATTCAAACAGGTTAGAATTGAATGAGTTTAACAATGAATATAAATCAAATAACCAAGCTGGACCATTTGCAACTGATGGAAATAAATTTTCAAGGAATTTAACATTGAATGTTTCAATGATAACATTCATCCTAGAGTTATAAACTCTAAATGCTTTTGAAACTGATGAATATCCAAGAAAAAATCCATCATCAGATTTTGCGTCTCCAAGCTGATCATTTGAGTTTAAAATCAAAACCGGACAACCAAAAGATTTAAGAAAATCTATGTTTGGTTTCTTGCCAAACATCAACTCCTAAGGAGTTTTCTGTTTATCTTTCACTAATAGTGTGCGATTCTGAATAAAACAGGCTGTTGATATGGCTTCATCCCAGAAAGTGATTGGAATCATTGCATCTGCTAACATTGCATGAGCTGCCTCAATCAAAGTTCTGTTCTTCCTTTCTGCAACTCCATTTTGTTGTGGAGTTCTAGGAGCACTGAACTAATGAGTTATCCCTTTTCCTGCACAGAACATGTCAACATTAGCATTCTTAAATTTTGTTAAATTATCACTTCGAATGATTTTTACTTTTTGATCAAATTGATTTTCTACTTTAATGATAAACTCTTTTAATAATTCAGTCGTTTTAGATTTAGCACGCAAAAAGAAAACCCAAGAAAATATTGTATAGTCATCAATGATAACTAAACAATAAGATTTTTTTCTAATACTTTGCACGTTTACTGGACTGAATAGATCCATGTGCAACATCTGTAGAGGCTTGGAATTTGAATTTATCAGCTTGGACTTATAAGACGCTCTGTGTTGCTTTCCTTTCAAACATGCTTTACAGAGATCTGATGTAGCAAACTTCTTTGTTGATATGCCTACTACATGATTTCCTACTGCAAGTTTGTTCATGTTTTTGAAGTTGGAATGCCCGAGACATCTATGCCAAGCTGGCTTTCATGATTTGAGGCGTGAATAATTAGGCAAGTTGTTTCTGTTGAAAGATCAACTTGAGACATATGTAGCTTGTAGACATCTCGATCTCGAACAGCTTTAACAACCACCCATTCCTTGCTAATTTGAAAACCTGGCTTTAAAATATAACAATAAGAGTCATCAAACAAAGCAGAATACGATTTATCACAAATCTAGGAAACACTTTATGAATCCAAGGATCGTATTCAGGAATTATCAGTGTTTGATTGGAATCGAGTTAATGATTGCGGAATGATCATTAATCGTTGCTTAATTGATTAGTTATTAAAAATCAATGACAATGAATGTTAATGCTAAAGAACAGAATGATATCAACACAATAAGTAAAGGAACAAGATTTGATTCAAAAGTCTTTCATCAAAAACTTATTAATGATTACAGATGAACAAATAATGAATGCTATAAACAATGATTGCTTCGAACATGTTGATGTTTGTGATGTATTGATATGACGGCTGCTAGGGTTTTGTGTTTGATTGATTGTGTGAATCGTTGTGATGTTTGGTGTTTGTCGTCTAGTCGCCCATCCTTGATGTGTAACCTAGGACTTGTATTTATAGGCATTTATGTTTCTGTTAACGAAACACCAAATCTCTTGGAATTCGTGATTGACTTGTTGACTTGTTGATGTGAATTACTTGTATCATTTTACAAGTGTTTGGTCTTCCGCAGCTATTTTGTCTTCCGCAGGAGTTTGCACTTCCGTAGAAGTCTTCACTTGAGATTCTCTTATGTAATGTTGTTCATCAGTGAATCTTTGGTCTTGTACTCTTATCTGCATCGATGTTCAATTGTAGAAGATCTTTGGATGAATGCCTTGTAAGGAAAGATATCTACGGAAGAACAAAAATGTTCATCCGTAGATGTTTCTTACACTTGGTCAATTTCAGAAATTGACCAAGTCCAAGCAAGCAAGAAAGTGGCATTTTAAGAGCTTTTGATACACGGTTCTTGCAAGCTCGACTTCTCCAGCCCTTGTTTGAAAATTTCCAGACCATTTTGTCTCTCTAAACTCTCCAAATCGTGAACCATACAAAGAGTAAGCTTCATCTTACCCGAAACAAACTATGTCATGTGTTATTCTTTCTTTCATCCACCAAAACCCTTACTTTCTCTTTTCTAACAGAAGTACACTGCTATCATCTCATTCATGAGGAGATTTTAACTTCACTAGAGGTATCTTACATGATATATTGGTCATACTAAGGGTGGAACACAAGTTACACCTTGAAAACCCTCTTTTGGGTGATTTTGGCATCATTGAACCCTTTGTCTTGTAACCCTCCAAAACCCAAGCTTGGGATCTGCTTAAAAATAGTTTTTAAACCTATTAATAACCTGTTTTGAAAGTTACAAAATGTTTGGTGATGAATGGGTGCAATCTATGATGTTTTACACATGTGTAAAGGACTAAAATAGTGAAATCTCTCAACTACAAGCTTATTTCATGGTTACATGTTAGATCCATGTGTTAGAGCTATTTTTCAGTAGGTTTTGGATGTTATTGGGTTTATGAAATGTTGTCAAAGGCTGAAAAATAGTAATAGTAGGGATTATAGGCATTTTGAACACATTCGGGGACCCGAAAGGTGGTAAATTGACTTAAAAAAATAATAGGACATAGAGTATAACCATGTTAAAAAGAATTCCAGGCTCTAAAAAGGTTAAAAAAGTGAAATTGGTCGGATTTTTGGATAAATGGGTCTAAGAACAATTTAAATGAAATAAATATGGTGAAAAATTGGTCAAACATGACTTCGAACGGTCGATTTCGGGTAAAAAAGCTTTTTAACGGGTTGAACTTAAAAACGAGACTTTCAACAAAAAAGGCTTAAGAATACATTCTCAACAGATTATAAAACTTATTTAAAGTCCTTAATATAATATTTAAAATTTTAATCCATAAAATTATAAGGTTTAATACTTAACCGTTAAAAACCTTTGGTTTTACCGTAACCGGTAACTTAAAAACATATGTTTACCAACTCAATTCTAAAGTTCTGAAAATTGGAAACTTAACTTGATTAAGATGTATTACTTAACTCCAAAAATATGTTATTTGGTCATAAAGGCCATTAAATGTAAAGAAACAAAACATTAGGGTAGAAATTGTAAATTCTGAAACTTGAGGGGCTAAACTGTAAATTCTGCCAAAACTCTATAAAATGACCCAATGGACATGTAATCACTTGGTAAACTTAATTTAACTGGCATCAATGACCTAATAGTGTAAAAATCTATATTTATCCATAAGAAACCATGACTTTCTATAAAAGGAAACTTTCTAATGCAAGCCTTGGCAAATCTAAGCTAGTTGAACATTTAACCTCTTAACACATTTTGTCTACCTCGTATGACCCTAGAATTAGTGGCTTATCACTTAATCTTGTTGGTAGGGTCCTTGACTTGAAACCTTCCCGGTACACGAAGAACCCGTTGCTTGAAACCCTAAGGTGAGTTCTAGTGTCCCCCTTTTTACTACTGTTTTTAGGATGAAGCATGCTCTGTTTAAACTGAATTAAATTTGTGCTATATGATGATGCTATATGTTGTGGAAGTGTTAGAGCCTGTGTTTACTTTTATCATGATCATTAATTCTTGTGTGAACCGCTTGTTTTATATGGGTAGATCTACTTGGGGAATCCCCCACACACAGTGCCTTCTTTGGTGAACGGGAAGGGTACCACACTGAGATCCTGCAGGGTCGTTTGTGGCATGTGACAAGTTTTAATAAGATACTAGGGTGAACCATCCAGTAGGTATGGTCCACCGTATGAGGCTCAGTTTTCCTTCGGGATTAGCCGGTATAACATAACTTTAGAAGAGGCTAGCCGAGACTTAGTGCAGGGTTGATTGTGATCCCCACAACCATGATAATATGATTTATGATTTTTTAAATCAAATGTGGATTCTTTTGAATCCTTTTGTTTTTGAACTTTAAGCACTTGAATTCACCAACTTTTTAGTTGACACAAATTTCTTTTGAGCATGTTTCAGGTAATCCTTGAAGGGAGTCTAGCTGTGTAGAAGACTTGACCTAGCACCGTGACCCATGGCATTGGCTTGTTTTTTTTTATTTTCAAACAACTTGCAATTATTTTTATTTACTATTGTTGGGAACAACTTGTACGGTTGAATCATATACTTGTATGGGTGGCTAGACCTACAGCTAGCCCGATATTTCTTTAAACTTTAATGCCATGTGATGTTCTCTCCTTTTATGCTCTTATGATGGTTTGTTTCTGCTGCCATATATTGTTACTAGTCTATGACGTCCCACTCTACCTGGGCCCGGGGTGTGACAGATTGGTATCAGAGCCAAAGGTTGTAGAGAAGTCGGGAATACCATAGTATACCCTAGGCCACAACCTTGATACCTTAGGACCGTCCTCATGGGAAAATGTTAGGATGATCGGGTTGGGTAAATTGATGATTACACTTGATCAACGTAATCATTAACTTATCGGACGTGTAAATTCCAGCATGGACCATTAGGCAATGATTGGACTTTTGTTTGAATGTTATAATTCTTAAAGTTTACTTTGAGTGGTCTAAGGGTTTTCTTAAAATGAAACTACTTTATTGTTATTATTTGAAGAGACTAATGATTTATGATACTATTGATTACTGATACCTCGGGTTATTGATACTGTTGGGATATCTGATACTATTGCCATCACTACTACAATAATTACTATTATTATTGCAATCATGAGCTATGAGAAACCAAATTACTCATGATATTTCTTACAAGACATCGAAGCTATGGCTGACAAAGGGAAGGCACCTGCGTACCCAACTGACGGTACTGCACCAGCTGGGAGCCCTAAGAGGGCGACGCTGCGGACAGAGTATGAAGAATACTTGAGGAGATGCGGACACCTGGGCTGGATATTCATTACGTCTGATGACACTGAGCCATCGGAGGACTCTTCCTCGACATCTCCCTCCAGGAACCGAATGCGCTCCCAATCACCCCATGTCGCAGCTCCTGCATACTCACCTATCCCACCTATTGGGAATAGGGGTGCACATGTTATCACCCGCCCATACAAGAGTAATAGGCCAGGACCCTCGGTCTCCTTTAGGATGCAACCTCCTCTTCTACCATCTGTTAGGACATCGACACCTGCACCACCGATGTTTGACCCTCTCCGACACCACCCATATGATGAGCACTGAATGCCACCGAGGCACAGCGTGTATGATGGCCCTAGTGTGCTAGTTGGTGACCGGTACTCCCAGTCTAGCCGCCGGGCAAGCAACGTAGGTCCCTCTGATGCTGCATTGGACGAGATTCTGAAGACCGTCCGTCATCACGAGCTGACACTCCAGCACGCCACTCGGACCTCCTAGTCCGCCCAGTTTTAGGCCATGATGGCTTCTCATGGGGTCTAGCAGTTGGAGCAAGAACAAAGGAAGAAGAACTCAGGGTGGCTAGGGTGGCTGAAGAAGAAATGGATGTGAGAGCATAGAAAAGATATGGGATTGTCTGTCTCTTAGACAGTTGAAGGAAACAATTTTATTATTATCAGATACTATTATTATTATGTATTATGAGGGTGATGTCACCTTCCTATTTGTAAGAGTATAACTCTGATGCAATTCTATTTTGCTAATACTATTAACCCAATCTATCTATGAAACTACTTCTAATGGTGCTGATTCTTCAGGGTAATTTGTATTGAATTGCAATGTGATATGACATGTGTAGGAATTTTGTCTTGCGTTCTTTTTGGGTTGAACTGTCCTAAATTAATTTAATGGAAAATATTAGAGGTATTTAGTGGTGTGTATATTACACTCCCTTCTGTTAGAATGTGGTATATTAGGATAAGTGATGCATGGGCTTTTTGAAACCAAAAATTTATGAGATGCTAAACTAATTTATTTGTGATGCTACCAGAATGCCGACCAGACAAGGAACCCATATTGGAAGACCAGGAGCTATGAGTGGTCGTCATGGGGAAGCTAGACCAACCGGCAACGAACCACTTACTCCACCAGGAACTCCCCGTGGAGAGAATGTCAATCAGGGGAATGATGAGAGAATTGCCAACCTCGTATCATAACAAATTACTAACGCTATCCCGACCATCATCGCTCAAATCAATGCAGACCGGAACAACCCCAGTGGTAATGATGGATCCGGGAACAATGAGGGCAAAAATGAGGAAGCTGAAGCACTAAGGAATGGATGCTCTACAAATGTTTCATGGCGTGCAAGCCGAAGGATTTCTATGGTACCGAGGGTGCGATTGAGACGTACCGATAGATTGATGAAATGGAAGCCGTCCTAGATATCAGCGAATGTAAGATGGAACACATGGTGAGGTATGCTTCCCAGTCACTCAAGGGATCAGCACTGGAATGGTGGAAGACTGTTACTCAGCCCAGGGGAAGAAATGCTGCTAACTAAATAAGTTGGATAGAATTCAGGGAATTGATAACCAACAAATACTGCCCCATCAATCAACTAGAGAAACTGGACTCTGAATTTCTGAGCCTTGAAATGAAAGGCCCTAACTACACCGAGTACATCAACCGCTTCTTAGCCCTGGCTCGACTGGTGCCACACCTGGTGACACCGGAATCCAAGGGCGTAGCACGTTTCATCTGGGGACTACATCCCAGAGTCAGGGGTATGCTTCGATCCTCCAGGCCCTCAACCCTGCAAGCTGCGGTCGACTTCACAAGTAGTTTGACTGATGATCTAGTCAGGGCTGGGTGGACTGAACAAAACAGGATAGAGGAGAGGAGGAAGTCGATGGGTGAGAAGAGAAAATGGTTTGATGGGAAGAAAGCAATTGGTAGCAGTAGTGGGTCAAGCAAGAAGGGTTTTGAAGGTATGAGGCGCGAAGACCAGGGTGGAAGGACTAGGAAGCTATACTCGGGAACAAGCGCATTCTGCAACAAGTGTAAACTGCATCATCAAGGGGAGTGCAACCCGATGCCCTGCTTCCTATGCAAACGACCAGGTCATCTGATTAATGATTGTACGTATGTGCCAGGTAAACAATGCTATGAGTGTGAAGATCCAGGGCACATGAGGAATAAGTGTCCTAGGCTGAGGAGAGATAAGGACGCCAGACCCAATAAGCCCAAGGGACGAGCATTCGTGATGGATCCAGCCGGTGCTCGTAAGGAACCTGATGTGGTCAATGGTACCTTCCTTATAAATAATCATCCTGCTACCATTCTATTTGATACTGGAGCAACTGCTAGTTTTGTCTCTAGCACTTTTAGGCCTTTGATTGACTTGAGTGCATGTGTCCTGACTGATACGTTTACCGTAGAATTAGCTGACGGTAACATCTTAGAAACTAATAAAGTCATCAAGGATTGCTTAATGAACTTAGAAGGTAGTACATTTAAGATAAACCTGATGCCTATTAAGCTAGGAGGATTTGATGTGGTTGTTGGTATGGATTGGCTGGCTAAGTATAGAGTCAAAGTCGTGTGTGATGAGCGCCTACTTAAGATACCATTGAACGACGGGAAGGTGTTAGTTGTTCACGGTGAAAGAAGTAACACGCTATATCCTATGATATCCCATTTGAAGGCAACCAAGAGTCTCATGAAGGGATGCCCAGCTTTCATAGTTTATGTAATGAAAACCAAAGAGGAAAAAAAGATTGAGGATATACCAGTGGTTTTGGAATATCCGAAAGTATTTCCAGAAGACCTACCGGGACTCCCTTCGACTCGTCAGGTTGAGTTCCAAATAGATCTATTGCCTGGTGCTGCACCAGTAGCCAAGGCACCGTACCGACTTGCCCCTCCCGAGATGAAAGAACTAATGCTACAAATCCAAGAGCTACTCCACAAGGGGTTTATACGACCGAGTGTGTCTCTATGGGGTGCCCCAGTGCTATTCGTGAAAAAGAAGGATGGAACCCTACGTATGTGTATTGATTACCGGGAACTAAACAAGCTGACAATAAAGAATCGTTACCCTCTTCCAAGAATCGATGACCTATTCGATCAACTGTAGAGGGCAAGCTATTTCTCCAAAATAGATTAAGGTCAGGGTACCATCAACTAAAGATAAGAGAGGAAGACATACCCAAAACAGCCTTTAGAACTAGATATGGACATTATGAGTACCTGGTCATGCCCTTTGGACTGACTAATGCACCAACGGCATTTATGGATCTCATGAACCGAGTGTGCCGCCCATATCTAGACAAATTTGTGATTGTATTTATCGACGACATCCTGATCTACTCCCGTGGAAAGGAAGAGCACGAGAAGCACCTTAGGCTGATTCTCGAGTTGCTCAAGAATGAACAGCTATATGCCAAGTTCTCCAAATGCGAATTTTGGATGCGAGAGATCCAATTTCAAGGGCATGTCGTAAATAAAGACGGAATTCAAGTGGATCATTCAAAGATAGAGGCTATTAAGAACTAGAAAATTCCAGAAACTCCTACAGAGATAAGACAGTTCCTTGGATTGGCCGGATACTATAGAAGGTTTATCAAGGACTTCTCGCGTATTGTACAACCATTAACTACCTTGATCAAGAAGAATACATCTTTTGAGTGGGAACAAGATCAAAATGAAGCATTCGAAACACTCAAGGAAAAACTATGTAGTGCACCTATCCTCGCCCTCCCAGAAGGAGTTGAAGATTTCATGGTCTATTATGACGCCTCGCGTCAGGGACTGGGATGCGTGCTAATGCAGTGCAACAAGGTAATTTCTTATGCATCCAGACTACTGAACGATCATGAGAAGAACTACACAATGCATGATCTAGAATTGGGTGTCGTGGTGTTTGCACTCAAAATGTGGAGGCATTATCTCTATGGCACAAAGTGCATTATTTGCACTGACCATAGAAGTTTGCAACACATTCTTGATCAGAAGATGCTAAATATGCATCAGAGAAGATGGGTTGAGCTATTAAATGATTACGAATGCGAAATCCGCTACCATCCCGGCAAGGCCAATGTAGTGGCGGATGCCTTGAGCAGGAAAGAAAGAGAAGAACCCCTTCTTGTCCGTGCCTTAAGGATGAGTGTGTATACTGACCTTATTGCGAGATTAAAAGAAGCTCAAGGCGAAGCGCTAAAGGAACATAAATTAGCAGAGGAGTTGTTAACAGGAATGGAGAAGCTGTTAGAGTTGAGCAATGATGGTATATATAAATATGAAGGAAGAACGTGGGAACCGAAGTACGGGGGAATTAGAGAGGTGATCCTAGACGAAGCCCACAAATCTAGGTACTCGGTTCACCCTGGAAGTGAAAAATGTACCAAGATCTAAAGGCACTTTTCTAGTGGCCTGGAATCAAGAAATCAATCGCCGTATATGTTGGGAAATGTTTAACGTGCGCCATGGTGAAGGCTGAAAATCAAAAACCGTCAGGGACGTTTCAACAGCCTGAAATCCCAGAATGGAAATGGGATAACGTGACGATGGATTTTGTTACAAAACTACCCAGAACTTTCAGAGGTCATGATGCTATCTGGGTAATAGTTGATCGGTTAACTAAATCGGCTCACTTCTTGCTGATTCGAGAGGACAACGACCTGACAAAGCTGGCCCAACTGTACATCGACGAAATAGTGACCAGGTATAGGGTGCCACTATCAATCATCTTTGACCATGATAGTCGTTTCACTTCTCGTTTCTGGAAGTCACTCCAGCGGTCTTTAGGAACCCGTCTGGATTTAAGCACTGCTTACCACCCACAAACTGACGGTCAGAGTGAAAGAACCATCCAAACCTTAGAAGATATGCTAAGGGCTTTCATGATTGACTTTGGAGGGAACTGGGATAACCATCTTCCTCTAGTAGAGTTCTCCTACAATAGTAGTTACCACGCAAGTATAAAAGCAGCTCCATATGAGGCCCTATATGGTAGGAAATGCTGATCACCGTTGAGTTGGAATGAGATCGGAGATAGCCAAGTAATGAGACCAGACATCGTAATGGAGACCACCGACAAAATATTTAAAATTAAGGAGCATTTAAGAGCAGCCAGAGACCGTCAAAAGAAATATGATGACAGAAGGCGAAAACCTTTAGTGTTTCAAGTGGGCGACAGGGTAATGCTAAAAGTAGCACCATGGAAGGGGACTGTGAGGTTTGGAAGAAAAGGAAAGCTAAGCCCGAGATATATAGAACCATTTGAGATACTAGCAAGAATCGGCCCCGTGGCGTATCAATTAAAGCTACCGCAAGAGCTAAGTCACATATACGACACCTTCCATGTGTCAAATTTAAAGAAGTGCATGGTAGACAAAGCCATGGAGTTACCTTTAAAGGAAGCAAGGATTAATGACAAGTTGAACTTCATGGAAGAGCATGTAGAGATTACTGACCGGCAGGTCAAGAAACTCAGGCGAAGTCGCATACCCAAGGTCAAGGTAAGATGGAATTCTAGGCGAGGACCTGAATTCACTTGGGAGCGGGAAGATGAGATGAGAAAGAATTATCCACACCTCTTCAGATCCACTCGTTCTGGAGCTTACCAAAGCTAAAAATTTCGGGACGAAATTTCCCAAATGGTGGGAGAATGTAACAACCGACCTCTAGGTCATAATTCTAACCTTTAACCTCCTGCATCATTATCCATACAATTAATATTAATGTAATATCATTATTATTATTATTATTAGTGTTATTATTGTTATTGCTATTAGTGTCATTTTTGTTATTTCATGTGCCATTTTGCATGATTTAGTCAAATCTAGCCTTAGCATAGAGTAACTTCGTGTTCTGGGAAAGTCAATTAGTCACCCTTGCAAAAATTAAATCTTAATTGAAACAATTAAAATGTGTGTATATACACATAATTTACGGTTGAAATATACATATACATACTTAATACTTAATCAACTAACTAGAAATTACCCACTTAAAATACTACACAACAAAACAATACCACATAATAACAATTTACATTTAAAATTTAAAACAATTACACCTCCACAAGACTCCAATTTCGGCCGCCCCCTTGACCACCAATCCCCTCCCATATTCTCCACTACACACCACCACAACCCTCCTCCACTCTTCTTTCATGCAATCTCATTCAAACCCACACACACTCCTCTCACTCTCTTCTCTCCCTCTCAGATTATCCAGCAGAAAAACACACACAACACACCACAATCCCTCTCCATTTTAGCCTCCTAATCGAAGTACAACCACAAACAACCATTGGCCAAGTCCAACCAAGCAAGAAAGTGGCATTTTGAGAGCTTTTGATACACGGTTCTTGCAAGCTCGACTTCTCCAGCCCTTGTTCGAAGATTTCCAGACCATTTTGTCTCTCTACACTCTCCAAATCGTGAACCATACAAAGAGTAAGCTTCATCTTACCCGAAACAAACTATGTCATGTGTTATTCATTCTTTTATCCACCAAAACCCTTACTTTCTCTGTTCTAACAGAAGTACACTGCTATCATCTTGTTCTTGAGGAGCTTTTAACTTCACTAGAGGTATCTCACATGATATATTGGTTATACTAAGGGTGGAACACAAGTTACACCTTGAAAACCCTCTTTTGGGTGATTTTGGCATCATTGAACCCTTTGTCTTGTAACCCTCCGAAACCCAAGCTTAGGATCTGCTTAAAAATAGTTTTTAAACCTCTTAATAACCTGTTTTGAAAGTTACAAAATGTTTGGTGATGAATGGGTGCAATCTATGATGTTTTACACATGTGTAAAGGACTAAAATAGTGAAATCTCTCAACTACAAGCTTATTTCAAGGTTACATGTTAGATCCGTGTGTTAGAGCTATTTTTCAGTAGGTTTTGGATGTTATTGGGTGTATGAAATGTTTTCAAAGGCTGAAAAATAGTAATAGTAGGGATTATAGGCATTTTGAACACATTCGGGGACCCGAAAGGTGGTAAATTAACATAAAAAAATAATAGGACATAGAGTATAACCATTTTAAAAATAATTCCAGGCTATAAAAAGGTTAAAAAAGTGAAATTGGTCATATTTGTGGATAAATGGGTCTAAGAACAATTTAAATTGAATTTTTAGTTAAAAACGGGCCTTAACTAGGTGATTTTTGGAAGAAAATCATGGAAATGCAAGAAAAAACCTAAAATCTATGGGAGACTTGTTATTTCAGTAGGTTGGGAACTTTAAGACTTAATGATGGTGAAAAATTGGTCAAACATGACTTCGAACGGTCGATTTCGGGTAAAAAAGCGTTTTAATAGGTTGAACTTAAAAACGAGACTTTCAACAAAAAGGGCTTAAGAATACATTCTCAAAAGATTATAAAACTTATGAAAAGTCCTTAATATAATATTTAAAGTTTTAAGCCATAAAATTATAAGGTTTAATACTTAACCGTTAAAAACCTTCGGTTTTACCGTAACCGGTAACTTAAAAACATATGTTTACCAACTCAATTCTAAAGTTCTGAAAATTGGAAACTTAACTTGATTAAGATGTATTACTTAACTCCAAAAATCTATTATTTGGTCATAAAGGCCATTAAATGTAAAGAAACAAAACTTTAGGGTAGAAATTATAAATTCTGAAACTTGAGGGGCTAAACTGTAAATTCTGCCAAAACTCTATAAAACGACCCAATGGACATGTAATCACTTGGTAAACTTAATTTAACTGGTATCAATGACCTAATAGTGTAAAAATCTTTATTTATCCATAAGAAACCATGACTTTCTATAAAAGGAAACTTTCTAATGCAAGCCTTGGCAAATCTAAGCTAGTTGAACATTTAACCTCTTAACACATTTTGCCTACCTCGTATGACCCTAGAATTAGTGGCTTATCACTTAATCTTGTTGTTAGGGTGCTTGACTTGAAACCTTCCCGGTACCCGAAGAACCCGTTGCTTGAAACCCTAAGGTGAGTTTTAGTGTCCCCCTTTTTACTAATGTTTTTGGGATGAAGCATGCTCTGTTTAAACTGAATTAAATCTGTGCTATATGATGATGCTATATGTTGTGGATGTGTTAGAACCTGCGTTTACTTTTATCACGATCATTAATTCTTGTGTGAACGGCTTGTTTTATATGGGTAGATCTACTTGGGGAATCCCCCACACATAGTGCCTTCCTTGGTGAACGGGAAGGGTACCACACTGAGATCCTGTGGGGTCGTTTGTGGCATGTGACAAGTTTTAATAAGATACTAGGGTGAACCATCCAGCAGGTATGGTCCACCGTATGAGGCTCAGTTCTTCCTTCAGGATTAGCCGGTATAACATAACTTTAGAAGAGGCTAGCCGGGACTGAGTGCAGGGTTGATTGTGATCCCCACAACCATGATACTATGATTTATGATTTTTTAAATCAAATGTGGGTTCTTTTGAATCCTTTTGTTTTTGAACTTTAAGCACTTGAATTCACCAACTTTTTAGTTGACACAAATTTCTTTTGAGCATGTTTCAGGTAATCCTTGAAGGGAGTCTAGCTGTGTAGAAGACTTGACCTAGCACCGTGACCCATGGCATTGGCTTGTTTTTTTTTATTTTCAAACAACTTGGAATTATTTTTATTTACTATTGTTGGGAACAATTTGTACGGTTGAATCATAGACTTGTATGGGTGGCTAGACCTACAACTAGTCCGATATTTCTTTAAACTTTAATGCCATGTGATGTTCTCTCCTTTTATGCTCTTATGATAGTTTGTTTCCGCTGCCATATATTGTTACTAGTCTGTGACGTCCCACCCTACCTGGGCCCGGGGTGTGACATCATGTCACACCATTTGCAATACTTTTCCTCTGACTCATTTTCAGAATCAACCACTTTCTTGTTCTTTTGCTTCCTTTGAGTCTTCAAAACTTTTTCAAATTTTGCAGTTGATGAATCCTTGCCTTTCCTTGACATAATGTCAAAGGATTCTTGTTTAGTATTTGTTGATTTCTGCTGCTTAGGATTCACCACTTTCTGGTTTGATTTCTTGTTGGTTGTTGCTTTTGCCTTCCGCAGATCTTCTACTGACTCAGTAGATTTGGTTTTCCGCAGATCTGCTACTAAAGAATGTTTCTTCTTCCGGAGAAGTTCTGCTAATAGTTGCTTCTTTCCCTTTTCTATAGAAGATTTGTGTACTTCCTCAGTAGATGTACACTTTTCAATTACTTCAGTTGAAGGTTTTTGTTGCTGATGAAGTTCTTGAAGACCTTCATTTAGCTGAGCTATTCTGTTGCAAATAGTCTTCAACATGTTTCTTTGCTTTTGAGGATATGGCAACTTTGTTTCTTCAAGAACTTTAGGAATGATTGTTTCAAATGAAACATTCTTACCAATATCCAGTTGATCCGCAGATTTATCATCATGTTCATCAGAATCATCCAAGTCATCACATTCATCAAAGTCAAATTCTGAGTCATTTTGTTTGATATTATCTAATTCAGAAGACTCAGTTTCACTCACCTCAGATTCATTGTTATTAACTTGCTCATTAGATTCTGATTCGAACTTGGTGCATGGCACAAAATGATTTGACAAGCTGTCGTCATTGTTTCAGGTAAAGTTGTATAGTTATCATTCAATATGAGAATTCATAAATTTCTCATATTGCTGAGATGAAAGTTGAAACTTCTGAAGTTTCACTTCAGTTGATGCATGATCAGCCATGGATTTAGTTAAGGGAGTGATCAGATTCTCAACTTGGGCTTTTAAGCTGTAATTTTCTGAAACAAATTTATCTAAATCTTTTTGTAAAGAGTTAATTTTGATTTGATATAATTTATGTTCTCTTACATGAGATTCATTCAAAATCATTGTTTTTTTTACTTTATCAGCCAGTTGTTGAGCATGGACTCTATATCTTTCAACTTACTCAACACATACTGATGAACACAGTCTATCTCTTACCTCTCTAGCCATGGGTGGAACTTTGTTCTCCATGTGGGCCATTAAAGCTTGATTCTTTTCCAAAACTTCCTTCTCATACATGCTCCAGTCATAGGTTCCATCTTGAAGTATGATTAGCCCAGTTTCTTTAGAATTACTAGGTCCTGCTGATGCATTTATGGCTGGTGGGGATGAGTTGGTTAGCTATGGTTGTCTGAAACATCTTTGAGATGTTGTTGGTTGATAAGATTGATGCTGATGAGATTGGTGTTGCTGATGTTATCTCATGTCAGGAGTTGATTATTGATTACATTCTCTTGAGAAGTGCCCATAGAGATTGCATTTGAAACAACTTACCTTTGACTTATCAACACCAATCTTTGATGTTTTACTTGCTGCAGCCAAATTTTTGTTTCTTCTCAGGTACTGCTTGGCTCTATAAGCAATCATTGCCATTTGCCATTGAAGATCCATCTCCTCTACTCATCCGGATGTAGTTCTTCCAAGTCTTGCTATCAGATGTTGGCAGGTGTTAAAGTGCTTCCCAGGTAAGCTTGAAAACTTGAACTGAAAGCTACAAAGGCTGCTTTTTGTTCTTCAGAGTCTAGAATCACAGTGATGGGCTCTACTTGGTTGTTGTTTGATGAAGACTTTGCTGATGATATAGATGCATCTTTTCTCTCATCAGGTCTTCCTTTTTCCTTTCCTGATTTACTTTGAGAAGATTTCTTTGAAGGCTTTGATGCATAAAAACTCACTTCTTCTTCATCTTCACTCAAAGTACAAGAGTTGTCACTATCATTGTTAGAAATAAAAGCACTTCCAGCACTTTTGGTTTCTTTAAAATGATAAGGTGTGACATGTGTTCTCACACTCTTGTTTCTTGATTTTTCATCCATTTCAAGAGCTTCAACTTTAGCTACCAATGTATCTAAACCAGTTGCTTTGAGATCAATGGTGTTCTTGAACATGGACACAGTTTGCTTCCAACTTTCAGGAAAAGTATGGAGCATCTTTTTGTTTAATTCCTCATTTGTATACTTCAAATCTATGATGTTCATCTCGGTTACCAATTGCATAAACCTATGGAGTTGTTAAGGAATTGATTCACCCTCAATATGATGAAATGTTTCATATTGTGTTAGACCCTGAAAGGATCATACGTGCCAACTCAAGAAGTGGTTGGAGGTTGTTCTGGTTGGAGAACACAGAAGACATCATTAACAGAAGACAACAGAAGACAAGAAAAGACTAAGTATAGAGCACCCGCATTAGTTAATGCGGATGACTAGTAAACAAATGCGGACAAGTATTTGTTCACCTACATTAACAAATGCGGATCAAGACAACTAATGCTGAACAGAAGTGCCCACCCGCATTAGTTAATTCCGCTGCTATATTATTGACTCAGTCCACATATTCGATCCTAGGTTGAGTCACATCAACCGAGAATATCATTCTCAAACCCAGTCATATTGTGAGCGAAGTGTGTCCTTCATAATGCTTCTGATTTCATCACTCCCTTCATAGAGTGTATGAAGTATCTTCCATAAGGAATTTGCTGTTTTATAATTCTCACACCTGATTAATATTTCTTCAGGTAAAGCCATACTAAGCAGACTATATGCTCTAATATCAATTTTAACCATATTAACATCACCAGGTGACAGATCTTTTGTACTTATGGGTTGATTATTGTCATTGTAATCTGGCCCAAGAGTGGGTGGAATGTACGGACCTTCAGTTATTGATACCCATAAGTCAGAATCAGTGTAATTCACATGATTCCTGAACTTGATTTTCCAGGATTTAAAATCCGCTTTTGTTTCCAACTTTGGAGGTTGGTATGATGATCCACCGACAAAGTTACTCATTTTTAGTTAAAGTATTAGAATTCAACTAAAACAGAGTTTCTTTTGAGTAATGAACTAATTAATGACAAAACTTAATTAATGAGTAATTAAGTGATTGAGGTCACAAATCAGTCAATCCTTTTAATGATAATTAAGTATCAAATCAAGGATTTTGTTAATGTATTTGTTCAATTAATTTGAACAATTGATGACTATCAATCAATAACATAGATCTATGATTCAATTAATGTGAATATAGATCTAAGTTAACCGAGCAAATGAAACAGTACTCGCTGAAAGACAAATCACTGTTTTATTGTTTTAAAATTGATTCACCCCAAAACGATTTTGCTCAAAAACAATAGATCTAATCAGAAGAACTGATAAATGTAATGAAATAAGCAAACAATTAAACAATTCTAACACCGATAGATCAATCTATCTAAATCAATGAGCACTTGGCTTTGATACCACCTGTGAATCCAAGGATCGCATTAAGGAATTATCAGTGTTAGATTGGAATTGAGTTAATGATTGCGGAATGATCATTAATCGTTGCTTAATTGATTAATTATTAAATATCAATCACAATGAATGTTAATGCTAAAGAACTGAATGATATCAACACAATAAGTAAAGGAACAAGATTTGATTCAAAAGTATTTCATTAAAAACTTATTAATGATTACAGATGAACAAATAATGAATGCTATAAACAATGATTGCTTTGAACATGTTGATGTTTGTGATGTATTGATATGACGACTGCTAGGGTTTTGTGTTTGATTGATTGTGTGAATCGATGTGATGTTTGGTGTTTGCCGTCTAGTCGCCCGTCCTTGATGTGTAACCTAGGACTTGTATTTATAGGCATTTATGTTTCTGTTAAGGAAACACCAAATCTCTTGGAATTCGTGATTGACTTGTTGACTTGTTGACATGAATTACTTGTATCATTTTACAAGTGTTTGGTCTTCCGTAGCTATTTTGTCTTCCGCAGGAGTTTGCTCTTCCGTAGAAGTCTTCACTAGAGATTCTCTTATGTAATGTTATTCATCAGTGAATCTTTGGTCTTGTACTCTTATCTACACCGATGTTCATCTGTAGAAGATCTTCGGATGAATGCCTTGTAAGGAAAGATATCTACGAAAGAACAAAAATGTTCATCCATAGATGTTTCATACACTTGGTCAATTTCAGAAATTGACCAAGTATAATGATTGAATCTTGCAATCATACATATCAACACATATATGGGTTAACCTATATATACATAATGCATACATCAAGATAATGAATTACAAATATTCATTACAACCATTGATTAAAGTTCTAAGCCTATACAAAAAGGATCTAGACCTATTGATCCTAGATCTAACACGCTTAAAAGACAAAAGTTCAACTGAGCATTGTAGTTGACTTTATCAAAGCTTATAACCCCATTAGATACCGTTCCTTCTCCGGTAATCTTTCTACCTACATCTCCACTAAAAGCTACATGTGTACCATATTTTGTCTTAAAGTCTTGAAGTAAGGCATGATTGCCTGTCATATGCCAGCTACACCCACTATCAACATACCATGTGTTTATTGGTCTTCTTGGGCGTACCTGCATTTCAAAGACATTTAAGTTGAGTTATCAACCCAATCCAAGATGGTCTTGGGCTTGCCATACTTATCAACAATGGTAAATTGCTTAAATTGGAGTTTGTTCATGTTTTATTATCAATTCCTCTTTTAACAAATGTTTGATTATCTTTTCTTTGTTTAGACCTCAAAACATTAAAACGATTTTCAAGATCATCATCAAGAAACTTTGAACCATCAATTGAAACATTTTTAGAGAAGTTTTGCTTGTTAAATGTTCCATTGTTCATTCTCACAGGTCGTGGAATGAAGTTTCCTTGTTTATACTGCTGTGGTCTCACAGTATAATAATTATCATAATTAGAATTGATTCTTCCGAGAGATCTCAAGTCTAAGGAAGGTTGTTTTGATAAACATTGAAAACCATAATTTTCATTTCTTTGAAATCTTTGATTACCATATTCTTTCCTTGGTGAGTTCTTGCTGAAGTAACAATCCTCAATATTATGATTTCGTTCATCATACAAGGCACAATATTTGTTGAAATAAGAATCAGTAGTTGAGTGATTTGTCATATCACAAATATGACAGTACTTCTTAAAGTAACTGCAGGACCGTTTAAGGGATGGTCACTTACAACACAACACTCAATGAGGAGAGTAACTTAGAATACTTAACAGATCAAATAGGGAACTAGTAACAAGTTACACTTTGATACAATGAAACACAAGTAATAAGAGACAGAACAAGAACACAATAACACAAGTGTTTGGTTTTCAAGAATGTTGTATATTGCTCTCAAGTTCCTTACAAGTGTTACAAAGCATAAAGAAAGTTACAAAGGACCTGAGATACTTTATACTACATCCTACAGCCGGTCATACTTTGAAGGCCAGCTAGATACATGATCTAGACAACAACAAAATCAATGTAGAATCAACAGGCAGATTGCCTTTTGACTAGTGACTATGACATGCCATAGCTCACATCTTAATATATTACAAAAAGGATAAAAGTACATAAAGAAGAAAGTAAAGGACTCAAGACCTCAATGTACAGTTACCAAAAGCATGGACCTTTTCACCAATTTATGTAAGTTGGTGACAGATCAGAGTTGCAGTGGAAAGGTAGTCTAGCTTTATGGTAAAGGTACATCTGATAAAGCATGTACTCAAAAGTCTTCGGAAGAAATCTATCTTCATGTGTTGGCTTCGGAAGACTTTGTCTTTGAAGCTTCGAAAGACTTCATGTTTGGCTTCGGAAGATGTTGGTCTTGGCTTCGGAAGATTTCACACTTAGAATATCTTTCTAAGGCAGAGTGTGAAACTTCCGAAGCATTCTACTTGGTACTTCTTGTGCATGCATGCAGGATAGACTTTGGATGTTTGGGTGTTTTGGATGCATCAGCCTTATACAAAACCTTACAAACTCCCCCTAGGCTGATGCTACCAAAATACTTGATGACTTCAGATATCAACAGTCCTCATCATGATAATGACCAATCCTTTCTTCATTAGATGGTCAGGATCACTCAGACTCTCATAGTGTCTTCTCATCTCAAAGAGATCATGCAGAGGTAAGTTGAACATGTCTTGCCATGAGTAAACATCTTCAACACCTTGATCTCTAATAACATGCCATCTTTCTGGATTAGTAGTATAAGTCCAGGATAAGATGGGTCTTCCTGATGCCAGAGGAGCTGCTTGGATTGGAGTTGGTAGAGTAGCCTCTTCATGCACCTTCTCAGGATGATCTGATTCATCCTAAGGCCTGGAAGTGGATGACTCTGACTTCTTCTTCTTGGACTTTGGTCTAGAATCCATCCTTTTCTTCCTCTTTGAAACCTTTAACTGAGAAGACTGGCCTTCAACACCTTGTTGTTTAGTGTTGTCTTTCTCAGTTGGGTCTACCTCCCTCACAGGTTCAGAAGGAAAGGAAGGTTTACCCTGCTATTATGGATCAAAAGCTGAAGCTTGTTGAGACTCAGCTTGAGGTCCAGGTTGTGTTGTCTCAAATTGTTCAACCTTAACCTCAACTTCAGAAGGAGCTTGACTTGGTGGGGAGTGTAATTCAATAAGCCCTCCTTTGTTTATCTTCTTCTTGATTACCCTTATATGCTCATCCATTATAGATAGAGACATAGGGCCAAGCCTCCTTCCGGAGAATCCATACAGCTTTAAGAATCTCATCATCCTCTGCCTATCAGAAGACTTCTTTTGACTTTTCTGGATGATGGCTCTTGATTTGGCTGCTTCTTCCCTCATATTTTTCTTTGTTGCCTTTTGTTCTTTGAGCGCTTCAAGTTCAAGTTGCTTGAGATACTCAAACTCAATGTACTCAAAGGATAAGAGAAGAAGTGCAGCTACCTGGTAGAGACCTGTGGCACTCAAGTAGTTAATCATGTTTTGTCTATCTGTTTCTTTGTCTACCTGAGGTTCTTGTGGTGCCACAGTCTCCTCCACAGGACTTTCTTGAACTAGGGAGAGAGTAGGAGCATGCTTATATAACATTTTCTGTCTCCTTTCCTCTTTGATCTGAAGGAGTAGCCTTGCATCCTCTGCCTCCTTCTTCTCTCTTGACATTTCCAAATCAGCGAGTTCATTTAATTCCTCTAAGGGGAGGGAGATGATATCATCAATATCATAGTTCCTGGTCTGTAGATAAGTAATCCTGACTGCCCTCAACTCATCATTCTAAGTATCTGGTCTAGGGGCAACCCTGATTGCAGCTTCCATAAAACCTGCAAACCCAGCAGAGGAACTTTCTCCCATTAGCTTCCTCTTCCTCTCTCTTTCCTCCTCCTCAATCTCCTTAGGGGTTAGAACCCTTTTTCCCTTGTCACCCATAGACCTTGGTAACATAGGATGGAGAGAGCTTTGGCCTTCATTGCTTAGTGTAGCATCCAAGCTTTGGCCAGAGAGAGGTTGTGATTCACCTTCACCAGCAGGTGTTTCACTGAGGGAATGGATTGCTGAAGTAGTTGTAGGTGTGACAGGGTTTTCAGGCTCTATCACTGGGCCTTCAGCTGAGATTTTCCCTTTGAAGCTAATCTCAGGGTCTGTCTCAACATCCAGTTGACCAATGACATTACCTGATTGCCTTTGTCTCCTTCTGAGGCTGAACTCTTCAGTAATCTTGTCTTGAATCCTTTGAGCCAGCCTGCCAGCTTGCCTAGATTGACTTGGGTTGGCATGTGGCATGTTGACAAGATCAAGACCTTCATAGTAGTTCAAGGTCTGAAAGTTGAAGACTTCTTGCTTCCCTTGAACTCTTTGAAGTATGAGGGCTCTTCTGCCAGCATCATATCTCCATCCAAATATATAGTTTGAAGCTCCTTGGGATGGAGATGGCACAACCCTTGGTATACCCTCCTTAAACAGTGATTGTATGAGAGAGTCCATATCAAAGTGAACTTAAGGAGGTTTCTAAGTATGGACAACTGCAAGTGAGGTTGGTGAGTCCTTTATGTCCATACTCTGTGAAGAACTCCCAGGTTTTGTCATTGTAATGACTTTCTCCCCCTTTTTGGTAGCATCACCCTCTTGCATAGGTGAGCTAGGAGTTAGGTCAATCACATCCACAGGTTCTTGTGTTCTTGGATGAGCTCTTCTTAATGGTCTCCCGGCTAGTTTTTCCTGAAGATAAGAGATCTCAAGTAGTTGATCATTGACCTGTTGTGTAAGGTAGTCACCTGAAATTCCAAGTGACTAACCTTTGAGGCTAAGTAAGTGCATGTTTTTGATAGTTTTTGCACCTTTAGCCTCAGATTCCCTTTATCTTCATCATAAGAATCATGGGGGGATGATGGAATGGGAACAAAGTCTTCTCTCACACCACCAACATGGAGTTCTTGGCTGCTGGATTTCCCCTGCTCATTAACAACCTCAGTTGAAGTGTCAATGGGCTGAGTTGCCATGGCTGAGATCCTAATGATGTTATTACTTGCCAAAGGGAAAGCCTCTTACATATGGATCTCCTGAACAGGTTCAAGGAGATCCACCTCAGTGGTAGGTAAATGTTATGGGCTAGGTATGGGAGAATCATGAGCACTCATCTCTCTTTGAGTGGGGGAGGAGTAGAAAGACTCATGGTACTCAGTGAATCCCATATCTTCATCATCAAGGAAGTCTAGTGTAGGGAATGGTTGGTTAAGATCCAAAGGCTAGGGATGGCAACTATCCCCTAAAGGTTGTTCACTTGAGTGTTGAGACTCAGAGTGAAGGGTAGAGGTTGTTGGGCTTGTGAGCTCATCAGGCTGAGCATGAGGAACCTCAGCACTAATCCTAGAAGAGATGGGAGTGGTTTGCTCCTCAGGAGAAGTGGTAGCTCTAGTGTCCATTTCCTCCTGTATGGGTAGTGATATGGGGGCCTGCACAAACTCAATAGCTTGTGCAGGGGTTCGTTTGGATCTTCTTTGGTAGGTGTGGATGATTTGTGGTTGTTTAAGTGGTTGAGAGGTAGTAGGTGTGGGTTCAACACTAGCTTGTGTTGCTAGGTTGTCAGCTTGAGCAATGAGCTCTAACATTTTGGGGACAAGGGCTGTTTCTACCCCAGAGAAGCCAACAATTGGCTTTTTCATGATTTTAAAGATGCTAGGCTTCATCTGTCCTAATTTAAGAACATTACCTTTTTCCCTTAACTGTGAGCCCAGTTCACTGTTGAGAATGTATTGAACATATCTAGGAAACATATAATACTCTAAGGAGTCTAAATTAGCAAGCAAATTTGTATAAACAAACTAAGAGTACCTGAACTTGACCCCCTGAACCATCCCATACACTATGAAGGATAGATCTTTAGGAATCTGGTCCCAGCCCCCATGCTTGTTGGACAAGCTGCGGATGACCACATGTAGTAAGTACTTCCACTAGGATGAGACCTTCTCTTTCCTGAAGGTCTTTATAGAGAAATCCCCTTCATAGCCCATCTGCTCAAAGGAGTGGTTAACAGCTTCTTTGGGAAAGGACAATTCACCTTCCTCATCATCCAGCTGAAGATGAGTGTTTATGATGGCTGGAGTGATGAAGATTATCCTCCCCTGCACTATGGCAGACAATTCCTTCTCCCCATCCATAATGACCTCTTGACAAGTCTTCCAGAATTCAAGCAAATGATCCTCATAAAGTGGAGGATCAATGGTTAGTGAGGTGAAGTAGTTGGATAGAGCCAAGAATTGGCAAACCTCTGAGAAACTAGGATCTTTCTCAGTGTGCAACAGAGCAACTTGATTGTGTTGCCTGTGAAGTTGCATGGAGAAATCAGGGTTGTTTTTGTGGTTAAGGTTAGCCATTTAGAAAGCTTAGAGGTGAAGGAAGTGAAGAACAAAGGCGGTTTGTGGGTGAATTTAGGTTAAGAGTGTTTTGCAGATGAAGAAGAGAATGAAAGGGGGGGAACCGTTAGGTATATTTATATGAAATGAATCTGAGACAAAGTTAATGAAAGAGGATAAACTTTGAAATCCGTAAGGCGGTCTCACCTCTGAAAAAGTAGTTTGCTTTTTTGCTCAAAAAGTAGTTTTCTTGGATGTCGAAAACCTTCCGAAGGTAATTTAACTTCGGAAGTTTTGAGAAGAAAGTTTTTAAAGCCAAAATGACTTCGGAAGAGATTTCAAAGATTTTAGAGAATTTAGCTTTGGAAGGGATTAACCTTCAGAAATTGTAAAAGCTTCCGAGAGTTAATTACTTTCAGAAGAAAAAGTTTCTTTAAAACATACAGGTACTTAGAAATGAATTTAAGCTTCAGAAGATATTTTGAAAATTTCTTCCAAAGGTAAATGTTCTGTGATAGTTGTTTGTTTTAAAGACTTAAATTTCTTCCGAAGGTAAAACATATCTTCCGAAGAGAAATTTTTCAAAAATCTAAGAAAAGTCTTCAAAAAGAATTTTACTTCCAAAACAATCAAGGGCTTATGAAAGTGATAGATATAGACAATTGAGGATACACAGATTTTAGAAATAATATATGATTAAATTTTAAGAAAAAGCTACTCAAAGTTGATCATCCTAATAGCTCATACAAGATATTTGAATCTATGTTCATCAAAAGCCTTGACCAGTTTGATTAATCCTTTCTTAAAATTATCTGTAATCAAATGCCTGATATTGATGTGTTTTGTCCTTGAGTGCTGCATAGGGTTCTCTGTGATAGGGATAGCACTATTGTTGTCTATGTGGATAGAAGTCTCCTTGAAGTTGTATCCATAATCCAGCATCTGATTCTGAATCCAAAGCACTTGAGCACAACAGCTTGCGGCAGCAATGTATTCAGCTTCAGCAGTTGATGCAAAGACACAGGATTTCTTCTTGTATTGCCAGGAGACAATTCTTCCACCAAGGAATTGACATCCCCCTGATGTAGACTTTGCAGTCATGTTGCAGCCACCATAGTCACTATCTGTGTAAGCATACAGATTGAAGTCAGAATTCTTTGGATACCAAAGACCAAGAGTTGGAGCTCCTTTGAGATATCTTAGAATTCTCTTGACAGTGACTAGGTGTGACATCTTGGGGTTGGCTTGATATCTTGCACAAATACATGTAGCAAAGATTATATCAGGTCTGCTAGCTGTAAGATACATAAAAGACCCAATCATAGCCCTGAAGAGATATTCAAACACACACTCCCCCTCAAGATCAGGTCCAAGAGAGTGGTTTTGGCTATGGGAGTCTTAGCAATCTTACAATCAGTCATGTTAAACCTGTTAAGTATGTCTTGTACGTACTTTGACTGACTTATGAAGATGCCATTATCAACTTGCTTCACTTGAATTCCAGAAAGAAATTGAGTTCCCCCTGGCACTCATTTCAAATCTATCCTTCATCAGCTTCTCAAAGTCTTTTCAGAGCTTCGGATTAGTTGAACCAAAGATAATGTCATCTACATAT
Source organism: Flaveria sonorensis (assembly GCA_025506505.1). NCBI lineage: Eukaryota > Viridiplantae > Streptophyta > Magnoliopsida > Asterales > Asteraceae > Flaveria > Flaveria sonorensis. The sequence continues at coordinate 56,101,945 of CM046433.1, read as the reverse complement.
ACTTGAACTAGCATTAAGTCATTTCTTGTTCCTTTGATGAAGAGAGTTCCATCTATAGTACCTCTTCTGTATCCATGCTTGCAGAGATACTGAGATAGAGTCTTATACCACTTTCTTGGTGCTTGGTGCAGCCCGTAGTAAGCCTTATCAAGCCTGCAAACATAATCAAGATGATCAGGATCTACAAACCCAAGTGGTTGTTAGACATACATCTCTTCATCAATCATCCCATAGAGAAAAGCACACTTGACATCAAGTTGGTAGACCTTGAAATTCTTGGATGTTGCAAAGGCTAAGAATATCCTAACAGCTTCAAGTCTTGCTACAGGAGCAAAAACATTTGTGTAGTCAATCCCTTCTTCCTGTGTGTATCCTTGAACAACTAGTATGGCCTTGTTTTTGATGACAAGTCCTCTACCATCCTTCTTATTCCTAAACACCCATTTGGTTCCTATAGTAGTCTTTCCTTGTGAAAGAGGACATAGGTTCCAAACCTGTTGCCTCTTGAATTGAAGCAGCTCCTCCTGAACTTCCATCCTTTAGAGCTTTATCAATCTTCTTTGGCTCTATCTGGGATAAGAAACAAGAGCGAAGACAAACATTTGCTTCATGGGTTTGTCCTCTTGTCTTCACCCCTGAGTCAACGTCTCCAATGATGTTTGTGGTGGGGTGAGACATGTGGATCCTTAGCTGAGGAGTCATAACAAGTTGTTTAGACAGATCTAAATTTGAGAAATTTAAATCTGGCATTGAAGTTTCTCCCATCACATCAGCACACCTATTAAGAGAGACTTGATCCAATATGTGTGTGACATTATTGATGTTGTACTCAATGGAGTGGTTATTAGCATAAAGAAATTCTTGATCACTTTCACCACCACCATGGTCTTCTACATTTGAAGCTTCTTTATCTGGTTATTGAGCCTTTGAGCTGGAATTTGAAGGCATCTCAGATGTATCAGCTGAATTTGTCATTGTTATGCTGTTAGAAACTTCATTTGCAGAGCTAGTTACAACTGGAGTTGAAGTAGTATGGCTTGGAGGTCTTCTCAGCTCAAATCTTGGATCAGGATCACCTGGAGGTAGAATATTTGTAGATCTCGAAATATGCTCACAAAATTTGTTAAAAAAGTTGGTAACTAAATCAAGATCAAATAGCCAATCAGGACCAGAACCTTTCACACAGGGAGTGTGCTCATTAAAGGTCACATTGGCTGACTCCTCAACTACTCTAGTTCTGAGATTGTATACTCTATAAGACTTAGCTTGGGAAGAGTATCCAATGAAATGTCCTTCATTTGATTTCTCAGTAAATTTGGCAATTTGATCTTTGGTATTCAAGATAGTGCAAGGACAACCAAATGACCTGAGAAAACCAATGAAAGGTTTCCTCTTGTGCCAAAGTTCATAAGGAGTCTTTCCATGTGTCTTAACTACTAAAACTCTATTTTGCATATAGCAGGCAGTGTTAATTGCCTCTGCCTAGAAGGTGATGGGCAGTTTAGAGTCAAATAACGTAGTTCTTGTAGCTTCAATTATTGTCCTGTTTCTCCTTCCAATAACACCATTTTGCTGAGGAGTCTTGGGAGCACTGTATTGTCTTGTAATACCCTTTTCATCACAAAATGTATGAAGGATTTGGTTCTTGAATTCAGTTCCTTGATCACATCTTATGGTTTTGACCTTGTGATCAGATTTATTCTCAATCTTTAAGATGAAATTCTTTAGAATCTCAAGAGTCTCATCCTTAGTTCTAAGGAAGAAGACCCAATAAAATCTTGTAAAGTCATCAGTGATCACTAAACAGTATGAGGTCCTTCCTAGACTCATTACACTGGTAGGGCCAAAGAGATCCATATGTAATAAGTGTAGGGGTGTAGTGATGGAGTTTCTTTCTTTTGGCTTGTAAGATACCTTGTGTTGCTTCCCTTTCAGACATGCAACACAATGGTCATCACTTGTAAACTTCTTCTTTGGCATTCCAGTTACCAAATCATTCTTTATTAATTTATTCATGTTTTTAAAGTTTACATGGCACATTCTTTTATGCCAGAGGAAAGACTTATCACTATTTGCTTTAGATAGAAAGCATGAAACTTCTCCTGAGGGAGATGTTTCTTGCAAGTCCATCTTGTACATGTTCCCTTTCCTGGGGGCTCTGAGCAAGATATGCTCATGAGGAATGACCACCCCGGGACTGAGAACAATGCACTCATGCTCAGTAAAGAGCATTTTATGACTCTAATCATAAAATTGAGATACACTCAAGAGATTGTATCCAAGCTCCTTGACAAAGTTTACCTTCTCAATGCTGAGCTTACCATTTGTGACCTTACCCCTTCCTGTGATGTAACCACCTACATCTCCACCAAAAGCAACTGGTCTTCCATCAATTTTCTCAAATTTCTGGAGTAGTGACCTATTGCCTATCATGTGCCTGGAACAACCACTATTAATGATCCATACATTCCTGTTTGTCTTGAGCTGTTGCTACACAAAAGAGATGGTTAGTTATATTTGGAAACCCAAGCCTTATTGGTCTTGGGCTTATTAATTGAAGTTGAAGATAATGCAACAGTAATAGATCCTATGGTCATGTTATGAGGATCATTTGCTGATGTTGATGGAGAGATTTCAGTCACTTTGTCTTTCTTTGACTTTCACACCACCTTTGGAAGCTTAGACTTGACCTTCAACACTTTGGAAGTTTTGATGACTTTGGAAGTTTTGATGACTGAACCTTCGGAAGTTTTTGCTAACACTACAACAGGCTTCAGTGCTTTGGAAGCATTCCTTTCTTCCAAGACCAAACTTTCTTCTGAAGGCAATTTCCTACTTGCCTTCATCTTCATTTTGGAGCTTCTGAAGGAAACAGATTTTCCTTTTGAAGCTTGCTTCTACTTGAAACTCTTAGAAGTCTCTTTCTTGGTCATGTGGACAGTACCTTTTGGATTGTAAGTACAATCCTTGGCAAGATGAGAATTACTCCTACACATGACACAATCCATTTTCTTCTTCCTAAGAGCCTTCTTTTGAGAACAAGGCTGAACTTGATCACTTCCCTTCTCCATCTTTATCTTTTCAGATGTAGTGGCAATTCCTTCAGGGTGAGAACTACCTTTGGAGTTGGATGGTTCAGGTTGTGTAGTAGTGGTACACAACTAATCAGCCTTCTTCTTGATGTTGGGATGAGTTGGACATGAACTAGAACTCTTGGTACTAGAGTTTAAGTTTTTGTCTTCAGTCTTAACCATTTCAAAGCCTGCAGAGATAAAAACTTGTTTCTGCTTAGAGTTGAAAGTGGCCTTGATCTTTTGAGTTTTTCTTGCTTTTCTCTTGCTTTTCCTGATCAAGTTCTTCCTCCTGGACTTGGTCATCCCACTCTTCTTACTCTCCTCAGAAGGATAATGACCCTTCTTAGAATCCTCTTCTTCACTCTTCTCAAAGGAATTCTCCACTATCACTTCTTCATCCTCTTCAATCAAAGGGTCTATGAGAGGAAGCTCATCTTCACAAGTTCCACACCAAGGTGATCTTACTGACAAGATTATGTGTGGAGGAGCTATCTCACTAGATCCCAGTCCCTGCTTATTTTGATAACAAACTTTTCATGCAAGGATGAGGATATGATATTCTTGAAGGTCTCTTCTTCAAGAACACATTTTTCGGCCCTGGCTTTGCTGATCATAAGCTCAGTCTGGCATTCAGTCAACTTAGTGATGAGATCTTTGATTTGAGTCCTGTAATTTGTGTGCTCATGTTTTAGAGTTGAAATGGTTTTCTCTAAGTCCTCTATTTTTAACTTATAATCATTTTCAGCTCTTTTTAAGTCAGATTTTAAGATATTCAAGGACTCAAGATCAAATCTCATCTCTAAGTTATAGGACCTGTATCTATTAACTTTAGCAATGCATTCAGGTGTACAGAGATGTTCCAATACCTTTGCTTCATCATGATCTGCCATCAGTGCTTAGTTTGGAGATGCATCTTTCACCTGAAAGCTTCAGTCAAAGCCTCCTTCTTCAACAGCAACTGCAGCTTGCTGCTCTTGCTTCTCATTCTGGGTGGCTCTCTCAGTGTAGTTTGGTCTGGTTTGTGCTTGGCCACCATTTGTCCTTGGTGCCTTGCACTCTCTTACAAAGTGTCCTATCTGGTTACAGTTGTCACACTTCACTTTGCTTTTGTCCACCCAAACTTTCCACTGGCTGCATTGCTTGGAAACTTTCTCCTTGTCCTCTTGTAGAACTTCTTGGCTCTGTGAGTAAGAAGAGCTATTTGCTAGACTATCTCCATGTATTCAAGATCATCAGGATGAATACAGTCTAGATCTTCAAGGGTGAAGAGAAAGTTGCATGTGCTTTCATCAGAAGACATAATGGCATATGAAGAGCTTGTCTCTTGGAATGGGCTTCCTTGAGAGTAGCTTTCTCTTAGTGTCTTTGGGAAGGTGATGAAACGACCCTTTAGTGAGTTGTCAGGGTAGCATATGAGATGATGTTGGGGTTCTATGCTTTCCCTTTCAGTCACATGAAGGGCAGAACTCATCTGGTTGCTGGAGATACAAGATGAACCTTGCATGTTCATCTCCATCTGGTATTCACTGAGAATACCATACAACCCAGTCAGAGTGAGAGTCTTAAGGTTCTTGGTTCTCTTGATAACAACACAATAATGTGTCCATTGCCTAGGAAGTGAGGACATGAACTTCCTTACAATGTCCCTGCTCTCAAGAGTAACTCCAACATCCATTAGAGTATCCACTATCTCAACATACGTGAAGTATTGTTGAGTCATGGTTTCACCTGCTTTAAAAGTGAAGTTCTCAAACTGCTACTTTAGGAGATCCTTCTTGTTCTCCTTGGCTTCAGATGACCCCTCATACATCAGTTTCAGTGCATCCCATAGCTGTTTAGCTGTTTTGCACTTCTTGAAACCTCTGTATATGGAGTTTGGAAGAGCAGTTTGAAGGGTTGTCATGGCCTTCTGATCAATCTCTATCTTCTTCCTGTCTTCATCAGAGTAATCATCCACACCCTTTGGTATTATACCACCCCCGACAGCAGCTGAATAGGTGCTTGGTATGAAAGGTCCTGAGACAACAGATTCCCACATCCTGGAGTCTTGTGACTTGATGAAACCTTCCATTCTTTGGCATCAAGTGTCAAAGTCTTCAGGAGTGATCAGTGGGGACTTTGTCATAGTTTTAGTTTCCATATCAGCTTTAGTAATAGCTGCTATTTGAGATGTTAAGTGTTTTGTGTGTGTGAGGAATCTTAAGATAGTGAGATCTTACAATCAAGAGCCTGGAATGCTCTGATACCAATTGCAGGACCGTTTAAAGGGAGTTGCAACACAACACACAATGAGGAGAGACTCTTTAGAGCACTTAACAAATCAAATAGCGAACTTCGTAACCAAAGATTGACACTTAGAACACAAGTAAATAAGAGACAGAACAAGAACAAAACAACACAAGTAATTAGTTTTCAAGGATGTATTATATTGCTCTGAAATTCTTTACAAGTGTACAAGCATGAATGGAAAGTTACAAAAACCTAAGATACTTTACACTACAACCTACAGCCGGCCATACTTCGAAGGCCAGCTGGCTACTTGATCTAGATAACACACAAAATCAAAGTAGAGTCAAAAGGCAGATTGCCTTTTGACTAGTGACTATGACATGCCATAGCTCACATCCTAATATATTACAAAAGGATAAAAGTACATAAAGTAGAAAGTAAAAGACTCAAGACCTCAATGTACAGTTACCAAAAGCATGGACCTTTTCACCAACTTATGTAAGTTGATGACTTATCAGAGTTGTAGCGGAAAGGTGGTCCAGCTTTATGGTAAAGGTACATCAGATAAAGGCAAGTACTAAAAAGTCTTCAGAAGAAATCTGTCTTCATAAGTTGGCTTCAGAAAACTTTGTCTTTGAAGCTTCGGAAAACTTCATCTTTGGCTTCGAAAGATATTGGTCTTGGCTTAGGAAGATTTTACACTTGGAGTATTTTCTTAGTAGTGTGTAAAACTTCCGAAGCATTCTACTTCAACACTTAGTGCATGCATGCAGGACAGACTGTTTGGATGTTTTGGGTGTTTTTGGATGCATCAGCCTTGTTCAAAACCTTACACCTCATTTTGTTTGTTCTAATAGAAACTTTCTGCTATAATCTTATTCTTGAGGAGCTTTTAAGTTCATTAAAGGTATCTCACATGATATATCAGTCATTCTATTGGTGGAACACGAGTTACACCTTGAAAACCCTCTTTTTGGGTGATTTTGCATCATCTAACCATTATGTCTTGTAACCCTCTGAATTAAAGCTTGTAACCTGCTCAAAATGGTTTTCAAACCCCTTAATAATCTGATTTGAAAGTTACAAAACGTTTTGGTGATGGATAGGCACGATCTATAATGTTTTACACATGTGTACTTGGTTAAAATGGTGAAATCACTCAACTACAAGCTTATTCCTTGGTTACATGTTAGACCCATGAGTTAGAGCTATTATTTCAGTAAGTTTTGATGATATTATGTGTGTATAAGGTGATGTTAATGGCTGAAAATAATAAAAGTATGGATTGTAGACATGCTGAGCTTATTTTGGGACCCGAAAGGTAGTAAAATGTCTTAAAAATAAGAGAAATTAGAGAATAACCATGTTAAAAAGTATTCCAGGCTCTAAAAGGGTTATCAAAGTTGTATGGATCGGATTTGTTGATTAAATAGTCAAAGGACAATTTAAATGGAATTTTTAGCTAAAAACGGGTCTTGACCGGGTGATTTTTGGAAGAAAATCCTGGAAATAAAAGGATAAACCTAAAATCTATGAAAACCATATTATTTCATTAAGTTAAGAACTTTAAGTCTTGAAGTTGGTGAAAAATTGATCTAACACGTTTTTGAACGGTCGGTTTCGGGTAAAAACGCGTTTTAACGGGTTAAACTTAAAAATGAGACTTTCTACCAAAAGAGCTTAAAAATACATAAACAGATTATATAACTTATTAAAAGTTCTTAGAATGATATTTAAAGATTAATGACTTAAAACCGTAAGATTTAATACATAACCGTTAAAACCTTCGGTTTTACCCTAACCGGTAACTTAAAGGATAAGTTTAATAAACTCAAATCTAAATTCTGGAAAAGTGGAAACTTAACTTGATAATAATGTACTATTTAACTCCCAAGGTCTGTATGTGAGCCATTAAAGTCAATAAATGAAAGAAAGCAAGCTTTAGGGTAAAAATTGTAAATTTTGAAACTTAAGGGACTAAACTGTAAATTCTGCCAAACCTCTATAAATCGACCCCTTTGGACTAATAATAACTTGGTAAGATTAATTCTACTTATATAACTAATCAAATGTAGAAAAACCTATCGATTTCATTAAAGAAACCATAACTTTCCATAAAAGGAAACTTTTTAACGCAAGCCTTAGCAAATCAAAGCTAGTTGAACATTTAACCTTTTAACACACCTAGTACACCTCTTATGACCTTAGAGCTAGTTGCTTATTACTTAATCTTGATGGTAGGGTGCTAGACTTGAAACTTTCCCGATACGCGAAGAATATGTTGCTTGAGACTTAAGGTGAGTTCTAGTGTTCCCTTTTTACTACTGTTTTTGGGATGAAGCATGCTCTATTTAAACTGAACTATTTCTGTGCTTTAATATGCTGTTGTATGTTGTGGTAAATGTTGATACCTGCTGATACTTGTATCACAGTCATTAATTCATGTGTGAACCTCTTGTTTATATAGGTAGATCTACTTGGGGAATCCCCCACACATAGTGCCTTCCGTGATGAACGAGCAGGGTACCACACTGAGATCCTGCGGGGTTGTTTGTGGCATGTAACAGGTTATATAAGATACTATGGTGAACCATCCGGCAGGTATGGTGCACTGATTTGAGCCTCACTTTTCCCAATGGTAATTAACCGGTTACACAAATTTTGAAGAGGCTAGCCAGGGCTGAGTGTAGGGGTGATTGTGATCCCCACAACAATGATACTATGACTTTTAAATCAAATGGTGGATTCTATTGAATCCTTTTGTTTTTTAACTTTAAGTACTTGAATTCACCAACTTTTTAGTTGACAGAAATTTCTTTTGAGCATGTTTTAGGTAATCCTTGATGGAGGTCTGGCTTATGTAGAAGACTTATGATGACCTAGCACCGTGATCCATGGCATTGATTTGTTGGGTTTTTAAAACATTTGGAACAATTTAAATTTGGTTATTTGGAACAATTTGTACTGATGAATTATGTACTTGTAATTGGGCTAGGCCTTTTTCTAGCTCGGTTTACTTTTAAAATGTAATGCCATGTGATGTTCTCTCCTTTTGTGCTCTTGTGATAGTTTCCACTGCCATATGTTGTTGCTAGTCTGTGACGTCCCACCCCACTTTGGCCCAGGGTGTGACAACAATGCGAAACTTTAAACCAGAAAAATATGACCATCCGTAGATTGTTAACCTATGGATGTGGTGATATTTTAAAGTATAACTATTTCCATAGATTGGTAACCTTTGGAAAATTAAATTATACTTATCAAATTCAGTTCTTTCAAGGAAAGCATCCGTAGATGATCTACGGAAGAACTAGAATCGGAATCAATAAAATTCCACGGAAGGGTAATAAGGAAAGAGGGCCCCACATCATTTAATAAATGTAATTAATTAGTCCGAGGGAGTATAAATGATGTTTTTAACTTGTTATTCATTATTCACTTTTTCTGAACACTTTTTCAGACCTAGAAAAACGTTCACAAAAAGTTAACCACACAAAAAGTTGACCCCTTTTTCCGCCTACATTCAAGTTACCCGAATCAAAACATCAAACCATACATTAAACTTGATCTCAGTTTCAATTCTAGATCATTGTTTTCAAGGTAAAACATATCATAATCATTAATAATGAACTGTTTAATTCATTTTTATCATCAAAACTCTTTATATTCTTATGATTGATAACTCTGTTCTAACATAATCTTCTTCATTCTTATGCGTAGATGGCTAATCGCTTTGCAAGAGAGCACAATGTATGTGCATTCTTAAATCCCGACAACCCTGCATCGGAAGGGTGTCGAGACATCATTTGCTACTTAAGAAGATCCAAGCTGTTTTATGCCCTGTCAGTAGAGCCTATAATGTACCAACAGCATATTGTTGACTTCTGGAACTCTGCTGAGATAGAAGAAGAAGGAGAAAGTGAAGTGATACTTGCAGAGATTAAGAATGAACGACTGAGAGTTGATGAACAGATTATAAGGAGAGTTCTTGAGCTGGGAGAACAAGAGGAAGGTCACCCAGATTTGTTTGACAAAGAATACATTGAGAATATTTTCTATTTGATGGGTTATGATGGTGATTTTGACAAGGGTGAAATCAAGAAAGGAAGATTGTGCAAGCCATATCGATTCCTATGTCACACCTATCTAAAATGCATTTCAAACAGGAAATCAGGTCTAGATAGGTTTTCAAGGCACATCTCTTCTGGAATCATTGTAATATTTGAAGGAAGGATCTACAACTACTCAAAGTACATCTTTGGATGTTTATGTGACCAAATAAGAGTACAAAAAGCTGATAAGATGTACATGTTTCCGAGGTTCCTACAACTGATCATCAATGATGAGCTGCCTGGAATAAACAGAGATGGTGAGATGGTGATGTGTTTGTGCAAGCTCATTTAGGAAGATCTGTCCTGAACAAGATCAGTGGAAAATATCAAGGTGAAGACATGCCCATGTTTGAATATGTTACTGATCCTAATGCTAACATTCCACCAGAGCTGGTGTGGGAAGACCAGCAAGATAGTTCATCTGCTGATGCTGAGCAAGCCTCACATTCTCCTCCTCAATCACCTATAGACCACCATCATCAATCCCCACAACCTCAATCACAAGCCAGTGAAAACACCTTGCCAATCTCTCCAATTCACCCTCAATCACCAATTCATCAACAACCTCCAACTCCTCAAACCAATCTCTTAAGAGTGTTCATACAGAGCCTATTTTTGCTACACAGTCTCAAAACTCAGTTCACACTGGTGAGATTGAGTTAGCTTCTCAAGCCAGCACTATTCCATTCTTAATAACCAAATCTTAAACCCCTGTTCTCTCCAATGATACTGAGCATGTCTCATAAATCACTGATCTTCAACACCAATATCAGCCAGATCAAGAACTAGCAAATCAGGCAGCTAAGTCTAGTTCAAGTTCTGCAAGTATAGCTTCTGCTGAAGGTAATGAGGATGAGATTACTGATCAACATCCAGAAGGTGAAGAGGAAGCTAACTATGTTGATGTTATTGCTTATCATGAAGATGATCTAAGTGATGATGATATACCAGTAAGCAAAAGTTATCTGGTGGCTGAGTATAACAAGTTGATTATTAAGTCAAACAAAAGGTTGGAAAGAATAAGTGAATTGAAGGGAATGATAAAAGAAGAGGAAGAGTTGATGAATGAACAAGAAGCAAGACTGAAAAGATTAAGAGAAGATGCTTAAACCAACAATGAAGTGATTGATGCATTACATCAGCTGGTGAGAGAACTCAAGGATTCAGTGAAGCATGAAACAGATGAAAAGGAGAGAACTCAAGAAGAATTGAAGAAAGCCAAGAACCATTTGAACAATGTGTCTAAGATGCTGAAGAGGAAAGATCAATAAGTGGAGGAACTAAAGATAAGATTATGTGCTCTTGAATCAAGTACTCCTGTAACAAAACTAACAAAAGAATCTACTGAAGCTTCAAAGTCAATCATACAATATTCAAGGAAAAGGAAGTACTTGGGTTCTTTTAAGAAGGAAGTGATTGAAGTTCAAGATACTCCAAAAAGATAAAAAACTATATCTCTAGAGCACACTCCTTTAGTGGATGTTTCCACTTTGGAGCCTTTGTCTCATGTTGAAACCGAGATTGATGCTGAGTGGAATAAGCTGACAAAGATTGAATCTCCAAAAGAACAAAAAGAATCAAAAGTTGATGATCTACTGACTACCAAAGGCATACATATTAGAAGGCCAGAATCAATAATGTTTATGACTCTGATCAATCATGGCTTTCCATATGACATGATAGAAAGGACGAGCATGAATGAGATAAAGGATATACTGAAAGAATTTGAGCTTTCAAGATTTATGATCCCCAACTACAATTATGAAACATTCATAGCTTTTCAGTCAATTCAAAAAACAAAGAAGGGGTTGGGTCACTGTGATACAACAAGGCTAAGCAGACACAATATGACTTGTTGGTTACAAGGTCATAACTACAAAGTGCATGAACTAAAAGGAAGATTAGTGAGTGAGTTGAGAAAAATGATGGAGCATGTGATGAAACTGGAGCTAGAAACTAGTATGAGATTCAGGACTGAAGCTCCAAATCCTGCTTATGAGCATCAAAACAAACTCCCTGCTGAGCCTGTGACTGTTGAGAGCAAAAACCAGCACAAAGGGAAAGAAAAGCTTATTAGAGAGCCCCGAGAAGTTATCCTTGACAAAGTATGGCCATTGGGAACTACAGTGAGGGAAATTACTAAACAAAAGTCAACTTTGATAGAGCTATTTGATCATCTCATAACTCCTAGTTCTGTGGAAGAAAACAAGATTATGGCCTAGAAATATGATCCAGACTAGGATTGTGCAGTTATTAAAAGAATATCTGGAAGAATCCAATACTTCCATGATGTAGAAACAATACTGAGTCTTCTTGAATATGACATCAAGGATCTACAAAGCTTAATCATCACTAATTACCCAATCCACCCAAGAGGAAGAGACTTCTCTGTTTCAGTGGGTAAGTTAAAGACAAAATTCAGAGATGATGTGATCAAAGAAGCTAAAAGAGAGGATGTTGAGCGCAGAAGAAGAAAGCAGGGGCAGAATGATCAAAATCCAACTCCTCTACATTGGTAGATGATGAATTTTTAAAGAGGGTTGGATACCATAATAGAAATGCAGCAGCTATAAAGAGCTTTATGGAAATCAATATACATATACCATAACATAATGGGGATATGTTAAGAAAACTAAAGAGTTAGTGCTGCTGAGAAATAAAGAGAAAAAGAAAGTTGAACGGATAATGATCATTGATCAAGTAGAAATCAAGCTACTCCACCCAAACTACACTTCATATCTGCATGACAAATTTTTCCCAAAGCTGGCTGATGAGAAAGCTCAAAATGATCTATGCTTGTATGTTCACTTAATTCAAGTGATTGACAAATTGCATGCAAAGGCATACAAAAGAAGGAGATATGAGGCTGGGCAGTTAATTGGAACTAATATCAAAGAAGTATCTGAACTCAGAATCTCAGAACAAGATGAGCTGGAGATAGTTCATAATTAGAGTGATGTGGAAGCACTTACTACTGAGCAAGATGTCTTGGGTTTAAGTTTTGAAACTTTAAAGATGATATGCAAGATGGGGATAAAATACAAGTATGATGATCAGAAAACTACAGTCTCTTACTTCTACAACAAGATAATTGCAAGAGTCAAAAGCTTTCAAGCCTGAAGAGCTGATCTGAAAGTGGCTAAGTCTAAGGGGAAGTATTGTTAGATCTAGGAACAATAGGTCTAGACCCTTTTGTATAGGCTTAGCACTTTAATCAATGCTTGTAATAAACTCTTGTGACTTATTACTTTGATGTATGCATTATGTATATAGGTTAACCCATATCTGTGTTGATTTATGTGTATGAGTGCAGGTTCAAACATCATACTTAGTCAATTTTAGAGTTTGACTAAGTGTAAGAAACATATACGGATGAACATTTATGTTCTTCCGTAGATAATCGTCTTACAAAAAATACATCCGACGATCCTCTACGGATGAACACTTCGGTGCAGATGAAGTCAAGAGACCAAAGACCCACGGATGAACAACTTGCACTCCAATAAAGAATACCAAGTGAAGATTCCTACGGAAGGGTAAACTCCTGCGGAAGACCAAACACTTGTACTTGCCTCATCAAGTAATTCAAGTCAACAAGTCAAACACGGACTCTAAGAGATTTGTTGTTTCCTTAACAGAAACCCTGAGCCTATAAATACTAGTCCTAGGTTACACATCAAGAGGACGGCAATATACCAAACATCACATCGATCCACACGATCAATAAACCACAAAAACCCTAGTAGCCGTCACATCAATACACCAAAATCATCAACACGTTCAAGGCAAACATTGTCATTAGTAATCATTATTTGATCATTTGTAAACATTAATTAGTTTAATGAAATCCTTTTGAATCAAATCTTGTTCTTTCATCTATTGTGTTGAAATCATCCTGTTCTTTATCGTTAATATTTATTATCTTTGATATTTAATAATTAATCAATTAAGCAACGATTAATAATCATTCCACAATCATTAAATCGAACTCAATCTATCACTGATAATTCCTGATTGCGATCCTCGGATTCACAGTGGTCATATGGACACTTTGACTATTCAAACCATTGCTATGGAAGAACAAGAAGGGCTGATTGAAGAACAATCCGACATAATCAAGGAACAGTAAAAACAAATAGAATCTCTAAACAAGAGAATTTGTGAGCTGGAGCTATTGGTCATGATTAAATAAGAAGTAGAAAAGGAGAAGGATGATAAAAGGGATAAGGATGAAGTGGAAAAGAAGAAAGATGATGATAAAGAAGATAGTGATGAAAGTTCCTCAAGGGAGAGTGATGATGACTCTCCTCCTGCCAAAAAGATAAGATTCACTGAGTTTGCAAAAGAGACTAAATCTAGTGGAACAAAGTCTAAGGAGCAAAGCTTGGCTATGGTGCTATACACAAGCAAAGATCATGAAGAATCTCAAACTAAAGAATCAGAGTTCAATGACATGATCAAAGCTCTTGAAAGCTTCACAGCTGAGGAATTCATCATTGATGATGAATTCTGGGATTTATTGGAGATCCAAGACAATCTATTGAGCCAATTGTGATAATTCCTCAATCCCCTGTGCCAATTGAAAAGGAATTAAGCTTACAGATTGTACCTGCTGTGTCTCTAACTGATGAGCAAAAGGAGCTGATCAGAAAATTCTATGAAGAACAACAAAAACAAGAAGAATCAGCAGTCAAGCTCAAAGAAAGGGAACAAGTAGAGGCTGAAATGAAAGAGGCTAAAAAAGTACTTCAAGAAACTGAAATGGCAGAAACCTCTTCTCGTCCAAGTATGTAGACATATACCAGAAAGAGGAAATATTTATCTGAAAAGGCAAAGGGCAAAAGACCCATAGAAGAAGAAGAACCAGTAAAGAAGAAACAAAAGGATGATCCCCGTAGCCTAGTAGCCATTATTGAATTTCTTGATGAGCATGAGAAGGCTGAGGCACAATTAAAGAAAAGAGCTGAAATTATAGACCTAGAAGAAGGAGAGAGAGAGGAGGCTATGTGGTTGATGACCTAATAGCAAGAGAAAGTCCTGTAAAGGTTGAATCTACAGTTCAAGAGATGGTGGAAAAGGCTCAAACAGATGATTTGATGGTCAAGGCAATGTTTCTCATCAATCATGGTTATGATGCTGATGAGGTATTTGGAATGACTTATGAAGGAATGATAGTTGAAGAAGAAAAGTTAAACAAGCTGTTGGACCCTTCATATGTGACTGAGTATGAAAAAACTCAAGCATCCAAGTCACCCGTGGTTCACTCCATCTAACCAGCCAAACAGACTGAAGCTCCTCAATCATTATATCCTGATTCCTACTCAATGAATGACAGGGAAATGAAGGATTATCATTCTGAACAAGGTTTCACCAAGCGAAAACTTGGAAACATGAAGATAAACTTTTTAAGAGCTGCAATCCTCCGGTTGATCAATGAGAAAAAGGAGAGATTGAAGAAGGTAGAAGAAGAAATCACAAGGAAGAAACCAAGGACAAGGGTATCAGCCTATGACATCCAACTCACTCATAAAGATCATGAATCTTTGGCACTTGTACTTCACAGAAATCCTGAGTGGTTTGCAGAGCCTTCTCAATTAAAACTTCAAGAAGGACTCACCACTACAGAGATTATCAAGGGTGTATCTACTCCCCAGGGAAAGACTAATAAGAAAATAATTGCCTGGAAGTATGATAGTGATTGGAATATGTTCATGATTAAAAGGATCTCAGGGTTAGTTCAGTTCTTCACAAAGTCGCTGCTCTGGTGAACTCCCTGCAGATTCATGATCTAAAAGAACTAGCCAACTTGTTGTTAATTAATCACAAGGCTATGTTCAGAGGGTATGAGTTTGAAGATATTCTAAAGATGTTCAAAAGGATAGACAACTTCAAATCTCTCAAGGCTATCTGTATGAGGAAAGACAGATCCTTCATCAACCCTCTTGAGAAGAAGAAAAATACCAAAGAGGCAGAGGAAGTGGAATTTCTAGAGCTGAAAGTAAAGCCCACTAAGTCTCTAAAGAGGAAGATGGTGGCAGGCACTCACTCCTCCAAACCAATCTCAAATGTCTTCTATGATGAGAAGACCTATGAGTTGGTGATTGAAACGAGGTAGGGAGGAAAGCAGGGTGCTGAGATCAGGCTATTTAGTGGATATGAGGTGAGATTGCTTGATGAATCCTACATCCACAACATCTACACCAGGGACTTCAGAGAAATAAACAACAAGCTTGGAGAAGCTAATATGCACTTTTTTCTCAAGTGCATCAAAATATTGAAGATGGCCTACGATAGAATTATAGCCAAGAGAGAGCAAAGGAGGAAGAAGAAGATTCCTTTACAGCTAGGCAATATAGTAAAGTTGGAGGTTGATGTGGAAGGAGCTTTATTGATTCATAGAGATGGGTTGTCCACTGTGTCAATCTGGGAACCCATTTTATTGAAGAAGCTGCCAACTGAAGTGTTGGATCTAGAAAAGGCTGGTGCAACTAAAACCAAACACTTAGACAATTTTGGTGCAACTAATAAAGGACTTCCAAAGCTAAGTGTGGAACTTTTGAAGGCAAATGGAGTTCTTCCAAAGGCAAGTGCAAGATCATCTTCTGAAGGAAAACTCCAACTTCTGGAGATAAAGTCTTCTCTCTTCCGAAGTTCAAGACTTAGAAGAAATCAAGACAATGACTTCCGAAGTATGCAGAAATGAAGAAGTCCTAAGCCATGGAAGAAGTAGCCTCTTCCTAAGTATAAAAGGCTTCGGAAGAACTTGTTCTTCCGAAGCCAATTAACCTTCGAAAGATGTTGCTATGAACCAGTGGACATAAGTATGATCTGTCTTACACTCCAGTGCAAATCTTTGAGATACTGCATGGTGCTTTCCCATGCCGATGTAGTTGATCATACTTTAATCCACTGTTCACCTTTTATCAGTTAGTACAGTTACCAACTTTAGTTGGTGACAAAAGGTAAGTCATGGACATGTCATGACAACCTTATCTTAGATAATACTTTATCTAAGATACCTTAACTTTAGCTTTGTAGTATTTTCTTTAGGTATAGGTTTTCAGCTGGTATCAAAGTATATCCGGCTGTAGGTGATAGTATATATAGTTTCTCATTGTAACTCTTGTAACATGCTTGTAAGAGTCTTGTAATACTTTGAGTTGAGAAGTAATATATACAAGTACCTTGAAAATTATTTCCTTGTGTTCTTTGTTACTTAGTATATTATTATCAACTCTTAGAAGAGATTATGCTTCATCTTAACCGTGTGTGTTTAAGTGAGTTTGAGAGAAAAACCAAGTGTTAGTGACAAACATCGATCCTGCAATTGGTATCAGAGCTTTTTAGGCTCTTGATTGTGAGATCTTACCATCCAAATCAACCTGTTTTTCACTCCTCCTTTCACCATACTCAAAATGGCCCTCATTCAAAAGTCTGAAGTTGAGATGAGGACGATGACTAAAGCACCCATCTTCACCCCTGAAAACTTTAGATCATGGAGCAGACGCATCGAAGGCTTTATCAGATACCAAGATAGTAGAATGTGGCAATCTATTGTCAATGGTCCTTACAGACCAAAGGTTGCTGCACTAGGTGGAAACGGTGCCATGATTGAGAAAGCTGTTGAAGACTACTTTGATGAAGACTGGAAGAAGCTAGACATTGACAACAATGCCATGACTGTTCTTATGACTGCTATACCTAACTCCATCATGGTGGGGTTTGAGCACTGCAAGTCAGCTAAAGAACTGTTTGATGCATTGTCTCAGATGTACTCTAGCTCCAACGATTCAAAGAAAGATTCATTGAAGCAGTAGTTCGAGAACTTCACCTACATTGCTGGAGAGACCCTCAGCCAGCAATACATCAGGTATATGGATCATATCTCTTCACTTCAGTCTCTGGGAATTGCTCTTGAATTGAGAGACCTCTCAAGGAAATTCATGAGTGCACTCCCTAATGAGTGGACATTCTACTGTGTCTCTATCAAGAAGATAGAAAATCTAAACTCCCTCACAATGACTGAACTATATGGCATCCTTGATGGATACCGTGTAGAGATGGACAACAAGAGAGGCCATCAAATGAACAGACCTTCAAGCCTTCCTGCTAGCAACGCTTTAATGGTTCCTGAAGGCTCAGGACACCCCCAACCTCAGCCGTACCTGACATATTTTCAACAGCCATGATGTTCTTCAGGACCCTACATCATATTTCCTAAGACTCCAAGGTCTCAACAGGCTCAGCAAGGTTCTTTCCAGGATAGTTGTGCCTTTGTCTCAGGAAGTGGGTACTCTAGTGACCATCAGTATTGCTTTGATGATCTAGAGTGCTTAAGTCCTGATGATATAGAGTATGTGGACATAGTCCAACAAATGGCTCTGCTTACCTACCGAGCAAAGAAGTTCTTCAAAAGAACTGGAAGGTAGTTCCCTCAAAACCCAGCTAGCAGCAAGTTTGGGTTTGACAAGGCCAAGCAAAATGTTACAACTGTAACCAACTTGGTCACTTTGGTAGGGAATGTAAGGCTCCCAAGTCAAATCCGGGAACCTCACATGCCTCCTCACATCCTACAACACCTAAAGCCACTGGGAAGTCAACTGAAATAGCAGCTGTGGCTCAAGAAGTTGACTAGAGCTTCATGGTACAGGATGTGACCCCTGCTCAAGCACTCATGGCTAGAACAGATGATAATAAGGTATATGAACATCTCTATACTCCAACTTGTATTGTTAAGGTTAAGTTATATCAGGACTACAATTTGGAGATTAAATCCAATATTGAGTCTTTAAATATCTTAAAATCTGATTTTAAAAGGGCTGAATCTGACTATCAAAAGAAAATTGAAGAGTTAGAGAAAACTGTGTCCTTATTAAAACATGAACACACAAACTAGAAGACTCAAATCAAGGATTTAATATCCAAATTGACTGAGGCTCAAGCCCAGCTTGTCACAGTTAAGGCTCAAGCCAGGAAGCATGCTATCTCAGAGCAAAAATTCAAAGCCATTCTTGCATCATCCTCTTACTCAAAACTTTGTTATCAAAACAAAGGTAGGTTGGGAACCAATGAAATTTCTCCACCACAATCTTATGAGTCTATTAGACAACCAAGGTGTGGTACTGAAGAGCAAGAGGTTCCATCTGCTGACCCACCTTCCCATGAGTCAAAGAGTGATGCAATTTTGGAGACCATCACAGGGAAGATCCAGGTAGACCAAACCCTTCTTACCATTGATGACCAACCCCTTACCACCATGTTAGATCTAGGAATAATAGGTCTAGATCATTTTGTATAGGCTTAGAACTTTAATCAATACATGTAATGAATATTTGTAATTCATTATTTTGATGCATGCATTATGTATATAAGTTAACCCATATGTGCGTTGATTTGTGTATGATTGCAGGTACAAACATTATACTTGGTCAATTTTTGAAATTGACTAAGTGTAAGAAACATCTACGGATGAACATTTTTGTTCTTCCGTACATATCTTTCTTACAAGACATTCATCCGAAGATCTTCTACGAATGAATATGGGTATTCACTTATGAACAAACACCACACGTGAAGAAACTGAAGTGAAGACTCCTTCGGAAGAGCAAAGTACCTTCGGAAGAACAAAGTACCTTCGGAAGAACAAAGTAGCTGCGGAAGAACAAAGTAGCTGCGGAAGAACCAGACACTTGTACTTATATCATACAAGTGTTTCAAGTCAACAAGTCAATCATGGACTCCAAGAGATTCGCTGTTTCCTTAACAGAAACATGTGTGCCTATAAATATGAGTCCTAGGTTTCACATTAAAGAGACACAGAACAGACGACTACAAAATACCATCATATCGTTTCTCACGATTAACACAAACCCTAGCAGCCGTCACATCAACACACCAAAAATCATAAACACAATCATAGCATAGAATTTTGTTAGCTATTATTAGTATTTGATGCTTTGTAATCATTAATCAGTTTTAATGAATTACGTTTGATTCAAAACATTATTCTTTGCATATTTTTTAAATCGTTTGAGTGTATATTGTTTATTTTCTGTGGTATCGATATTTATTAATTAGTCAATTAAACAACGATTAATGATAATTCCGCAATCATTAATTCAAAACCAATCTTACATTGATAATTCCTGATTGCGATCCTTGGATTCACAGGTGGTATCAGAGCCAAGTGCTCATTGATCTAGATCGATTGATCTATCGGTGTTAGAGTTGTTTAATTGAATAGATCTATCAGTTTTTTGACTAGATCTATAATTTTTAAGCAAAAGTGATTTGTTGTGAAGATTTAAAATTCAATAAATCAATGATTTATCTTTCAGCGAGTATTGTTACATTGCTCGGTTAACATTGATCTATATTCAAATTAATTGAAAAATAGATCTGTGTTATTGGCTGACTTTCATTAACTGTTCAAAAGAAACTTTGTTTTAATTAAAACTTCAATATTTGACTAAAATGAGTAGCTTTGTCGGTGGATCATCGTACCAACCTCCAAAGTTGGAAACAAAAGCGGACTTTAAGTCCTGGAAGATCAAGTTCAGGAATCATGTGAACTACACTGATTCTGACTTATGGGTATCAATAACTGAAGGTCCTTATATTCCACCCACCCTTGGGCTGTATTATAATAATCAAAATCAACCCATAAGTACAAAAGATCTATCACCTGATGATGTTAAAAGGGTTAAAGTTGATATTAGAGCATACAGTTTGCTCAGTATGGCCTTACCTGAAGAAATACTAATCAGGTGTGAGAATTATAAAACAGTAAATTCCTTGTGGAAGACACTTCATACTCTTTATGAAGGGAGTGATGAAATCAGAAGCATTAGGAAGGACACACTTCGCTCACAATATGAAACATTTCATCATATTGAGGGTGAATCAATTCCTCAACAACTCCATAGGTTTATGCAATTAGTAACCGAGATGAACATCATGGAGTTGAAGTATACAAATGAGGAATTAAAAAAAAGATGCTCCATACTTTGCCTGAAAGTTGGAAGCAAACTGTGTCCATGTTCAAGAATACCATTGATCTTAAAGCAACTGGTTTAGATACATTGGTAGCTAAAGTTGAGGCTCTTGAAATGGATGAAAAATCAAGAAACAAGAGTGTGAGAACACAAGTCACACCTTATCATTTTAAAGAAACCAAAAGTGCTGGAAGTGCTTTTATCTCTAACAATCATAGTGACAACTCTTGTACTTTGAGTGAAGATGAAAAAGAAGTGAGCTTTTATGCATCAAAGCCTTCAAAGAAATATACTCAAAGTAAATCAGGAAAAGAAAAAGGAAGAGCTGATGATAGAAAAGATGCATCTAAATCAGTAGCAAAGTCTTCTTCAAACAACAACCAAGCAGAGCCCATCACTGTGATTCTAGATTTTGAAGAACAAAAAGCAGCATTTGCAGCTTTTAGTTCAAGCTTTCAAGCCTACTTAGGAAGCACCTTAACACCTGCAAATATCTGTCAACAAGACTTGGAAGAACTACATCCAGATGTAGTAGAGGAGATGGATCTTCAATGGCAAATGGCAATGATTGCTTATAGAGCCAAAAAATACTTGAGAAGAAACAAAAATTTGGCTGCAGTAAGTAAAACATCAAAGATTGGTGTTGATAAGTCAAAGGTAAGATGTTTCAAATGCAATCTCTATGGGCACTTCTCAAGAGAATTTAATCAATAATCAAATCCTGACATGAGACAGCAACAACAACATCAGTCTCATCAGCATCAATCTCATCAACCAACAACTTCTTAGAGATCTTATAGACAACCTCAACTGACCAACTCATCCCCACCAGCCATAAATACATCTGCAGGACCTAGTAATTCTAAAGAAACTGGGCTGATCATACTTCAAGATGGAACCTGTGACTAGGGCATGTATGAAAAGGATGTTTTGGAAGAAAATCAAGCTTTAATGGCCCACATGCATCTGACCACTTCCTTAACCAAATCCATGGCTGATCATGCATCAACTGAAGTGAAACTTCAGAAGTTTCAACTTTCATCTTAGTAATATGAGAAATTATTGAATTCTCACATTGAATCAAAGAACAGGTATGGGTTGGGATATAATGTTGTTGCACCTCCTCTGAATGATAACTATACAACTTTACCTGAATCAATGACAAATAGCTTGTCAAATCATTTTGTGCCAAGCACCATGTTTGAAACAAAATGTAATGAAAAAGTAAATAACAATGAATCTGAGGTGAGTGAAACTGAGTCTTTTGAATTAGATAAAATCAAACAAAATGAATTTGAATTTGACTTTGATGGATGTGATGACTTGGATGATTCTGATGAACATAATGATAACTCTGCGGATCAATTGAACATTGGTAAGAATGTTTCATTTGAAATAATTATTCCTAAAGTACTTGAGCAAACAAAGTTGCTATATCCTCCAAAGCAGAGAAACATGTTGAAGACTATTTGCAAGATAATAGCTCAGCTAAATGAAGGTCTTCAAGTACTTCATCAGCAACAAAAACCTTCAACTAAAGTGATTGAGAAGTGTACTTCTACTGAAGTACACAAATCTTCCTTAGAAACAGAAAAGAAAGAAGTATCAGTAGAACTTCTTCGGAAGAAGAAACATCCTTCAGTAGTAGATCTGCAGAAAAACAGATATACTGAATCAGTAGATGATCTGCAGAAGGAAAAAGAAACAACCAACAAGAAAAAAACTCAAAAAGGTGTGAGCTCAAAGCAACAAACTTCAGCTGATAAACATGAACCTTTTGACATCATGTCAGGAAAAGGAAAGGAGTCAGCTTCAGCAAAATTTGAGAAGGAATTGAAGACTCAAAGACAGCAAAAGAAGAAGAAATTGATTGAGTCTTATAATGAGTCATAAGAAATGTATTGCAAATGGTGTGACATGAAAAATCATAACACTAAAGACTGTTACTTCAGCAGCTATTGCTCCATTTGCAATATGAACAATCACATGACTTCAGACTGTTACTTCAACAAACATTGTGCTATTTGTAACAAATAACCATTCCACTCAGGAATGTTATTTTAACAAAAAGAACAAGACAAAGAGCACAAAGAAGAAACAACTTGAGAAGGATGAATGAGAATCTCAATCAAGTGAAGATCAAAAAGATTCAAGATTAAAGAAACAACAAAAACAAAAACAAAAGGTGACAAAACTACAAGAGAAATCATCAGTTGATAGTGAACCCTTGAAGAAAAGACAACCTTAACAGAAATCAAAGACTCCTCAACATTCAAAGACACCTCACAAAAAGGTGGATTTGAACTATAAGAAGTCAAATGCTGATGATACTTTCTTTGATAATTTTGAAAAAGGAACTCGTGTTTCACATTCAAAATCAAAGGTTGATGAAACTTTTAACAATCAAGGATCATCATTAAAGTCAAAACAGCAAACAAAGAAAGATAAGATGCTTGAGGAAGAGATTGAAAAATCAGAACAAAATTCTACAAGTTCATTATCAACAGAATCATCCTCACCACAAACAACACACAATGAATCAATTGAATCTAAAATTAATACTAAATCTTCAAGACTCATTCATGAGGAAGCTAAAATTTTAGACACCATAGGATCACCCAAGATCATTAAGACTTGGATTTCCAAATCTAATTGATTTCTTTAATTGTGCAGGAACAATCTTGGAGAGCTGACAACAAGTGGTATGTTGACAGTGGTTGTTCCAGACATATGACAGGAAACTGTTCTCTTCTCCATGACTTCAAACAAAAAAATGCTTCTTATGTGGCATTTGGTGGGGATAGGAAGGGAGGTAAAATAGTTGGTGAAGGAATGGTAACTAATGGTGTGCTCAAATTTGAGAAAGTAAATTATTGTGAAAATTTGCAATATAATTTATTGAGTGTGTCTCAAATTTGTGATCAAAATTATACCACATTATTTGATAACACTAATTGTTACATTCTTAAGCCAGGTTTTGCAGTTCCAGAAGATTGGATCCTTCTTAAAGCATCAAGAAAAGGAAACACATATGTTTTGGATATGAACAATACAGCACTCACAAACAATGAATCATGCCTGCTATCTAAGTCATCAGAAGATGAATCTCAGTTGTGGCATAGAAGGCTTGTTCATTCCAACTTAAAGAACATGAATAAATTGGTGAAAAATGACTTAGTCATTGGATTGCCAAAGAAACAATTTTCTTGTTCAAACCATTGTCCTTCATGTTATAAAGGAAAACAACATATAGTGTCACATAAATCCAAAATAATAAATATAAACACTACACCACTCAAATTGCTTCACATGGATCTTTTTGGTCCAACCAATGTGATGATCATTGGAAAAAGGCAATATTTAGTGGTTATGGATGATTTCACTAGATTCACATGGGTCTTTTTCTTAAAAAAAAGGGTGAAACATCAGAAACATTAATGGAGTTTATCACAAAGATTGAGAATCAACTTGATTTAAAAGTTAAAATTTTTAGGAGTGACAATGGGAATGAATTTGTTAATATTGTCTTAGATTCATTTTGCAGGAATAAAGGCATTGCAAGGCAACTCAGTGCACCAAGAACTCCATAACAAAATGGAGTTGCTGAAAGAAGAAACAGAACTCTCATTAAAGCAGCAAGAACAATGCTAGCTGATTCACAATTGCCAATCACCTTTTGGGCTGAAGCAGTGAACACAACATGTAATGTTCAAAACAGGACATTAATTGTCAAAGAACACAATAAAACACCTTTTGAGCTTTTATTTAAAAGAAAACCTTACATAGGATATCTTAGAGCTTTTGGGTGTCATGTATATGTTTTAAACACAAAAGAACAATTGGGAAAATTTTCAGAGAAAGCCTATGATGGTTTCTTTGTTGGATATTCTTCAACATCTAAATCATATAGGATTTACATTCCACAACAAAACATTATGGAAGAAACTCCTAATGTGTCTTTTGATGAATCCTTATTTCCTAATTCTATAAAAGGATCATCATGGTTGTTTGATATAGATGCACTCACAAACTCATTTAACTCTGGTTATTTGAGTGCTGCAGGTACTGAGGATACATGCTATCCATTTGTTACTCCAAACATGAATGAAGTGTCATTATCTGCTAATCCTCCAAGAATACAAACTTCAAGTATCATGGAACAAGGAACACCAAATAATGTCAATAATGCAGCACAAGACCAAGCAAATGGATCTACATCCTCAGATGCAAACACTTCATCAGTAGCTGCTAACTCTGCATCCGCAGATGAGTGTCCTACATCCGGAGATGTGAATACTGGATCAGCAGATGTTCCATTCACATCAGTAGATGTTCCATATACTGGAGATGGTCCATTGCATTCCAAAGAGTCAATGTGAGCAAGTCAAAAAAATACATCCGTAGATGTTCCTGTAACTCCTGCAGAAGCACAAAATACATCCGTAGATGTTCCTGTAACTCCTGTGGAAGCACAAAATACATCCGTAGATGTTTCTGTAACTCCTGCGGAAGCACAAAATACAACCGTAGAAGTTCCTGCGGATGGCATTCACAATGCAGCTGATGTACAAAATGAAAATCATTCAGCTTCCAATGATGATCAATTTGATTACTTCATAAATTCATCATCTCAGCTGGATATATCTGCATCAATGCATATGACTAACGTGGAATCATCTATTCCAGTGGAGTCCATTCCAACCACAAGAATTCATAAGACTCATCCAATAAACAACATCATTGGAGATCTTAATGAAAGAACCACAGGAAGCCAAGGGGGAGCTGCAAACATCTGTCTTTTCACTTGTTTTCTTTCACAAGTGGTTCCTCCAAACATTACAGCTACACTAAAAAATAATAACTGGATTGAAGCCATGCAAGAAGAACTTCAATAATTCAGAAAGCAAAAGGTCTGGAATCTAGTTGATCATCCTGAAGGCCAACATCCAATTGGCACAAGGTGGTTATTCAAAAATAAACTAGATGACAGAGGTATCATTGTGAGAAACAAAGCTAGACTGATTGCTCAAGGATATACTCAAGTAGAAGGAATAGACTATGATGAAGTTTTTGCACCAGTTGCAAGAATTGAAGCCATTAGAGTATTCCTAGCCTATGCATCATATAAGAAGTTCACTGTTTATCAAATGGATGTGAAGTGTGACTTTTAATATGGGAAAATTGATGAAGAAGTCTATGTAGCTCAACCTCCAGGTTTTGAAGATCCTGATTACCCATATAGAGTATACAAGCTTGACAAAGCTTTGTATGGTCTTCATCAGGCACCAAGAAAGTGGTATGAAACATTATCATCTTTCTTGCTCAAGCATGGATACAAAAGGGGAAATATTGATCAGACTCTCTTTCTGAAACATGAACATCAAGACCTCTTAGTTGTTCAAATATATGTAGATGACATTATATTTGGATCAACAAACAAGAGACTGTGTGAAAGCTTTGAAGAGTTGATGAAATCTGAGTTTCAGATGAGCTTAATGGGAGAACTAACTTTTTTTCTTGGACTACAAGTTCATCAGAAAACAGATGGCATATTCATCAATCAAGAAAAGTATATTCATCAAATATTGAAGAAGCACAATCTTGCTGATACATCTTCATGCAAAACACCTGCTTCAACAATTGACAAAATTGTATCTGATCCTACAGGAAAATCTATTGATCAAAGATTATATAGATCAATGATAGGATCTCTTATGTATTTAACTGCCAGCAAACCTGACATAATGTTTGTTGTATGTGTTTATGCTAGGTACCAATCAGATCCAAAAGAGTCCCATCTGAATGCTGTGAAGAGGATTTTTAGATATCTCAAAGGGAAACCAGCCCTTGGTCTATGGTATCTAAAAGATGGAGACTTCTCTCTCTACTCTTATTCAGACAGTGACTATGGAGGATGCAACAACAATAGAAAATCCACAACTGGTGGATGTCAATTTTTAGGACCAAGACTTGTTTCATGGCAGTGCAAAAAGCAAACAAATGTATCTGTATCCACAGCTGAGGCTGAGTACATAGCTACTTCAGCTGGTTGCTCTCAGGTTCTTTGGTTGCAAAACCAATTGCTTGATTATGGTTACAATTTCCCTCAAACTCTAATTTATATTGACAATTCAGCTACTATGTTTATCACTGCTAATCCAGTTCAACATAGTAAAACAAAGCATATTGAAATCAGATATCATTTTCTGAGAGATTGCACAGAAAAAGGTTTAATCAAGTTAGTCAAAGTGAATACAACAAATCAGCTTGCTGATCTATTCACTAAGGCCTTTGATTCAGTTAGATTTAATTTTCTAATTGAGTCTTTAGGCATGATTAACTTAGATTAATCATCATTAACAAAGAAAAGCATGTGTCTGTCCTTGTAAATAGTAATAAAGAAAACCCAAAAACATTCAGAAAAACATATAAAAATTCAAAAATATTGTCTTTATTTATTGTGTCTTTTATTTCTGCATGACATATGTTTGGGAAATGATAGTACACTGTGCCTTTGCTTGCTTCCTGAGTTCTTAAATTTCTTTAAAAACTGATCAAAAGTTCTTTGATATGTAAGTAGATTCAACTTGAGTGAAGATTATACTAAGAGCATGCTTAACATAATTAAAAGGTGACTGTTTGTGAGAAACTTCACTTTGAGGATCAAGCAAGTAAGTCTTATCCTGATGTGATCAATTCATTCACCTAAGCACACTATGTAAAACACTTTATAACTTCTATCTTTGCAAATCATATTCCCTCTATTTTGTGTGAACAAAGACCTGGGTTTATGAACACCATGAGATACATATGTATTCAACTGGTGAAAAGATCATGATCCTCATCATCCCTCTATTTTGTGTAAACAATGACTTGGGTTAAAGGCACCTCTGTTTTACGTAAGTAAAGACCTGGAGACCTGATGATGATCATATCTAAGCTCTCAAAATAATCCATAGTGGTCAACTGTATATTAACATAAGAGCTTTTGCAGCAAAGCATTTATGAGACAACACATATGTCTCAAGGTAGAATTTATAACTTAATGTACATAGTTTCTAAGTGTGAAAAAGTGATGAATTGACTCACAAACGGAGGACGAACTCTAATGTGAATTGAATGTGGAGCCCATAACAGTTTATCATTAATAAACATGAAAACATGATAACAACATGTCTAGTTAACTCCATACTCTTGTTTGGATTGAAGTGGACAAACATACTTGCAATCAAGACTAGAATCAGGTCACATCTCAACAATCAATTCAATCAGGAAGAAGTTTAGTGTCATAGTATGATCCCATTATATGTATTTATATGCATGTATATAAATTTAATTCAATTTTGTTAATTTTAGTTTATTTATTATGTCTACTCTTTGGACAGTCATGTGCCTTTCATGCTATTTACTTCATAAATTTATGATAAATGCAACACTTTATCATTAATCACAAATTTAGGGGGAGTAGTTAATACATGAAATACAAGAAACATAAAATCTGAATTCAATGATCCAAATTCGAATGAAGGAATTGGAACTTGAGAACTAACTTGGCTGAAGGATACATGATGTTTTTCAAAAATTATTTCTTGTGCACAAATTGTCATGAAAACAAAGTCAACAAGGTCCAATAGTAATAAATGGTTCTATCAGTTGATTAGAACCATATAAATCAAAGAAGTTTCAAACTGTGCATTTTCAATATCAGCAGAAGCTACAGTGCATTTTCAGCATTAGCAGAAGCTACAATGCATTTTCAGCATCAGTAGAAGCTACAGTGTGAAACCTAAACAAGTAGAATATGACCATCCGTAGATTGGTAAACTACGGTTGTGTTAATATTTTAAAAGTATAATCTATGTTCATAGAGTGGTAATCTATGGATAATCAAGTTATACTTCAAATTATATTTCAGTTCTTGATAGTTAGGCATCTGTAACGCCCGGAATAAAGCCGAAACGAACCAATTAATAATAATGAGCTTAGCCGGGATTATTTAAAGAAAATAAGCGGGAAATGGAGTATGGACCGAGTAGACCTCACGGGTTATGTGTTCGGCGAGTTTAATGTCCCGGGAATGCCCGGTATATATAAACGGGTCAGCTTGAGCAACTCTCATTTGCAACTCAACACCAACTTTTAGAGAGAGAGTGTAGAGAGAGAAAGTGGTGGTTCAAGGCTTGATGGATCAAGAGATTGAAGATCGGTGTTTGTGGACATCCAAACAACAAGAAAAGACCAAGAATCCAGGTAAGAAACATCGTTTAATCGGTTCTTTAAGGGCAAACCCGGATTCTAGGGCTTAGGGTTTTTGAAAGTGGCAAAGAATCACCCAAAACTCACGTTTTTGTGTAAGAAAATATGTAAGAAGCTTAGATATAGCTTCTTGGGTGATAAACCAAGGATTTGGGTGTAAAAGATTGAAGTTTTGGGATAAAAATAGGTTGGTTAGTAATTTCAGCCCGTTCTGCGAAATTGGGTGTTCATCCAGCTAAACTATGAAGACTTTCTGCGAAACTATAGTTTCGCAGATAGTTTCGCAGACCTGGATATCCAATGAAAGTTGGGCGAAACTAGCAGCAAAGATGCCAGCGAAACTGCCAGCGAATGAATTTACCCTGGTACTGTGGTCAGGCCACCGGGCACAATGTATGGGAGTCTATTTATAGACTTCGGCCCAGTACCCGCTTTATGCATGACGGTGGGGTATAGCACATGACATTGGTCCAAATGAATTTACCCTGGTACTGTAGTCAGGCCACCGGGCACAATGTATGGGAGTCTATTTATAGACTTCGGCCCAGTACCCGCTTTATGTATGACGGTGGGGTATAGCTCGTGGCATTGGCCTGGAGCGTAGTGAAGTAAGTAATGTATGTACATATGGTACGGAAAGGAAGGTAACGAACGATAATGATGACGTGCGATGATGAATGAATGTAAGTTAACGACGGTGGAAGATAATAATAATATTACCTATGTGTACGTATGATGTATGATCGCAAATGAACGAAAAGAATGGTTTTAAACGAAAGAAAAGTATTTTATTTATAAAACCAGAACTCACTCAGCAACGCTGACTTTTATGTATTTTCTAGGTGGCAGGTAATGTTGCTGAGGATGGCACGGGGCAGCTACTTGGCGTTTTTGGGTTGGCATCCATTATTTAAATTCTGACGTTTTTGCATTGTAATACGAACAAATAATATTTTGTAATGATTATGAATGTTGTATTATTTTGCAAAAGCAATGAATGAAATGATTTTAAATTATCCCGCTGCATTGTTTTAGTACACTTAAATATATGTTTTATGTTTTATGTGCAATGATTGACCAGCTGTAAGCGTCCCGGAAACGAGGCCTTACAAGTTGGTATCAGAGCTAAAGTTTAAGTGAAATGGGTAAATATTTCAAAAGAAACCTAAACTTAAACTGAGAATGGGGTGAAGGGAGGGGATGCCAGGGATGCCAGTCTGAGTAGCTACGTGCCATCAGGTATTTTCTTTAATGTTAGCTGGTATTATGCGCGCATGTTATGTGATTTATGTGCTTTTAGTATATTTAGATACTGATGTAGTTAGGATAAGAAATGCTTGGAGTATGAAGAGTAAAGTAAGTGGCTAATCACAACTGGCCACTGTAATTAGGGACTTACTATACTTGACATAAACTGAGCTATTACCTTTAATGACTGTGTTAGTGTTTGAATCTTATAGCTGGTTAGAGGATGGTTGGAGGTAGATCTTCAAATGTTTTGCCAGGTGAAGGTTGTGGTGGACGTGGTCCTGGACCGCGTGTCACGAGAAGCATGGCTAGGGCTGCTGAAATGGCACTCGAAGAGCCTGAGATCCATCAACCAGAAGGCGGTGATGATAGTGCTAATCTGAGGACCGTAGTGAAAGAGGCGGTCGTTGAGGGAGTTCAACAGGTCGTGCAGATGATTCTGCCATTTGTGGTGACTGAGGTGATTAGAGCGGCAAGGGAGGAGGCCATAATTGAGGTGAACAAGAAGGGTGGTGGAGACCGGAACTGGAATGGAAAGCGGTTTAGACGTGGCGGGGCCACTCCAAACAACAAGGTTGCGAGGGTGGATGACCGGCGTGTGGTCACATCCAGTGTGGGGATGAAGGGTTATGGTAATTGAAGGAAGAAGCATGTAAGAGAATGTAGATGGGGATCAAACCTCTGTTTCAAATGTGAGAGGCCCGATCATGTGGCAAGAGAATGTGAGGTGATACGGTGCTATAACTGCAAGGGAGAGGGGGTCACATGAGCAGAGAC
Source organism: Flaveria sonorensis (assembly GCA_025506505.1). Lineage (NCBI taxonomy): Eukaryota > Viridiplantae > Streptophyta > Magnoliopsida > Asterales > Asteraceae > Flaveria > Flaveria sonorensis. The sequence continues at coordinate 56,071,255 of CM046433.1, read as the reverse complement.
TACAAGAAGCCAAGGGCTAGAGTTCTGGAGCAAAGAAGATGACCAGAACCAAAGGGCAGAAAGCAAGTGCCAGAGCTTTAACAATGACCTGGTAGGAGGCTTGGATGGACCCCGATATTGTGTCAGGTACTTTTCTAGTAAACCAAACTCTAGCTTCTGTGTTATTTGATTCAGGTGCTAGTAAGAGTTTTATTTCTACTACTTTCTATGCTAAATTACCTGTTAGTAGTAGGAGAATAGATAAGCCCTTCGATGTAGAAACTGACATAGGTAAGTCTACCAGGATTGTTGACCTGATAGAAGGCTGTGAAGTAGAACCAGGAGGTCATAAGTTTCCTGTTAGACCGTTCGTGATGACCTTAGGCGGTTTCGATGTAGTACTGGGAATGGATTGGTTGGCAGACTATGAGGCAAATATCGTATGTCGCAAGAAGATGGTCAGACTAACGACGCCTAATGGGAGTTCGGTGACGATTTACGGGGATCGAGTTACAACTATCCCGAAGGTGATTTCGATGGCGGTGGAGGGAAAGTGCATTAGACGTGGATGTAGTACCTACTTGGCCTACGTGAAGGATGTGGATACGCCAACACCACAACTGTATGATGTACCGGTTGTGTGTGACTTCCCAGACGTGTTCCCAGAAGATTTACCAGGTGTGCCGCCGGACCGTGAGATCGAGTTTCAGATCGACTTGATACCCGGTGCCCAGCCTATAGCTAAGGCACCGTATAGGTTGGCTCTGACCAAGATGAAGGAACTGATGGAGCAATGCAGGATTTGCTTGATAAGGGGTTCATTAGACCAAGTATCTCTCCTTGGGGTGCTCCGGTCTTATTCGTGAAGAAGAAGGACGGTAGTACGAGGATGTGTATTGACTACCGCGAGCTGAACAAGTTGACGGTGAAGAATCGGTATCCATTGCCAAGGATTGATGACATGTTTGATCAGCTCCAAGGTGCCAGTTGGTTCTCAAGGATAGACCTTCGATCTGGCTATCATCAGCTAAAGGTGAAGGAACAAGATATTCCTAAAACATCTTTTCGCATACGTTATGGACACTACGAGTTTCTCGTCATGTCTTTTGGTTTAACAAACGCGCCAGCTGCTTTTATGGACTTGATGAATCGAGTGTGTCGGCCAATGTTGGATAATTCAGTGATTGTGTTTATCGATGATATCTTGATTTATTCGAAGAGTGAGGAGGAGCATGCCGGTCACATTCGGGAAGTGTTAGAGATGCTAAGAAAGGAGAAGTTGTATGCTAAGTTCTCCAAGTGCGTGTTCTGGTTGCGCAAAGTTCAGTTTTTGGGTCACGTGGTGAATCCCGAGGGGATTATGGTGGACACGACTAAGGTGGAGGCGGTGATGCAATGGAAGTCTCTGAAGATGCCATCCGAGATCCGTAGTTTCTTGGGGTTGGCGGGCTATTATAGAAGATTCATCCAAGACTTCTCCAAGATAGCTTCTCCACTGACAAAGTTGACCCGCAAGGACGTGAAGTTTGTTTGGGGTCAAGATCAAGAGAAGGCTTTTGAGGAGCTAAATGCGAGGTTGACTCAAGCTCCTGTCCTGTCATTACTCGAAGAAAGCGAGGATTTGGTGGTCTATTCAGATGCTTCTTACTCGGGGTTGGGTTGCGTGTTGATGCAACGAGGAAAGGTTATAGCTTACGCATCTCGAAAACTGAAAGTTCATGAGGTTAATTATCCTACTCATGACTTGGAGCTAGCAGCTGTGGTCTTTGCATTAAAGAATTGGAGGCACTACCTATACAGAACGAAGTGCACAATCTTCACTGACCACAAGAGCTTGAAGTACTTCTTCGAGCAGAAAGACTTGAATATGAGGCAGAGGTGATGATTGGAGCTCATAAAGGATTATGATTGCGAGATCCATTACCATCCGGGCAAGGACAACGTAGTGGCGGATGCCCTTAGCCGAAAAGAGAGACCCGAGCCAATTTGGGTGAAGGCTTATCGGTTAGTGATGACCTCCGAAGTGATGAAGCAGGTCAAGGAGTTTCAAGATGAGGCGTTGAAGGAAGATCGTCTTAACTCCGAAAGGATGAGAGGTATGGTCACAGAATTTGGTGAAAACACACTCAGTGTTAGAACTCGATTCGAACGAACCTGGATTCCTCGTTATAGGGATTTACGTGGGAAGATCATGGATGAAGCTCATAAGACTCGATACTCCATTCATCCCGGTGCTACTAAGATGTATCAGGATATGAAGAAAGATTATTAGTGTCCGGGTAGGAAATGCGACATGGCGGAGTATGTGAGTAAGTGCCTTACTTGCTTGCAAGTGAAGGCCGAGCATCAGAAGCCGTACGGGAAGATCCAACCGTTGGATAGTCCGGAGTGGAAGTGGGAGCATATAACCATGGACTTTATCACGAAGTTACCACGTACCGCGAAGGGGTATGATGCCATATGGGTGATATTGGCCATAAAGAGTTAGGGAGCGTCTAAGTGATTGAGGCTACGACTGAGAAGCTGGAAGGGATCAAGGCCTTTACGAAGGCAACTAAGGAATAAAGTGGTTTCACTTGTGCGAGTACAATGGAAGCACAGGAAGGGGTCAGAGTCCACTTGGGAAGTTGAGGAGGAGATGAGGCAGCATTAACCTCAACTATTCAGCGACTAACAGGTTTCGAGGACGAAACCTAAATAAGGGGGGTGGACTTGTAACGCCAGGAATAAAGTCGAAACGAGCCAATTAATAATAATGGGCTTAGCCGGGATTATTTAAAGAAAATAAGTAGGAAATGGAGTATGGACCGAGTAGACCTCGCGGGTTATGTGTTCGGCGAGTTTAAGGTCCCGGGAACGCCCGATATATATAAACGGGTCAGCTTGAGCAACTCTCATTTGCAACTCAACACCAACTTTTAGAGAGAGAGTGTAGAGAGAGAAAGTGGAGAGAAAGTGGTGATTCAAGGCTCGGTGGATCAAGAGATTGAAGATCGGTATTTGTGGACATCCAAACCACAAGAAAAGACCAAGAATCCAGGTAAGATACATCGTTTAATCGGTTGTTTAAGGTCAAAACCGGATTCTAGGGCTTAGGGTTTTTGAAAGTGGCAAAGAATCACCCAAAAGTCATGTTTTTGTGTAAGAAAACATGTAGGAAGCTTAGATATAGCTTCTTGGGTGATAAAACAAGGATTTGGGTGTAAAAGATTGAAGTTTTCGGTAAAAAATGGGTTGGTTCGTAATTTCAGCCCGTTCTGCGAAATTGGGTGTTCATCTAGCGAAATTATGTAGTCATCCAGCGAAACTATGAAGACTTTCTGCGAAACTATAGTTTTGCAGCCCTGGATATCCAACGAAAGTTGGACAAAACTGGCAGCAAAGATGCCAGCAAAACTGCCAGCAAAGGTTGCAGCGAAACTGCTGGCGAAACTAGCAGCGAAACTGCTGATCATACAGCGAAATTAGCAGAAATTAACCCTTTTGAGTGTTAACTTATCTGCAGGCTGCGTAGTGTGACCCCTGCTTTGAAAGCTTGATTGAGAAGCTACTCATCGAGTCCAGGTGAGTTCTAGATCCCATATTTTAAAGGTTTTAAACTTGTTTGGGGTTGGAAATGCATATTTAACGTTTTTATAAGATTTAGGTGTATACGCGTATGTGGATATGTATGTGAATGGATGATGCATGATGTTTATGATGATGTGTGATAGGGTATGTGATGTTTATGTGATGCTATGTATGAATGTGCTATGTTGATCTTATGTTCCTATTATGTATTATTCTGTGACTTACATGTTATGAGTATGAAATGAATGAAAGTATTATGTAACGTAAAGCAAAAATTAATGATAATGATGAGTGGAACGTAAAGAAAGAATGAATGCATGCATTAATGAATGAACGGATGTAAGAAAAGTCTTGCAAGCAATGTATGGAGGTTCACACCCAATGAAGGGTGTTAGCTCAACTGTGTGTGGGTTAGCTACCCCGGAAGGATTCACACTGGGGTCTAATCTTTATGATTGACCATATGTATGGGACCCTTGTCGCTTACCCCGGTACTATGGTCAGGCCACCAGGCACAATGTATGGGAGTCTATTTATAGACATTGGCCCAGTACCCGCTTTATGCATGATGGTGGGGTATAGCACATGGCATTGGTCCAAATGAATTTACCCCGGTACTATGGTCAGGCCACCGGGCACAATGTATGGGAGTCTATTTATAGACTTTGGCCTAGTACCCGCTTTATGCATGACGGTGGGGTATAGCATATGACATTGGTCCAAATGAATTTACCCCGATACTGTGGTCATGCCACCGGGGCACAATGTACGGGAGTCTATTTATAGACTTCGGCCCAGTACCCGCTTTATGCATGACAGTGGGGTATAGCTCGTGGCATTGGCCTGGAGCGTAGTGAAGTAAATGATGTATGAACATAATGTATGGAAAGGAAGGTAATGAATCATAATGATGACGTGCGATGATGAATGAATGTAAGTTAACGAATGACGATGGAAGATAATAATAATATTACCTATGTGTACTTATGACGTATGATCGCAAATGAACGTAAAGAATGGTTTTAAACGAAAGAAAACTATTTTATTTATAAAACTAGAACTCACTCAGCAACGCTGACTTTTATGTATTTTCCAGTTGGCAGGTAATATTGCTAAGGATGGCACGGGGCAGCTACTTGGCGTTTTTGGGTTGGCATCCATTGTTTAAATTTAACGTTTTTGCATTGTAATGCGAACAAACAATATTTTGTAACGATTATGAATGTTGTATTATTTTGCAAAAGCAATGAATGAAATGATTTTAAATTATCCCGCTGCGTTGTTTTAGTACACTTAAATATATGTTTTATGTTTTATGTGCAATGATTGACCAGCTGTAAGCGTCCCAGGAATGGGGCCTTACAGCATCCGTAGATGTCCTACGAAAGAACAGAAATCTGTGGAATAAATAAATTCTACAGAAGATTAAAAAGGAATGTGGGACCCACTTCATTAAAAAATGAAATTAATGTGTCCGAGGGAGCATAAATGATGTTTTTGACCTAAATGCTCATTATTCACTTTTTCTGAGAACTCTGACCTAGAACAACGTTCGTCAAAAACCTCTCCCTCCTTTCCTCAAACATTCAAATTACCACATCAAAACATCAAATAAATTCATAAACTTGATTTCAGATTCTTGTTTTGAAGGTAAAACATGTCGTAATCATCAATAATAAACTGTTTGATTCATTGTCATCATTAAAACTATTCATATTCTCATGGCTATAATCCTGATTCTAAACTAATCTTCTTAACTCTTATGAACAGATGGCTAATCGGTTTGCTAAAGAGCACAATCTATGTGCTTTTCTGAACGCTGACGACCCTGCATCATAAGGGTGCCAAGATATCATCAGATACTTGCAACGATCACGGCTGTTCTATGCCCTGACGGCGGATCCAGTGATCTATGAGTCACACATGATTGATTTCTGGAACTAAGCAAGAATAGAACAAGAAGGAGAAGATGAGGTGATACATACAGAAGTCAGAAATGAACTATTAAGAGTAGATGAACAGAGTATTAGAAGAAATCTCAATTTAGGAGATATAGAGATAGGTCACCCTGATGTATTTGACAATGAATACATAGAAAGGATCTTCCATCTGATGGGATATGATGGTGATTTTGAGAAGGGTGAGATAAACAAGGGAAGATTGTGCAAGCCATATCGATTCCTATGTTACACTTATCTCAAGTGTATGTCTAACAGGAAAACTGGACTGGATAGATTCTCAAGGCACATTTCCTCCGGAATTATTGGCATCTTTGAGGGGAGAACATACAACTACTCTAAGTACATTCTTGGGTGTTTGTGTGATCAAATAAGGGTGCAAAAGGCTGATAAGATGTACATGTTCCCAAGGTTCCTACAACTGATCATCAATGGTGAAATGCCTGGGATAGCAAGAGAGGGTGATGTATTTGTCCTAGCACACTTGGGAAGATCTGTTCTGAACAAGATAAGTGGAAGATACCAAGGTGAAGACATGCCCATGTTTGCTCATGTGGCTGATGCTAATGCAAACATACCAGAGCTGCTGTGGGAAGACCATCAAGAGAATTCATCTGCTGATGATGAAGAAGCATCACATTCTCCTCCCCAATCACCCATACCTCATCAATCTCCATATGAACCACTCCCACATCATCAATCACATATTCACCATGAACCTTCTCCACATACTCAATCACCAGCAAGTCAAAACAGCCAACCAATCCCACCAATCCAAAACCAATTACAAATATATCAACAACCACCAACTCCTAAACATCAATAACCTGAGAGCATTTACTCTAGTGAGACTAAGTTAGTCTCACAAGCTAGTATTTACACTGGTGATACTGAGCCTAACTCACCAATCATTGATCAACAACAACAACCTCACCAAGAGCAGGCAGATCAAGCTGTTGAGTCTAGCACAAGCTCAACAAGTGCAGCCCCTGTTGATGTCAATGATGATGAGATTGCTACTGAACATGAAGAGGGAGAAGAAGAAGCCAACTATGTTGATGTAATTGCTTATCATGAAGATGATCTAAGTGAGGATGACATCCATGTGAGTAAAAGCTACTTGGTTGCTGAGTATAACAAACTTGTAATCAAGTCAAACAAAAGCAAGGAAAGAATACAAGAGTTAAAGGGATTGATAAAAGAAAAGGATGAAAAACTACAATAAGCATCATTAAAAAGGTTGAGAGAAGATGCTCAAACTAACAATGAAGTAATTGATGCACTACATGAGCTAAATAGAGAACTAAAAAAGAAGATAAGTGACCTTGAGTCAAATGCCACTGCATCAAAACAATCAAAAGAATCTGCTAAGACATCAAAGCAAATAATTCAATACTCAAGAAAGAGGAGATACTTGGGGACTATAAAGAAAGAAGTGATTGATGTTGAAGAATCACCAAAAAGATCAAAACCCACATCTCTAGAACACACTCCTTCAGTGGATGTCTCAACCTTAAAGCCTATATCTCATGTTGAAACTTAGAATGATGCTGAATGGGATGAGCTTACTAAAGATGAGTCTCCCAAAGAAAAAAAAATCAAAGGCTGATGACCTAGTGACCACAAAAGACATATTGGAAGAGAGGCCTGAATCTTCAATGTTTATGATCCTAATCAACCATGGATTTCCATATGACATGGTAGAGAGGATGAACATGAATGAGATGAAAAATATACTGAAGGAATTTGAGCTAGCAAGCTTCAAGATCCTAGATTGCAATTATGAAACATTCACAATCATCCAATCAATTCAGAGAATAAAGAAAGAGCTAGGCCATTGTTGTAACCTTTCGTGTTTTCGTTAATTGATAGTTAACCTTGTTATGTTCTTGTAAGGACCATTTGAGTCATTTAAGAAACTATATGGGTTGTTTATGAATGTTTCTTTTATGGTGCATTAATTCATTAATTTAAGAGTTAATAATTTGTTTTTAATATAATAAAACATAGTTAAAATAAGATAAAAATAATAATAATAATAATAGAAATAATAATTTATAAGAGTTAAATAATTAACAAGTTTAAAATATTTAAATCTTAAAGTTTAATTAAGTTAGGGGGCCTTTAAGACAATTTACAAACTTAAAATAGAAGTTGTGTACCTAAAATATTAAGTTGAAAACCGCAGGGACTAAAGCTGTAAATATTCAAAACCCAAACCCCCTCCCCTCTTTTCCCCCGTACTTCCGGCGGCCAACCACCGGCAACCCCTCGGCCGACTTCCGGCAAGGCCAAAACCCAGAAATCCTTCATATTTTCGACACAAAACTATCCCAATCGGTTCGTGTGCATGATTTGAAACCGTTTTAGAACCTTAATCGAGTTTAACCAACGGTTATGAACTCGAATGACCAAGTAACCATTGCAATTATCAATCGAGCCGTTCGGCATTCAAGACTCAATAATAATCTAATTAATTAAACCTGAACAATCGTTTAACTATCCCTAAACTATCACCACTTGCAATTTCAGCCGAGAAGCACACGAACCCCGCATTCGATCCCCACTTCCATCGCGAACCTGCAACCCAATCGAAACCCACCTTCCAAGCAACGTAAACTAAAATTGACAAAGGGCTTAGGGTCGTGAACATTCCCCGAAACTTCACACGAATTTAATTCGATTATCATCGCCAATTGCATTTCAATCGGATTCACCACAGTCGCGATTGTTCTTCGTCTCGTTCTCATCGATTTAAACTTCCACCCAGGTAATTAGATATGCGGTTACACTCGAAATCACTTGGGGATTAAAAGCCCCAACGTTGATTTCATTATCTTAAACGAATGGATGTTCAATTTGATCAAAGTTTGGTTCTAGGGTTTATGTGATTTGGGGGTTTCATCTGTAAGAGCGTCTTTTAAAATAGGGGAACCAGATTCCAGCAGGCATAGGCTACCCAGCCTACTGGTTAAGCGCGTGTAACCCCATCCTTGAGGTCCCGGGTTCGAACCCGGGGACCCTCAACCTATTTTTTTTAAAGGGTTTTCTGTAATTATTTTAATTACAGAAATTTTTAATAATTATAAAAATCATTTTGTAAACTTTAATTATTTTTAAAGTCACATAATTAATTTCTGTAAATTTCTTCATTTAAATACTTGTATAAAACGTTTTTTTACAAATGTCATACTTAGATTATTTTTATAAAATAGACTTTAAATAATAGTTTAAATTAATAAATTATTATTGGCCAATACGTTAATTATTGTTTAATCATGTTTATTTCAAATAATTATAAAAATTTATTTGCATCTTATATTTAAATTTTACAAATTATCATAAAGAATTCAATTTCTTTTCTCCATATTAAATTACCTAAATGGTATATTTCTTTCATTGGGTTAAAATATATATATGATTTCATTAGATAACCTTATTTATTTATAAAAACCCCAAATTCCTATTGAAACCCTATTTCGCGTTTAATCGTTAATATTACCTTTAAACTTAACCTTGAAATATATACGTTAGGTATCTTGTAAAAGGAATCGTTGGAGCACCGTTTAATTTCTTGTTATCATCTTATATATATAAGGTGAGTTTTCATGCCCCTCTTTTACTTTATTTCACACCTTTTGGGGTGAAACATGTTAACTTTATAAACTTGCACTTATAAACATCTTGGTACTTGTACATACACATGCAATTCATCTTTACTTTTTGTCATGGTTATTTGTAATATTGTAAGTCTTATATGATGGACATTATATGTTGACAATCATTAACTATTGCTAGCCTGGCGACGTCATAGATCTATGGGCCTGACAAGCCTATTTGGTGCTAAAGCCGAGGTTATTGCCGGCTCCTGATGACGTATGCTTGTTCATCATGGGAACCAAGTACACTTAGCTAATCGTTAAACTTGTAAATGATATTTTTGGTCAAGGTTTGATTGTAGCTATATGTTATCTATAAACTTGTTTTATTCGTAACCATTGACATGAATTGCTACTTGTAAACTTTATATATATATATATGTATGCTTAACCCATGGAAACTCACCAACTTTTAAAGTTGACCCTTTTATTTTTAACATGTTTCAGGAAATGCACAAGGTTGATGATTATCTTTTGAAGCATGGTTACACCTAGGATTTGGACCTAGAAAAAAATAAATAAAATAACTTGAGACTTGAAAGTTGAACTTTGTTTATTTTTGTTTGTTGAGACATTTGGTTGTAATGTTTATTTCAACTTATGAATTTTTATATTTACAATTTATGGTAGTGTTATGTGGCTGTGAACAATCTTAACCCTCACATCTCGACGTTTCCGCCGTTAAGGTTGGGGTGTGACAGATTGGTATCAGAGCCCATAACTATAGGGATTTTGGTTATTAGAAATGGTGACCTAGACTATAGTTGATGCATGAATCTCATAAGAAAAATCTTTATGATCTTGTAATATATTTTGTTGCATGCTACATAATGCTACCTGTTAAGGAGGGCCTCTTAATGTGCAACTTGATGCCTTTAGTTAGGATTGCCTTATAATTGAGAAACTTGGTTGCCTTGTCTCCTCTAAAACTTATTCTTAATCCTTTATTCTCTTGACGATGAAATATCTTAAACTTATTCTCGACGACACGTGGGAACATAAGCTTTATACCAAATGGTAAAGCGTACCAAATGGAATCATTCCATGTGTGTTTTACAAGTCTTGAAAAATCTTTGTTTGATTTATTATCTTCTACCTCCAAATTTCTGTGACTAACTTATTTTGTATCCAGCATGTCTCGTCATCATGGAAAGCATGGTAGCTCCAACCGCAAATTAGCCGCCATGATTGCTCGTCAAATGGCTGCAGTCATTCCGACCATGGTTGCCGAACTGAGTAGCACCTTGATGACCAACGCTAGTAACAACACTAATGGCAATGGGCAAGGAGAGAATAGTGCAAATCAAGGAAGAAACAACCAACCCTGCATGTTTAAGCACTTCAACTCATGCAAACCCACTAGCTTTAGTGGGAAGGAAGGAGCCACTGGACTTCTCCAGTGGTTTGAAAGCATGGAGAACACCTTCATCAACTGTGAGTGTCCCGAGGCACTCAAAGTCCGTTATGCCACAAGTGTTCTTCAACAAAGAGCACTTACGTGGTGGAATAGTGAGAGGAGGAATCGTGGTGCTGATGCTGTGTTGGCACTCACTTGGGAAGAATTCAAGAACATTGCCATCCAAAAGTTCTGCCCGAGAAGTGAGCTGCAAAAGCTAGAGGAGGAGTTTTGGAATCTCAAGCAAGATGGTTGAGATCATTTGGCCTATTCAACTAGGCATCACGAGTTGAGCATCCTGTTGCCTCACATGGTTGACACTGTTCCTAGGAACATTGAGAAGTTCATCAAGGGGGTGCCACCTCAAATCCAAGATGCCGTGGTGGGAAGTAGACCCACAACTTTGGAAGATGCCATTACCATCACCGCTCAACTTACTGAAAACCATATTCGAGCGGGCACCTTGTCTGTCAAAGGGGCTAAAAAGACTGAAAAGGCAGTCCCTGAAGCAGCTAAGGAGAGTAAGAATGAACCGTCTTACAACAACAAGAAACGCAAGTTCACACCGGCGCGTAATTTCGCTGTGGCTACACCCAAGGTACCTCAAAGACAACCCGCTCCTGGTACACAAGCACCTGCTGCTAGAACCTATGCTGGTCCTCTACCATTGTGCAATGTCTGTAAGTATCATCATGCGGGTAATACCCCGTGCCGTATCTGTACACTGTGTGGTAAGTATGGACACTTGGTGGCTACTTGTCACCGTGCACCAAACAATGCCGCGTTAGTTGCTAATCGTGCTTGCTACAACTGTGGGGAACCTGGTCATTTTCGCCCACAATGCCCTCGTCTTGCGGGTAACGTACCACAAACTCGAGGACGTGCCTTCAACATCAATGCAAACCAAGCACAAGCAAACAACGATGTGGTGAACGGTATGCCAAATCCAACCCCAACTTTATGATCTAAGTTCTTATGTTGCTTTACCAGTATCGTTAATGTCTTTAAAACTGAACAGGTATGTTTCTTATTAATAATTCTTATGCCTACGTTCTATTTGACTCTGGAGCCGATAAGAGTTTTGTCTCGATAGAATTGGAGCCTATACTTGCTAAGCCACATACGAAACTAGAAAGACCTCTTACTGTCGAAGTCGCCAATGGAGAACCCATCACCGTCGATGTCATTATTCGTGATTGCATTTTGAGCCTAAACGAGCATGATTTCTTTATCGACCTTATTCCTATGAAACTTGGAAGCTTTGACGTTATCATTGGCATGGATTGGTTAGCCAAACATCATGCTAAAATTATTTGTTTCGAGAAGTGCATTCGAATTCCTTTGCCTTCGGGGGATACATTGAAAGTATTCGGCGAAAAATCATCCAAAGGACTCAAACTCATGTCGTGTACTCAAGCCCGAAAATGTCTAAGCAAGAATTACATGGCTTTCTTGGCTTACGTGGTCAACACGAAAGTCAAAGGGAACGATCTTAAGGATGTCCCGATTGTACGAGACTTTCCTGGAGTGTTTCCCGATGACCTTAGCGGTTTACCTCCCGTGCGTGAAGTCGAGTTTAAGATCGATTTAATTCCGGGAGCGAACCCTGTGGCTAAATCACCATATCGACTTGCACCGTCAGAAATGCAAGAGCTAGCTAGTCAACTCCAAGAACTGTCCGACAAGGGCTTTATCCGACCTAGCTCATCGCCTTGGGGTGCACCTGTTCTGTTCGTGAAGAAGAAAGATGGATCATTTCGTATGTGCATTGATTATCGTGAGCTTAACAAACTTACCATCAAGAACCGCTACCATCTTCCTCGCATCGATGATCTTTTTGACCAACTTCAAGGAGCTGCTATTTTCTCAAAGATTGACTTACGTTCTGGCTATCATCAATTACGAGTTCATGATGATGATATCCCAAAAACTGCGTTTCGTACCCGATATGGACACTGTGAGTTCATGGTGATGCCCTTTGGTTTAACGAATGCTCCTGCTGTCTTTATGGATCTCATGAATCGAGTATGCAAGCCGTATCTAGACAAGTTCGTGATTGTCTTTATTGACGACATACTTATCTACTCCAAGTCCAAAATCGATCATGAACATCACTTGCGACAAGTTCTTGAGCTATTGAAGAAAGAACAACTATACGCAAAGTTCTCAAAGTGCGAATTTTGGCTTGAGGAGGTCCAATTTCTGGGACACGTGGTGAATAGTCAAGGAATTCACGTTGACCCTGCAAAGGTGGAAGCTGTGAAAAATTGGTGTGTTCCCACAACTCCAACCGAAGTTCGTTCTTTCCTTGGTCTTGCTGGCTATTATCGACGTTTCATTGCCAACTTCTCTCGAATCGTGAAACCGCTTACTTCCTTGACCTAAAAGAATAAACCATTCGAATGGGGGTCTGAACAAGAGGGAGCCTTTGAATCCTTAAAGCACAAGTTGTGTAATGCTCCTATATTGACCCTTCCCGATGGGAATGATGATTTCACCGTATATTGTGATGCATCTAAACAAGGCCTTGGTTGTGTTCTCATGCAATGAGGAAAGGCCATAGCATATGCATCGAGACAACTGAAGGTCCATGAGGTGAATTATACGACACATGATCTTGAACTTGGTGCTGTGGTTTTTCCCTTAAAGATTTGGAGGCATTACCTTTATGGGACGCAATGTATAGTCTACACCGATCACAAAAGCCTACAACACGTCTTCAATCAAAAGGATCTCAACATGAGACAATGACGTTGGGTTGAGTTGATTAGTGATTATGATTGTGATATTCGTTATCACCCTGGAAAGGCAAATGTCGTAGCCGATGCACTAAGTCGTAAGATTCATAATAAGAAGGTCTCGTTTCAAGAAATTCGCGATCGACGACAATTGTTTGATACCTTGGGAGAATTTGATACTAAGATCCGTCTGGATGTTAACGAGACTACGGTGCTGCTACAAAATTTGAGGATTGAGAATGATATCGAGACTTGTATCATGGAGGCTCAACAAGCAGTTCAAGAAGGAGGAAAAATGGGAGAGGAATTGGAGTACAACCTTCGAGCTCAACTCGAGACGAAAGCCAATGGGTTGATGTATTTCTTGAATCGAATTTGGGTTCCAAACCGTGACAATCTTCGTACCTTTATCATGAATGAAGCTCATCAAACTTGTTACTCAATTCATCCTAGTTCCGATAAGATGTATATGGATCTGCGTGGTCAATACTGGTGGCCTGGCATGAAGAAAGACATAGCAACTTACGTAGCTAAGTGTCTTACGTGTACGAAGGTTAAAGCTGAACATCAACGTCCTAGTGGATTGCTTGAACAACCCGAGATTCCCATGTGGAAATGGGAACACATATCCATGGACTTCATAACCAAACTACCTCGCACCTCTCGTGGTCATGATAGCATATGGGTGATCGTTGACCGATTGACCAAGTCGGCACATTTCATACCCATACGTGACACTTACAAAACGTCAAGGTTAGCTCGTATATACATTGATGAGATTGTGAGTCGTCATGGCGTACCTTTGCATATCATATCCGACCGAGACGCTCGTTTCACTTCGCACTTTTGGTCGTCTATGCAAGAACTTTTGGGTACTCAACTGGATTTAAGCACGGCTTACCATCCTCAAACAGACGGTCAAACCGAGCGAACCATTCAAACCCTAGAGGATTTGCTACGTCTTTGTGTCCTTGACTTTGGTGGTGACTGGGATACGCATTTACCTCTCGCGGAATTTTGTATAATAATAGTTACCACTCGAGTATCAAAATGGCACCTTTTGAAGCACTTTATGGTCGTAAATGTCGTTCCCCGATCTGCTGGACTGACATTGGTGAAAATTTCATCACTGGTCCTGAGCTCATACAAGAAACAACCGATAAAGTTTCCGTGATTCGCAAGAACCTTGAAGTGGCTAGAAGCCGACAAAAAAGTTATGCCGATAAACGACGCAAGCCGTTGGAATTCCAAGTTGGGGATATGGTTCTTCTTAAAGTCTCACCATGGAAGGGAGTCGTTCGCTTTGGGAAGAAGGGTAAATTAGCTCCACGATTTGTAGGACCTTTCAAGATCCTGAAAAGGATTGGGAAAGTGGCTTATAAACTGGAACTACCTTCCGATCTTAGCGGGGTTTATCCTGTTTTCCATGTCTCAAATTTGAGAAAATGTTTGGCTGATGAAAGCCTGTATGCCCCATTAGATGACATCCAGATCGACGAGTCATTACATTTTGTTGAGGAACCCATTTAAGTCATGGACCGCATTATGAAGAAGACTAGGACCACTACTACCCCAATCGTCAAGGTTCGTTGGGAAAATAAGCGTGGACCTGAGTTTACTTGGGAGCGTGAGGAGCATATGAAGATGAAATACCCGTATTTGTTCGTCTAGTTCATTCTTAATTTCGGGACGAAATTCTTAAAAGTTGGGGAGACTGTAACCTTTCGTGTTTTCGTTAATTGATAGTTAACTTGTTATGTTCTTGTAAGGACCATTTATGTCATTTAAGAAACTATATGGGTTGTTTATGAATGTTTCTTTTATGGTGCATTAATTCATTAATTTAAGAGTTAATAATTTGTTTTTAATATAATAAAACATAATAATAATAGTTAAAATAAGATAAAAATAATAATAATAATAGAAATAATAATTTATAAGAGTTAAATAATTAACAAGTTTAAAACTTAAATTTTAATTAAGTTAGGGGGCCTTTAAGACAATTTACAAACTTAAAATAGAAGTTTTGTACCTAAAATATTAAGTTGAAAACCGCAGGGACTAAAGCTGTAAATATTCAAAACCCAAACCCCCTCCCCTCTTTTCCCCCGTACTTCCGGCGGCCAACCACCGGCCACCTCTCGGTCGACTTCCGGCAAGGCCAAAACCCAGAAATCCTTCATATTTTCGACACAAAACTATCCCAATCGGTTCGTGTGCATGATTTGAAACCGTTTTAGAACCTTAATCGAATTTAAACAACGGTTAAGAACTCGAATGACCGAGTAACCGTTGCAATTATCAATCGAGCCGTTCGGCATTCAAGACTCAATAATAATCTAATTAATTAAACCTGAACAATCGTTTAACTATCCCTAAACTATCACCACTTGCAATTTCAGCCGAGAAGCACACGAACCCTGCATTCGATCCCCACTTCCATCGCGAACCTGCAACCCAATCGAAACGCACCTTCCAAGCAACTTAAACTAAAATTGACAAAGGGCTTAGGGTCGTGAACATTCCCCGAAACTTCACACGAATTTAATTCGATTATCATCGCCAATTGCATTTCAATCGGATTCACCACAGTCGCGATTGTTCTTCGTCTCATTCTCATCGATTTAAACTTCCACCCAGGTAATTAGATATGCGGTTACACTCGAAATCACTTGGGGATTAAAAGCCCCAACGTTGATTTCATTATCTTAAACGAATGGATGTTCAATTTGATCAAAATTTGGTTCTAGGGTTTATGTGATTTGGGGGTTTCATCTGTAAGCGCGTCTTCTAAAATAGGGGAACCGGATTCCGGCAGGCATAGGCTACCCAGCCTACTGGTTAAGCGCGTGTTACCCCATCCTTGAGGTCCCGGGTTCGAACCCGGGACCCTCAACCTATTTTTTTAAAGGGTTTTCTGTAATTATTTTAATTACAGAAATTTTTAATAATTATAAAAATCATTTTTGTAAACTTTAATTATTTTTAAAGTCACATAATTAATTTTGTAAATTTCTTCAATTAAATACTTTAATATTTTATTTTGTATAAAACGTTTTTTTACAAATGTCATACTTAGATTATTTTTATAAAATAGACTTTAAATAATAGTTTAAATTAATAAATTATTATTGGCCAATACGTTAATTATTGTTTAATCATGTTTATTTCAAATAATTATAAAAATTTATTTGCATCTTATATTTAAATTTTACAAATTATCATAAAGAATTCAATTTCTTTTCTCCATATTAAATTACCTAAATGGTATATTTCTTTCATTGGGTTAAAATATATATATGATTTCATTAGATAACCTTATTTATTTATAAAAACCCCAAATTTCTATTGAAACCCTAGTTCGCGTTTAATCGTTAATATTACCTTTAAACTTAACCTTGAAATATATACGTTAGGTATCTTGTAAAAGGAATCGTTGGAGCACCGTTTAATTTCTTGTTATCATCTTATATATATAAGGTGAGTTTTCATGCCCCTCTTTTACTTTATTTCACACCTTTTGGGGTGAAACATGTTAACTTTATAAACTTGCACTTATAAACATCTTGGTACTTGTACATACACATGCAATTCATCTTTACTTTTTGTCATGGTTATTTGTAATATTGTGAGTCTTATATGATGGACATTATATGTTGACAATCATTAACTATTGCTAGCCTGGCGACGTCATAGATCTATGGGCCTGACAAGCCTATTTGGTGCTAAAGCCGAGGTTATTGCCGGCTCCTGATGACGTATGCTTGTTCATCATGGGAACCAAGTACACTTAGCTAATCGTTAAACTTGTAAATGATATTCTTGGTCAAGGTTTGATTGTAGCTATATGTTATCTATAAACTTGCTTTATTCGTAACCATTGACATGAATTGCTACTTGTAAACTTTTATATATATATATATATATATGTATGCTTAACCCATGGAAACTCACCAACTTTTAAAGTTGACCCTTTTATTTTTAACATGTTTCAGGAAATGCACAAGGTTGATGATTATCTTTTGAAGCATGCTTACACCTAGGATTTGGACCTAGGAAAAATAAATAAAATAACTTGAGACTTGAAAGTTGAACTTTGTTTATTTTTGTTTGTTGAGACATTTGGTTGTAATGTTTATTTCAACTTATGAATTTTTATATTTACAATTTATGGTAGTGTTATGTGGCTGTGAACAATCTTAACCCTCACATCTCGACGTTTCCGCCGTTAAGGTTGGGGTGTGACAGATTGGTATCAGAGCCCATAACTATAGGGATTTAGGTTATTAGAAATGGTGACCTAGACTATAGTTGATGCATGAATCTCATAAGAAAAATCTTTATGATCTTGTAATATATTTTGTTGCATGCTACATAATGCTACCTGTTAAGGAGGGCCTCTTAATGTGCAACTTGATGCCTTTAGTTAGGATTGCCTTATAATTGAGAAACTTGGTTGCCTTGTCTCCTCTAAAACTTATTCTTAATCCTTTATTCTCTTGACGATGAAATATCTTAAACTTATTCTCGACGACACGTGGGAACGTAAGCTTTATATCAAAAGGTTCAAATCTTTAGACTTTATGTCTAACCTATGAAAATCTCATCAAGGTTTTAATTCCATAAACCTAAAGAAATATTGTGTGACACATAGTCACCTGTATTCTGGATTTCCTGGCAAAAAGCCTTCGGGCTAAGGTAAGCATTTCGCATAAATCCCGTGGGACTAGTTATGCTTACCTGGGGATTTCTGGGATGAGTGATAAACTATGGTCAATATACACAAGTTTCTAAGGCAATTGGAGTTAACTCACCTTGACGTGTCAACGTTTCCAAATGGTAAAGCGTACCAAATGGAATCATTCCATGTGTGTTTTACAAGTCTTGAAAAATCTTTGTTTGATTTATTATCTTCTACCTCCAAATTTCTGTGACTAACTTATTTTGTATCCAGCATGTCTCGTCATCATGGAAAGCATGGTAGCTCCGACCGCAAATTAGCCGCCATGATTGCCCGTCAAATGGCTGCAGTCATTCCGACCATGGTTGCCGAACTGAGTAGCACCTTGATGACCAACGCTAGTAACAACACTAATGGCAATGGGCAAGGAGAGAATAGTGCAAATCAAGGAAGAAACAACCAACCCTGCATGTTTAAGCACTTCAACTCATGCAAACCCACTAGCTTTAGTGGGAAGGAAGGAGCCACTGGACTTCTCGAGTGGTTTGAAAGCATGGAGAACACCTTCATCAACTGTGAGTGTCCCGAGGCACTCAAAGTCCGTTATGCCACAAGTGTTCTTCAACAAAGAGCACTTACGTGGTGGAATAGTGAGAAGAGGAATCGTGGTGCTGATGCTGTGTTGGCACTCACTTGGGAAGAATTCAAGAACATTGCCATCCAAAAGTTCTGCCCGAGAAGTGAGCTGCAAAAGCTGGAGGAGGAGTTTTGGAATCTCAAGCAAGATGGTGGAGATCATTTGGCCTATTCAACTAGGCATCACGAGTTGAGCATCCTGTTGCCTCACATGGTTGACACTGTTCCTAGGAACATTGAGAAGTTCATCAAGGGGGTGCCACCTCAAATCCAAGATGCGTGGTGGGAAGTAGACCCACAACTTTGGAAGATGCCATTACCATCACCGCTCAACTTACTGAAAACCATATTCGAGCGGGCACCTTGTCTGTCAAAGGGGCTAAAAAGACTGAAAAGGCGGTCCCTGAAGCAGCTAAGGAGAGTAAGAATGAACCGTCTTACAACAACAAGAAACGCAAGTTCACACCGGCGCGTAATTTCGCTGTGGCTACACCCAAGGTACCTCAAAGACAACCCGCTCCTGGTACACAAGCACCTGCTGCTAGAACCTATGCTGGTCCTCTACCATTGTGCAATGTCTGTAAGTATCATCATGCGGGTAATACCCCGTGCCGTATCTGTACACTGTGTGGTAAGTATGGACACTTGGTGGCTACTTGTCACCGTGCACCAAACAATGCCGCGTTAGTTGCTAATCGTGCTTGCTACAACTGTGGGGAACCTGGTCATTTTCGCCCACAATGCCCTCGTCTTGTGGGTAACGTACCACAACTCGAGGACGTGCCTTCAACATCAATGCAAACCAAGCACAAGCAAACAACGATGTGGTGAACGGTATGCCAAATCCAACCCCAACTTTATGATCTAAGTTCTTATGTTGCTTTACCAGTATCGTTAATGTCTTTAAAACTGAACAGGTATGTTTCTTATTAATAATTCTTATGCCTACGTTCTATTTGACTCTGGAGCCGATAAGAGTTTTGTCTCGATAGAATTGAGCCTATACTTGCTAAGCCACATACGAAACTAGAAAGACCTCTTACTGTCGAAGTCGCCGATGGAGAACCCATCACCGTCGATGTCATTATTCGTGATTGCATTTTGAGCCTAAACGAGCATGATTTCTTTATCGACCTTATTCCTATGAAACTTGGAAGCTTTGACGTTATCATTGGCATGGATTGGTTAGCCAAACATCATGCTGAAATTATTTGTTTCGAGAAGTGCATTCGAATTCCTTTGCCTTCGGGGGATACATTGAAAGTATTCGGCGAAAAATCATCCAAAGGACTCAAACTCATGTCGTGTACTCAAGCCCGAAAATGTCTAAGCAAGAATTACATGGCTTTCTTGGCTTACGTGGTCAACACGAAAGTCAAAGGGAACGATCTTAAGGAGGTCCCGATTGTACGAGACTTTCCTGGAGTGTTTCCCGATG
Organism: Flaveria sonorensis; assembly: GCA_025506505.1. NCBI lineage: Eukaryota > Viridiplantae > Streptophyta > Magnoliopsida > Asterales > Asteraceae > Flaveria > Flaveria sonorensis. The sequence goes on along the minus strand of CM046433.1, from coordinate 56,051,200 downwards.
ACCTTAGCGGTTTACCTCCCGTGCGTGAAGTCGAGTTTAAGATCGATTTAATTCCGGGAGCGAACCCTGTGGCTAAATCACCATATCGACTTGCACCGTCAGAAATGCAAGAGCTAGCTAGTCAACTCCAAGAACTGTCCGACAAGGGCTTTATCCGACCTAGCTCATCGCCTTGGGGTGCACCTGTTCTGTTCGTGAAGAAGAAAGATGGATCATTTCATATGTGCATCGATTATCGTGAGCTTAACAAACTTACCATCAAGAACCGCTACCCTCTTCCTCGCATCGATGATCTTTTTGACCAACTTCAAGGAGCTGCTATTTTCTCAAAGATTGACTTACGTTCTGGCTATCATCAATTACGAGTTCATGATGATGATATCCCAAAAACTGCGTTTCGTACCCGATATGGACACTATGAGTTCATGGTGATGCCCTTTGGTTTAACGAATGCTCCTGCTGTCTTTATGGATCTCATGAATCGAGTATGCAAGCCGTATCTAGACAAGTTCGTGATTGTCTTTATTGACGACATACTTATCTACTCCAAGTCCAAAACCTATCACGAACATCACTTGCGACAAGTTCTTGAGCTATTGAAGAAAGAACAACTATACGCAAAGTTCTCAAAGTGCGAATTTTGGCTTGAGGAGGTCCAATTTCTGGGACACGTGGTGAATAGTCAAGGAATTCACGTTGACCTGCAAAGGTGGAAGCTGTGAAAAATTGGTGTGTTCCCACAACTCCAACCGAAGTTCGTTCTTTCCTTGGTCTTGCTGGCTATTATCGACGTTTCATTGCCAACTTCTCTCGAATCGTGAAACCGCTTACTTCCTTGACCCAAAAGAATAAACCATTCGAATGGGGGTCTGAACAAGAGGGAGCCTTTGAATCCTTAAAGCACAAGTTGTGTAATGCTCCTATATTGACCCTTCCCGATGGGAATGATGATTTCACCGTATATTGTGATGCATCTAAACAAGGCCTTGGTTGTGTTCTCATGCAACGAGGAAAGGTCATAGCATATGCATCGAGACAACTGAAGGTCCATGAGGTGAATTATACGACACATGATCTTGAACTTGGTGCTGTGGTTTTTGCCTTAAAGATTTGGAGGCATTACCTTTATGGGACGCAATGTATAGTCTACACCGATCACAAAAGCCTACAACACGTCTTCAATCAAAAGGATCTCAACATGAGACAACGACGTTGGGTTGAGTTGATTAGTGATTATGATTGTGATATTCGTTATCACCCTGGAAAGGCAAATGTCGTAGCCGATGCACTAAGTCGTAGGATTCATAATAAGAAGGTCTCGTTTCAAGAAATTCGCGATCGACGACAATTGTTTGATACCTTGGGAGAATTTGATACTAAGATCCGTCTAGATGTTAACGAGACTACGGTGCTGCTACAAAATTTGAGGATTGAGAATGATATCGAGACTTGTATCATGGAGGCTCAACAAGCAGTTCAAGAATGAGGAAAAATGGGAGAGGAATTGGAGTACAACCTTCGAGCTCAACTCGAGACGAAAGCCAATGGGTTGATGTATTTCTTGAATCGAATTTGGGTTCCAAACCGTGACAATCTTCGTACCTTTATCATGAATGAAGCTCATCAAACTTGTTACTCAATTCATCCTAGTTCCGATAAGATGTATATGGATCTACGTGGTCAATACTGGTGGCCTGGCATGAAGAAAGACATAGCAACTTACGTAGCTAAGTGTCTTACGTGTACGAAGGTTAAAGCTGAACATCAACGTCCTAGTGGATTGCTTGAACAACCCGAGATTCCCATGTGGAAATGGGAACACATATCCATGGACTTCATAACCAAACTACCTCGCACCTCTCGTGGTCATGATAGCATATGGGTGATCGTTGACCGATTGACCAAGTCGGCACATTTCATACCCATACGTGACACTTACAAAACGTCAAGGTTAGCTCGTATATACATTGATGAGATTGTGAGTCGTCATGGCGTACCTTTGCATATCATATCCGACCGAGACGCTTGTTTCACTTCGCACTTTTGGTCGTCTATGCAAGAACTTTTGGGTACTCAACTGGATTTAAGCACGGCTTACCATCCTCAAACGGACGGTCAAACCGAGCGAACCATTCAAACCCTAGAGGATTTGCTACGTCTTTGTGTCCTTGACTTTGGTGGTGACTGGGATACGCATTTACCTCTCGCGGAATTTTTGTATAATAATAGTTACCACTCGAGTATCAAAATGGCACCTTTTGAAGCACTTTATGGTCGTAAATGTAGTTCCCCGATCTGCTGGACTGACATTGGTGAAAATTTCATCACTGGTCCTGAGCTCATACAAGAAACAACCGATAAAGTTTCCGTGATTCGCAAGAACCTTGAAGTGGCTAGAAGTCGACAAAAAAGTTATGCCGATAAACGACGCAAGCCGTTGGAATTCCAAGTTGGGGATATGGTTCTTCTTAAAGTCTCACCATGGAAGGGAGTCGTTCGCTTTGGGAAGAAGGGTAAATTAGCTCCACGATTTGTAGGACCTTTCAAGATCCTGAAAAGGATTGGGAAAGTGGCTTATAAACTGGAACTACCTTCCGATCTTAGCGGGGTTTATCCTGTTTTCCATGTCTCAAATTTGAGAAAATGTTTGGCTGATGAAAGTCTGTATGCCCCATTAGATGACATCCAGATCGACGAGTCATTACATTTTGTTGAGAAACCCATTGAAGTCATGGACCGCATTATGAAGAAGACTAGGACCACTACTACCCCAATCGTCAAGGTTCGTTGGGAAAATAAGCGTGGACCTGAGTTTACTTGGGAGCGTGAGGAGCATATGAAGATGAAATACCCGTATTTGTTCGTCTAGTTCATTCTTAATTTCGGGACGAAATTCTTAAAAGTTGGGGAGACTGTAACCTTTCGTGTTTTCGTTAATTGATAGTTAACCTTGTTATGTTCTTGTAAGGACCATTTATGTCATTTAAGAAACTATATGGGTTGTTTATGAATGTTTCTTTTATGGTGCATTAATTCATTAATTTAAGAGTTAATAATTTGTTTTTAATATAATAAAACATAATAATAATAGTTAAAATAAGATAAAAATAATAATAATAATAGAAATAATAATTTATAAGAGTTAAATAATTAACAAGTTTAAAATGTTTAAAACTTAAATTTTAATTAAATTAGGGGGCCTTTAAGACAATTTACAAACTTAAAATAGAAGTTTTGTACCTAAAATATTAAGTTGAAAACCGCAGGGACTAAAGCTGTAAATATTCAAAACCCAAACCCCCTCCCCTCTTTTCCCCCGTACTTCCGGCGGCCAACCACCGGCCACCTCTCGGTCGACTTCCGGCAAGGCCAAAACCCAGAAATCCTTCATATTTTCGACACAAAACTATCCCAATCGGTTCGTGTGCATGATTTGAAACCGTTTTAGAACCTTAATCAAATTTAAACAACGGTTAAGAACTCGAATGACCGAGTAACCGTTGCAATTATCAATCGAGCCGTTCGGCATTCAAGACTCAATAATAATCTAATTAATTAAACCTGAACAATCGTTTAACTATCCCTAAACTATCACCACTTGCAATTTCAGCCGAGAAGCACACGAACCCTGCATTCGATCCCCACTTCCATCGCGAACCTGCAACCCAATCGAAACGCACCTTCCAAGCAACTTAAACTAAAATTGACAAAGGGCTTAGGGTCGTGAACATTCCCCGAAACTTCACACGAATTTAATTCGATTATCATCGCCAATTGCATTTCAATCGGATTCACCACAGTCGCGATTGTTCTTCGTCTCATTCTCATCGATTTAAACTTCCACCCAGGTAATTAGATATGCTGTTACACTCGAAATCACTTGGGGATTAAAAGCCCCAACGTTGATTTCATTATCTTAAACGAATGGATGTTCAATTTGATCAAAATTTGGTTCTAGGGTTTATGTGATTTGGGGGTTTCATCTGTAAGCGCGTCTTCTAAAATAGGGGAACCGGATTCCGGCAGGCATAGGCTACCCAGCCTACTGGTTAAGCGCGTGTTACCCCATCCTTGAGGTCCCGGGTTCGAACCCGGGGACCCTCAACCTATTTTTTTAAAGGGTTTTCTGTAATTATTTTAATTACAGAAATTTTTAATAATTATAAAAATCATTTTTGTAAACTTTAATTATTTTTAAAGTCACATAATTAATTTCTGTAAATTTCTTCATTTAAATACTTTAATATTTTATTTTGTATAAAACGTTTTTTTACAAATGTCATACTTAGATTATTTTTATAAAATAGACTTTAAATAATAGTTTAAATTAATAAATTATTATTGGCCAATACGTTAATTATTGTTTAATCATGTTTATTTCAAATAATTATAAAAATTTATTTGCATCTTATATTTAAATTTTACAAATTATCATAAAGAATTCAATTTCTTTTCTCCATATTAAATTACCTAAATGGTATATTTCTTTCATTGGGTTAAAATATATATATGATTTCATTAGATAACCTTATTTATTTATAAAAACCCCAAATTCCTATTGAAACCCTAGTTCGCGTTTAATCGTTAATATTACCTTTAAACTTAACCTTGAAATATATACGTTAGGTATCTTGTAAAAGGAATCGTTGGAGCACCGTTTAATTTCTTGTTATCATCTTATATATATAAGGTGAGTTTTCATGCCCCTCTTTTACTTTATTTCACACCTTTTGGGGTGAAACATGTTAACTTTATAAACTTGCACTTATAAACATCTTGGTACTTGTACATACACATGCAATTCATCTTTACTTTTTATCATGGTTATTTGTAATATTGTGAGTCTTATATGATGGACATTATATGTTGACAATCATTAACTATTGCTAGCCTGGCGACGTCATAGATCTATGGGCCTGACAAGCCTATTTGGTGCTAAAGCCGAGGTTATTGCCGGCTCCTGATGACGTATGCTTGTTCATCATGGGAACCAAGTACACTTAGCTAATCGTTAAACTTGTAAATGATATTCTTGGTCAAGGTTTGATTGTAGCTATATGTTATCTATAAACTTGTTTTATTCGTAACCATTGACATGAATTGCTACTTGTAAACTTTTATATATATATATATATATGTATGCTTAACCCATGGAAACTCACCAACTTTTAAAGTTGACCCTTTTATTTTTAACATGTTTCAGGAAATGCACAAGGTTGATGATTATCTTTTGAAGCATGCTTACACCTAGGATTTGGACCTAGGAAAAAATAAATAAAATAACTTGAGACTTGAAAGTTGAACTTTGTTTATTTTTGTTTGTTGAGACATTTGGTTGTAATGTTAATTTCAACTTATGAATTTTTATATTTACAATTTATGGTAGTGTTATGTGGCTGTGAACAATCTTAACCCTCACATCTCGACGTTTCCGCCGTTAAGGTTGGGGTGTGACAATTGTGATACAGCCAACCTGAGCAAATACAATATGACCTGTTGGCTACAAGTTCATAACTATAAACTGTATGAGCTTAAAAGAAGAACAGTGGGAGAGCTTAGAAGGATGATGGAGCATGTAAGGAAAGTTGAGCTTGAAACTGGTGTGAAATTCCGGACTGAAGCTCCAAATACAGCTGATGAGCAACACAACAAAGTCCCTGCTAAGCCTGTCACTGTTGAAAGTAAAGACTAGCACAAAGGGAAAGATAAACTGATTAGAGAACCAAGAGATGTGATACCTGGCAAAGTATGGCCACTTGGAACAACAGTTAGAGAAATAACAGAACATAAGTCTACCTTGATAGAGCTGTTTGATCACCTCATAACTCCCAACTCTATGGAAGACAACAGGATTATGGCCTGGAAATATGATCAAGAGTGGGATTGTGCAGTCATAAAGAGATCATCCAGAAGGATTCAGTACTTCCATGATATAGAACCAGTCATGTGCATGCCTGAATGTGTCATCAGAGATCTACAAAGCCTAATCATCACTAACTACCCAATTCACCCAAGAGGAAGAGACTTCTCTGTATTTGTGGGTAAGTTAAAGACAAAATTCAGAGATGATGTGCTAAAAGAATCTAAGAGAGAGGATGATGAGCACAAAAGAAGTATAGAGAGGATGAAAAGATCAAAATCCAACTCCTCTGCATTGGTAGATGATGAGTTTTTAAAGAGGGTTGGATACAAAAACAGGAAGGAAGCAGCTATTAAAAGCTTTGATGGAAATCAATACACATATCCCATAACAAAATGGGGATATGTTGAGAAAACAAAAGAATTGGTGCTGCTGAGGAATGCAGAGAACAAGAGAGCTGACCGAATCAGGATCTTTGATCCAATGGAAATCAAGCTACTACATCCAAGCTACACTTCATACTTACATGACAATTCTTCCCAAAGCTGACTGATGAAAGAGCTTAGAATGATCTATGCCTACATTTTCATATGATTCAAGTGATTGAAAAACTACATGCAAAGCCATATAAGAGGAGAAGATATGAGTGTGGGCTGCTGAGAGGATCCAACATCACTGAAGTATCTGAGCTAAGGATCTCAGAGCAAGATGAGTTGGAGATCGTCCACAACAACAATGTATTGGAAACTCTCACAACAGAACAAGACATTTTGGGATTGAGCTATGAGACATTACAAAAGTTATGCAGAATGGAGATCAAGTACAAGTATGATGATCAAAAGGATGCAGTGTCTTATTTCAACAAGAAAATGGTGTCAAGGGTCAAGGAGCTTTTGGTTTTGAAGACCTGATTACAAGTGTCTAAGCCTAAGGGGGAGTATTGTTAGATCTAGGAATAATAGGTCTAGATCATTTTGTATAGGCTTAGAACTTTAATCAATACATCTAATGAATATTTGTAATTCATTATTTTGATGCATGCATTATGTTTATAAGTTAACCCATATGTGCGTTGATTTGTGTATGATTGCAGGTACAAACATTATACTTGGTCAATTTTTGAAATTGACTAAGTGTAAGAAACATCTACGGATGACCATTTTTGTTCTTCTGTAGATATCTTTCTTACAAGACATTCATCTGAAGATCTTCTACAGATGAATATGGGTATTCACTGATGAACAAACACCACACATGAAGAAACTGAAGGGAAGACTCCTTCGAAGAACAAAGTACCTTCGAAGAACAAAGTACCTTCGGAAGAACAAAGTACCTTCGGAAGAATAAAGTACCTTTGGAAGAACAAAGTACCTTCGGAAGAACAAAGTACCTTCAGAAGAACAAAATAGCTGCAGAAGAACAAAGTAGTTGTGGAAGAACCAGACACTTGTACTTATATCATACAAATGTTTCAAGTCAACCAGTCAATCACGGACTCCAAGAGATTCGTTGTTTCTTTAACAGAAACACGCGTGCCTATAAATATGAGTCCTAGGTTTCACATCAAAGAGACACAGAACAGATGGCGACAAAATACCATCACATAGTTTCTCACGATTAACACAAACCCTAGCCGCCGTCACATCAACACACCAAAAATCATAAACACAATCATAGCATAGAATTTTGTTAGCTATTATTATTATTTGATTCTTTGTAATCATTAATCAGTTTTAATGAATTACATTTGATTCAAAACATTATTATTTGAATATTTTTTATATCATTTGAGCGTATATTATTTATTTTCTGTGCTATCGATATTTATTAATTAATCAATTAAACAACAATTAATGATAATTCCGCGATCATTAATTCGAAACCAATCTTACACTGATAATTCCTGATTGTGATCATTGGATTCACACACCAAAGCTAGAAGAAGCCGGGCTAAGGCAGCCAGAAAAACTGCCAAGAAAGTGGCTGAATCAAAGCTGAAGATTGACCTGTAACACCTGGATATTTTTAAAGACCAGAAAGAAAGAATAAAAGTGTAGAAAAGAATGAAAACACAATTTAACCCAAATTGAGGTGCTAAATGTGTCAAAAGGACAAAAAAGTATAAAAGTTGGTACAAAAGTGGGCATGGCCGCCCACACTTTCTATACATCTCTTTTCATTCGGATTTTCTAGAGATAGAAAGGAGAAAAGCTGAATTTTTGGATTTTGAAGAAAGAAGAGAAAGAATTCAAATTTAAGGTAAGAATTCATTGTTTTAAGATGTTCTTGGCCGGCCTATGCCTCGGTTGTATGCTTATGTGTTTGTTTGTGTGTTCGGGTTGTATGATTTGGTGGGTTTTAGGTGGTTGAACTCATAGAACAATCAGGTTTGAAGAAGTTCATCCGGAAGTTTGTCAAAGGTGAGTTCTAGAACTCCCTTTTTTGCATGTTTTATATGATTTTGGGGCTAGAAATGCATGTATGAATGTTTTAATGAATGTGGGTTTTGTACCCGTATGTATGTGTATGTCATGTGGGTGGGTATGATTTGGGTGTTCTTGATGATATGATTGTGTATGTTCATGTGTTGTTGCTTAGGATGCTAGAACTAAGCTTAGAACATGAAGGGTTGATGAATTTGGGGACTGAATTATGTTGTTAGTGTAGGTTGGTTGCCCATGCGCCTGAAATATGGCCCATGCGCCCAACGGTTAGATTGCCTAAGTGTTCCCATTCACCTAGGATAGGCTGAAATTGACTAAGTGTCCATGTGCCTAGACTGCCCATGCGCCTAGGCACTCATGCGCCTGCATAGAGCCCATGTGCCTAGAAATGTCTGAAACGACTAAGTGTTGGGTCATGCGCCCCAATAGTGCCCATGCGCCCAGAACTTTTCCCATGCGCCTAAGTGTTCCCATGCGCCCAGAAGGCCATGCGTCTGTGTAGTGCCCATGCGCCCAAGACTTAGAATATTTTCTGAAATTTTGGGGAAAAAGTAAAGTGTTAGGCTTTGACTTGGGATGTTCCCGGGGGTGATGCAAGTTGACTTTATGAGGTTGAATGATGGGGTATGTGATGTGATGGATGATGTGATATGCGTGATGATGTGTGACGATGTTATGCTTATGTATGTTATGTTTCCTTATGTTCCTTATTACGTATTATGACGTGACTTTACATGGTGTGATTATGTTAATGAACGTAACGTATTATCTTAACGAAGCGGAAGATTTAAGATAATGGAAGTGGAACATAATGAATGAACGAATGAAAAGTCCGGCAAGCAAATGTAAGGAGTTTTACAACGCATGGAGAGTTGTTAGCTCAACTGTGTGTTTACAGCGTGCGATCTTGGCTAACCCTTAAGGGTTCACACACAGGGGGAGTTAGTCTATGTGACTACTCCATACGTGCGATATGTGCGATATGGGATCCTTGTCGCTAACCCTAGATGATATGGCTTTGTGCCCAAGAGGGGGGGGGGGGTTAAGCATACGATAGGATTTAGATAGAAGTGAAAGATAATAAATGTACGAAAAGTGCGATAAGTACGAAACGTGCGATACGTACGAAACGTGCGATGCGTACGAAACGAACGATGATGGAAGATAATAAATATTACCTTGATGTATGTACGATGTATGATCATGTGCGAAAGAAAGAAAATGTTTTAACGGATGGAGGGTAATATAATGTTTTTGTAAAACTAGAACTCACACAGCACGCTGAATTTTATGTGTTTCCAGTTGGCAGGTAATGGTTGCTGAGGATGGCATGGGGTGGCTACTTGGCTTGTTTTGGATGGCATCCAGTTTATGTTGCGACGATGTTTTTGCATTGTAATACGAACAAACAATGTTTTGTAACAATTATGAATGTTGTGTTATTTTGCAAAAGCAATTATGAAATGATTTTAAATTATTCCGCTGCTTTGATTAAGTAATTATATGTTTTATGTGTGATGATTGACCAGCTGTGAGCGTCCCGGGAACGAGGCCTTACAAGTTGGTATCAGAGCCAAAGTTTAAGTGAAATGGGTAAATATTTTCAAAAGAAACCTAAACTTAAACTAAGAATGGGACAAAAGGGAAGGGATGCCAGTCCGAGTGGCAACGTGCCATCAGGTATTTTCTTAATGTTAACCGGTATTACGTGCGCATGTTATTTGATCTGTTTGCCTTTAGTAGATTTAGATACTAATGTAGTCTGGATAGAAAATGCTTAGGGTATGAAGAGTAAAGTAAGTGGCTAATCACAACTGGCCACTGTAATTAGGGACTTACTATACTTGACATAAACTGAGCTATTACCTTGAATGACCGTGTTAGTACTTGAATCTTATAGCATGTTAGAGGATGGCTGGTGGTAGATCTTCGAAGGCTTCTCGAGGTGGAGGTTGTGGTGGACGTGGTGCTGGACCACGGGTCACGAGAAGAAGGCCTAGGGCTGAAGAGGTGGTGATGAGAGTGCTAATCTAAGGGCCTCGGTGAAGGAGGCTATGGTGGAAGAGGTTCACCAGGTCATCCAGATGATCCTGCCGTCTGTGGTGACCGAAGTGATCAAAGTTGTGTGAGAAGGCAAAAGGAAGGAGAGGAATAGGCCTACGGGAGAAAGGGAGCAACCCGGGACTATGACGGTTGTCTCCAATGATGATGAGGAGGAGGAGGTTGTGCCCGAAATAGCTCGGGGCTGCAACTATGGGGCATTTCAAAGATGCAAGCCCCTGACTTTTGATGGAAATGGCACTGCTACTGCTGCTCACCGGTGGGTGAGAGAGATGGAAGCTATTCATGATATCAGCTAGTACTGGGAGGATCAGAAGGTGAAGTTTGCCACCCATTCATTTGTGGACTCGGCTTTGTGCTGGTGGGACAATATCGTCCAAGCCGACAGTAGTAGGGAAATTGGAAGAATGAGGTGGCCAGAGTTGAAGAAATTGGTGATCGAGGAGTTCTGTCCTCACCGAGAGTTGGACAAGGTGGAGAGGGAGTTCCTGTAGCTGGAGGCGGGAACAATGACGCATCAGCAATACACCACCAAGTTTAACGAGATGGCACAGCTGGTACCGGATCAGGTGACGCCTCTGTCATGAAAGATCAAGAGATACATCCAAGTTTTGCTGGCAGATATCCACAGGCACATGATCACCGCCCGGCCTAGTACGTTTAGGTCGGTGGTTGATCTGGCGGGAAGGTTGTAAGATGAGCGGGAGGTGGTGGTGGCTGAGGTGAGCAAGAAAGGTGGTGGTGACTGGAATTGGAACGAGAAATGGTTTGGACGTGGCAGAGCTGCTCCAAACAATAAGGTTGCGAAGGTGGGTGACCGGCGTGTGATCACACCCGGTGCAGGGTCAAAGAGATGTGGTAAATGCGGGAAGGAGCATTTGGGAGAATGCAAATGGGGATCAAACATTTTCTTCAAATGTGGGAAGCCTGGTCATATGGCGAGAGAGTGTGGGGTCGTAAGGTGTTATAACTGTGGAGAAAACGACTATCTGAGCAGGGATTGCAAGAAGCCGAGGGCGGAGAGTTCTGGGGCAAGGAAGAAGATCATGACCGAGGGGCAGTGGGTGAGCGCTAGGGCATTCACGATAACTCAGGAGGAGGTTAGGACGGACCCCGATGTTGTGTCGGGTACTTTTCTAGTAAACCAGACTCTTGCTTTTGCTTTATTTGATTCTGGTGCTAGTAAGAGTTTTATTTCTGTTGCTTTCTGTGCTAAATTGCCTGTTAGTAGTAGGAGTATAGATAAGCCCTTCGATGTAGAAACTACCATAGGTAAGTCTACCAGGATTGTTAATCTGATAGAAGGTTGTGACATAGAACTAGAAGGTCATAAGTTTCCTGCTAGACTGTTTGTTGTTAGGATCAGTGATCTAAGTTTGATCAATTAGAGTTGAATCACAGCGGAATTAGAGCAAGAATTAACCAAATATAGCAAGAACACAATAAATATTCAATGGAACAGTACACGGTTATATAGAAATAGGGTTTTCTGCAAAGGGATAATAACATTCATGCACACATGCTTCGGTATGGCGGCTGCTAGGTTTTCCTAAGCTGCACAATTACAATTAGGTCAGCATTCCTTATATAAAGGAATGTGACGTCTGCTGATGTCACTTGATAGTGACGTCTAACAGAATTATTACAAACTACTGAAAGTAAGCAAACTACTGAGAATGTTCACAACAACTGAGAACATCTCAGAGTATTCTAAGTACACGAAGAAACATAAAACTACTGAAACTACAAGTACAGAAAAGAAAATACAACTACTGAAAGGAAACCATCACAACTACTGAAGAGGTCTTCTTCAGCTGTTGTGACAATCATCTGAAACTTGGTCTTCAGTCTTTGTCTTCAGCTCTTTCACTTCAGACTTTGTCTTCAGCTCTTTAGCTTCAGACTTTGTCTTCAGCTCTTGTCTTCAGACTTTGTCTTCAGCTCTTTCACTTCAGACTTTGTCTTCAGCTCTTTCACTTCAGACTTTGTCTTCAGACCTTGTTATCAGCTGATGTCTTCAGCTGTTGCAGACTACTTCAGTTGTTGTAATGTCCGTGGGACTTAAAGGTTTTTCTGATCAGGCTCATTGGTTCTTTTGGTCCAACAAACTCCCCCTGAACCAATGCAGCCAAAACCTTTAAGCTTATTGAGGTCCCACTTATTCTTGGCAGAAACACTCTCTTGATCAGCTTTAGAGATATCGGATAAGCACAGGCCAGGGAACAGGTTTCAGTAGATGTGAATGTCAAAGGATGGAAGGGAACTCTGTCTTGGGGAACTGGACACAGAGCCGTTATCCCAACCATGAAACCTACTTCCCATTGATGAGTCTATAAGACTCTCTGACGTAGGCCTCAAGGAGAACAACTTGTTCCTCCTTAGTGAGTTCTTCTGCTTCTCCTTCGAAGAAGAACTCTGGGCCATAGTACTCTGATAAGTACTTTATCGTCTTTCCATTTTTCAACTCAACAGTTGTTATCTCTCTGTAAGCAAATTCATCTGGGTGAGTCCCTTCTAATAACAACTGGAGTTCATTTTTCTTGATCTCTTCAAGCCTCTTGTATAACAACCCCTTCTTGACCATTTTGTTCTCCATTAGAGTTTGAGGGGTCATCTTTGACTTGTAGGCTCTCTTGAAGTCTTCAAGTATTTCCCAGGGTGAGACTACAATGGCCAACATAATAGCAGCATCTATGGTCTTTCTCACTTGGCCATTGTATCTACTTGGTATGGATTTCTTATGAATTCTAGAACTAACCCTGGGGTCTGGCCAAATCCTTACTCTCTCCTTTTGATATTGAAAGGTATACCTGAGAGCATACAGCCTTTGAGCGTGTTTCTTCATGGCTTGTATAGATGATGACTGAGGAAACTCTTTGTCAATCATCTTCAAAAGTTGCTCATCGTGCTGTTTTGCTGTTCTTCTTCTTCAATCTTAACTTTCACCATTTGCCTCTGAAAGTCTGGTGTGATCATTTGTTGACTTCTGGGCTCAGGTAATTTTAGAACAGCAGAGATTGGCAGACTATCTTCTTCATCATCATCTTCTTCTTCTTCTACCATCCTCAACACCCTTCTCCTCCTTCTGGGTGCATCACTGGATGTGGTTTGAGGTGGTTTTTGGGGTAAGGGAGTTGGTTTTGAGGGTTGAGTTGATTTGGAGAGTTGTGGGGTTGGTTGTTTTTGAGAGGGAGTTTGGGAAGGCTGATCTAGCATTTTTATGGTGAGTTTGGCTTTGGAAAGCTTGGCCATATCAGTTCTCTTCCCAGCACCTGCTTCATCTAGTGCTTCGATAATAACCCCTTATTGAATGCTTCAGAAGTACAGATTCTGGTGGTTATTGCCAGAATACTGTCTCTGGTCCATGATTTAATCTCAATTAATGATCTTCCCAAGTATTTTGCAGTAAACCTGATCATTATTTCCAACCTCTCCCTTTCCATCACACTATAACTGGCCCATTTTTCTTGTATCTCTTCAATCTCCAGCCTTCTGATCTCAGTGTCTAATGTGGCTGTATCAAAGCCCTGTCTGAAGAGTTGATCTATTATTCTGTCCATTGATCTGCTGTGAGCTTCATCAGCTTCTTTGACCAGATCTTCCAATGATTTCTCTTCATCAGGCTTTTGAGTTTCAGCACTTTTCTTTCTTTTGTATGTGATCAGCTGTTTTTCCTTTTCTTTTTCTTGTTGTTTCTCCTCTTCCACTCTCTTTCTCTTTCTTTCTTTCACTGCCTTAGACTCCCCCTTTTTGGGTGCATTGGGTTCAGGGGTTTGAATGGCAGAAAGCTTCTTTTGCACAGCATCATCAACAAGTGTTTTAGATTGAGGAGATCCTCTCATCAATGGCTTTATGCACAATCTCATTGATGATGGGAGTGATGAGAGGTAAGGAATTTGAAAGGTAGCAACCATCTGCTCAGAGGGGTTCTGTCCCTGAGAGGTGGTGCCAAAAACAGTGGCTGGTGGCTCAGTTGAGTGTAGTGGCTGAGTGTTTGGTAAACCTTCAGATGAAGGTGCCATCTGTGGGTTTATTGGGGCAGATGGACTTTGATCCTGAGACATTTTGGCAAGCAGTTCTTTGAGTCTGCTCACCTCAGCCTCAAGGATTGTGTTATGGGCTAAAACATCAAAGAAAAAGCCCAGGTCATCATCAGTCTTTGCTGAATCATCTGACCTCCTGATTGAATCAGGATGTACATGCCCTGAGTGTAGATCAGTTGTAGCATGTGCCCCTTGTTCTTGGTTCTGGGGACTTCCTGCCTCAGGACTGAGTCCTTCATCGGCAGTTGCCTCTGGTGAGGTCTTAGAGATGTTACCAACTTCATCCTGTTCATTTGCTGAATCAGTAGAAGTGGCAGCCTCACCAGATGTTCTAACCTCCTCCTCTACACGGGGAGATTGAACATTATAACCCCTGTGCTGTGGGTTATCAGCAGCATTTTGGTCCTCTTCCTCAGCTGTTGAGGTTCTCCCCATTGTAATTGGTGTCTGGGGAGGAGGAGAGGAATGCAGCTGACTCAACACTTGTGCAACAATAAATGTTGGGCTTTGAGGGGCGGTTGCATTTGGAGATAGGTTTGAAGCAGATTGCACCCGGGGTGACTGGTGCTCTTCAATGGTAACCTTCTCAATTGAGATAGGTTCCAGCATTGTGGTATCCCCAATTATGGTTGCATCAGGATCCTGTTGAGAGGATGCCTGAGCGGCTAGGGCTGGTGGAGTCTTTGACACTACTGGGGGGTTAGAACCAGTAAGTGTTTCCTGTATTGGTGTTACAGGGGCATCCTCAGGGGACTCATCTCCCTGAGTAGCCTTTTTGGGCTTTTTTTTGGTTTTGGGTTTGGTGGGGACTTTGGATCTGGAAGTGGAGGCTGTGGGTTCCCGCTGCTTGGGTTTGAGCAGCCGGGCAGCCCCTTTCATTGTAGGGTCAGAGTTGTGCCTGGAGTATACTTCAGGCAATACAGCCGGAGCAGGGACTCCAAGGCCAACAAGGCCGTCTGATTTTAGCTGTGTTAAAATTATGGCCATGAGAAACCTGGGATATAATATCCATCTGTTTGCCACAGGTTTCAAGGCCAGATCCTTTAGTTCCATAAACACTATCTCAGAAAAATTTAAAGTTTGTCGTTCAAAGATAGAGTATAATACCTGTTGCCATCGGGAAGACATCTGATCCCATGAGGAGGTTTTTGGTGCAAGGCAGACATTCACCATGTGGAATATAAGACGTTCAGCATCATGGAAGTGCTTCTTCAGAATGGTGGTAGCACTTAAGTCTCCTTCATACCCGTTGTTGATGAAAGACATATCGGTTGTGCCTTTCGGGTATTCTGTGACACAGGTGGCATCATGTAGATCTAGGGTTTGTCGAATGATGTCCGGAGTGATGACCACCTGTTTCTGGTTGACCAACGACTGGAGAGTGATTTGGCTATCATTCTCACTAGTTTGCACAGAGACGTTGGTCCAGAACTGGCTTAGGGAATCGGGGTATATGGTAGGATTCAGAAGAAACGCGGTTCGGTACTGGGAATCTACCATAAGATCGATGGCGTTATCAAATTTGTTCCAGAAGGCCGATTTCGAGAGGTAGGCAACACAGTTGTGTCTGGGTTTGAGTTTCATGGTCGCCATTGTTGAGAGAGTGAAGGACGGAAAACGGCTAATGAAACGTTTGAAAGTATGTTTAGGTATTTATAGGGTAAGAAAAGGCTGATATAAAACGACTGAAAGTGTTGGTGCTGTCATCAGTTGTTTGAAAACAACTGAAGACCTGGTTTTAACTTTCAGAAGTTGTAACAACTGAAGACTTGGTATTAGTCATCAGTAGTTGTGAAACTATTGAAGACATGGTTTTGGCTTCAGGTGTTGTAACAACTGAAGACTTGGTGTTAGTCATCAGTAGTTGTGAAACTACTGAAGACATGGTTTTGGCTTCAGTTGTTTGAAGTGAAGCAGCAGTTGTAGAAACAACTGAAGAGAAAAATTTCTCATCAGCTGTTGTCGTCAATTCTTAGCTCATCAGCTGTTTCATTCTGACCTCGACACTTCATCAGACTTGTCTGAGTTTCAGACGTTTCATTGGTCATCAGTACTTATCTGTTATACTGACATCAGTAGTTGTAACTACATCAGTAGTTGTAACCACATCAGTTCTTTTCAACAAATAGAGTACTTCAGTACTTTTAAGTAATTTAGTCTTCAGTAGTTATGAAAACTACTGAGGATAAAAGAACTTATCAGTACTTATTTGTGACAATAGTATACGAATGCTCATCAGTACTTGTTGACTGAGATCATCAGTAGTTGTCACTTATTCTAGCTGCAGCATACCAAGCCTTAACACTAGGTTTTGGAAAGTTGAACTGTCCAAAGGCTTAGTAAATATGTCTGCAAGCTCATCAGCACTAGGAACAAACTTTGGATCAATCAGACCTTTTTCAAAACAATCCCTAATAAAATGGTGTCTGATCTCAATATGTTTGGTCCTAGAGTGCTGGACTGGATTCTTGACAATACAAAGAGCTGAAGCACTATCCATTAGTAATGGAGTCTTAGTCTCTGTAATGCCATAATCCAGTAATTGATTCTGAAGCCAGAGTACCTGAGATGTACAACTTGCAGCAGCAATGTACTCGGCTTCAGCAGTGGATGTAGCAACAGATGTTTGTTTCTTACTCTGCCAAGAAACCAAACAGTTGCCTAGGAATTGACATCCACCAGAAGTTGATTTTCTAGTTAATTTACACCCTGCATAGTCACTATCAGAAAAAGCAACTAATTTGCAAGAGTGCCCAGTGGAATACCAAAGACCTAGAGATTGAGTACCTTGCAGATATCTAAAGATCCTCTTGACTGCAATCAAATGAGACTCTTTAGGAGCAGCCTGAAATCTAGCACAAACACAAGTTGCAAACATAATATCTGGTCTAGAAGCTGTTAAGTACATCAAGGACCCAATCATACATCTGTAAAGTGTTTCATCAACAGCTTTACCTTTCTGATCTGCATCCAGTTGTGTGGTGCTGCACATGGGAGTAGAACAGGGCTTACAGTGTTGTAAATCAAACTTTGCCAAAAGACTTTTTGTGTATTTTGACTGATGAATGAAAGTTCCATCAGCCTTTTGTTTGATTTGCAAACCTAGAAAGAACTGTAATTCTCCCATGGCACTCATTTCGAATTTTTGTTGCATCAACTTTGTAAATGCATCACACAACTGTGGATCAGAGGAAGCAAAAATAATATCATCAACATAAATTTGAACAAGGAGCTTATGCTGACCCACTTTCTTAATGAACAAAGTTTTATCTATGGAGCCTCTAGTGAAATTATTCTGAAGAAGAAATTTGACAGTGTTTCATACCAGGCTCTAGGAGCTTGTTTCAACCCATAAAGAGCCTTATCAAGTTTATACACCCAATCAGGATGTTTATTATCCTCAAAACCTGGTGGTTGACACACATAAACCTCTTCTTTTATTTTACCATATAAAAATGCACTTTTGACATCCATTTGAAAAACTTTAAGATTGTGGAATGCAGCATAGGCTAAGAACAATCTAATTGCCTCCAGTCTGGCTACAGGGGCAAAGGTTTCATCATAATCAATACCTTCTTCTTGTGAAAACCCCTGGACAACCAGTCTGGCCTTGTTCTTGACAATTTGCCCATTTTCATCTGTTTTATTCCTAAACACCCATTTAGTGCCTATTGCACACTTACCTGGGGGTAGAGGAACCAGTTCCCACACTTGCTGCTTTTTGAACTGAAGAAGCTCAAGCTGCATGGCATCAACCCATCCATTGTCTCTTAATGCAATATGATAGTTCTTTGGCTCTTGCTGACTGATGAAAAGAGCATAGAAGCAGAAGTTGGACAATTGACTTCTAGTTGAGACACCAGCATTGATATCACCAATGATTTGAGACGTTGGGTGATTCTTCAGCTCTTGATACACTATGAGATCTGTGCAAGTGTTTGTAGCACGCTCAGCAGCAACAGATGTTGATCCAGATTCTTGAAACCAAGTGTTAGATGGCAGGTCAAATGAAGTAGAGGATTCAGAAATCTCATCAGCATTTGTTGTGGATGGTGCTACTGAAGCTACAGGAACATCAAGTTGAGTAGACTCAGGCAGTTGATCACTAAACTTGAATAGGTGAGTACTGGGATCATCATGAACATCAGTACCACCAGATGGATGACTAGCTGCAGAAGGTGATGAATTCACATGATCTGCAACAGCTGGAGGCTGATAAGGAACATATTGCAGTATGTCCAGATCAAACAACTCCACAGGGTTTTGTGGGATTTTGTCCTTAGGAGATTCATTGAACTTCACATGCAAGGTTTCTTCAACCATCTTTGTTCTACAGTTGAACACTCTGTAAGCCTTGCAAGTGGATGAGTACCCAACAAAATACCCTGCATCCACCTTAGAATCAAACTTTTGGAGTTGATCCTTTGTGTTGAGAATGTAACAAGGACACCCAAATGCTCTGAAGAATGAAATTAGAGGAGCCAAATGATGTAGAACTTCATAAGGAGTCTTCATCAACCTCTGATTCACTAAAGCTCTATTTTGCACATAGCATGCTGTGTTGACAGCTTCAGCCCAAAAGGTCAGTGGCAAACCAGAGTCAGCCAACATGGACCTTGCAGCTTCAATTAGGGTCCTGTTCTTTCTCTCCACTACTCCATTTTGTTCTGGAGTCCTTGGATGCTATACTGCCTCTTGATTCCTTTTGAAAGGTAGAAATCATCAAGTGTATGGTTTCTAAATTCAGTTCCATTATCACTTCTTATACACTTGACTGATAGGGAATACTGCTTCTCAACATACAACACAAAGTTAATAATTGTCTGAGCAGCCTCATCCTTTGAATGCAAGAAGAAGGTCCATACAAATCTGGAGTAATCATCCACAATTACCAGACAGTATTTCTTCTTTGCCATGCTCATTACTCTCACAGGACCAAAGAGATCCATGTGCAGTAATTGCAAGCAGGCAGTGGACTTTGGTTCTTCTATAGGAGGGAATGAGACTTTGTGTTGTTTTCCTTTTAAACAAGCAGTGCAGGTTTCATCACAGAGGAACTCCTTTATTGGTAGACCTCTTACTAAACTATTGTGGATCAGCTGATTCATGTTTTTGAGATTAACATGACCCAGCCTTCTATGCCACAGTTTAGATTCCTGAGGAGAGGCCTTGGAGAACAGGCAAGGATGACCTTTTAACGCAATCTTCTTTGACAAATCCAAGGCATATACTCTTCCTATCCTGTTGGCCTTCAGGAGAGTATGTTCATCCAATACCTTGTCAATCAGCCTCAGAACTTTGGAAGACAGAATCCGGCAGTTCTGGCTTGTGAAAAGTGCAACATGCCCTTTATCACACATCTGACTGACACTCAGTAGATTATACTTGAGATTCTCCACATGGTTAACATCATCAAATCTGATTTCTCCATTTGACACAAATCCTTTCCCGATGATGTAACCCTTAGCATCATTTCCAAATGAGACAAATCCCTTCTTTCCTTGAGAGTAGTCATTAAGAAGAGAACTGCTCCCAGTCATATGCATAGATCCTCCACTGTCTACATACCAGATGCTTCTTTGGCATGCTGAAGAACCCTGCATTTATCATAAGAAACTAGTTAGCTTTAGAGACCCAAACCTTTTTGGTTTTGGGTCTGTTTTCATCAACAGATTTAACCATAACTTGTTTCTCATGATTAACAGCTGATGAAGGTGGAGATGGTGCTGAAATGGAATTCTTAGATTTGGGCTTGGATTTCCTTTTCAGTGGTTTGATCACAGGTGCATCTAGTTGGTTAACTCTCCCCAACAAATGCTGAACCATCATAACAAGTTGTGTCTGATTTGTTGCTAAAGCCTTCAGCTCATTTGACACATCAGTACTTGTTTTTGATGAGTTCCTGTGACCCACCATTTCCTCCTTGAAATTCACAGACTTCGTCTGATGTTTATCATGAGGAACACTATCAGCTGTTTTCTGATAAACCCCATCCTTCTTTTTGGATTTTGGTGAGGCCTTGGGTTTATCAGTTTGAGATGACTGTGGTACAAACTTGGTTTCAAACTCATTTTTCATTTTATTTATCTCTTCTTTAATGAGCTTATCTCTGTTGAGTTTGGAACCCTTTTTGTACCAGCATTCATCAGATAGATGATTGAATTTACCACATATTTCACATGGCTTATTCTTCATCTTGGATTGATCAACTGCTGAAGTGGAAACTACTGAAGGTGTGATCTTCAGTACTTTCCTCCTTTCAGTACTTGTGTTAAGTACTGAAGGATCGGTAACAACTGAAGACTTGTTCTTCAGCTGTTCTCTATCCGTCCTGAAAGACCGTATGATAGATTCCTCAGCAGTTGTTAATCCTTTTATTTCATCAGATTTGAAATGCTTTTCAGATGTTGTGACTTGCCCTTCAGTACTTGGAGTACTTTGAGGAACAACATCTGAATTTCTCAGCTTCATGTGTTTATCAGCATTTAAACCATCAGGCAATTGATTTGCTGAGATCTTAACACTGACTTCATCCTCTAATTTTGTATTATCATTTGAGGATGAATCACATGATGATGTGGTTTGGAAATTACTTTCACCTTCAGATTTTACTATTGATTTTGAAGTAAAATCAGTAGGTGGTGCAGTATGATTGTAACCTATTCCAAACTTCACATTTGAAGCTGTTTGCTTGCTGAGAAGCATTTCAAATCCCTTGCAGGATGTTACCCATCGGTCACACTCAACTTGGGTAGCTGCAAGTGTCTCTTTGAGACTTCTGTGGTTCTCGAGTATGACCTCTACCTTAGCCTTTTCATCATTAAGTTGGCATTTAAGCTTGTAAATCTCATCATCTTTGTCATTAAGTGCAGACACATACTCATCTTTTCTTTTGGAAATAGTTTTCTCAAGCTCAAGATTTTGATTGATTAAAGCTACATTTGCCTCTCTAATAGAGACAAAGGCAGCTATGCATGATTCAGAACATAACTTGGCTTTAGCCTCAGAAGATATCTGGGTTACCTGTGAAGATGAAGCATCTGAGCAGGAACCCTCAGTAGACTCCAGGGCCATGAGAGCAAGATTCCCAAAAGGATGTTCACCACCATGTTGACCAGCACCAGCAGATAATTGCTCATTGAAACCAGAAAGATCATCTGGTAAGCTGCTCCAGTCAACAACTCCTGGTGTGAAGAAGCTGTGATGAGGTTGAGATTGTGATGGAGATGGTTGAGGCTCAGGTAGGGCTTGAGGTTGTTGTGCTATAGGGACATGAACTGGATTTGGCTGTGGCATGTAATAGCAGGGATAAGGATATGGCATTGGACCCTGAGGGACAAAGTATGCAGGAGATTGAGGTTGTGAGTGATGACCAGAACTAGCAGGATGTTGCCCTTTGTTTTGTGAACTATTGCTTGGAAAGGTCACAAAGGGTGCAGAGGAGTTAGATCCAGTTGATCTACACTCTCTTGCAAAGTGCCCAAGCCTGTGGCATTTGTGACACCTCAACTTACTCTTGTCAAAACCAACTTTGGTTTTGCCAGAGAGTCCTGGAAATTTCCTACCAGTTCTCTTGTAGAACTTTTGAGATCTGATATTGATCAAGGCCATTTGGCTCAAAATATCCATCTCTTCTAAATCATCATCAGCAATACCCTGCAAATCATCCATGATAAAGCATAAATTATCACTATTACACCCAGAATGACTGTCAACACCAACAAATGCATGATCAGAACTGTTTGAAGAGAAATCTATATGCTCATCATAATGACTTTCTGATCCAGCATATTCTGACTCATGACCGACCAAGGCAGTGTTACCTGGTACAAAGTCATCAGAGAGCTTTCCTGATGATGCCAGTTTCCTTTTCTGCTCTATCTCTCTTTCAAATGTAAGCAGTTTCCCATGGAGTTGGGTGAGAGATAGGCTATCCAGATTTGCACTGGAGCGTAGGACAATGGTGTATGTGTCCCATCTCTCAGGCAGTGATCTGAGGAATCTGTTGTTCATCTGGCTGTTAGTATACTCATGCTTGACCATTTTCAGCTCAGAGATCAAGCAGGAGAAACGCTCAAACTGTTGAGTCAGTGTCTCACCCTTCCTATGAGAGAATGTCTCATATTGTTGGGCGAGGATTTCTCTGTTGTTTGCTAAGACCTCATCAGTTCCTCCGAATTGTTCCTTCAAAGCATTCCAGAGGTCATGAGCAGTTTCATGATGCATAAGCCCAGAATAGATTTCATTCGGCAGTGCCATGGCCAGAATTCCATGGGCTTTAGCATCAATCTCAAACAGTTTACGATCTTCATCTGAGTATTGCTCCTTCTTCTTCGGAACCATTTGATTGGTCTCCGGATTGTTCACCATAGGCTTGTGTGGACCGTGAACCACAGATGTCCAACAACCTGAACTGTTAACAGACAGGTGATGGAGCATTCTTCGTTGCCATATGTTATACTCACTCCTAACCAGCATCGGAGGCTTGGTTGAGGAGCCAGTATTGTGAGGATCATTAGATGGAGTAGTCATTCTCAGATTCAAACCAAATCAATTAAGTTTCAAAAGATTTAGCACAAAAACACAACAAACTTAATAAGAACCAAGAAGAAACTCAAATTAAATAACCAGAAGCAGCAGAAAATCAATCTTTATAACCAATTCTTGCACATATGCTAATTCGATCAAACTATAGATATCAAAATAGCAGTTTCAATGATCAATTGTTAAACCGATCAATGATTAACTCGCTCTGATACCATTTGTTAGGATCAGTGATCTAAGTTTGATCAATTAGAGTTGAATCACAGCGGAATTAGAGCAAGAATTAACCAAATATAGCAAGAACACAATAAATATTCAATGGAACAGTACACGGTATATAGAAATAGGGTTTTCTGCAAAGGGATAATAACATTCATGCACACATGCTTCGGTATGGCGGCTGCTAGGTTTTCCTAAGCTGCACAATTACAATTAGGTCAGCATTCCTTATATAAAGGAATGTGACGTCTGCTGATGTCACTTGATAGTGACGTCTAACAGAATTATTACAAACTACTGAAAGTAAGCAAACTACTGAGAATGTTCACAACAACTGAGAACATCTCAGAGTATTCTAAGTATACGAAGAAACATAAAACTACTGAAACTACAAGTACAGAAAAGAAAATACAACTACTGAAAGGAAACCATCACAACTACTGAAGAGGTCTTCTTCAGCTGTTGTGACAATCATCTGAAACTTGGTCTTCAGTCTTTGTCTTAGCTCTTTCACTTCAGACTTTGTCTTCAGCTCTTTAGCTTCAGACTTTGTCTTCAGCTCTTGTCTTCAGACTTTGTCTTCAGCTCTTTCACTTCAGACTTTGTCTTCAGCTCTTTCACTTCAGACTTTGTCTTCAGACCTTGTTATCAGCTGATGTCTTCAGCTGTTGCAGACTACTTCAGTTGTTGTAATGTCCGTGGGACTTAAAAGGTTTTTCTGATCAGGCTCATTGGTTCTTTTGGTCCAACATTTGTGATGACCTTAGGCGGGTTTGACGTAGTCTTAGGAATGGATTGGTTGGTGGACTACGAGGCGAACATTGTGTGTCGCAAGAAGAAGATTCGGTTGACTGCGCCTGACGGGAGTTCGGTGACGATTCACAGTGACAGAGTCACTACGATTCCGAAGGTGATTTCCATGGCGGTGGCGGGAAAGTGCATGAGACGTGGATGTAGTGCCTACTTGGCCTACTTGAAGGATGTGGATACGTTAACACCACAACTGTCCGATGTACCGGTTATGTGTGACTTTCCAGACGTGTTTCCCGAAGACTTACCAGGTGTGCCACCGGACCGCGAGATCGAGTTCCAGATTGACTTGATACCAGGTGCCCAGCCTGTTGCTAAGGCGCCGTATCGGTTGGCCCTCTCTAAGATGAAGGAATTGATGGAGCAACTGCAAGAGTTGCTCGATAAGGGGTTATTTAGACCGAGTATCTCTCCTTGGGGTGCTCCGGTATTATTTGTCATGAAGGACGGTAGTATGAGGATGTGTATAGACTACCGTGAGTTGAACAAGTTAACGGTGAAGAATCGGTACCCACTACCAAGGATTGATGACTTGTTCGATCAGCTCCAAGGTACCGGTTGGTTCTCGAAAATAGACCTTTGATCTGGTTACCATCAGTTGAAGGTGAAGGAGCAAGATATTCCTAAAACAGCTTTTCGCACGCGTTATGGACATTACGAGTTCCTCGTTATGTCGCTTGGTTTGACCAACACACCAGCTGCTTTTATGGACTTGATGAATCGAGTGTGTCGGCCGATGTTGGATAAGTTAGTGATTGTGTTTATCGACAATATCTTGATTTTTTTGAAGAGCGAAGAAGAGCATGCCGGTCACATTCGGGAGGTGTTAGAGACATTGAGGAAGGAGATGTTGTATGCTAAGTTCTCCAAGTGCGTGTTTTGGTTTTGCGAAGTTCAGTTCTTGGGTCATGTGGTGAATCCTGAAGGGATTATGGTAGACCCGGCAAAGGTGAAGCGGTGATGCAATGGAAGTCTCCAAAGACGCCATCCGAGATCCGTAGTTTCTTGGGGTTGGCGGGATATTATAGGAGATTCATCCAAGACTTCTCGAAGATAGCTTCTCTGTTGACAAAGCTGACCAGAAAGGATGTGAAGTTTGTGTAGGGTCAAGATCAAGAGAATGCTTTTGAGGAGTTAAAGATGAGGCTGACGCAAGCTCCAGTTTTATCTTTACCCGAATGAAGCGAGGACTTGGTAGTCTACTTCGATGCTTCTTACTCGGGGTTGGGTTGCGTGTTGATGCAGTGAGGGAAGGTTATAGTTTATGCAGACCGACAGTTGAAAGTCCATGAGGTTAATTACCCTACTCATGACTTGGAGCTAGCAGCTGTGGTCTTTACACTAAAGATTTGGAGGCACTACCTGTACGGGACGAAGTGCAAAATCTTCACAGACCACAAGAGCTTGAAGTACTTCTTTGAGTAGAAAGATTTGAATATGAGATAGAGGTGATAGTTGGAGCTCATAAAGGATTATGATTATGAGATCCATTACCATCCGGGCAAGGCCAATGTGGTGGCAGATGCCCTTAGCCGAAAGGAGAGGCCTGAACCGATTCGGGTGAAGGCTTATCAGTTAGTGATGACCTCCGATGCGATGAAGCATGTCAAAGAGTTTCAAGATAAGGCGTTGAAAGAAGATCATCTAAACTCTGAAAGGATGAAAGGACTAGTCGCGGAGTTGGGTGAAAACACACTCGGTGTTAGAACCCGATTCAGACGAATGTGGATTCCTTGTTATGGGGATTTACGAGGCAAGATCATGGATGAAGCTCATAAGACTCGATACGCCATTCATCCCGGTGCTACAAAGATGTAACAAGATATGAAGAAAGATTATTAGTGGCTGGGTATGAAGCGCGATGTAGCGGAGTATGTGAGTAAGTGCCTTACTTGCTTGCAAGTGAAGGTTGAGCACCAGAAGCCATATGGGAAGATCCAACCTTTGGATATACCCGAGTGGAAGTGGGAGCATATCACCATGGATTTTATCATGATGTTACCGCGTACCGCGAAAGGGTATGACGCCATATGGGTGATAGTTGATCATTTGACGAAGAGTGCCCACTTCCTAGTGATCCATGAGACATATTCATCCGAGAGGTTGGGCGATCTATTCATAAAGGAGATGGCGACTCGTCATGGTGTACCGGTGTCTATTGTGTCTGATGGTGACACCCGGTTTACATCCAAATTTTGGAAGAAATTCCACGATGCAATGGGGACAAGGTTACACATTAGCATGGCTTATCATCCATAGACGGATGGTCAGTTGGAGAGAACCATTCAGATGCTAGAAGATATGCTTCAGGCATGCGTCATTGATTTTGGAGGAAGTTGGGATGACCACTTACCGTTAGCTGAGTTCTCATATAACAAGAGTTATCATCCCAACATTGGTATGCCCCCTTATGAGATGCTATACGGTAGGAGGTGTAGGACACCCGTTTGTTGGGGTGATATTGGTCAGAAGGAGTTAGGAAGTATCGAGGTGATTGAGGCTACGACTGAGAAGCTTGAAAAGATTAAAGCCCTTATGAAGGCAGCCAAAGACAGGCAAAAGTCATATGCTGACAAGAGACGCAGGCCGATTGAGTTCAAGGTGGGAGATAGAGTTATGTTGAAAGTCTCGCCTTGGAAGGGTATCATTCGGTTCCGAAAGCGGGGCAAGTTGAGCCCAAGGTACATAGGGCCTTTTCGAATCATTGCTCGAGTAGGAGAGG
Source organism: Flaveria sonorensis (assembly GCA_025506505.1). Lineage (NCBI taxonomy): Eukaryota > Viridiplantae > Streptophyta > Magnoliopsida > Asterales > Asteraceae > Flaveria > Flaveria sonorensis. Next base: position 56,024,497 of record CM046433.1, on the reverse strand, counting down.
TGGCCTATAGGTTGGAACTACCTGATGAGTTAAGTGGAATTCACCCGACATTCCATGTATCTCATCTGCGGAAGTGTTTAGTCGATGAAGATATGGTTGTACCAATGGAAGATATTGAAGTTGATGAACAGCTCAATTATATGGAGCATCCAGTGGCGATCATCGATCGCAAGGAGAAGAGGTTAAGGAATAAAGTGGTTCCCCTTGTGCGTGTACAGTGGAAGCACATGAAGGGATCCGAGTCTAAGTGGGAGACTGAAGAAGTGATGAGGCAGCATTACCCACATCTGTTCAGGGACGAAACCTATATAAGGGGGGTGGACTTGTAACACCGGATATTTTTAAAGACAAGAAAGAAAGAATAAAAGTGTAAAAAAGAATGAAAACACAATTTAACCCAAATTGAGGGGCTAAATGTGTCAAAAGGACAAAAAAGTATAAAAGTTGGTACCAAAGTGGGCATGGCCGCCCACACTTTCTGTACATCTCTTTTCAATCGGATTTTCTAGAGAGTGAAAGGAAAAGAGCTGAATTTTCGGATTTTAACGAAAGAAGAGCAAGAATTCGAATTTAAGGTAAGAATTCATTGTTTTAAGATGTTCTTGGCCGGCCTATGCCTCAGTTGTATGCTTATGTGTTTGTTTGTGTGTTCAGGTTGTGTGATTTGGTGGGTTTTAGGTGGTTGAACTCATAGAACAATCGGGTTTGAAGAAGTTCATCTAGAAGTTTGTCAAAGGTGAGTTCTAGAACCCCCTTTTTTGCATGTTTTATATGATTTTGGGGCTGGAAATGCATGTATGAATGTTTTTATGAATGTGGGTTTTGTACCCGTATGTATGTGTATGTGTGAATGTGGGTGGGTTATGATTTGGGTGTTCTTGATGACATGATTGTGTATGTTCATATGTTGTTGCTTAGGATGCTAGAACTAAGCTTAGAACATGATGGGTTGATGAATTTCAGGACTGAATTATGTTGTTAGTGTAGGTTGGTTGCCCATGCGCCTGAAATATGGCCCATTCGCCCAACGGTCAGATTACCTAAGTGTTCCCATGCACCTAGGATAGGCTGAAATTGACTAAGTGTCCATGCGACTAGACTGCCCATGCGCCTAGGCACTCATGCGCCTTCATAGTGCCCATGTGCCTAGAAATGCCTGAAACTACTATGTGTTGGGTCATGCGCCCCAATAGTGCCCATGCGCCCAGAACTTTTCCCACGCGCCTAAGTGTTCCCATGCGCCCAGAAGGCCATGCGTCTGCGTAGTGCCCATGCGCCCAAGACTTAGAATATTTTCTGAAATTTTGGGGAAAAAGTAAAGTGTTAGGCTTTGACTTGGGATGTTCCCGGGGGTGATGCAAGTTGACTTTATGAGGTTGAATGATGGGGTATGTGATGTGATGGATGATGTGATATGCGTGATGATGTGTGATGATGTTATGCTTATGTATGTTATGTTTCCTTATGTTCCTTATTACGTATTATGACGTGACTTTACGTGGTGTGTTTATGTTAAGGAATGAAAAGTCATACAAGCTAATGTAAGGAGGTTCACAACTCATGAAGAGTTGTTAGCTCAACTATGTGTTTATAGCGTGCGATCTTGGCTAACCCTTAAGGGTTCACACACAGGGGGAGTTAGTCTATGTGACTACTGCATACGTGCGATATGCGCGATATGCGCGATATGGGATCCTTGTCGCTTGATATGGCTTTGTGCCCAAGAGGGGGGTTAAGCATACCACAGGATCTAGATAGAAGTGAAAGATAATAAATGTACGAAAAGTGCGATAAGTACGAAACGTGTGATACGTATGAAACGAACGATGATGGAAGATAATAAATATTACCTTGATGTGTAAGGATTCATATAAGGCTGATGCAACCCAAAACATCCAAAGTCTATCCTACATGCATGCACAGAAGTACTGAGTAGAATGCTTCGGAAGTTTCACACTATGCCTTAGAAAATATTCTAAGTGTGAAATCTTCCGAAGCCAAGACCAACATCTTCCGAAGCCAAACATGAAGTCTTCCAAAGCTTCAAAGACAAAGTCTTCCGAAGCCAACACTTGAAGACAGATTTCTTCCAAAGACTTTTGAGTACATGCTTTACCTGATGTACCTTTAGCATAAAGCTAGACCACCTTTTCGCTGCAACTCTGTTGACTCACCAACTTTCACAAGTTGGTGAAAGGTCCATGCTTTTGGTAACTGTACATTGAGGTCTTAAGTCTGTTTCTTTCTACTTTATGTACTTTTATCCTTTTTGTAATACATTAGGATGTGAGATATGGCATGTCATAGTCTCTAGTCAAAAGGCAATCTGCCTTTTGACTCTACATTGATTTTGTTGTTGTCTAGATCATGTATCCAGCTGGCCTTCAAAGTATGGTCGGCTGTAGGATGTAGTATAAAGTATCTCTGGTCCCTTGTATCTTTCTTAATGCTTTGCAACACTTGTAAGGAACTAGAGAGCAATATACAACATTCTTGAAAACCAAACACTTGTGTTATTGTTCTTGTTCTTGTTCTTGTTCTATCTCTTTATTACTTGTGTTTCATTGTATCAAAAGAGTGACTGGTTTCTAGTTCCCTATTTGATATGTTAAGTGTTCTAACTCACTCTCCTCATTGTGTGTTGTGTTCTAAGTGACCATCCCTTAAATGGTCCTGCAATTGGTATCAGAGCATTCCAGGTTCTTGATTGTAAGATCTCACCATCTTAAGATCCCTCACACACACAAAATACTTAACATCTCAAATGGCAGCTATCACTAAAGCTGATATGGAAACTGGAACCATGACAAAGTCCCCACTGATCACTCTGAAGACTTTGACACTTGGTTCCAAAGAATGGAACGTTTTATCAAGTCACAAGACTCTATGATGTGGGAATCTGTTGCCTCAACACCTTACATACCAAGCACCTCTTCATCTGCTGCTGGGGGTGGTATGATTCCAAAGGCTGTGGCTGACTACTCTGATGAAGACAACAAGAGAGTAAAGATTGATCAGAAAGCCATGACAGCCCTTCAAACTGCTCTTCCAAACTCTGTATATAGAGGTTTCAAGAAATGCTAAATAGCTAAGCAGCTGCGGGATGCATTGAAACTAATGTATGAGGGTTCTACTGAAGCTAAGGAGAACAAGAAGGATCTCCTGAAGTAGCAGTTTGAAAATTTCACCTTTAAAACATGTGAAACCATAACTCAAGAATACTTCAGGTATGTTGAGATTGTGGACACTCTAATGGATGTTGGAGTGACTCTTGAAAACAGGGACATTATAAGGATGTTTATGTCCTCTCTTCCTAGGCAATGGAAACATTACTATGTTGTTATCAAGAGGACTGAGAACCTTAAGACTCTCACTCTGACTGAGTTGTATGGTATTCTTAATGGATACCAGATGGAGATGAACATGAAAGGTTCATCTGGTAACTCCAGCAATCAAATGAGTTCAGCCCTGCATGTGACTGAAAAGGATAGCATAGAACCTCAACATCATCTTATATGCTACCCTGACAACTCACAAAAGGGTCCTTTCATCACCTTCCCTGAGACACCAAGAGAAAGATACACTCAAGGAAGCCCATTCCAAGAGACAACCTCTTCACATGCCTTTGTGTCTTCTGATGAAAGCATAGGAAACTTTCTATTCACCCTTGAAGACCTGGACTGTATCCATCCAGATGATCTGGAGTACATGGAAATAGTCCAGCAGATGGCTTTTCTCACTCATAGAGCCAAGAAGTTCTACAAGAGGACAGGAAGGAAGTTTCCAAGCAATGCAGCCAGTGGAAAGTTTGGGTTGGATAAAAACAAAGTCAAGTGTTACAACTGTAACCAGATGGGCCACTTTTCAAGGGAGTGCAAGGTACCAAGGACAAATGGTGGCCAAGCACAAACCAAACCAAACTACACTAAGAAAGCCAACCAGAATGAGAAGCCAAAGCAGCAAGCTGCAGTTGCTGTTGAAGAAGGAGGCTTTGACTGGAGATTTCAGGTAGAAGATGCATCTCCAAACCAAGCATTAATGGCTGACCATGATGAAGCAAAGGTATTGGAACATCTCTGTACACCTAAATGTATTGCTAAAGTTAATAGATTCAGGTCCTGCAACTTAGAGATGAGATCTGATCTTGAGTCCTTGTATATCTTAAAATCTAATTTCAAAAGATCTGAAAATGACTTTAAACTGAAAATAGAGGACTTAGAGAAAACCATTTCAGTTCCTAAACATGAGCACACCAACTATAGAACTCAGATCAAAGATCTCATAACCAAGTTGACTGAATGCCATGCTGAGCATGTGATCAGCAAAGCCAAGGCAGAAAAATGTGTTCTTGAAGAAGAGACCATCAAGAACATTATATCCTGATCCTTGCATGCAAAAGTTTGTTATCAGAATAAGCAGGGACTGGGATCTAGTGAGATAGCTCCTCCACACACCATCTTGTCTGTAAGATCTCCTAGGTGTGGAACTTATGAAGATGAGCTTCCTCTCATAGACCCCTTGACTGAAGAGGATGAAGAAGTGATAGTGGAGAATGCCTCTGAGAAGAGTGAAGAAGAGGATTCTAAGAAGGGTCACTATCCTTCTGAGGAGAGTAAGAAGACTATGATGACCTAGTCTATGAGAAAGAACTTGATCAGGAAGGCCAAAAGAAAAGCAAAGAAGGCTCAAGAGATCAAGGCCACTTTTAACTCTAAGCAGAAACAAGTCTTTATCTCTGCAGGGTTTGAAGTGGTTAAGACTGAGGACATCAACTTGAATTCTAGTACTAAGAGTTCTAGTTCATGTTCAAATCATCCCAGCAACAAGAAGAAGGCTGATCAGTTGTGTACCACTGCTGCACAACCTGAACCATCCAACTCTAAAGGGAGTTCTCACCCTAAAAGGACTTCCACTACATCTGCAAAGATAAAGGTGGAGAAGGAAATTGATCAAGTTCAGCCTTGTTCACAAAAGAAAGTTCTTAGGAAGAAGAAAATAGAATGTATCATATGTGAGAGTGCTCTCATCTTGCTAAGGATTGTTCTTACAATCCAAAATACTCTCCATATGATCAAGAAAGAGACTTCTAAGAGTTTCAAGAAGAAACAAGCTTCGGAAGGAAAATCTGTTTCCTTCGGAAGTTCCAAAATGAAGGTGAAGGCAAGTGGAAAATTGCCTTCGGAAAAAAATTTGGTCTCGGAAGAAGGGAATGCTTCTGAAGCACTGAAGCCTGCTGCAGTGCTAGCAAGATCTTCCAAAGGTCCAGTCATCAAAACTTCCGAAGTTAGTAAAACTTCCAAAGTATTAAAGGTCAAGTCTAAGCTTCCAAAGGTGGTGTAGAAGACAAAGAAAGACCAAGTGACTGAAAGTTCTCCATCAACAATAGCAAAAGATCCTCAAAACATGACTATAGGATCTATTACTGTTTCATTACCTTCAACTTCTTTTGATAAGCCCAAGACCAATAAGGCTTGGGTTTCCAAATATAACTAATCATCTATTTTGTGTAGGAACATCTCAAGACAAACAAGAATGTCTGGATCATTGATAGTGGCTATTCCAGGCACATGATAGGCAATAGGTCACTACTCACAAAGTTTGAAAAGATTGATGAAGGACCAGTTGCTTTTGGAGGAGATGTTGGTGGTTACATTACTGGAAGTGGCAAGGTCACAAATGGTAAGCTCAGCATTGAGAAGGTAAACTTTGTCAAGGAGCTTGGATACAATCTTCTAAGTGTATCTCAATTTTGTGATCAGAGTCATAACATGCTCTTTACTGAGCATGAGTGCATTGTTCTCAAGCCCGGGGTGGTCATTCCTCATGAGCATATCCTACTCAGAGCCCCCAGGAAAGGGAACATGTACAAGATGGATTTGCAAGAAACATCTCCCTCAGGAGAAGTTTCATGCTTTCTGTCTAAAGCAAATAGTGATGAGTCTTTCCTCTGGCATAAAAGAATGTGCCATGTAAACTTTAAAAACATGAATAAACTAATTAAGAATGATTTGGTAACTGTAATGCCAAAGAAAGAGTTTACAAGTGATGACCACTGTGTTGCATGCCTGAAAGGGAAGCAACATAAGGTATCTCACAAGCCTAAGGAAAGAAACTCCATCACTACTCCCCTACACTTGTTACATATGGATCTCTTTGGCCCTACCAGTGTAATGAGTCTAGGAAGGACCTCTTACTGTTTGGTGATCACATATGACTTTACAAGATTCACTTGGGTCTTCTTTCTTAGAACTAAGGATGAGACCCCTGAGATTCTAAAGAACTTCATCTTAAAGATTGAGAATCAATGTGATCACAAGGTCAAAACCATAAGATGTGATCAAAGAACTGAATTCAAGAACCAAATCCTTGATGCATTTTGTGATGAAAAAGGTATTACAAGACAATATAGTGTTCCCAGGACTCCTCAGCAAAATGGTGTTGCTGAGAGGAGAAACAGGACACTTATTGAAGCTGCAAGAACTATGTTGTCTGACTCTAAACTGCCCATCACCTTCTAGGCAAAGGCAATCAACACTGCTTGCTATGTGCAAAACAGAGTTTTAGTAGTTAAGACACATGGTAAGACTCCTTATGAACTTTGGCACAAGAGGAAACTTTTCATTGGTTTTCTCAGGTCTTTTGGATGTCCTTGCACCATCTTGAATACCAAAGATCAAATTGCCAAGTTTGCTAAGAAATCAGATGATGGAGACTTCATTGGATACTCTTCCCAAGCTAAGGCTTATAGAGTATACAATCTCAGAACCAGAATAGTTGTGGAGTCAGCCAATGTGACCTTCAATGAACACACACCCAGTGTAAATGGTTCTGGTCCTGATTGGCTATTTGATCTAGATTTAGTTACCAACTGTTTTAACAAATCTTGTGAGAATGTTTCAGGATCTACAGATATCTTACCCACAGGTGATCCTGATCCAAGATTTGAGCTGAGAAGACCCTCAAGTAACACTACTTCAGCTCTAGTTGTAACTAATCCTGCAAATGAAGTTTCTATCAGCACAACAATGACAAATTCAGTTGATACATCTGAGATGCCTTCAAATACCAGCTCAGAGGCTCAACAACCAGATAAAGAAACTTCAAATGTAGAAGATTATGGTGGTGGTGAAAGTGATCAAGAATTTCTTGATGCTAACAACCACTCCATTGAAGACAACATCAATGATGTCATACACTCATTGGATCAAGTTTCACTTTATAAGTGTGCTGATGTGGTGGGAGAAACCTCAATGCCAGATCTAAATTTCTCTAATTTAGATCTCTCTCAGCAACTTGCTGTGATTCCTCAGCTAAGGATCCACAAGTCTCATCCCACCTCAAACATCATTGGAGATGTTGATTCAGGAGTAAGAACAAGAGGACAAACCAATGATGCAAATGTTTGTCTTCACTCTTGTTTCTTATCTCAGATAGAGCCTAAGAAGATTGATGAGGCTCTGAAGGATGGAAGTTGGGTTGAAGCTATGCAAGAGGAGCTGCTTTAATTCAAACTATGTCCTCTTCCTCATGGGAAGACTACTATAGGAACCAAATGGGTTTTTAGGAATAAGAAGGATGATAGAGGACTTGTCATCAAAAACAAGGCAAGACTAGTTGTTCAAAGGTACACACAAGAAGAAGGAATTGACTACACAGATGTCTTTGCTCCTGTAGCAAGACTGGAAGCTGTTAGGATATTCTTAGCTTTTGCTGCATCCAAGAACTTCAAGGTCTACCAACTTGATGTCAAGTGTGCTTTTCTTTATGGGGTGATTGATGAAGAGGTGTATGTCAAACAACCACCTGGTTTTGTAGATCCTGATCATCCTGATTATGTCTACAAGCTTGATAAAGCTCTTTTATGGGCTGCCCCAAGCACCAAGGAAGTGGTATGAGACTCTATCTCAGTATCTCTATAAGCATGGATACAGAAGAGGTACTATAGATGGAACTCTCTTCATCAAACGACAAGGAAATTACTTAATGCTAGTTCAAGTATATGTAGATGACATCATCTTTGGTTCAACTAATCCAAAGCTCTGTAAAGACTTTGAGAAGCTGATGAAGGACAGATTTGAAATGAGTGCCATAGGGGAACTCAATTTCTTTCTGGAAATTCAAGTGAAGCAAGTTGAAGATGGCATCTTCATAAGTCAGTCAAAGTATGTTCAGGACATACTTAAGAGGTTCAACATGACTGACTGCAAGGTTGCTAAGACACCCATAGCAAGAAAGCACTCCCTTAGGCCTGATCTGGAGGGGGAGTGTGTGGATGAACACCTCTAAAGGGCTATGATTAGGTCTCTTATGTAGCTTACAGCTAGCAGGCCTGATATCATGTTTGCCATATGTGTTTGTGCAAGATATCAAGCCAACCCCAAGATGTCACATCTTATCACTGTTAAGAGAATTTTAAGATATCTCAATGGTGCCTCAACACTTGGCCTTTGGTATCCAAAGAATTCTGCCTTTAATCTGTATGCATATACAGATAGTGATTATGGTGGATGCAATATGACTACAAAGTCTACATCAGGGGGATGTCAGTTTCTTGGTGGAAGGGTTGTCTCATGGCAATGCAAGAAGCAATCCTATGTCTCTGCATCAACTGCTGAAGCTGAATACATTGCTGCTGCAAGCTGCTGTGCTCAAGTTCTTTGGATTCAGAATCAGATGCTAGACTATGGGTTCAACTTTAAGGAGACTCCCATTCACATAGACAACAATAGTGCCATTTCTATCATAGAGAATCCTGTGCAGCACTCAAGGACAAAACACATCAATATCAGGTATCATTTGATTAGAGATAATTTTGAAAAAGGATTAATCAAACTAGTCAAAGTTAACACAAATGAATAATATGCTGATCTATTCACCAAAGCTTTTGATGAACTGAGATTTAAGTATCTTATATCAGCTATTAGGATGATTAACTTTGAGTAGCTTTTTCTTAAAACTAATTCATATTATTTCTAAAATCTGTATGTCTTAAGTTGTCTATTTTTAAGCTCTTGTTTTCTCTGGATAAAAATCTTTTTAGAAGACTTTCCTTATATTTTTGAAAATCTTGATCTTTTACTCCTTTGGAAGATATGCATTTATCTTTGGAAGAAACTTATGCCTTTGAAACAAACAATTGCTTAAGTAAAATTGCCTTCGGAAGAAATTTCTGAAATATCTTCCGAAGCTTAACACTTCTCTTAAGTACTTGTATGTTTTCAAGGATTATTTTCTTCCTAAGACAATTAACTCTCGGAAGCTTTATTCTTAGTTGAATAAAACATCCAAGTCTTAATTCTCTTCCGAAGCAAAATTTTCAAAACTCTCAGGAATATCTTCCGAAGTCATTTTGGCTTCGGAAGCTTTTCATCAAAACTTCCGAAGAAAATTACCTTCTGAAGATTTTCGACTTCCAAGAAAACTACTTTTTGAGCAAAAAGCAAACTACCTTTTCAGAGGTGGGACCTTCATCCGGATTTCAAAGTTTATCCTCTTTCATTAACTTTGTCTGAAATCCGTTTCATATATAAACCCAACGGTTTCCCCTCTTTCTTTATCATCTTCATCTACTCCTAGACCTAAATTCCTAAAATCCTCTCAAACCGCCTTTGTTCTTCATTTCCTTCACCTCAAAGCGATCTAAAATGACCAAACTCAACCGCAAAAACGACCCTGATTTCTTCATCCAACTGCACAGGCAACACAATCAAGTGGCTTTGTTGCACTCTGAGAAAGATCCTAGTTTCTTAGAGGTTTGTTGATTTTTGGCTCTGTCCATTTATTCCACCTCCCTACCATTGATCCTGTTCTTTATGAGGATCATTTGCTTGAATTCTGGAAGACCTATCAAGAGGTCATCGTGGATGGGGAGAAGGCACTGTCTGCTACAGTGCAAGGAAGGACAATCTTCATCACTCCAGCCATTATCAACACACATCTTTAGCTAGATGATGAGGAAGGCGAATTGTCTTTTCCCAAAGAAGCTGTCAACCACTCCTTTGAGCAGATGGGCTATAAGGGAGATTTTTCTGTCAAGATCTTCAGGAAAGGGAAGGTCTCCTCCCAGTGGAAGTACTTACTTCATGTGGTCATCCATAACTTGTCCAACAAGCATGGCGGCTGGGACCAGATTCCTTAGGATCTCTCCTTCATAGTGCATGGGATGGTTTAGGGGGTCAAGTTCAGGTACTCTCAGTTTGTTTATACAAATTTGCTTGCTAACTTGGACTCCTTAGAATATTATATGTTTCCTAGATATGTTTAACACATTCTCAACTGTGAACTGGGCTCACATTTGAGGGAAATAGGTAATGTTCTTAAATTGGGACAGATGAAGCCCGGCATCTTTAAAATCTTGAAGAAGCCAACTGTTGGCTTCTCTTGGGTAGAAACAGCCCTTGTCCCTAAAATGTTAGAGCTCATTGCTCAAGGTGACAACCTAGCAACACAAGCTAACCTCAAATCACCTTCACCTACCAAAGAAGATCCAAACAAACCCCTGCACAAGCTATTCAGTCTGTGTAGGCCCCCATACTACTACCCTCACAGGAGAAAGTGGACACTGGAGCTCCCACTTCCCCTGAGGAGCAAACCACTCCCATCACTTCAACAATCAGTCCTGAGGTTCCTCATGCTCAGACTGATGAGCTCAATAGCCCAACAGCCTTAAGCCTTCACTCTGAGTCTCAACACTTAAGTGAACAACCTTTAGGGGAAAGTTACCATCCCCAGCCTTTAGATCTTAACCAACCAATCCCTAGCCTTGACTTCTATGATGATGAAGACTTGGGGTTCAGTGAGTATCATGAGTCTCTCTATTCTTCCCCCACTCAAGGAAAGATGAGTACTTCTGTTTCTCCCATGTCTAGCTCACATCATCTACCCACTACCGAAGTGGGTCTCCCTGAATCTGTTGAGGAGGTCCATATGGAAGAGGCCCTCACTTCTGCAAGTGATTACATCTTTAAGACCTTAACCATGGCAACTCAGCCCATTAACACTCCATCTGAAGTTGTTAGTGAGAAGAGGAAAACCAGCAGCCAAGAACATGATGCTGGTGGTGAGATTGAGGACTTTGGTCCAATTATCTCATCCCCCAATGAATCTTCTGATGAAGAATAGGGGAATATGAGACTAAAGGTGCAAAAAATGTCAAAAACATGCACCTATTTAGTCTCTAAGGTTAGTCACTTGGAATCTCAGGTGACTACCCTACAAAATAGGGTCAATGATCAGTAACTTGAGATATCTTATCTCAAGGAGAAACTAGCTGGGAGACCTTTAAGAAGAGCTCAACCAGGATCACAAGAACCTGTGGATGTGATTGACCTAACTCCTAGCTCACCTATGCAAGAGGGTGATGCTACCAAAAAAGGGGAGAAAGTCATTACAATCACAGAACCTGGGAGTTCTTCACAGAGCATGGACTTTGAGGACTCACCATCCTCACTTGCAATTGTTCATGCTTAGCAACTTCCTCAAGTTCAAATTGATGTGGACTCTATAGACTCCTTCATTTAGAGTCTCTTTGAGGAAGGTATTCCAAGGGCTATGTCATCCCCACCTCAAGGAACTTCCAACTACATAATTAGGTGGAGGTATGATGTTGACAGAAGATCCCTTATTCTTCAAAGAGTTCAAGGGCAGCAAGAGGTCTTCAATTTTTAGACCTTAAACTACTATGAAGGTCTTGACCTTATCAATATGCCACTTATCAATCCAAGCCAATTCAGACAAGCTGACAAGTTGGCTCAAAGGATTCAAGACAGGATCACTGAAGAGTTCAGCCTCAGAAGGAGACAAAGGCAATCAGGAAATGTCATTGGTCAACTGGATGTTGAGGCAGACCCTGAGATTAGCTTCACAGGGAAAACCTTGACTGAAGGCAGTGATGGAACCTGAGAGTCCTGTCACAGGGAAAACCTTGAGATTAGCTTCAGAGGGAAAAGCTTGACTGAAGGCACAGTGATGGAACCTAAGAGTCCTATCACACCTACAACTGCTTTAGAGATCCGTTCCCTTGATGAGACACCTGCTGGTGAAGGTGTATCTCAACCTCTCTCTGGATGGAGCTTGGATGCTACGCCAAGCAATAAAGGCCAAAGCTCTCTCCATCCTGTTTCACCAAGGTCTGTGGGTGACAAGGGAAAAAGGGTTCTAACCCCTGAGGAGATTGAGGAGGAGGAGAGAGAGAGGAATAGGAAGCTAAGGGGAGATAGTTCAACTGGGTCTTCAAGCTTTATGGAAGCTGCAATTAGGGCTGCCCCCAGACCAAACACTCAGAATGATGAGTTGAGGGTAGTCAGGATAAACTACTTACAGACCAGGAACTATGACATTGATGAGATAATTGCTCTCCCCTTAGAGCAACTGAATGAACTGGCTGACCTGGAAATGTCAAGGGAAAGGAAGGAGGGAGAGGATGCAAAACTACTTCTTCAGATCAAAGAAGAGAAAAGACTGAAAAGATTATATAAGCATGTTCCTACCCTCTCCCCAGTTCAAGAAAGCCCTGTGCAAGAGGCTGTGCCTCCACAAGAACCTCAGGTAGACAAAGAAACTGACAGGATCAACATGATCAACTACCTGAGTGCCACAGGTCTCTACCAGGCATCTGTACTTCTTCCCTTGTCCTTTAAGTACATTGAGTTTGAGTATCTCAAACAGCTTGAACTTCAAGTGCTTAAAGAACAAAAGGCAACTAAAAGAAAGATGAGGGAAGAGGCTGCAAAGTGAAGAGCTATCATCCAAAAGAGTATGAAGAAGTCTGTTGATAGAAAAAGGATGATGAGCTTCTTGAAGCTATATGGATTCTCCGGAAGGAGACTTGGCTCTATGTCTCTATCCACTATGGATGAGCACATTAGGGTGATCAAGCAGAAGATGAAAAGAGGAGAACTTGTTGACTTACACTCCCCACGAAGTCAGGTTCCTCAAGAAGTGGAGGTTAAGGTTGAACCTTTTGAGACAACACAACCTGGACCTCCTGCTGAGTCTCAGCAAGCTTCGTCTTCTGATCCACAGCAGGGTTATGTCCCCTCTCAATTGAACCTATGAGAGAGGAAAACCCAACTAAGAAAGAAAAGGATGATCAACAAGGTGCTGCAGGCCAGTCTTCTCAGTTAAAGAGTTTAAAGAGGAGAAAAAGGATGGCCTCTAAACCAAAGTCTAAGAAGAAGAAGAAAGAGGCATCCATCTCCAAACCTCAGGATGAGTCAGAACATCTTGAGGATGTGCAACAAGAGGAAGCTCCACCAACTCCAATCCAATTAGCTCCTCTGGCATCAGGAAGACCCATCTTATCCTGGACTTACTCTACTAATCCAGAAAGATGGCATGTGATCAGAGATCAAGGTATTGAAGATGTCTACACATGGTAAGACATGTTCAATCTACCTCTGCATGATCTCTTTGAGATGAGAAGACACTTTGAAAGTCTAAATGATCCTGGCCATCTTATGAAGAAAGGAATGGTCATTATCATAATAAGGACTGTCAATATCTGAAGTCATCAAATGTTTTGGTAGCATCAGCCTAGGGGGAGTTTGTAAGGATTCATATAAGGCTGATGCAACCCAAAACATCCAAAGTCTATCCTACATGCATGCACAGAAGTACTGAGTAGAATGCTTTGGAAGTTTCACACTATGCCTTAGAAAATATTCTAAGTGTGAAATCTTCCGAAGCCAAGACCAACATCTTCCGAAGCCAAACATGAAGTCTTCCAAAGCTTGAAAGACAAAGTCTTCCGAAGCCAACACTTGAAGATAGATTTCTTCCGAAGAATTTTGAGTACATGCTTTATCTGATGTACCTTTAGCATAAAGCTGGACCACCTTTCCGTTGCAACTCTGTTGACTCACCAACTTTCACAAGTTGGTGAAAGGTCCATGCTTTTGGTAACTATACATTGAGGTCTTGAGTCTGTTTCTTTCTACTTTATGTACTTTTATCCTTTTTGTAATACATTAGGATGTGAGCTATGGCATGTCATAGTCACTAGTCAAAAGGCAATCTGCCTTTTGACTCTACATTGATTTTGTTGTTGTCTAGATCATGTATCCAGCTGGCCTTTAAAGTATGGTCGGATGTAGGATGTAGTATAAAGTATCTCTTGTCCCTTGTATCTTTCTTAATGCTTTGTAACACTTGTAAGGAACTAGCGAGCAATATACAACATTCTTGAAAACCAAACACTTGTTTTATTATTCTTGTTCTTGTTCTGTCTCTTTATTACTTGTGTTTCATTGTATCAAAAGAGTGATTGGTTTCTAGTTCCCCATTTGATCTGTTAAGTGTTCTAACTCACTCTCCTCATTGTGTGTTGTGTTGTAAGTGACCATCCCTTAAACGGTTCTGCATGATGTGTGTACGATGTATGATCATGTGCGAAAGAAAGAAAATGTTTTAACGGATGGAAGGTAATATAATGTTTTTTTAAAACTAGAACTCACTCAGCACACTAACTTTTATGTGTTTCCAGTTGGCAGGTAATGGTTGCTGAGGATGGCACAGGGTGGCTACTTTGCTTGTTTTGGATGGCATCCATTTTATGTTGCGATGATGTTTTTGCATTGTAATGCGAACAAACAATGTTTTGTAACAATTATGAATGTTGTATTATTTTGTAAAAGCAATTATAAAATGGTTTTAAATTATTCCGCTACTTTGATTAAGTAATTATATGTTTTATATGCGATGATTGACCAGCTGTGAGCGTCCCGGGAACAGGGCCTTACATGACCCAAAGCAAAAGGGTGTGTTCATCTCAGCTGGATTCCAGGTGGTGGGAACTTCTGAACCTGGAAAAGTGTGTAGTACCAGCACACCTATCTAACAAAAGGATCAGAAGGCAAAGGGAAAGACTGCTGATGAAGACAAGAAGAACAAGAAATAGCTACCCTCCAGTTCCCAAAAGATTAACATTGCAAGAATAATGTGTGGCCTGCAAACCCATATGGCCAAAGATTGTTATTACAATCCTACTAGCACACATTATGCAAATAATGTTAAGAAGGAAGGATTCAGGGAAGGTTTCACATTTGGACCTTATCAAATGGTCCAAGTGATGAAAAAGGGAAAGCTTGTTTTCGAAGCAAGGTTGCTTTCAGAAGAAAATCCTTCTTCCAAAGGGAAAATGGCTTCGAAAGTTAAAGCTGTCAAGACTCAGAAAAACAATAGAGTCCCCTTGAAACCATCCCAGAAGAAGACTGCTTAGGAAGAGAAGGTGGTGAAGGCTTCTTCCGAAAAGAAAGAAGCTTCGGAAGAATGCCATGCTGCTCAAGCTTCAACAAGCTCATCCTGAATGATCAACCAAGGGATGGAATGGAAGATCCAAGAAGATGCTGCAGCCCAAGCTTCCTTTTCACAAACACCTATTGAACCCCCATGCATAAATTTTGGTTCAATAAAATCCTCATCATTGGAAAATCCCAAGACCAACAAGGCTTGGGTTTCTAATAAAAACTAAATTTTTCACCTTATGTGACAAGAACAAATGTGTGGATTGTAGATAGTGGATGCTCCAGGCACATGACAGGGAATAGATCTCTCCTTTAATAATTTCAACACTTTGATAGAGGTCTTGTTTAGTTTGGAGGTGAGGCTGTAGGATACATTTCTGGCAGAGGGAGTGTATCCAACGACAAGATAAAGGTTGACAAAGTACACTTTGACAAACAGCTTGAACACAATCTTTTAAGTGTTTCTTAATTCTGTGATCAAAAGCATCAAATGCTTTTCACAGAACATGAGTGCATTATCCTCAAACCCGGGATGACCATTCCTCAGGAATTTGTGCTTCTTAGATCTCCCAGGAAAGGGGATATGTACAAGCTGGATATGAACAATGCTTCCCCATTAGGAGAAGTATCATGCTTTCTTTCCAAAGCTGATGGTGATGAGTCAACACTATGGCATAAACGAATGTGTCATGTAAATTTTAAAACCATGAATAAATTGGTTAAAAATAACTTGGTACATGGTTTGCCTAAAAAGGATTTTTTCTGCAAAGATAACTGTGTTGCAGGCCTGAAAGGGAAGCAGCACCACTCCATTACACTTATTGCACATGGATCTATTTGGTCCCACAAGTATAATGAGCATTCGGAGGAAATCATACTGCCTTGTGATAGTTGATGATTTTACAAGATTTACATGGGTATTCTTTTTAAGAACTAAGGATGAAACTGCTGAAACGTTATAATATTTTATTCTTAAAATAGAAAATCAAATTGATCACAAGGTAAAGATAATTAGAAGTGATCAAGGGACTGAGTTTAAGAATCAAGTTCTTGACTCATTCTGTAACTCAAAAGGATTGCTAGACAATATAGTGCTCCAAGAACTCCTCAACAAAATGGTGTTGCTGAGAGGAGGAACAGGACACTTATTGAGGCTGCTCGGACTATGTTGGCTGATTCAAAGTTGTCTCTAACTTTCTAGGCAGAGGCAGCCAGCACTACAGGTGTACCATACTTAACACAAAAGACAATTTGGCAAAATTTGCTAAAAAGTCGGATGATGCTATCTTTGTTGGATATTCTTCTAACTCTATTTCTTATAGAGTTTATAACATCAAAAATCAACAATTTGAGGAATAATCCAATATTGTTGTCAATGAGCACACTCCTTGTGTTAGGCGGAATGGCCCTAATCATATTTTTGACTTCGAATTGTTTCCCAACTATTCTAATCCATCTTGTGAGAATGTTTCAGCTGGAACAGGTACTCAAAGTGACTCTGATGATGATCAACTGTTTGAGTTGCCCAGACCTCGTTCAAGTTCTCCAAGAGTAGTTGAAGATCAGGCTCCAAGTATCTTAAGATCCGATAGTATAACTATTTCAAGAGATAGTAAAGCTTCAACCAGTGCTCCACCTAGTGACCTCAAAACTCATCTGGTGACACTGTACAACACCAAGCTGATGGAAGTAGTATTTTGAAGGAACAAGCAACTGTTAATACTGCTTCACAGCCAACAACTGATGATGATGTTTCTCATTCATTCAATCAGTCCTCATTGAATTAGTTTGAAACAACAGCTGGTCTAAGTGTTCATGCTCCTGAGCAAAATATGTCCAACCTGGATCTATCTTTGCAACTGGAGGTGATCCCTAGACTTAGGATTTACAATACTCATCCAGCTGAGAACATCATAAGAGAAGTCTTTCAAGGTATGAGAACAAGGGGACAAACTCACCATGGAAATGCCTACCTGTACTCATGCTTTTTGTCTCAGATGGAACCCAAGAAAGTAGACGAAGCCTTAAAGGATAGTAGCTGGGTTGAGTCAATGCAAGAGGAATTACTTCAATTCAAAAGACAAAAGGTTTGGAACCTATGTTCGCTACCATCTGGTCAAGTACCAATAGGAACCAAATGGGTTTTCAGAAACAAGAGAGATGATAGAGGCTTAATAATCAAGAACAATACAAGACTGGTCGTTCAAGGATACACCCAAGAGGAAGGAATTGATTACACTGATGTCTTTGCACCAGTGGCAAGACTTGAGGCAGTGAGGATCTTTCTTGTTTATGCTGCATCCAAAAATTTTACTGTCTATCAACTTGTTGTCAAGTGTGCCTTTCTATATGGGGATATAGATATGGAAGTCTACGTGTGTCAACCTCAAGGATTTGAAGACCCACAGCACCCCAACTATGTGTCTAAGTTAGATAAAGCTCTTTATGGGCTGCACCAAGCACCTAAGCTGTGGTATGAGACTTTGTCTTAATTTCTCCTGAAGAATGGCTACACTAGAGGCACCATTGACAAGACTTTATTCATAAAGAAGTCTAGGAAATACATTTTGCTCATTCAAGTCTATGTTGATGACATCATATTTGGTTCCTCAAATGACCAAATGTGTAGAGACTTTGAGAGCATTATGAAGAAGAAATTTGAGATGAGTTTCATGGGAAAGATGGACTTTTTTCTTGGAATTCAGGTAAAACAGATGAAGGAAGGGTTCTTTATCAATCAATCTAAGTATGTCTCTAATATCTTAGAAAGATTTGATATGAAAGATTGTAAGCCAGCCAAGACACCCATACCCAGAAACCATGATCTTTGTACTGACTTTGAGGGGGGGGGGGACACTGATCAGCATCAGTATAGGGCAATAGTTGGGTCTCTGATGTATCTCACAGCAAGTAGACCTGATATCATGTTTGCAACATGCATTTGCGCAAGATATTAGGCTGCTCCAAAGGTGTCTCACCTAGTTGCTGCCAAGAAAAACCTTAGATACCTCAAAGGAGCACCTAAATTAGGTCTCTAACATCCTAGGAATAGCAACTTCAATCTCTATGGCTATTCAGATAGTGACTATGGTGGCTGCAACATCAACAAGAAATCCACATCAGGAGGATGTTAGTTTCTTGGTGGAAGGATCATCTCATGGCAATGCAAGAAGCAATCCTGTGTGTCACACCCCAACCTTAACGACGGAAACGTCGAGATGTGAGGGTTAAGATTGTCCATGCCACACAATGCTATTTCAAAGTGCCAATATTATTAATTTTCCAAGGTTCATAACATACATTGAGAATAAAACATAAGATTCAAACAATCATAACTACAAAAGATTCCCTAGCGTCATGTGACAATATAAGTCATCTTATTATTCTAGGTCCAATCCTAGATGTGATCAAGTCTTCAAGAGCACTTAAGCGGTAACAAGTCCTGAAACATGTTAAAAATAAAAAGGTCAACATAATGTTGGTGAGTTTTCCATAGTTTTCATACATAAATATATATAAAAGATGGCAATTCATGTCGTAGGTTATTGAATAAAGTAACTAGGGATGGATGAACAAATGTAACAATCAAACCTTGACAGATTACAAGATTACAAGATTAAACGATTAGCTAAGTGTACTTGGATTAACCAAGTAGGCTTGTCAAGCCCATAGATCTATGACGTTGCCAGGCTAGCAATAGTTTATGATTGTACATATTATAGTCATCACATGGTAATTACAAGATTTCAACTAACCATGACAAATAAGATGAATTGCCCAAGTGTTTACAAGATTCAAACGAGTTTACAAGTGCATTTATCATAAGGTTAACATGTTTCACCCCAAAGTGTGAAAATATATAAAAGGGGTATGAAAGAACTCACATGATAATAAAGGATGAACAATATATAAGTCTAGTATATAATGTCGAGGATTCGCTAACGTTCACCTAAACGAAATGTCGTATTTAAGTTAATCATAATGATGTTGGTGTTATGTTAATATCAATTTGTCCATGATTTTCATGTTTTTTAAAATAGATGTAGTTTATTATTATTTTGGTAATCAAATAATTTAAATAAGGATTTTAATGATTAACAATATAAATAATAGTTAAACTTTTATTATCAAATGATCATTATTTACTATTTAAATAAAATAGTAATTTTATAGATTTAAAAGATTAAACTAATTTTTACAATAAGTGTACTTTCTAAATATGTACATATATATTTATCTTCTAAAAAATATATATATATATAAACAAATTTTGTAACTAAATTTTATAACAATAAGGAATTTATTAAAATTATTTAAAAAAATTAAATGGGATTTATTACAATTTCAAGTTAATACTTGATGATGTTTTATAATTTCCTTTTTATAATTTTTAAAATAATTATGTAAAAGAAAATAATAATTTAAAGTGAATTTTCTAATGAAATTAAAAGAAAATAAATTTTATATCATTTTTTTTGATAAAAATAATTTTTATATGGTTACTAATAATATTTAAAACATTTTCTGAAATTCAAAAGTTATTAAAACACTTTTAAAAAATATTGGTAGGGGGCCGGGGTCGAACCCGAGACCTCCTACGTAGGAGCTCATGTTCTTAACCGCCAGGCCAATGCCCTGTTATTTGTCAAAAACCTGTTTTAAATTCTAAAAAGAATTTATGAAATTAAACCCCCAAATCCACATAAACCCTAGTTTGATTTCCACCCAAATTGAACATCAGATCGTTGTTTAAACTCAAATTAATCATAGGGCTTTTGCTTCCCATGTAAAATTGAATCAAATGACACCTCTAATTACCTGTTTTGATATTGAATTCGTCGATTAAATGCTCGAACAAGCTGCGACTATGTTCTTGAATCAACCGTTTGATTTGTACGTGTTTTTATGAAATTGAGGTTACAGAAAGCTTGAAAGGGACGAATGCAACCTTTCCCTTCTGTTATATAGCCTCAATTTGATCGATTAATTGTCCAACGGCTATAGGATTAATGTCGGGGGTTTCAGGTCGAATTGAACAAATTTAATGTTGTTTCAGGTGAATTTAATCACTTTATTGGTTTTAAAATGATTAAACGAGGGTGTACACTCAATTAATCGCATTATTGTTGTGTTTAAACGTTGAAACGCATTTGCGGTTTCGATGAGGATCGGTTCGATTGGGAGGGGTTGTAACTGTGGGAAGATCTCGAATTGAACCTATTGCCGAGTTCGAAACTGTTACGCGAGCGTAAATGGGGATTTAATTGAGTTAATTCATGGTTTTAGGTGGTGTGCGGGTGTTGCCGGAGTTGGCCGGAGTGTTGGCCGGAAGTGCGGGGATGGGGGGTTGGGTTTAAAGAATAGTACACCTTGGTCCCAGTACTTTATCTTTATCAAATTAAAGCCAAAGTTTTAATTTTAAACAATTTACAGCTTTAGTCCCTCTGGTTTTATTATTTCATGCACAAGCTTATTATTTACAAGTTTTTGAATTATAAAACTTATTTGTTTTTATTTATTTCAAAATTAAACACTTGATAAGCTTATTATTTTTATTATTACCATTATTATTATTATTATCTTTATTAATTATTTTCAATGTTCATATTATTATTATTATCATTATTGTTATTATGATTATTATTATTATTGCCAATATTAATTATCCAACATTTAATTACATCAAAATTTTACAAACGAGTCCTCCTAATTGCATTAATAACAATCAAGTTCTTTACAAGAGATAACGACGGTTAACACACGTTAAATAAAAAATACGAGAGGTCATAGTCTCCCCAACCTTAAGAAATTTCGTCCCGAAATTAAAGACAAAGCTAAACAAAAAGAACCAGATATTTCTTCTTCATGTAAACCTGACGTTTCCAAGTGAACTCAACTTCACGTTTTTTTTTCCAATGAACTTTGACGATCGGTTTGGTACATTGTTCGGTTACGGGGGAGTTACGGAATTTTTACAGGTTCCTTGACGAGATGCATGCAATTTGAACTCCTCCAGTAGGTTACAAAAGTTATCTTTGACAAGATAAATTTTTGAAATTCGACGCATGAAATATTGGATAGACAATGCTGAGTTCTTGCGACAGTTTAAACTTATAAGTCACTTTCTCAATACGCTCAAACATTTTGAATGAAATTACATAATGAGATGACATCTTGATGCCAATGGCAAGATCTAAGATTTTATGAAAGTTTGATCAACGAAAATTGAGAATCCTAAGAGCTACTAAATAGAATGGCACAAGCTCAACGCATATCTTGAATGGTTGTATCGTTCTTTCCACTTCGGTCTGTGAATGATGAATTGTACTAAGATTGACTTGTGTTTTTCGAAGGCGATTTAAAGGCATGGCTAGGACAAAAGATAAGTAGACCATCACGATTAAAGATTTTTAAGACACACTACGGTGGCTGACTACGGGTAAATTTCTCGGCTCGATATTCCTCAAGAATCGTTATGAATTGTACCGGTTTAGTTATTCGCCCAATGATAAAACAAGTGTTATCATGATGTCTAGAAATAAGAGGCAAATTGATGATGAACATCATCGATAAATGTTTCCTTTTACACACAGTGACTTCAAGTCATACAAAGAATCCAAGGGATGCTGATGTTTGGCTTTGACTTTTGATAGGTGAGGCACTTGGACATATACCAAGCTATGTCCTCTTTTCCTTTATGTCGAACCATGAATACTATTTGCGAAGATCCATGCATCTTTTTATTCGCATCGAGATGAATGTAAGTCATGATCAAGAAGTTTTTCAAGGTTAAGAATTTAAAGACGATCCAAGATATGACGCAAACAATAGGAATTGCATTTTTAATTATAATGCAAGAATAAACGAAGATGTCATTCATAACCGGATTAAAATTTGAATAATTCAGGATATCGTCGATAAAGACAATCACAAATAAAATTTTCAAGCATGGCTTTCACACGCGGTTCATCAAACCCATGAACACAGCCGAAATAAAGGTATAACCAGAAAGGTATAACATAAACTTTCAATGACTTTATCTTATACGAAAGATTGTTTTAGGAGTGTTATCATTGTGCAATTAAGTTTTGATGATAACCCGAAAGAAGATCGATAAGTAATAAAAGGTTCCATAAAGCTAGATCAAATCGAAACATAAAGACGTGAGAAAAGAAAAAAAATCAATTAAGATTTAAACGTTCCAGGCTTGGAACTAAGATTAATCTAAAGTGGCAAGGACCTCTTTTGAGTTCAGCATTCATGCTTTTGGCTTGATAGGTTGGAACACCATCATCAATAAATCAGGTAACGGTGTCCACCCTTCAAATTACTACATGTTTATTGTCAATAGGAATCTTAAGACCTTTGTAAAATTGAAATCAATGAATGGGAACAGTTACCAAGGTGTGGATATCACTCCTAGCTTGGTGGTGTAGTTCTCAAAACATGACTCTTAACTACCAAATTGAGAGCTTGATCCTAATTCATTGTTAAAGGATCCACAAAAATAGGATGAGGTAAATTACCACTAAGGTAAGTATAATCACTCCTATCTTAACGGTGAAATTTTATAGAAACAAAATATAACAAAATGAAAATCTTCATCAAAGTACAGAATTCACTCTTACTTTGATGAGGTCATTTCATTTGAGGAAATACAAATCCATAAAATTTAGATGGGTGAAATTATCATCAAGGTATGGAATTCACGCCTATCTTGATGATTGAATTTCATAATAATAAGAAAGCAATCGAGAATTGAAATTTGTCACCAAAGTACGGAATTCACTCCTATTTTGGTGAGGTCATTTCATTCGTGAAATACGAGTTCATGAGAAAAATAAGTGAAATTTGTCCTCAAGATAAGGAAATCACCCCTATCCAGAGGATGAAATTTCATAACACACAATAGAAAAATTGGAAACCATCATTGACGTACGAAACTCACTCCTACTTTAAGGAGATAATTCCATTGTGAAAACACGAATTCATAAGAACAAGAAGAAGGAAATGCTCATCAAGTTAAGGAATTCACTTCCGTATTGACGATGGAATTTCATATGAACAATAATAGCGTACGGAAAATCATCACCAAAGTAAGGGAGTCACTCCTGTATTGATGCGACAGTTTCATTTAGGAGATACGAGTGTCCTTAGTCATAAGTTGACTTGCAATCTCTTGCCTTTCCTACGGTGCAAAACGGTTAAAGGATTTTTTCACACAATACTATTACAAAGCTCGACTTGGCAAACAAAAAAAAATCAGTTAGAAACTTAGAAAACTTCAAATTACTTTAATGTAACATTAACAAGAGAAAAGTCATGCTTGCCAAGATTAAGGTTACAGTGCGGAATAACCGAATCTATTGTGATAGGTTTTCAAAGCTTGAATGGTTTAAATATAGAAAACAAAATCAATAACAAAAACGATTCAAAACAACAATGAGATGCTCCAAAATGTATACGTTCGTTTCGCAATCCAAAGGGAATACGTTAACTTCTCAAACTGTTAGGTCAACCACAACTTTATTGAAAACACACGTACCTATAAGCGGACACTCACCTCATGGGTTCCTAGGTAAGGTAAACAGATCCATTACTTGAATTGGACCAATATGGATACCTTGCCTTAACAAAACATCCCGAGATACAGGTATCCTACTTTTGCGGCATTACATGGATTCAGTTATGGGACACACTTTAAGGAGATTTGAAAACCATAAGTAACAATTTAAAATTTTGAAAACCATTGATTTAGGCACACAATGCCTTTAAATATATATTAAGATTTGTGTACACATTGATCAAAGCATAGAGATAGTCACATGAGGCACATAACGTATAATAATGTTTAAACATAGGAATTGAGGAGTAAAACGAGTTCAATAATAACAAGAACATTCTATAAGATCGAAATAAAGAAAATATTGGAATTCGGTAACAAACCAGTTTAAGAAATCAAGAATTTTTTTGATATTTATAAATAGAACCAAGATGGTTCCAATTGGTGCCACATAGCCAATAGGAACATGCACACGTCGAGGTGACTTAATCCCAATTACCTTGAGGAAGATGTTTGTGTTGACCATAATTTTGCACTCATCCCGGAAATCCCCAGGTAAGCATAACAGGTCTCGCAATGAGGTTTATACGAAATGCTTTCCTTAGCCCGAGGGCCTTTTACCAGGAAATCCAGAATACAGGTGTTTATGTGTCACACACTTCCCTAAGGCTATTAGAATTAAAACCTCGATGAGATTTTCAAGATTTAGACATATCGTCTAAGGAATTTTTTCCACTCGATAAGGTGCATAGATTCCCACACGTAGTAGAGAATAAGATTTAGAAGGGATTAGACGTGGTAGAACGTAGAGGCATAAGAAGAGGATTAGGAAGTTGGGGTATACAAGGTTCAAGGCATATTCCTAAGGCACTATTTCTAAATGTAAGCAAATAGCACATAAAGAAATTAATCATGCAACATGTAGCAACATGTATTAGGCATATAAGCATACTTACAAGATCATAGCAAAAGTCAAGTAAAGGGTCCCTAGTTTAACCATAGTCTAGGCCACCATTTCTGATACCAATCTGTCACACCCCAACCTTAACGGCGGAAACCTCGAGATGTGAGGGTTAAGATTATCCATGCCACACAACGCTATTTCAAAGTGCCAATATTATTAATTTTCCAAGGTTCATAACATACATTGAGAATAAAACATAAGATTCAAACAATCATAACTACAAAAGATTCCCTAGCGTCATGTGACAATATAAGTCATTTTATTATTCTAGGTCCAATCCTAGATGTGATCAAGTCTTCAAGAGCACTTAAGCGGTAACAAGTCCTGAAACATGTTAAAAATAAAAAGGTCAACATAATGTTGGTGAGTTTTCCATAGTTTTCATACATAAATATATATAAAAGATGGTAATTCATGTTGTAGGTTATTGAATAAAGTAACTAGGGATGGATGAACAAATGTAACAATCAAACCTTGACAGATTACAAGATTACAAGATTAAATGATTAGCTAAGTGTACTTGGATTAACCAAGTAGGCTTGTCAAGCCCATAGATCTATGACGTCACCAGGCTAGCAATAGTTAATGATTGTACATATTATAGTCATCACATGGTAATTACAAGAGTTCAACTAACCATGACAAATAAGATGAATTGCCCAAGTGTTTACAAGATTCAAACGAGTTTACAAGTGCATTTATCATAAGGTTAACATGTTTCACCCCAAAGTGTGAAAATATATAAAAGGGGTATGGAAGAACTCACATGATAATAAAGGATGAACAATATATAAGTCTTGTATATAATGTCGGGGATTCGTTAACGTTCACCTAAACGAAATGTCGTATTTAAGTTAATCATAATGATGTTGGTGTTATGTTAATATCAATTTGTCCATGATTTTCATGTTTTTTAAAATAGATGTAGTTTATTATTATTTTGGTAATCAAATAATTTAAATAAGGATTTTAATGATTAACAATATAAATAATAGTTAAACTTTTATTATCAAATGATCATTATTTACTATTTAAATAAAATAGTAATTTTATAGATTTAAAAGATTAAACTAATTTTTACAATAAGTGTACTTTCTAAATATGTACATATATATTTATCTTCTAAAAAAATATATATATATAAACAAATTTTGTAACTAAATTTTATAACAATAAGGAATTTATTAAAATTATTTAAAAAAATTAAATGGGATTTATTACAATTTCAAGTTAATACTTGATGATGTTTTATAATTTCCTTTTTATAATTTTTAAAATAATTATGTAAAAGAAAATAATAATTTAAAGTGAATTTTCTAATGAAATTAAAAGAAAATAAATTTTATATCATTTTTTTGATAAAAATAATTTTTATATGGTTACTAATAATATTTAAAACATTTTCTGAAATTCAAAAGTTATTAAAACACTTTTAAAAAATATTGGTAGGGGCCGGGGTCGAACCCGAGACCTCCTGCCTAGGAGCTCATATTCTTAACCGCCGGGCCAATGCCCTGTTATTTGTCAAAAACCTGTTTTAAATTCTAAAAAGAATTTATGAAATTAAACCCCCAAATCCACATAAACCCTAGTTTGATTTCCACCCAAATTGAACATCAGATCGTTGTTTAAACTCAAATTAATCATAGGGCTTTTGCTTCCCATGTAAAATTGAATCAAATGACACCTCTAATTACCTGTTTTGATATTGAATTCGTCGATTAAATGCTCGAACAAGCTGCGACTATGTTCTTGAATCAACCGTTTGATTTGTACGTGTTTTTATGAAATTGAGGTTACAGAAAGCTTGAAAGGGACGAATGCAACCTTTCCCTTCTGTTATATAGCCTCAATTTGATCGATTAAATGTCCAATGGCTATAGGATTAATGTTGGGGGTTTCAGGTCGAATTAAACAAATTTAATGTTGGTTCAGGTGAATTTAATCACTTTATTGGTTTTAGAATGATTAAATGAGGGTGTACACTCAATTAATCGCATTATTGTTGTGTTTAAACGTTGAAACGCATTTGCGGTTTCGATGAGGATCGGTTTCGATTGGGAGGGGTTGTAACTGTGGGAAGATCTCGAATTGAACCTATTGCCGAGTTCGAGCAAATGGGGATTTAATTGAGTTAATTCATGGTTTTAGGTGGTGTGCGGGTGTTGTCGGAGTTGGCCGGAGTGTTGGCCGGAAGTGCGGGGATAGGGGGTTAGGTTTAAAGAATATTACACCTTGGTCCCTGTACTTTATCTTTTATCAAATTAAAACCAAAGTTTTAATTTTAAATAATTTACAGCTTTAGTCTCTCTAGTTTTATTATTTCATGCACAAGCTTATTATTTACAAGTTTTTGAATTATAAAACTTATTTGTTTTCATTTATTTCAAAATTAAACACTTGACAAGCTTATTATTTTTATTATTACCATTATTATTATTATTATTATCTTTATTAATTATTTTCATTGTTCATATTATTATTATCATTATTGTTATTATGATTATTATTATTATTGCGAATATTAATTATCCAACATTTAATTACATGAAAATTTTACAAACGAGTCCTCGTAATTGCATTAATAACAATCAAGTCCTTTACAAGAGATAACGACTGTTAACACACGTTAAATAAAAAATACGAGAGGTCACACTATGTCTCTACGTCTACTGCTAAAGTTGAATACATTGCTGCTCCAAGTTGCTGTGCTCAGCTGCTATGGATTCAAAACCAGATGCTAGACTACGGATTCAACTTCATGAGCACTCCTATCCACATTGACAACAATAGTGCTATCTCCATTACTGAAAATCCAGTGAAGCACTCCAAGACAAAGCACATTGATATCACGTATCATTTCATTAGAGATACTTATGAGAAAAATCTAATCAAACTAATCAAAGTTGACTCAAATGAACAATATGCTGATTTGTTCACCAAAGCCTTTGATGAGCAAAGATTTAAGTATCTCATTATAGCTATTAGGATGATAAACATTGATTAGTCTATCTCATTTGAAAACCTTTTAAAATGTGTAATGTCTTTTGTCAAAACAATCTAAGCCCTGTTACAAAGGGTTTTATCTGAAATTTTTCTAAGTATAGATTCTTCCGAAGAGGAGTTAACCTTCGGAAGGTATTTTTCATATTTTCCGAAGCAAAATTCCTCCAAGGGAAATTTTCTTCTCGGAAGAAGCAATCGATAATTTATCAGATCTACTTCCGAAACTTATAGACTCTTCATTTGGAAAAACCACTTTACTCTCGGAAGTAAGAAATTACCTTCGGAAGTTAAGTTGGCTTCGGAAGAAGATTACCTTTGGAAATCTCTTATACTAGGAAGAAGACCTTACTGTGTAATGGAAATCTTTGGGCCCACAACTGTAAAAAGGTAAAGATTTTCTTAATGATGTCAGAATATTTTAAATGGATTTAACCTTACCGCCCTTGTCACATCATGCCCAAACCATCACTTCAATCCATCCGCCACTTTCACCCATTTAAATATTTCGACTTACCCATTTTAATCTTTTTACCGATTTCACTGTTTAAAGATTTATTCATCCCTAATTTACCCAAATCAAGCTCATTTCTCTGTTCTTTCTCACAAATGGCGCTTAACCCCCAGCACAATCAAGTCGCATTCTTGGATTCGTCTATGGATGCTGACTTTTCTGAAATCATCTCTTTTCTCACCCAATCCACATACTTTACAGCCCTAACTGTAAACCCCACCGTGTATTCGAACCACATGGAGGAATTTTGGAGAAATGCACAGATCATAAACCAAAATTAGGTTAGGGTTTTATGGTCGAGCATATGTGAACAAGAGCTGATCATATCCGAACAAATCATCACGGAGCATCTCGAGCTTCATGATGAAGGTTCACCGACGGAGTTCCCCAAGACTGAAGTTGATGAATCATATATCCTAATGGGATATGGCGGTGATGTTAGCAGGTTCACTGTTTGCAAGTTCAACTTCTCATACCAGTGGAAATTTATGCTACACATTGTCCTGCACTGCCTGTCAAATAAGTCAGGGGGATGGGATCAAATCCCATATGAACTAGGCTGTATAGTTCATGTGTTGGTAAGAGGCCTCCGGTTTAATTACTCTAGATTTGTGCTGACCAATTTGATGGGCAACCTTCAATGGGAGACATTCTTCATGTATCCCATGTACATCCAACACTTCATAAACTGTGAGTTGGACCAGAGCAAGCTTGTCTGTACAGCTGCTCTTCAAGTCCCTTCACCGGAAGACACACTCCACTTCTTCAAGGTATGATTGGGCGCATAGCTCCTGGTTACACCCCTGTTATCCCCACAGGTGGTGAACCCACACCAGCAACAACCCTCATATTGCCAAGTCTACCTTCTCACCCCATCAAATACACATATCAGAGTCGCCCCAAACGAACCCTTGTTCAATCTACTCTGATTGACCAATCCCCTCCTGTTCAATCCAAAAAGACTAGAGTAGAAACATGGGCTCCCACTCAGTCTGAGGTCTCACCATCCTTCACATTTGACCTTAATATGGGAATTGAGTCTCCTCAGTCTCAATGCCATGAGCCCGAAACCCAAGCTAAAGCCACTCAGGATGAGTCACAATACACTCCTGAGCAGCCTAAAAGGGACAACCCCAGTCTGACCATCAAACCAACACCTCAACCCCAACCTCAAACCCAACCTCAACCTAAACCACTTCCTTTCCCATTCCCAATTAAAACTGAACCAACCTCTGAACCATACACACCTGAACCTACACCATCCTCCATACCTGCATCATCACCACAACTACCTCAACTACCCATCCTCAAACCCAAAACACTTTCCAGAACCTAAACACCACTACCTACCCAACAACTACCCAAACCATCCCTTAAGCCTTCTCAACATCTCTCCTTAGAGGAGTTTAAGGAGATCAAGATGAAGCTCATCAAGTGCACAACCCTGAGCGACATCTCTTGTGAAGAGGAGTCAGTCAAGTTGACTTATGTCGATGGCTCATCATGTTCCCTCACAAGAGATCAATTCCTTGATCTGCCTAGAGGAACACTAGACCAAGCCATCAAACTCCTTGGCCTCAACTCAGAATCACTCAATGATGAAGAGAAGAAGCTAAGAAGAAGACTGGTGAATCTACTGGATTCCAAGAAAAGGGACAAAGTACCAAGCAAACCCCTTGTGTCAGGAAAGAAGATAGTCCAGTGGAGGTTCGAAGACTCTTATCATAATTTTGTTGTTGAAAGAGAGAATGGCGAGCTAAACAGGCTTAATGCCTCATCTCTGCTACACTTAAGCAGATTTGATATTGTTGAGTTAGAAGAGAAGTCATTCTCCAACCCCTCCAACTCCGAGATTGCTGCTCACATCAGAAATCACTTGAGCAGTCTTCATCTGGCCGAGCTTATTGCTAGGACAAAGATTGAAGAGGAGTTGAAACTAAGAGAGGAGGAGGAAAGAAAAGGATCTACAACCAAAGGCAAAGCCTTTCTCCAAATGGTTGAAGGTCCTGAACTTGAGTCCATAGTTAGATGGGAGTATGATTATAACTCCCATCAACTAACTCTCTTTAGAGGGGCACAAAAAAGAGTGCATGTCATTCAAAGCGATAGACTGGATCTCCTGTCCACTAATGACTTGTACAAACTTCTCAGCACAACCTTAGGGAAGAACAAGGAAATCGATAAGCATCTTCTATCCCTGGTGCTGAAGGTTTTGAGAAGCAGGAATAAGTGAGGTTTTGGTAGCATCAGCCTAGGGGGAGTTTGTTGGATCTAGAAAAGGCTGGTGCAACCAAAACCAAACACTTAGACAATTTTGGTACAACTAATAAACGACTTC
The DNA here is from genome assembly GCA_025506505.1 of Flaveria sonorensis. Lineage (NCBI taxonomy): Eukaryota > Viridiplantae > Streptophyta > Magnoliopsida > Asterales > Asteraceae > Flaveria > Flaveria sonorensis. Next base: position 55,993,873 of record CM046433.1, on the reverse strand, counting down.
CGAAGCTAAGTTCGGAACTTTCGAAGGCAAGTGCAAGGTCATCTTCTGAAGGAAAACTCCAACTTCCGAAGACAAAGTCTTCTCTATTATGAAGTTCAAGACTTAGAAGAAATCAAGACAATGACTTCCGAAGTATGCAGAAATGATGAAGTCCCAAGCTATGGAAGAAGTAGCCTCTTCCGAAGTATAAAAGGGTTCGGAAGAACTTGTTCTTCCGAAGCCAATTAACCTTCGAAAGATGCTGCTATGAACCAGTGGACATAAGTATGGTCTGTCTGACACTCCGCTGCAAATCTCTGAGATACTGCATGGTGCTTTCCCACGCCCATGTAGTTGACCATACTTTAATCCACTGTTCACCTTTTATCAGTTAGTGCAGTTACCAACTTTAGTTGGTGACAAAAGGTAAGTCATGGACATGTCATGACTACCTTATCTTAGATAATACTTTATCTAAGACACCTTAACTTTAGCTTTGTAGTATTCGCTTTAGTTATAGGTTTCCAGCTGGTATCAAAGTATATCCGGCTGTAGGTGATAGTATATATAGTTTCTCATTGTAACTCTTGTAACATGCTTGTAAGAGTCTTGTAATACTTTGTGTTAAGAAGTAATATATACAAGTACCTTGAAAATTATTTCCTTGTGTTCTTTGTTACTTAGTATATTATTATCAACTCTTAGAAGAGATTCTGCTTCATCTTAACTGTGTGTGTTTAAGTGTGTTTAAGAGAAAAACCAAGTGTTAGTGACAAACATCGATCCTGCATGAAGCCATATATTCCATAAGCCAAATGAAGATTCATGTTCTTAACCGAGAGAAGATGTTTAAAGCCAATGACTTTGTCAACATGATAAAGTCCATTTTGGATCCATCTCTTGCAGAATCACCAGTACCTCCTCCTGCTGCTCAAGACCCAGCAGAATCCTCACAACCTCATCCACCATCAAACCCTTGAAGTACATAGGCTGTATAATCCTTAGGGAGAGTATTGTTGGACCCTGAAAGGATCATACATGCCAATTTAAGTGGTGGGTTGATGGTTGTTCTGCTGGAAATCCCATAAGTCCAAGAACCAATGACGATGAAGAATCTGCAACAAAGAAGAAGACAAGTGTCGGCTATCTGCAATTGTATATGCGGATGACCATAGAAAAAATACTGACAAGGGTTTGTTCATCCGTATTAACAAATGCGGACAACCGAACAAATGCTGACAAGGATTTCTACATCTGCATTAACTAATGCGGATGCTCAGTAACAAATGCGCCAAGTGTTTGTTCATCCTCATTTCTCAATGCGGATGACCAAACACCAATGCGATAGAAGAAACAAGAAATGCTGATGAAGATCAACACATCGGCATTAGTTAATGCGGATGAACAAAGAAATGCTAATGAAGGCTTTTTGTACTTAGACTAGTTTATAGTACATGGGTAGTTTAGTCTTTTTGTAAAGGCATCTTGTTAGCCTATAAATAGAATAGAAAACCTCACTTGTGTGAGATTAGACAATTAGAATATTTTGTTAGTCTTATGTTTCAGGAGGTGTCTTGTTACTGTTTATTGCTAAAACCCTAGCATTCATTGTAACTTTTCACCATCGCTAATACAAGAAAAATTATGAGTATTTTATGCATTCAATGTTCTGTGTTTATATGATTCCACCATATAATCACTGACTCAATCATCATATTCGATCCTTGTTGATTCATATCAACTAAGAATATCATTCTCACCACCCAGTCAGTTACGGAAGCGAGGTCTTCAAAACTTTGGAACAACTAATTGTGTTTTGTTTTGTTTTGATCCGTAGATGTGGAATTGATAATGTACATCCGTAGATATTAAACATCCATAGAAGTGAGCTCCATGAAATTTGACTAAGGTAAACAGTCTGCGCATGTTCTCTATCCGCAGATCTTCTATGGAAGAACAAAACTTTTCTTTATCCATAGATCTTCTACAGAAGAACAAAACTATTCTTTATCCGCAGATCATCTACGGAAGAACAAAAAATTTCTTGTCGGTAGATCATCTACGGGATAACAAAGTTAAGTTCCTATCCGTATCTCATCTACGGAAGAACAAGAAAATGTTCTCCTGTCCGTATTTCATCTACGGAACTAGAAGTTAGTATTCTGTCTGTAGATCATCTATGAAAGAACAAGTTAGTTGCTGATTCACAGCTGAAATGCTGCTGAAACTCAGCCTTGTTGCTGGTATTTTGGTGTTGTTCAAAGGCTGATTTAGGTGATGGTTTGATGACATTAGCAATCTGCACAAGGTATGTTGTATTGGAATGATTGTTAATGAGGATTATGTTGGGTAAAAAGGCTGCACATAAGCTGATGCAGAGGTTGTTCTGGTGACTGATTCGAATTTTCAGCAAAAAAGCCATAGAACCACCATTAGATCCATGTAGAACACAACCCAATTGTTGTATATTGATGAAAATTTGTATTAAATTGATTTGTAACTTGTTTGTATATCAATTTAACACAAATTTTGATTCCAAATCAGATCTTAATCAGAATCATAATGATCACCTCATGAATATCAAAAAACCCAAAAACTAATGCGATTAACTTCGAATTCACCTTGTATTGTTGAATTGATTGTTAAATTTGTGTAGCAACAACTTATATGAGGTTCCAAAACATTGGTTGATCTAATTTCATGCTTCAGATCTGCAAATTTGTTGAAAACACCAAGGACACACACATACTAGTGTGTGAAAATGTTCCTATGCTACTGGAAACCCAAATTCTAATCAAATTGCCTTCAAATTTGATTGATTTGCCTTCCAATTGATGAATCTATCATAGAAATGATAAGATATCATAAAATTCATGTTGATTTCATCAGATCCACCATCAAATGCATAGATCTAGTAAAGAACACCTAAAACTTTTTCGTCAAGTTTTCTTCAAATCTCCACTAATTTTCGCAATCGTACCATGAAGTCTTATCAAAATCAATATGAATCCATCAACTCCAGCTCTGATGCCAATTGTGTGTTTCCGATTTGAACATGATCGATGAGCTTGGACCATAGGATTCGAATTGATAAGAACAAAATTTGATGATTAGATGCTAAAATTTAATAACGATGAACACCAATATGTTTAATGATGTTTATTGATTTGATGATGAATTCATCATCCATTAAGGATGATGTTGATGGATTATGATTCCCATATTTTATGGTGATCCATCCATACATACAATGAATGATAAGTATGCTATTTATACTAGTCTAGAATTTATAATATTTACAATATAGACCCTAGCGTAATACATCATTGATTCTTACTCTTCAAATCTTCATCTTCAATAAATTTTGGAAATCTTTAATTTCTTAAAAGGTGCTTGACCCAACAGGTGCATTCTCCAACTTGACATAAAAACAATACATCATTTCTGATTATACTAAAACATCAATCAAAATAGCAAAAACAAACAAGAACATCATCTAGCAATTAGCACATCAAATCCAAAATACAAATTGTAACAGGTTTAGTATGTAATGGAAATCATTTGAAGCAATTGTGTTTATCTTATTACTTTAATTTGTCTTTCGAGTTCTCGCGTTTGTTCTTCATTGATTATCATTGCAGATTACAATGTTATAAATAATTATTTAAACAACAAGTTGTGGTTGTTGGACCCTTAAAGGATCATACATGCCTATTCAAGAGGTGGTTGATGGTTGTTCAGCTGGTATGATCCAACAAGTCCAAAAGGATATGTGGGTGAAGACTGAATAGAAGACAAGTTGCAGGACCATTTAAGGGATGGTCAATACACTTAGTCTCACAATGAGGAGAGTGTTAGAACACTTAGCAGATCAAATGAGGAACCAAGACTTATATTATGATACTATGAGCGCCGGTAAATAAGAGACAGAACTTTAAGAACACAACAACAAAGTAAAGGTTTTCAAGATGGCAGTATATTGCTTCTCAAGTTCTTTTTACAAGTCTTACAAAGCATAAAAATAAGATACAAGGACTTGAGATACTTTATACTACATCCTACAGCTGGCCATACTTTGAAGGCCAGCTGGAAACACTAATGTAGACAACAAGATCAATGTAAAGTCAAAAGACATATCTGTCTTTTGACTAGTGACTATGACATGCCATAGCTCACATCCTAATATATTACAAAAAGCATGAAAGTACATAAAGTAGAAAGTTATAGACTCAAGACCTCAATGTATAGTTACAAAAAGCATGGACCATTCACCAACTTGTATAAGTTGGTGAGTCTTTAGAGTTGCAGCGTAAAATTGGTCAGCTTTATGAAAAGTACATCAGAAAAAGCATGTTCTTCAATGTTTTCGGAAGAAATCTATCTTCACTTTATTGGATTTGTAAGACTTTGTCTTTGAAGCTTTGGAAGACTTCAATTTTGGCTTCGGAAGATATTGGTCTTGGCTTCAGAAGGTTTTACACTTAGATTATTTCTGATGCAGGGTGTAAAACTTCTGAAGCAACTTCTACTTAGTACTAAGTGCATACATGCAGGAAGCACTTGGTTTGTTCTTGGGTGTATCAGCCTTCATATAAGCCTTACAAACTTCCCCTAAGCTGATGCTATGAAAACAAAGAAGTGTCTTCAGATGTTGACAGTCCTCATCATGATCATGACCATTCCTTTCTTCATCAATTGGTCAAGATCACTTAGATTTTCAGAATACCTTCTCATGTCAAAGAGATCATGCAGAGGTAAGTTAACCAGGTCTTGTAGAAGTAGACATCTTGACCACCTTGATCTCTATTAACATACCATTTGTCTAGATTAGTAGCAAAAGTCCAAGACAAGATGGGTCTTCCTGATACAAGAGGCTCTACTTGAGTTGGGGTAGGTTAAGCAGCCTCTTCTTGCACATCATAAGGATGCTCTCACTCATCCTAAGGTCTAGAAGTGGATGCCTTTGGTTTCTTCTTTGATATAGATTTAAAGGCCATCCTTTTCTTCCTCTTTAACTGAGTAGACTGGTCTCTAGTACCAGGTTGTTTTGTTTTGTTTATCTCAGTCGGATCTTTCTCCCTCACAGGTTCAGAAGGAGAGTTGGACCATGCTATGGATCAGAAGATGAAGCTTGCTATGATCCAGCATGAGGTCCAGGTTGTGTTGTTTCAAATGGTTCAACCTTAACCTCAACTTCAGGAGGAGCTTGACTTAGTAAGGAGTGTAAGTCAACAAGCTATCCTTTCTTGATCTTCTACTTGATCACTCTAATGTGCTCATCCATAGTGGATAGAGACATTGGAACAAATCTCCTTCTTGAGAATCCATACAGCTTCAAGAAGCTCATCATCCTTTGCCTTTCAACAGACTTCTTTTGACTCTTATGGATGATGGCTGGCTCTTGATTTTGCTGCTTCTTCCCTCATCTTCCTCTTAGCAGCCTTTTGTTCTTTGAGAACTTATAGTTCAAGCTGCTTAATGTTGGAGCTCTTTTTGAAGATTAGCATTAGTCTTTATGTTTTTGTTTTTGTCATAGTATAGGGACTTATTGTGTAAATATATGTTCCTAGTTTTCATTGTTAGTATAAGTAGGATATTGTATGTATTATTGCGGGGACAAATATTGTTAGAACTTTTTGTTATTCACTTGTATCCATTTGCATTTGCTATCAATGAAATCTCTATGAATTTTTGAAGTATTTGCATTTGTTTAATTACTTTGTGCTTATAATTAATCATTGCATTACAACATCATCACAGATCGATCCATTTTAACCTATCAAATGGTATCAGAGCCTTCGGTTCAGTGTTTTGAGATTAATATTGACTTTTGAGCTTTGTGAATCACTTGAATCTATGTTTGATAGCAATTTGATCAATTAATTGTTGTATTCAGTTGTGTTTTATCATTAGAAACTTGAATTGAATCATAATTTGGTGTTTAACACATTCAGGTCTAGATTTCATCAGATTTGTGTGCGAAAGTGTTCTTCATATTCGAACTCAAATTCAATCAGTAAATCAGATTTATTGTTGTTAATTGAGAGAAATGATGAATTAGGATTGATTATCGCTCTATATACTACCTTATTGGAAGTTTTTAAATCAGTTAATCAAGTTTTGAAGAATTTGATAAGATCATGTTATTATGAAGATGATGAATTAGGCGCTTGAAGTGTTAAAATCATCTGAAATTTGCTGAAGTGTTTAGGCGTATAACAATTGTTTAGGCGTATTAACATTGTTTAGGCATTTTAGAGTTTGACGTTTTGACACTGTTTGGGAGTTTTAACACTGTTCGAACGTTTTAGAATTCTAGGCGTTTGAAGACTGTTTGGGCGCTTCAGGTTGAAAATTTAGAAATTTTAACTAAGTACCCATGCGTTTGACAACTGTTTAGGCGCTTGACAACTGTTCAGGCGTTTGACAACTGTTCAGGTGGTTTACAACTATTCAGGTGCATCTTCAGTTGGGCGTTTCAGAATTCTACTAAGGCATTCCATTAGGTGTTTCTAGTTCAAAGTAGGTGTTTCACAAGCAACACGCATATCAGAATTCAGACTTTTCATTCAACACTTAGAAATTTTTCTTAAAAAAAACTAAAATCCGAAAATATTGTCATTTCTTTGTTTCATTTCAAACATTAAAAACAACAAAAACAGTTTATTTTCTTAAATTCAAAACTAACCATGGTGAAGTTTGAAGATTCTGAGAACAGAGATCCAAAGTTGAAGAACACAGCTGATTTCAAGAACTGGTCTCTTAGATTAAAACATCATCTAAACTCTATTGACACTGATCTTTAGAAGTCACTGATCTTTAGAAGTCAATAGAAAAAGGACCACATATTCCTATTACATCATATGGTCCAGAGAGAAGATTTGTTTACACCAAAGACTCTCAAGAACCTTATCCTGAAGATGGTCTGCATGGTGATGATCAAAAGAAAGTAAAGAATGACATTAAAGCTTACTCACTGATGTATAAGGGTTTACCTTTGGAGGTATTAACCAGACTTGAGAGTTACCAAACTGGATACACCATGTACAAAGCCTTAAAAATTATTTGTGAAGGTGGCAAAGAGATTCAAGATATCAAAAAGCAGAAACTAAAAATACAACTAGAGTTATTTGGGCATCTTTCTAGAGAAACAATCAACCAGATGATGAACAGATTTGTGCAACTTACTACAGAAATGTCAACTACAGGCATTAAGAATGATCTTAAAGATCTAAATGATAGACTTCTCAATGCTCTTCCATCTTCATAGAAACACACAGTGACACTGTTAAAGCATACTGAAAAGTTCCCAATGGATCTTTATCTTCTGATTGCTAAGATTGAGTCAGTTGAAATTGATAAGAGCTCTAGGAACAATGACAGAGCTACATCAATATCTTAGTATAAGTATGTGGCTTCACCTACAAATACAGTGGAAAATGCAATTCTGGCAAAGGATGAAAGTACTCCAGAAGATGAGGGTGACTTGTTTGTGGGAGTTGGGTTTTTCACAAGTGCTCCTATCTATTCAACTCAACCTTAGTCTCCTCCCAAAACTCAAATGCCTAAACCTCAAACTAAGACTTCGTCTTCTAAGTCTGTTAAACATAGCAAAGCTAAAGAAGTTATAAATATCCTTTTGCAGGATGAAGAGTCAAAATCTGCTTTTACTGCTTTCATGGCAAGTTTTCAGGCTTATAATGGTAGTCATTTAACTCAAGTTGATTTTATCTTGCAGGATTTGTTTGAGATGGATCTTGATGATGTAGAAGAGATGGATTTAAACTACCAGATGATGATGATAGCTTATAGGACTCAGAAACACTCTTATATGAACATAAACTACAAGCCAAGTGCAAACAAAACTGTTGGCTTTGATAAATCAAAGTTAAGGTATTTCAACTGCAATAGCTATGGCCATTTTTCAAGAGAATGTAAAGCTCCAAGAAATCAAGAAGGCAATGGTCAAGCTGGCTTTAGCAGTCAAAGATATCAACAACAGTATCAAAAAACCTTTCAGAAGCCATATCAAAGTCTTGCTACGCCAGAACTGAAAGATGAATAAAATAGAAGTGAAGATCAAAAGAAAGCTCTTGTGGTTAGCATCAAAGATGGCTATGATTGGAGTGCATATGCAGATCAATTAACAGCTGATCTCATTTCTGGCTTAGCTCTTATTGCTGAGATTCATAATGAAAACTGGTCTGAAGATATTGATCCCAAGGACAATGGTGATTCAGGCAATGGTGAAGACTATGATTGGAGTGATAAATCTAATCCAAAGGAAAATTCAGAAAAAATTGCTTATATGGCTCAGTCAGAACAACCTAACGTTGAACATTCATTATCTGATACTGAGACTTCACCTTCTTGTCCAAAAATTCCCTTGGAAGTCAGAGAAAAAATGTGCACAAAAGCATGTTTAGATTAAGTCGAGCATTACAGAACATACTCATTCAAAACATGTGATAAACTCAAACAAGAAGAATTAGTGCACAACAAACTAAAAATTGATCATAAAATCTCTCATGACAAGATCATCTCTCTTCAAACATCATGGAACAAAACTCTCAAAGAACTTGAACAAGTCAAAAAGCAACATGAAGTTATGCCCAAAAATCTAGAACAGGAGAAATTAGCTCATGTTACAACTCATGTTGATCTTGCAAAAGTTAAAAGTTCAAAAACTATAGTAGAACATTTGGTAAGTGGGAGAAAGGAGAAAGACAAAACAGGTCTAGGTTTCACATATGAGCCAATGCCTTAATCTATCTCAAACACTTTACCAGAGAACTTTAACACACATGATCACTCACCTGAAAACAAAGCAAAGTTGAAAGCCTTTCAAGATAAGAAAAAGAATGTGCAATCTAATGTTCTAGTGAAATTGAAAAGATAAATGTTGAGATATTTGAGGAACAAGACTCAGAAAAGATTAAGAATGGTCATTCAATAAAAGTTAAATCATATGAACCTCGACCAAAAACAAAGAAGTTGTTTGTTCCCAAAGGATCTAATGAAATTGTTGTTAAAAAATGTGACATTGAACAATATGTTGAAGAAGTCATTGAAATCAATGACAAGAAGAAAGGGAAAACTAAAGAAGAGGATTTAAAATCAAATACTTCATGTTCTGATGATTTATGTTCATTTGAATTAAACAATCCCAAATAAAAAAGATTGAAAGAAACTGAAAAAGAATCTTCTCAAGATTCAATTCAATCTCAAAGCAACAAAACATCATAAAGAAAAAGAAATCAAAGAAGGAGAAAATCAACTACTAAAGCTAAAAATTATTAAACTCAAAGAACCAATTAATCAAACCAACTTAAACCTGTGAAGTTTATGTTAGCAGATTCTTTTGACATGAACACAATCCCTGAAATGACATCAAACCCAATGATCAAATCTAACTCTGATCTGAAAACAGGTTCAGGTCTTAATTCTTCCGCTAACAATAAAAGATTTGTGTTTGTGGAGTCAAGGAATTATGAGAATAAAGAAAAGTCAAAATGTAAATATCAAAAGAACAAACTCACAAATCAAAAACAACAGATTAACCTGATTACTCCTAAATCAAAAGGATCAAATGTGGCCTTCACATCTAGGGTTAATCAATAGTTGTTTAAACCTCCACAAAGGTACTGTGACATATGTGATATGTATAATCATAACACATCTGAATGTTACTTTAACAAGTACTGTCATATTTGTGAAATGAACAATCATGCAACTGTTGATTGTTATTTCAACAAATATTGTGCCTTTATGATGAAAGGAATCATAATACTGAGGATTGTTACTTCAGAAAGAACTCACTAAGGAAAGGATATGTTAATCCATGATTTTAAAGAAATCAAAAAAATGGTTTTCAAGGTTTATCACAACAACCTTCCTTATGCTTGAGATCTCTCTGTTGGTCCAAATGATCGAACAAAGTACACTTAAATGATTGAATCGTTTAATATCAATCAACAAACACAAACAACAAACAATTGATGAAGAATAAGAACCCAAAAGTATTCAAAATATAACAATTAAACTCCAATACTCACAATATAACAATGCTCAATGATATTTCAATGAAATCCAGCTTACAAAAGTCACTTGCAATAATATTCAGACGAATTAGGGTTTTGCAAGGATACCTACAATGAAAGAAATCAAATCTATATATAGTATTGATAGTTTCGCTTACAGTTTCGCTGTCAGCAAAACTATCCTGCCATTTCACAGTTTCGCCCGACTGAGACACACAGTTTCGCCGGGTGAAACTAGCAGCTGACTATGAGCGAAACTATAGTTTCGCTCATAGTTTCGCTGGGCAGCAAAACTTCACTAATTAACAAACATACAAAAGTAAACTAACATTTAACCTATTACAATCAAACATAAACAAAATCTAATCTAAGGTGAGTCCAACCTATTCTTGATCTTTAATACTACCCCTAGGTTGGATCTCATCGTCTTGATTAATCTTCATTTGTCTCTTCAGCTTCAGTATCCACTACCGCCTCAGATCTTCCTTCTTTATTACCTCCTGCGGCATCATCCTTGGAAGCCTTAGCCAATGATTCTCCTTGGTTAGCTCCTGTTGTTGTAGCTTCTTCAGCATGTGCACTTGCCTGTGCGAATTGTCTTGTTAAGTCCTGCACATCCATTCTCATCTCATCTTCTTCCCGAACCTTCTGGGCTAGTTCCCTCACTTTAGCCCTAACACCCCTCACTTTGTTGGCAACTATCATAAACAAGCTTTCCTCTTTGCACGTTTCAGCTCCAGCTCCCGCTATAATGTGATTCTAACATAGCACAAGCAGATCCTCATCACAAAAGGCAAATAACTCCATCGGATCAAAATGTCTGTATTCAACCCCATTCTTAAACCTAATCACCGCCTCCCCAGTATTATTATCATAAAACCATTTCTCAAAACTCTGAAGTTATTGGGAGAGGGGATCAGATAGCCTAACCCTGCTCACAGTCTTTGGGGGTTTCACCCTTAACATAATCCGACCCTTCCCGGTCTCCTAATCTTTATCCTTCTTTGACCTTCTTCTCTATGCCTTCATAAACCCAAATGCCTCGAAGTTATCATTAGCCCCTTCTTTATTTCTTCCTCCAACATCTTGGCCATCTCACTCATATTGTAGTCTAACATTGGTATAGCAGCTAATCTTCTCAGATCCCACTTAGGCAAGGTCTTGAATGCCTTCCTTTTATGCAGGTAAGAAATGCCTCCCCCTCTCCTCTTAATCATGAACATTTTGAGACCCGGGTTGTATTTCATGCTCAACTCATTGGCTAAAGAAGTGATGAGGTTCCTGATCACGTCCTCATTTAATCCTGCCCTCTCATCCCTTCTCTGGTGCTCAGTAAAAGCCTGATGCTTATGCTTTGTCCTCCTTTCAGTCTCCCCCTAATCATCAGCCTTTTTCTTGGATCGTCTCTCCTTTTCAGCCCTCACCTCCTGCACAGTCTCATGAATCTCCTCCTCAAAGTCATAACCTTTTCTCCATTGTCTTCCTGGAGTCTGAGCACCCGGGCAATAATCTCAACAGTGATCGTAACGTCGTTCTCCAACACTCTAGCAACGATCCTCTGATGATTGGATCTAGTATGGTACTCAGCAGTCCTCTAGAAGTCTCTAATTTGAAGGTCATAGATGATGGGAGAGTGAGAAACTGCGTAAGCAATGGGTGACCGTTGGAGCCAACGAATGCAATCTCTAAATCTTGCAGCCTTGGGGTTGGAATCATCCAGAATATCTGTAATGTTGTTCCTCTCGTCGAACTTCAAATTAGCCATTTTATTTGAAAAATAGATGAAACACATTAGAAAGATAGGTTAAAATGGATAATAAAGAATAATAATTAAAAAGAATGAAAATAAAGTAAAAACAAAATAAATTCGCTAGGCGAAAGTATAATTTCCCTGGGTCGAAATAGTTGTTTCGGCAAGCGAAAATGTACTTTCGGCAGTGATCCGGATGTAGTTTCGACATGCCTAAGAAGTAGATTCGACTTGCCGAAACTATAGTTTCGACCAAGCGATACTGAATTTTGACCAGCGAAACTGTCAAGTTCGCACGGAAAGCATAACTTCACAGTTTCGCTAAAAACATTTGAACTTTCGTTCAGTTTCGCTGGGGAATCAGTACTTTCGCAGTAAAACTGCGGAGGTACCGAAGGGTCACCGTTCAAATTAGTCCTTAAGATGTTGTTTAAACCTAGATTAAGCTACAGTTGAGGGTTCGAAACACACACCTAAAGTTTAATCAGTCATCAAACACAAAGAACACACTCAAAAACTCGAAATCGTACGGAAGTTTCTCAAAAGGGTCTCGAAGTGGTAACTCGATGATGGTGCGAAAATGAACTCTCAGTTTCGCATTGTGCAATATATAGTACTTAGTTTCGCTGGCAGTGAAACTATAGTTTCGCCCGGTACATGCTTTGATCAGAAATGACTCAGAAATGGGAGAAAGTGCCTGCGAATCTATAGTTTCATGCTGCGAAACTATCAGCGAAAGTATAGTTTCGCTGAAAACTAAAAAACTTAAAATTTTAATTTTTTATTTTCTATTTAATATATAATTATTTAGAAAAGAATTAAGATGAAAACAAACAAAAACAAACAAAAATAAAAGAAACAAAAGGAAATTGCCCCACAAGACCTCACCAAACTTCACATAATTTTGACACGATAAAAGAAAGTAAAAGGATATAGAAGAACGTTAAGCTGAAGAGATTTTCCGAAGAGTCATAGTACGGCGGGATTGCTGATATAGTTGTCCTTTTAAGCCCATGCCTTCTTCTTTTCAACAAGTGAACTACAGCTATTGTTATCATATTTTAGTTTGTTTAGAGAAAACTTAAATGACTCAGTCCCCAAAGACATTTGGCAAAGACACTTATCCTGTCCTCATGATATATTGAACAAATGACACACTCTGCTTAATTATACTATTTGAGAACAACAAATATCCTTTTCAAAAGAAGCATAGTCCTTATAGACATCAAATGATGAGAGCTCTAGGTCTATACTCACGTATAAGAAAGGAGTTGATCAATTGAGGCTGACAGATGAGAGCTTCAGGTCCATACTTACGTATAACAGAGAACATCATCATATCGTGCCAATGAGAGCTCCAGGTCTATACTTACGTACAATAGAGGAGATCATCACTCCAAGTCAATGTTCACACATAGCAGAGGAGATAAGCACGTAAGAAAATACAGCAAGGAGCTTCTTAGATGCAAAGAGGAGCTAGCAAGTAGCTTCTGAGATAGTATGGGAAAAGGAAACATGAATACATTTGGTAAAAATATATCAACGAAGAGATATCACGTTCTCAATCCATTTCGAACAAGGACTTGTGACTTTGTGAAGGCCAAAAATATCAAGGGGATAATCCAAGTCACAAAGTTTCATATTCTTTTAGTTTAGCCATATGCTTACTGTCTACTTCGTTTTCTGGCTAAGCCTATCAAGCATATCCCAACACAACACTGTTGACCTCTTTCACATCTTTCAGTTAGCAAATAAGAGATCTGCAAAAATGACAAGACACGTGTTATGATTCTCCCCCGAAATTTCTACAAACTAACTAGATTGGAGAAATTTCTAAGGAATATTTTATTTTTTTATTTTATTATATATATATATATATATATATATATATATATATATATTATATTTACTTTTTTTATGTAAAAGGTTGGGAGGACTATGGAGCTTACTGAAAAACTAAAAAGAAAGAAAACAAGAAAAGGAATATATACATTATATACATAAGACAACGTAGAAAATGAGTTTTGAAAAGATATTAATCCTAGCATGGAGATGAGTTCATAAAAATGAGGTTTATCGAATGATTTAGTGAAAAGATCAGCTTTTTGATTTTTTGTGTCAATAGGAATAATATCAATAAAACCCTTCTCCTGAGCATCACGGATTGCATGAAACCTTGTCTCAATATGCTTGGTGCGGGAATGGTGAATTGGATTCTTTGTGATTCCAATGGCTGCTTCGTTGTCACAGAACAACGGTGTATGGAAAAAGTTGATGCCATAGTCAATCATCTGATGTTGTATCCAGAGCACTTGTGAACAACAGCTTGAAGCAGCAATGTACTCTGCATCCCCCGTTGAAAGAGAGACAGTGGTCTGTTTCTTGCTCTGCCATGATACAAGACAATTTCCTAGATATTGAGCGCCTCCAATGACCAATTTTCTGTTTAACCTGCAAACATTTGAATCACTGTCTAAATAAGCATGTAAATCAAAGTTCCTACCATAAGGATACCAAAGCCCTAAACGAGAAGAGCCTTTAAGATAACGAAAGATTTGTTTTACAGGCTTTTCATGAAACTCCTTCGGGGCAGATTGGTATCGAGCATAGTATCCTACAGCAAAGGTGATATCGGGACGACTTGCTATAAGATACATAAGGGAACCGATCATAGATCTGTATAGATGAGGATCAGTAGGTTTCCCGTTCTCGTCTGGAGTGAGGCATGTTTGAGCAGTAAATGGAGTTAGTTCAGGAGAAGCATCATCCATTTTGAATTTCTTCAGAATTTCTTTAATATACTTCTGCTGATGAATGAGAATTCCCTCTGGCTTTTGTTCAACTTGTAAACCAAGGAAAAAGCACATCTCCCCCATCATGCTCATTTCAAAACGACTACTCATAACCTCCTCAAACTCCTGACACAGCTTTGGATTAGTGGAGCCGAAAATAATATCATCCACGTAGACTTGCATGATTAGCATCTCACCATCCACTTCCTTCTTGGAAAGAGTCATATCAATGGTGCCACGAGAAAAGCCATTGCTCAGAAGATACTATGTTAGAGTCTCGTACCAGATGTGAGGAGCTTACTGAAGACCGTAGAGAGATTTATCAAGCTTGTAGACTTTGTCGAGAAAGTCCGGATTGACACACAAATATCTCCTCATCAATGTCTCCATAGAGAAATGCACATTTGACATCCATCTGATAGACTTTGAACTGCTTATTAGCGGCATGAGCCAGAAAATCCCTATAGCTTCAAGACGGGCCACAGGAGCAAAGACTTTCATGTAGTCAATCCCTTCTTCTTGAGCAAAGCCTTGAACCACCAATCTTGATTTGTTTCTTACCATAATACCATAATCATCGGGTTGTTTTTGAATACCCATTTCATGCCTATTGGGCATTTGTTTGGTGGAAGATCAACCAACATCCACACCTTGAGCTTCCAGAACTATTGCAGCTCCAGTTGCATCGATTCAACCCAACAAGGATCCTGAAGAGCTGCATGAACATTATTTGGAATGATTTGGGATATAAAACAAGAGAATAAGCATACATTAATCAAACCAGATTGACTCCGTGTCCGAACTCCATCGGTGATGGATCCAATAATGTTATCATGGGGATGGTCTATCAAGGTTTTGAAATCAGTGAGTATGGGCTGGGTATTTGATGAAGGTGGGTTGATGGGTTGTTGGTGGGTAGATGACGGAGAGGGAGATGGTTGGACAGATTCAATTAGTGAAGCTGATGGAATGGGTTGAGATGATGTAGAGGAGGGAGACGAGGGAAGAGATACAGAAACAGGTGGAGGTGGAATGTCAAAGGATGATGAGGAAGATGCAATGTCAACAGATGTGACATCCTCGGGTAATGAATTGGGAGGGGCTTGATGAACAGGAGGAACGATAGGTAATGGATCTGGAGGAATGATATTTGTTTGGACATTGGAGATAGACGCATCATCATCAAAAACCGGAAGATTGAATGAGTTGAAAACCATATTTGAGTCAAAGAACCATGCGTGTTATCTAGTTATATACCCGATAAGCTTTCTGAGAAGAAGAATAGTCGACGAAGTAACACTCGTCAGAAACAGCACCAAATTTCGTCTTTTGTGCTTGGGTATTTAGTAAAGTACACGAGCATCCGAATGGACAAAAGAAATCAATCAAAGGCTTCCTCTTATGAAATAGTTCATAAGGAGTCTTCATTTTGTCTTTGATGATCAGCACCATGTTAAGAACATAGGAAGCACAGTTCACTGCCTTAGCCCAGAAGATAATGGGTAAAGAGGACTCAATCAACATAGTATGAGCAGCTTCAATAAGGGTGTGATTCTTTCTTTCAGTAACACCATTCTGTTGAGGTGTTTTTGCTGCATTGAACTATTTCAGAATACCTTTACTAGTACAAAAGGAATCAAATATTTGATTTCTGAACTCAGTACCATTGTCACTTCGAATAGCCATAACCTTCCTCTTGCTTATCATTTCAATAGAAAGTATCAGCTTCTGCAGCTCTTCAGTAGCTTCTCCTTTATGGGCAAGAAATCTCACCCATGAGTACCTAGAATAGTCATATGTAACAACAAGACAAAAGGATTTCTTAGCAATGAATTTAACGCTGATTGAGCCAAACAAATCAGTGTGTAGCAACTCGAGGGGATTAGAAATGCTATTTTCAATTTTTGGTTTATGAGGGTTCTTATGTTGTTTTCCTTTAGCACATGCCATGCATTTCTCAACAACAGAAAAATATTTTAAAGGTAATCCCCTAACAAGATTGTTTTTAACTAATTTGTTTATATTTTTGAAATTAACATGGCCCAATCTGCGATACCACAAGAAAGACTCAGATATGGAAGCTTTAGATAGAAGATAGGTGACGGTGGATGTTGACTCTTTGGAACCCATGTCAAGAAGGTATGTGTCATTCTTTCTTGGAGCTCGCATGAGCACCGTCTCCTCTGGAATATCAATCCCTGATTTTTGAAAGAGACATTCAATGGACTTGAACAAGACCGGAATGTCTTTATCACAAATCTGAGAGACACTCAACAGATTGAAGGCAAGCTCTGGCACATAATTGACTTTCTCCAAAGTAAGAGATCCATTGGAGACCTCCCCTTGGCCAATCATCTATCCTCCTTTTTTATCGCCAGCAAATGCGACATATCCTCCATTGATGATGCGGTAGTGCAGGATCGATGTTTGTCACTTAACACTTGGTTTTTCTCTCAAACTCACTTAATCATACACACGGGTTTAGATGAAGCAGAATCTCTTCTAAGAGTTGATGATAATATACTAAGTAACAAAGAACACAAGGAGATAATTTTCAAGGTACTTTTATATATTATTTCTCAACTCAAGGTATTACAAGACTCTTACAAGCATACAACTAGAGTTACAATGAGAAACTATATATACTATCACCTACAGCCGGATATACTTTGATACCAGCTGGAAGCCCATAACTAAAGCAGATACTACAAAGCTATAGTTAAGGTATCTTAGATAAAGTATTATCTAAGATAAGGTAGTCATGACATGTCCATGACTTACCTTTTGTCACCAACTAAAGTTGGTAACTGTACTAACTTATAAAGGTGACCAGTGGAATAAAGTATGGTCAACTATATGTGCTTTGAGAAAACGCCAAGCAGTTTATCAGAGGTCTGCAGTGGAGTGTCAGAAGGACCATACTTATGTCCACTGGTTCATAGCAGTGTCTTCCAAAGGTTAATTGGCTTCGGAAGAACAAGTTCTTCCAAGGCCATTTATACATGGGAAGAGACTACTTCTTTCGAGGCTTGGGGACTTCTTCATATCAACATTCTATGGAAGTCATCGTCTTGAATTCTTCTAAGTCTTGATCTTCGAAAGAGAAGACTTTGTCTTCGGAAGTTGATCTTGCACTTGTCTTCGGAAGAACTCCATTTGCTTTCGGAAGTTCCACACTTAGCTTCGGAAGTCCTTTATTAGTTGCACCAAAAATGTCTAAGTGTTTGGTTTTAGTTGCACCAGCCTTTCTTGATCCAACATGTAGTTTGTTAACAGATCCTTCAGCCCCGTCATATGTCTGGAGCAACCACTATCAACATGCCAAACACTATTTATAGCTTTAGTGGATGACTCCTGTAAGAGTAGAATTAACAGATTAACCAGCTAAAATAGGAACCCATGTTTGAACAACTTTGGGCTTTGGTGTAGATGACTTCTTGCAAAAGAAATTGACTGGGTTGAAAATGAGATCCTCGGTGGATGTGACTCAACCTAGGATTGAATTTGTGGACTGAGTCAATAATATAGCAGTGGAATTACTATATTAAAGAACATTAATTGCTGTAGAACAGGCTTGAATGCAAGAGAATCAAGAACAGTAGTAAATGTTGTAAAATATTGTAGATATTACTGATGAAGTTCAACACCATACAAACTCAGGGTATGTGACCATATTTACAAGCGAATACATTGCCTGTACAAAAGACTAAACTAACCCTGATCTATACAAGTGAATCTAGTCTAAGTACAAAATAAGTATAAAACAGTGTAAGTTGTTCATCCGCATTAGTTCATACGGATAAACAAGTCTTCATCAGCATTTGTTGTTTGTAGTCAGCATTTGTGTTTGCTCACCCATATTAGTTCATGCGGATGAACAAGTCTTGTCAGCATTTAACGTTGTTCATCCGCATGGACTAGTGCGGGTGAACAATCCTTGTCCGCATTTCTTCAGTTCATTCGCAAAGACCAATGCAGATGAACACTTCTGTTCAGCATTAGTTGTCTTGATCCGCATTTGTTAATGCGGGTGAACAAACACTTGTCAGTATTTGTTCACTAGTCATCCGCATTGACAAATGCGGGTGTTCTATACTTGTCTTTTCTTGTCTTTTGTTTTCTTGTGTTGATGATGTCTTCTATGTTCTATAAATAATGTGCTCCAACCAGAACAACCTTCAACCACTTCTTGAGTTGGCAAGTATGATCCTTTCAGGGTCTAACAATACTCCCCCTAAGGATTATACTGCCTGGGTTCCTCAAGAGTGTGATGGTGGTGGTGGTTGTGATGATTCTGGTTGGTCTTGATGTGATGTCTTCTGTTGAACTGTTGTTGGAGAGATTGTTGCAGCAGCTTCATGATGTACCTCAGGTTCTGCAAGGGAAGGATTGAGGATTGCCTTTATCATGTTTGAAAAATCTTCTGCTTCCTTGATTTTGTCTCTGCTTAGAACATGGATCTTCATCTCACTCATGGAATGGATTGCAGCAATAGGCATTTGTTTCAAGGAGATGGGTTCCCAAACTAAGATTGATGATAACCCATCTCTATGAATCAGCAGGGAACCATTAGCATCAACCTCTAACTTGACAATATTGCCCATCTGCATTGGCACCTTTCTCTTCTTCCTTTGTTCCCTTTTGTTGTTGATTCTGTCAAATGCCAGCTTTAAGATCTTAACACACTTCAACATAAACTCCAGATCATCTTCAGTAGCTTTGGTTTTAAGGGCTCTGAAGTGTCTTGTGAAGATATAGTGTATGTAAGTCTCATCTAGTAGTCTGACCTCATAACCATAGAAAATTCTGATCTCTGGGGCTTCTTTTCCTCCCTACTTTCTCTCAATCACCAACTCATAGGATTCTTCATCATAGTACACATTGGAAATTGGTATGGTTTTATGAGTTCTAGCAATCAATTTTCGTTTAATGATTCTGTTGGTTTCATATGCAGCTCAGGGAACACTACCTCTTCCGCCTCTCTCTTTCTTCTTTGTTCAAGGGGATTTCTGAAAGATTTGTCTTTTCTAGTACAGATGGCTTTTAGAGACTTAAAGTTGTTAGTTCTCTTAAACATCTTCAGAATATCCTTAAATTATGAAACCTCACAACTTTCAATACCTGGTCATTTAAATTATGAAACCTCATAACTTTCAATACCTGGTCATAGCAAGATCAACTATTCTCATGTACTGTATGGTAGAACTTTCTCATAACTTTCAATACCTGGTCATTTAAATTATGAAACCTTATTCATTTTGGTAAGGGGGATCCACTTTGGGATTCTTTTACCTGATCCTTATTTTGTTTGATCCACATTGGGATTCTTTTTGCTCTTCACTTTGGAAGGTGATCCACTTTGGGATTCTTTTTGTTATATTCTGTTTTATTTGTCACCCGTATTGGATGTGTTCCATATTGGGACTCTTTTTGGATCTAGACATCAGCACTATGTGCTTGTATCCCCAGGTCTTTGCTCAGCAAAACAAAGGAGAAAATGATGTGAATGAGATTCATAAGGTATCATGACCTGGTGTGTTTATGTTACTACACATACATACACTTGGATAGGTTAGATACATACATGCTCTGAGATGATGCATTCACAGTTGAATGTGATCTTTAGTTTATCACAACATTTATCTTCTGTTCCAAGTTGAGCCTATCCTCATATCAGGTAAGTCATGTCAGTCTTTAAAGATATTGAATTAAGCACAGTGAATGATATAACGACTGTAATTATATCATCTCCCAAAGAAGTACAAATCATGAACTTCAACAAAAATTGATTTCTTTTTGTATTTTTGCTAATTTTTGATGTTTTTGTAGATTTTTGGTTTTTACTCAAGGTTAATCATGCCGATAGATTGAACTAAGAATTCAAACTGACTTGGGTCAAATGCCTTAGTAAACAAATCAGCTAACTGATTATCTGTGTTGACCTGAATCAGCTTGATTAAACTTTTTTCAGCACAGTCTCTCAAAAAGTGATATCTAATTTCAATATGTTTTGTTTTTGAGTGCTGAACTTGATTATTTGTTATGAAGACTGCAGCAGTGTTGTCAATATGAATTGGTGTTTGCAAGAAATTAAAACCATAGTCAAGCATCTGGTTTTGAATCTAGAGAACTTGAGAGCAACAAGCTGATGCTGCTATGTACTCAGCTTCAGCTATCGATACAGAAACATTGGTCTGTTTCTTGCACTGCCATGACACCAGTCTGGGACCAAGAAATTGACAACCTCCAGATGTGGACTTTCTATTGAAATTACATCCCCCAAAATCACTTTCGGTGTATGCATAGAGATTAAAGTCTCCGTCCTTTGGATACCATAGACCAAGAGTAGGTTTGCCCTTAAGATATCTGAATATCCTCTTGACTGCATTCACGTGAGATTCCTTGGGATCTGCTTGATACCTGGCACATACACAGACACCAAACATAACATCAGGTCTACTGGCTGTTAAATACATAAGAGAACCTATCATGGATCTATAGAGAGTCTGATCAATAGATTTTCCATCTGGGTCCGGACCAATCTTCACTTTGGTATCAACAGGAGTTCTGATGGACTGACAGTCTGCAAAATGAAACTTCTTCAACATAGATTCAACATATTTGGACTGGTTGATGAAGATTCCACTGGATGTTTGTTGTACTTGAAGACCCAAGAAGAAGATGAGTTCTCCCATAGCACTCATCTGGAATTTTGAATGCATAAGATCTTCAAAGTCTTTGCAGAGTTGTTTGTTGGTGGAGCCAAAGATGATATCATCCACATATATCTGGACTAGCAGCATCTCATTTCCTTTTCTCTTTCTGAACAAAGTTTGATCAATTTTTCCTCTTTCATACCCATGGTCAAGGAGAAAAGATGACAGAGTCTCATACCATTTCCGAGGGCTTGATGTAAACCATACAAGGCTTTGTCAAGCTTGTATACCCTGTGAGGGAAATCAGGATCCTCAAAGCCTAGTGGTTGACTCACATAAACTTCTTCAGAGATCTTTCCATACAAGAATGCACACTTCACATCCATTTGATAGACAGTGAATTTCATGAATGCTGAGTATGCAAGAAAGAGACGTATTGCTTCTAATCTGGCAACAGGGGCAAACACTTCATCATAGTCTATTCCTTCTTCTTGTGTATAGCCCTGTGCTACCACTCTTGCTTTGTTTCTGATGACCATCCCTCTGTCATCAGTCTTGTTTCGGTACAGCCATCTGGTGCCGATAGGGTATTAACCTTCGGGAAGATCCACCAGCTACCATACTTCCTGTTTCTTGAACTGCAGCAACTCTTCCTGCATTGCCTCAATCCAGCTATTGTCTTGTAATGCCTCTTTAATGTTTTTGGGTACAGTTTGACACAGAAAACAAGAAAACAAACAGATGTTTGCTATGCTTGACTTGCTTTGTGTCACCCATTCATCTAGATCACCAATGATGTTTGTCACTGGATGATTCTTGTGTGTTCTGGTGATTGGAATCAGATCACCAGTAATGGACACATCAAGATTGGAGACATTCAGGTCATCTTGGTGCGAGGCATCTTGTTGTTGTAGTGTAGGAGAGTGATGACCAGAATCAGTGGGTGCATCATCTTCAGCTTCAGCAGCACTCTGAATACTCTCATCATTTCCATCACTGTTAGTATTAGCTGGTGCATAAGTTAGTTTTGAATGTCTCACTTCAGTTGAAAGTTCAGCTGAAGGAGATGTCATTGAACTGCGACCAGCATCTGTTGAGATACTTTTAGTTTGTGTAACTTGCCGGATAGGATCAGCTTGTAATGGCACTTCTTGATTGTCTTCATCAGAAGATGGAGGAATCATTGGGAAGTCTTTTCTTCTTTCAACTGACCCTGATGTTCCTGCATTTGACACATTGAACTGATCAAAAGATCTTGTAAATAAATTAATATCAAACAACCAATCAGGACCATTTGATGATTTGGGAAAAGAATGCTCATTGAATTGAATATTTGTTGATTCATCAATGATGTTTAATCTAGGATTAAACACCCTAAAAGCCTTAGACACTGAGGAATATCCCATGAAGAATCCCTCATCAGACTTAGGAGCAAACTTTCCTAAATGGTCTCTGGTGTTCAATATTGAGACAGGACAACAAATCGCTTCAAAAATCCAATGAATGGTTTTCTGTGAAAAAGAAGTTCATATGGAGTTTTATTATGTTCTTTGATTATCAGAGTTTGATTTTTCATAATACATGAAGTGTTAACTGCTTCTGCCCAAAATGTAATCGGTAGTTTCGCATCAGCTAGCATTGTTCTTGTTGCTTCAATCAATGTTCTATTCCTTCTTTTAGCAACTCCATTTTGTTGTGGAGTACGAGCTGTACTGAACTGATAACCAATGCCTTTTGTTATGCAAAATGAACTCATGCTTTCATTTTTAAATTCTGACCCATTATCACTTCTAAAAGATTTAACTTTTAAATCAAGTTGATTTTCAATTTTGGTTATAAAATCTATTATGATTTGGGATGCCTCATTCTTATGAAGTAGGAAGAAGATCCACGTGAATCGAGTAAAGTCATCAATGATCACTAAACAATAATGCTTCTTGCCAATATTCATGATGTGAGTCGGCCTGAAAAGATCCATATGAAGTAACTTCAATGGACAATTGTTAGTGTTCACAAGTTTTGGTTTATGAGATGATTTATGTTTTTTTCCTTTGAGACACACGGTACAGTGGTCCACAAAATGAAATTCCTTTTGAGGAAGACCAATTACATGGTTTCTTGTGACCAATCTATTCATATTTTTAAAATTCGTGTGTCCTAAGCATCTATGCCAAAGTTGTGATTCATCAAATGATGCTCTAGACAATAGACATGTCTCTTCTAATGGACAAGAAGAATTAAGGTTCAAAACATAGGTGTTATTCTTCCTCAGAGTCTTCAAGACAATCCATTCTTCAGGAATCTGAAATCCTGGTTTCAAGATGTAGCAATGAGTGTTAGTGAAATGAGTAGAATATTTCTTGTCACAAATCTGGGATACACTGAGCAGATTGAAGTTCAGCTGCTCGCAGTAATTGACTTTGTCAAAGCTTAGATTCCCATTCGTCACTGAACCTTCTCCAGTAATTCTACCTCCCTGTGAATCTCCGCCGAATGCTACAGTAGTTCCTTGAATGTGCTTGAAATCATGAAGGAGGGAACTGTCTCCTGTCATGTGTTGGGAGCATCCACTTTCCACATACCATAAACTGTTGGACCTGTATGAATGACCCTACATGCCCCAAGAACTAGTTAGACGGAGAAACCCAAGCCATGATGGTCTTGGGTTGACCTTTTGCATCGATCACTGTAACCTCTTGATACTTACCTTTTGTTTGACCTTTTGAAGGAGAGGATTTCAGTGATTTTCTATTGTTCTTTTGATATTTGATTTCATCAATTTCATCTGACGAGTCATAAGAGTAAACAATCCTTTCCTTTTGATTCTTGTGAATATGATGATTATGTTTTTGTTTTTCTGAAATCATTTTGATGTTGTTCTTATAAAGAGATTTTAGAGGTTTGTTTTGTTTTGTCGGACTTTTATGTCTGACTTTGTCAGTTGAGATTGATGAAATTGGCTTGTTTAGTGTTGTTTTCAAGCTTTTCTGATTGAAGAAACAATCAGCTGTGTTGTGATTTGTCATATCACACAATGAACAGTATTTATTAAAATGACAATTTCTTATAGAATGGTTGTTCATGTTACAGACAGAACAGTATTCGGTGAATTAGCATTCATCTGTGGTGTGATTTGACATATCACAAAAATCACAATAGGGTTGCTAGCCTTTTAGCTTAGATGAAGAAGACACATCAGTCTTTGGGGTAGCAACAGATTGTTTCACAACTCTATTTTGCTTTGCTTTATGGGACTGATGTTGCTTCTTTTGTTGGCTTCTTAGTTCCCTATTGAATTGTTCTACTTAATATCAAACCCAATTCCTTGTCTGATATTTGATAAAGATGGGGAATCAGATTTCACTTTAGTTTTTGGTACAAAAATGGCTTTTTCTTTGTTAACTGGTGAAACCTTGACCTTTTCATTTACTTTCAATGAAACCTTTTCTGATTTGATTGAATTCTTTGGAGATATGATTTCAAAATCAGATCTGCTTTCAGCAGATAGTTTCATTGAGGATTCAGTTGAGTGCTTCATCTTCAAATTTTGGGGAACAAACTTCACAAAAGGCACAATAGATTTAACTCGGCTATTTGGTTTTGTGATAACTACTTGTTTGTCTGTGCATTCCTTGATTTTAATGGGGTGACCTAATCTGATTTATCCTCATCGGTTTGAATGTAAACATTTGGTTTGTTTTGAGGATTGGTGACTTGAGAAATCATTGCCTTATTTTCAATAATTTTTGGTTCTTTTGTATCAGATTGACACATTTACTCAGGCATGATTGTGTAGTTATCATTATAAGGTGGAGGACAAGATTTGTAACCCAACCCGGTCTTATCTTTTGCCTCTTTTTGTGAGATTAGTAGCTCTTGCAGCTTGACTAAAGACAGTTGAAACTTTTCAAGTTTCACTTCAGTAGCTGACTGCTCAGCTTTTGACTCAGTTAACAGTTCAGTTAACCTTTCATTTTCAGCTACAAGGGCGTACTTCTCTCCGTGAAGTGTTTCCATGTCGGACAGCAAAGACTTGATTTTAATTTCGAAAATTCTCATTTCTTGTTTGAGCATTTTTTATTTTACCTTTTCTTCTTTTATTTTATTGGCCAGTTTATGATTGTGTTCTCTGTACCCCTGTACTTCAAGAACACACCTCTCAGAACATAAGTTGGATTTTACCTCTGATGGTATTGGAGAAGGACCATCATTGATATGAGCCATTAGAGCATGGTTCTGGAATTGAGGTTGAACTTCCTCTGCATACAGGCTCCGGTCACACACTCCATCTTGTCTGATGACAAGAGCATTTGATGTTTGCTGACTGCTTCCTTGAGATTGATGTGTCAGCAGAGGTTGTCTTTGGTGAGGTTGTGGTTGCTGACTCTGTTGTTGCTATTGATTGTTGTTGCTTGGATGGTAGTTGGTATTATGTTGAGTAGAATGCTGGTCATGTGATGGTCTTTTAAAGCTTGTATTGTTTCTCCTGGGAGAGTTACATTCCCGAGAGAAATGACCAGTCATCCCACAGTTGAAGCATTTAACTTTGGATTTTTCATATCCCAGGTGGTATTCTCATTAAGGCTCAGTTTCTTCCCTTTGCGAAAGAATTTCTTTGCTCTCAAAGCAATCATTGCCATCTACCATTGCAAATCCATTTCTTCAACATCATCAGGATCCATTTCTTCTAGATCTTCTTGAATCAAATGAGCTGATGTGAGTCTCCCCCCAAGGTAGGCTTCAAAGCTAGCAACAAAGGCATTATGAGTTGCCTTTTGTTCTTCAGATTTTTGCTCATCATGCATGTTGTTAGGAGATACAGTGGGTTGAGCAGAAGATGGTTGTTGTTAAGGTTGTGGAGCAGCACAAAATCCTGTTGTTCTTGTTTGATCTCTTGATGACAGAATGTCTTCTTCTTCAGTAACAAAGGCATTTTCAACAGAATGAGTTTCAGATGGAAACTTGTAAGCCTCAATGACTTAAGGTCCACTCAGATTTCTGCTCTTTTCATCAAGTTCAAGAGCCTTAATTTTTGCAATCATGATATCCAAGCTAGTACTCTCCAAATCAAGAGTATTCTTCAACATTGTAACATTCTATTTCCAGCTTTCAGGCAAGCTGTGCAGCATTTTCTTGTTTAGTTCCTTCTCCTTGTAAATGACCCCTATAATTTCAAGGTCATTTACAAGTTGCACAAATCTATGAAGTTTTCTGGAGATAGACTCTCTTTTGGTATGTTGAAATGTCTCATACTGAGTTATCAACTTGTCTTTGTTAATTTCTGTAACTTCACTGCTTCCCTCACACATAATTTGTAGAGCATCCCAGACCCCCTTTACAGTACCATATTTTTCTAATCTTTTGAGAACATCCATTTTAAGAGCTTGTGTAAGAATGGAATAAGCTCTAAGATCAATCTTAATTTTCTTGTATTCTTCATCATCAAAATTTAAGCTGGGATCCTCAATGGGAATTCTTGCAGTTCGGTATTGAGCAGCCTGATCAACATTCAGGGATAGTGGAATGTGGGGACCTTTGCAAATTGATATCCAGTAGTCAAGATCTACACCTGTAATGTAATTTCTAAAACGAATTTACCATTGCTTAAACTCAGATTTGTGTTTAAGCATAGGAGGTTTAGATGCATGACCAATTTCAGAATGATTATCAGAATCCATGTTAGTTAAACTGATTTTAACTTGTTGAATACTGTTTTAAGTTGATTTTAAGTTTGAACAGTGAGTCGTTTACTTCAATTCTTCTATTTTCGGTCAAGAACAAGTCTGTTAAGTTTAGATCTGTAGATTTGAAGGAGTTCTAAGTTCTTGATTTTTGTGTTGTTGGGTTCAACGACAGTAAATCTGAAGTTTTTTTACTTTGTGTTGTTCGATTACAGTATGTTTGTTTATCAAAAGAGTAGATCTTGTTGATGAACAACTCAGTCTACAGTTCAATCGATTTTCAACCAAAATCCAAGATGATTCTGTGTTGAATTCAAGAGCCAAGGCTCTGATACCAATTGACTGGGTTGAGAATGAGATTCTCGGTCGATACGACTCAACCTAGGATCAAATATGTGGACTGAGTCAATAATATAGCAGCGGAATTACTATATTAAAGAACATTAATTGCTGTAGAAAAGGCTTGAATGCAAGAGAATCAAGAACAGTAGTAAATATTGTAAAATATTGTAGATATTACTGATGAAGTTCAACACCGTACAAAGTCAGGGTATGTGACCCTATTTATAGGCGAATACATTGCTTGTACAAAAGACTAAACTAACCCTGATCTATACAAGTGAATCTAGTCTAAGTACAAAATAAGTATAAAACAGTGTAAGTTGTTCATCCTCATTAGTTCATGCGGATGAACAAGTCTTCATCAGCATTTGTTGTTTGTAGTCAGCATTTGTGTTTGCTCACCCGCATTAGTTCATGCGGATGAACAAGTCTTGTCAGCATTTAATGTTGTTCATCCGCATGGACTAATGCTGGTGAACAATCCTTGTCCGCATTTCTTCAAATCATCCGTAAAGACCAATGCGGATGAACACTTCTGTTTACCATTAGTTGTCTTGATCCGCATTTGTTAATGCGGGTGAACAAACACTTGTCAGCATTTGTTCACTAGTCATCCACATTGATAAATGCGGGTGCTCTATACTTGTCTTTTCTTGTCTTCTGTTTTCTTGTGTTGATGATGTCTTCTGTGTTCTTCTGTAAATAATGTGCTCCAACCAGAACAACCTTCAACCACTTCTTGAGTTGGCAAGTATGATCCTCTCAGGGTCTAACAGAAATTATTAACCAGATGAGTTAACCTACTCCGAAACGAATTTCTGTGATTTCTATGATGAAGCTCAGGACAGTTTTTAACTACATGATCATCTTTACCACACCTAAAACAATGTGATTTTAATCTAGGTCTGCTATGCTGCAAGTCAGGGATTTTATCAAGGTATATTTCCTCATCACATTCAGACAATCTAGAATCATCATCACTATATGTCTCGTACATATCTTTGGGTTTGTTTTTATTTATAAAAGAATGATTATTTACATATGTTGATGAATTTTCTTCTGAAGTACATGTGATACTTATACCACTTGTACTTGCACAAGATGATGACGTTACCCTTTCACTTGATGGTGAAATATTAGTTGGGGTGAAGGATGGGATGGGGTGGGAAAAGAATTTTTCGAAACAATTACTTTTAATTTTCTCTTTACGCTCAACATCAGAAACATTCACAACAACATTAACACAATCAGAAGAAACATCAGCAATACAACTCAAATCATTTAAAGAAGAGATAGAAACATCACTAGAACAAGCTAAAACATTGTCTGAGACAGATTTTTTTGAAACAAAAATAGAACTTAAACTAGAGTTATGATCTAAAACAGAATGCAGAGGTTTAGGTGTACTAAAATTATTGCATCCAAGCCCGCTAGTCGGTCCATAACCATACTCCTCACGCACGTGCTTAGAGTTCACACATTCTAAACCTGCAGACAGACTGTTAGTATCTATTTGAATCAAATCATTAGAAGGATGTGGAACAGGCATAGGTGAATAAGAATAAGTACTAGGAGGAGGATAAACCGCAGCAGTTTCATTACCTAAACCCGTTTTAATCCTAGCCCCCCTTTGTGATTTGCACAAATTGTCATGTTTCATCCCAGAAATTGTCCATTTATCAAGCTTTGCCTGAAGTTTACTTGTTTCAAACTCTGCAAGTGCAAGTCTTTTGGTCAAAGTATTTATTTCAATGTTTCTTTCCAAGACAATTATTTTTAAGTGTTCATTTTCTTTTAAAGCTTCATTTAGTTTAACAAAATATTTTGACTCTTTATTTTAAGCTCTTCATTAATTCGTTTTAAATCCTTTTCATTATCGAGTAAGAGACGATTTGCTTTATACACACCAAATAGCCTTATTTTACAAGCGGAAGAACACATATCTTGAATTACCTCACATGGAAGTCCCATCACCACCTTTTCTGCTACCAAAGCCTCCTCGCATTGACACACAGGATTACTCAGCTTGTTTTCCTCAACAGTGGTTGCAGCATCATTCTTCTCTTTGCTCTGCTCTTTAGTCTGGCTTCCAGCTCTCAGCAACTTCTCATCTTCACTTTCTATTAAGACCTCAACCTTCAAATCACCATTTCCAACCTTCTCAACACTCTCCTCACAATCCTTTTTCACACCTTCAGACCCTTCATCTTCACTTCTGAATTCCTTAAATGGATCAAACTCTTCCATACAACCCTTCTTTTCATTTTCTTCAACAATCTCAGCAACAAGGGCTTGATTGATTTCTTCTTTAGTCTCTTCTGCTTCTACACTCCAGTCAAAGTTAGAGATCAAGGCTGTCTCTTTCTTCTACTTCATTTCTTCCTTATCTCCACTAGAAGCTAATCTCAGGACTCTAGAATTGCTTTGATCTGTGACAATTGGCAACGGACATTCTCTTTTGAAGTGTCCTAACTTCTTGCAATTAAAGCACCCCAGTTTGGTTTTATCAAAGCCTAGTTTGGAGTTAGAGCTTTGGCTTTCAAAATTCTTCCTACCAGTTCTCTCCATAAACCTTCGAGCTCTAAGAGTCAACATTGCCATTTGCCACTGTATGTCAGTCTCCTCCAAATCATCCGGATCCACCTGATACATATCCTCCATGGTCATTCCTTTTCCTTTCAAGTCTCCTGCCACTAATGCCTCATAACTCTGCACGAACATGCCAAACAGAGCCATCGTTTCAGGCGGAATTGACGCTCTAACACAGGCTTTTGAGTTAGCTTGATCCCTTCCAGAATTTACACCACCACCAAGTTGATCACATGTTTTCACAACTCCTTGTCTAGATGCTTGCATTGGAGAGCTTGTAGCGGAAGTAAGCAATGCAGCATTCTGAGGAAATCCTGATGATGGCATCATGGTCTGATTAAACTCCCTTCTCTTCATGTCTAACTCAAATGATTTAAGCTTATTAATGATGTCCATAAGCTTGTAGTCAGTAAAACTCTTTCTTGCTTCAACATCCTCACCTGTAAACTCCACTGTGGTGGGCATGAGTCCAACAACCTATTCATTGTTGGAAAGTTTTTCATCATATTTCTTTAATGTGCTGGAGACTGTTAGAAAACGGTTTGTTAGATCAGTGAGACTCTCATTCTTATAACCCATGAATGAGTTAAACTCCTTTTCAGCCTGAATACCCTTGTCTTTCACTAACTCACCATTTCCGTCATAAAATTCACAGAGGGCATCATAGAGAGACTTAGAATTCTTGTGTTTGACAAAACGATTGTAGATGTCTGGTGCAAGGCATAGAGTTAAACCTCCAAAAGCTTTCTGATCTCTGTCAATCAACTTCAAATCTTTTTCGTTAAACATGGCTAGGTCCTTGTTTTGAGAAACAACATCACCAACAGTAATAGTTGCTATGTGAGGACTAGAGATGATTGATTCCCATTGGTTATGATCAGTGTAGAAAAAGAATGTCTTAAAACATCTCTTCCAATCTTCAAAATTGTCTCCGTTGATGAGCCTCGGGGGTCTGTTGGGTGCTACACTTTCTAAATCAGCAAGGGTGAGAGTAGTCATCTTTGACATGATAGTTTCACAGAAGAAGAGGCAATTTCGCTGGATTGAGCTAGTTTCGCTGAGGGATCACTAGTTTCGCTGCTAATTTCGGAAGCAGTTTCGCTTGCCGAAAGCTTGAAGATGCTAGTTTTGCCGACAGTTTCGCACGAAACTAGCTTGAACTTTCGTTTAGGTGTAAATTCGGCATCAATTTCTCTTGAAAATAGAACACAAGCACTGCTGAACTTTTGTTCAAAGAAGGTACTTTCGCTGAGATTCTCAAAACAACCCCAAAATGCAAATCACTTGTAGTTTCGCTGAATGAAGGAATAGTTTCGCAGAAAGAACTACAATTTCGCCCAATAAATCTGAAAAACTTTTTGAACACAAAATCAATCCAAAATCTCACAAATCTCAATGAACTTGAGACCTGATGATTACCAATGCTTTCCCAACCAATAACTAACATATTTCAATCAAATTCCATATCAAATACACTGAAATTTGATCCGGAATTGATGAACTTGTGATATTGAACTCAATCTATCAAAAACCCCAAACAATCAAGAGCACAAAGGCTCTGATACCATTTTGTTGGGCCATATGATCGAACAACAGTACACTTGAATGATTGAATCATTCAATATCAATCAACAAACAAAAACAACAAACAATTGATGAAGAATAAGAACCCAAAAGTATTCAAAATATAACAATTAAACTCCAATACTCACAATATAACAATGCTCAATGATATTTCAATGAAATCCAGCTTACAAAAGTCACTTGCAACAATATTCAGACGAATTAGGGTTTTGCAAGGATACCTACAATGAAAGAAATCAAATCTATATATTGTATTGATAGTTTCGCTGTCAGTGAAACTATCCTGCCATTTCACAGTTTCGCCCCACTGAGACACACAGTTTCGTCGGGTGAAACTAGCAGCTGACTATGAGCTAAACTATAGTTTCGTTCATAGTTTCGCTGGGCAGCAAAACTTCACTAATTAACCAACATACAAAAGTAAACTAACATTTAACCTATTACAATCAAACATAAACAAAATCTAATCTTAGGGGAGTCCAACCTATTCTTGATCTTCACTCTCAGAAGAATCAATTCTGATTATGATGATTATTATACTACGAAAACAAAGCAATATAAACAAGGAAACTTCATTCCACGACCTGTGAGAATGAACAATGGATCATTTAACAGGCAAAATATTTCTACCACGACCTGTAAGAATGAACAATGGATCATTTAACAGGCAAAATTTTTCTAAGCATGTTTCTGATGATTTATACTTTCTTGATGATGATCTTGAAAAACGTTTCAATGCTTTGAGAATTAAGCAAAGTAAAGATAACCAAAAATTTGTCAGAAAATAAATTGATAATTTGAAATATAAAAAGAAACCTGACATAAATAAAATTCATTTTAAACAATTTACCATTGTTGATAAGTATGGCAAGCCCAAGACCATCTAGGCTTGGGTTGGTAACTCACCTTAAATGTCTTTGAAATGCAGGTACGCCTAAGAAGACCAATAAACACATGGTATGTTGATAGTGGGTGTAGCCGGCATATGACAAGCAATCATGCCTTACTTCAAGAGTTTAAAATGAAAGATGGTACTCATGTTACAATTGGAGTTGATGCAGGTGGAAAGATTACCAGAGAAGGAACAGTATCAAATGGGGTTATTAGCTTTGATAAAGTCAACTACTATGCTCAGTTGAACTTCAATCTTTTAAGCGTTTCCCGAATTTATGAAAAATCATATTCTGCTTTATTTGATGATTCTTATTGTTATATTTAAAGCCAAGTTTTCATATTAGCAAGGAATGGGTAGTTGTTAAAGTTGTTCGTGGTTGAGATGTATACAAGTTAGATATGCCTCATGTAGATCCTTCAAAAGAAACAACTTGCCTAATTGCTCAAGCATCAAATGATGAAAGTCAACTTTGGCATAGACGTCTTGGGCATTCCAATTTCAACTTGCCTCCTTTAATGATATGTCTCAGGTAGTAGGTATTACAATGAAGAAGTTTGCTACATCAGATCTTTGTAAAGCATGTTTGAAAGGGAAGCAACACAGAAGGTCTTAGAAGTCCAAACTGATAAACTCAAATTCCAGGCCTCTTTAGATGTTGCACATGGATTTATTTGGTCTAGTAAATGTGTAGAGTATTGGAAAGAAATCTTATTGTTTAGTTATCATTGATGATTTTAAAAGATTTTCATGGGTTTTCTTTTTGCGTGCTAAATCTGAAACGGCTGAATTCTTAAAAGAGTTTATCATTAAAGTAGAAAATCAATTAGAACAAAAAGTGAAAATCATTAGAAGTGAATTTAAAAATGCTAATATTGACATATTTTGTGCAGGAAATGGAATTGCTAGTCAGTTCAGTGCTCCTAGAACTCCACAACAAAATAGAGTTGTAGAAAGGAAGAACAGAACTTTGATTGAGGCTGCTCATGCAATGTTAGCAGATGCAAAGATTCCAATCACTTTCTAGGATGAAGCCATATCCACTATATGTTTTCTATAGAATCATACATTATTTATGAAAGATAAACATAAAACTCCTTATGAGTTGATGTTTGGCAGGAAACCTAATATAGATTTTCTTAAATCTTTTGGTTGTCCAGTTTTGATTTGGAACTCAAATGATCAGCATGGAAAATTTGAAGCAAAATCTGATGATTGATTTTCCATTCGATATTCGTCAGTTTCAAAATCATTTAGAGTTTATAACTCTAAGACGAATGTTATGACTGAAAATTTCAATGTTAACCTAGAAAACTCATTTCCATCGGTTGTAAATGGTCCAGATTGGTTATTTGATTTAGATTCATTATCAAACTCATTCAATTCTAACTTGTTTGAATCTTCTTATGTCAATAGGAAACAGGTAGGAGATCTCAGATCTTACAGTGATGATTTAGATTTTGATGATATGGATGATTCAAGCCTAGATTATCCATTCTTCTTATTTGTTAAAGATCCTGTATTTCATTCTGAATCTCATGATCAACAAGCTCAAAACATCCCGTTTCTCAAAATTCAAATGTTTAACAACCTATTCCTAATGATGGACCTAAAATTGTACAACCTGAGTCTGGAATTTCATATGTGTCTGAAGATGTTGATGTTAATGATAAGCTTGATTATTTTATCAACTCACTGACTCAAGTTGCAAATTTCACTCCATATTCTTTGAACCTATTGGATCAGCTTTCCAACTTGAACCAGACAAATGTTGATTTTAATGTTTAAGAAGATGAGATCCCAGTGTCTCGTGTTCACAAGAACCATCCACGTCACAAATTATCGGCCCATTGAATGAGAGAACAACGACGAGTCATGTAGAACAAGCAAAACATTGCTTATACTCATGTTTTCTATCTCAAATTGTTCCTAAAAACATCACTGAAGAGTTACGGGACAATAGTTGGATTGAGGCTATGCAGGAAGAGTTACTACAGTTCCGTAAACAGGAAGTGTAGAAGCTTGTGGATTTGCCTGAAGGAGAAAATGCCATCGGCACAAAATGATTGTTTAGAAACAAATCAGATGATAGGGGAAGTGTTGTTCGTAAAAAAAAAAGAGACTAGTTGACCAAGGTTACACCGAAGAGGAAGAAATTGATTATGATGAAGTATTTGCTCTAGTTGCTAGACTTGAATAAATTCGTGTCTTCCTAGCTTATGCTTCTTATATGAAATTTAAGGTGTACCAAATGGATGTTAAAGGTGCCCTTTTGTACGGACCAATCGCAGATGATGTGTATGTCAAACAACCTCAAGGTTTTGAAGATTCTGAATAACCTCATTATGTGTACAAGCTAAGTAAAGCTTTGTCTGGTCTACATCAAGCTCCAAGAATTTGGTATGATACATTGTCACAACATTTGATCCAACATGGATACACAAGAGGAAAAATTGATCTGACTTTATTCATAAAGAAGGATATTGATGATCTTTTATGTGTTTAAGTGTATGTGGATGATATTATATTCAATTCTATAAGTCAGAAATTGTGCTCAGAATTTGAAGAGATCATGAAGTCTTGTTTCCAAATGAGCTAAATGGGAGAAATAAATTTTTTCCTTGGTTTACAAGTGAAACACACTACCGAAGGAAATTTTATCAATC
Source organism: Flaveria sonorensis (assembly GCA_025506505.1). Lineage (NCBI taxonomy): Eukaryota > Viridiplantae > Streptophyta > Magnoliopsida > Asterales > Asteraceae > Flaveria > Flaveria sonorensis. The sequence goes on along the minus strand of CM046433.1, from coordinate 55,958,902 downwards.
AGAAGAAATTCATTGAAAAGCTCTTGAAAAAGTTTAAACTGCAAGATTGTCAATCCATCAGAACTCTAACTAACGTTAATACCAAGATTATCCTGATCCAAAAGGAAAATTAATTGACCTAACTTTATACAGATCTATGATTGGATCTTTGATGTATCTTATTGCATCTAGACCTGATATAATGTATTTTGTTTGTGTCTGTGCCATGTACCAATCAGACTCGAAGGAATCTCATCGTATCACTGTCAAACGCTTATTCAAATATCTCAAAGGAAAACCGGCTCTAGGATTATGGTATCCTTATGACGGAAACTTCGAGTTACATGGATATACTGATAGTAATTATGGGGGATGTTGCCAAGATCGTAAATCTACGACGGGTGGTTGTCAGTTTTTGGGTCCTAGATTAGTCTCATGGCTATGTAAGAAACACAAAAATGTCTCCGTCTCAACTGCAGAAGCTGAGTACATAGTTGCAACAGCAGGATGTTCTTAAATTCTTTGGTTACAAAACCAACTGCCGGATTACGGGTTCAATTTTTTAAAACCCCTATTTACATTGATAACACCGTTGCTATGTTTTTAACAACTAATCCTGTCCAACATTCAAAAAGAAAGCATATTGAGATTCGATATCATTTTCTTAGAGATAACTCTGAAAAAGGTTTAATCATTTTGATTCAAATATCAACTGAAAATAGTTGGCTGACCTCTTTACAAAAGCCTTTTTACCAGGAAGGTTTGAGTATTTGGTCGAGTCAATTGGTCTTATTAAGCATGTTTAAAAACTGATTTTTAATCATCAAAATGAAAATAACTCTCCCTTATTTTACTAAGAAATTTAAAAGAGAAACTATCAATGTTGACTACCTGATTGTATATAGTTTGTGTGTGTGCTAAAGAAGAAAAAGCAAATACAAAACTAGAAAAGTGCAAAAACAAAAGAGAAAACTATAAAATGAAAATACAAAAACATATAGTTTAGTTGTTCATTACTTATTTTAGGATTAAATCTGCCATTGCAATATGTGAGAAATGATAGTACATCAGTTTTAATCAGTTGCATACTTCACTCGTTAATAAAGTCTGAAGTCATCAGATATAATGTGCAGGTAAACTCATGCAATTATACTGAAAAAGTAAATTCTTGTGACTAAAATAAATCAATTATGCATTTGTGCATGTCCATCTTAGTACTAATGAGTGGTGTTGGCTTATTTGATTGATTGCTTGTCAAGTCACAACCTCACACCTGGTGGTGATATGAATAACCATGAGATCTGTTTACAACATCTGTTCACTTCTCTGTTATTAGTCATCATAGACCTGAAGTGACGAGGTATCCGCTGTTGTAACTCATTACAGACCTGGATATTCTCACATGATGCAAAAGATGCCAATGTGCACAATCCTTTCAAAAGTCCAAAATGGATGCCCTCTGATTCTTTATGAATCATCTCTATCTATTTCTTTATGAAACGGATTCGGTGATTACCTAATGGTTCATCCATGGTGGTTTTCTCGGAGATTATCAAATGGTTTAACCATGATGATTCACTTATTGACCTAAACATAAGATCTGGTTATACATATATGTCAGGTTTTAAGTTGAGTAAAAGAGCTTGCTTGCATACCTTGATGAGAGTCGGGCTCTCTAAATCTAAGTGTGGGTTACATAATGTCATATCTAATCGAACCTTAATCAATCCAAGAATTGGAAAAGTAAGTGTGCTGATACTTTTACCAAAGCACTCATTGTTTGTCCTTAGATCTAGTGTCTCCTCTACTGCAAAAACGCTGACCTGGAACACACCTGATCGGGATTTAATCATTGTCTATGACTATCCATAATTTCTTTGGTTTACTGTGTTAATCTTTACCTTTATGATCTCACTACAGGCATGTGATTCAATATGTATATAGTGGAGTTTTATTCTGCTTTTTTTTATTTTTGCATGATTTTCTTGTGTGCAGGCATGTTGATAATGATTGGTTTTCTCTATTTTGCAACATAAAATAAACTTCTACGTTTGTGAACTTAAAAGGATGAAGTTAAAAGTTTATAAGCATGTGTGTGTTTGATATGATATAAAAATGAACCTGAAAATATTTCAGATTTAGGTGAAAAGAAAGTGGAAAAGCTTCTTGCAATTAAAAAATAAAAAGAATTGAGATCATTTGTATTTTTGAAAATGTTCGATAATTGAGACTAAAATGACGGGAAATTATTTAAAAAATAAAAATTAAAAATTTTGTGTTTAAAAGTTGGATTTTAATGTTAAAAAGTCAAAATGTGCTTGATTGGTGATTAAAAGCCAAAGTTTGACCAAGGGTTGAAATTTTCACGAGGAACGGTGCTAATTTGCAGAATTAGGGTTTGGATGAATTTTGTGAGAAAATTCCAAGTGTTAGGCGTATGGAAAGGTTCTCATACGCCTGAATAGTGGTCAAAAGTCCATTTCAAGAGTATGATGAATTTTTAGAAACTGTTCAAGTGTTGGGCGTTTGGTTCAACCACATGCGCCTAAACAGTTGTCATGTGTCTGAAAAACTAGTGAAGTGTTGGGTGTTTCAAGTCAAGCACATACGCATGACCAGTACCAGACTTTCCAATGTTGAAAATATTCCAAGTGTAGACGCTTTGAATGGTTCATGCACCTAAATAGTTCTCATGTGAACTCAGGGTTCATGAAAATGTCCAAGTGTTAGGCATTTTAGGCTGAGTCATGCGCCTGAACAATGCTTATACGCCTAAAACAGTGCCCATACGCCTGAACAGTGCTCATGCGCATAAGACTTTTTGATGAAATCTGACCAAGTGAATTCATGCGCCTATGTCACACCCCGAAAAGCACATCGGAAGGGCACGCGTGCAACGGAGATAATGGAAGTTGGATTATTCCAACAATTATCAAGCAAACATATCATGAATACCATCGTTAAATATTAATATTAAAATGTCATTACATCAAACGAGTAGAAGTCTTAAATTTTAAACTTCTGTTGTAATATCATCACATTGTTTTTAACATAAACAAATGATTTTATTCGGTCGTGGAATTTGTCCCAAAGGTGGTATCCCAAATTGATAGGTTTGCCGTTAAAACCCTTTTCATTCCCATGCATGCCTAATCTCCTGAAAAACATGTCCAAAATTTTTATCAGTAAAAAGCTGGTGAGTTCACAGGCTTATACAAAAGGTTATCTTCCTTTTATAAAAGACATGATTATTCCGGAATCAACCCCTGGATCGTCAAGGACTAGCTAGGTCCACTGATTATGATCGCAACCAAGAGCCCCATAATCAAACCAAGACACAAAATCCCTCAAATCCTTTCAACATATATTCCCTCTGTACCGGACCGGTGGCAACCGATCCTGAGGGGCGGTTGTCAAACCCAATGGATCTACCAATATATCCTGTGGCCCACCAAGGGTTAATGATTATGTAAGAGGGTATCCGTGCACAAATAATAAAGAAACTCAAGGCCATCATAAGATCACATAGTTATTTCATAATCATATCATAAACAAAAATCGTTATAGCATGGTTTTCCCCCAAGATAGTTAAATAAAACGTTATTTAAAAATAGGGGCTGTGAAAACTAACCTTCAAATGTGACAAGGGGATGATCTAGCAAAAATCGAGCCTGGAAAATAAACGACCAATTAACGCCCTAAACACAAAGGATCTATTAATTGTCGAGTAATAAGTTTAATACGTAAGTTGTTTAACCAACTCACTAGACTTATCTTGAAATCCATTTTTTTTAAAAGACCCGTTGGTGACTTTCGGTTTTAGTTTAATAATTAATATTATATGACAAATATTCATTTATTAAATCAACCATTTAACCCTTAAAAAACAATCACAATACACACACAAAATGAACATGTGAAAATATATAAAATTATAACGCAAAATTTACTAAGTTATGTATTATACAAACAAACAAATAAATAAATGAATATATGATAAACAAACAAACAAATAAATAAGTAATTATGATTTCATAATAATATTTTATTTAAGTTTTAGTAATTAGATATATCCTTATTTTTATTCTAGTAAAGAAAACCATCTCTTATATTATTACTTTATAAATATTACTTTATTTAATACAACTCAACTTTTATTATTCTTTTTAACAAATAATTAAATTTTCAGTAGTATAATATATATGAAACTATTTTAGACAAGTTTTATTATAAAAATATGATCTATTATGTTTTATCCAAATTTCACCCGTATACGATGATTTTTAACCCGAAACCGCACGGTTTTACACGCGTAAACCGTACTTCAACCCACATATATCTTATGACCATTTTATATGTTTAAATATGACTCTTTTATACCAAAAACCTTCTTAAAATATTTTGTTAAAAATCAGTTTCAAAACAGTCCACTATTTTTACCCGAAATTGTCGGTGTTCGGCTTTTTGCGCGTGTATAAAGTCATCACAGAATATCTTGCTTGTTATCAGTTTGTTATATACTTAAAAAAATAATTTTTTAACTTAAAACATTTTATTATTTTCTGTCCAAAACCGGAGTTGTGAGAAATTATTAGTTTTAGACCCGAAAACACCGTTTTTAATGCGTTTTTAAACGTAAAATGTTTACGAGATTAAACCCAATCATCAAAACTTATATTTTCCGTAAGTTAGTAACCTTTTAACTTATATTTTATATGTTTTAAAGCTATTTATACAGATCTTACAAAAATATTTGTCTTGTCCATTATATTTTATGGAAGATTTTCTAGTGATCATGTCATATCAACACTTGAGTACCTTTAATTGTAACTTATTTTATCTTTTCTTTAAATCAAACGTGAATAAAATCTTTAAAATCTCCAGATCATGATCACCATATACATGGATCATTTCAATCATCTCAAAACTAATAAGTAAAGAACAAATCAAGAACAAAAGTGCAAACCGTATATACATACATATATACGATTTCATACATACATACATACTAGTCCAAATCATAGATTTTATCTTGTGTTCTTAGTTTTCATTTCAACAAAACATACTTAAAATCAAAAGATTTCAGATCATGATCACCATTATTCATGTATCATCTCAATCCTTTATGAAATCAAAGTGCAAGATGGGTTCAAGAACATCATTCTTCACATAAAATCATGTATTACCCATTTTTATCATTTTGATAGACTTGTTTTGGAGATGGGTTTCTTATGATGTTTATAACCTCAAAACAAAGTTTGATCATATTGCATGCAAGAGAAAATCAACAAAATGTTAAAAGATCATCAAAACACAAAATCATTATACACATACACATACTTACGGCACACACACAATCACACGCACACATATTGTTTTAAAACACATTTTCTTGTTAAAAACCTTTGTTGGAACCTTGGATTTCAAGAAAAGTTAGTTTTTGGTAAACAATTCTTGCAACAATTATCCAAAAGTCATGTTGCATGTCATAAAAGTTCAAAGTTCATACCTAAGTTGAACAACTTTTGAAGATTCAAGAATGATTTCCTTAGGGATTTCTTCTCCTTTGAGTAGGATTTATGCAATGTTTTGCACCAAACTCATAAGGGATCCTTGAAATCCAGAAATCAAAGCTTGAAAAAAGTTTAGGATGATCAAAATCAATAGAAATAGGGCTGTTCTTTGATGTTCCAGCCGTGGGTTTTAGAGAGAAGGGAGAGGAGAGTGTGTAGGTGATTTCTAGTGAGAGAAAGGGTGGGTTGAGTGTGAGAAAAAGATGGAGTGTGAGGTGGTTTATATAGGGATGTCCAAGTCTGATTAGATAAATCTAATCATGTAATTAAATTTAAAAAATGGCTGGTGGATCTCTAAGTGAGATGCCACCGGGTGTAAGGCGGGTATCGGTCTCATTAATTTTTTTGTAAAAATCTTAAACGTTCGGGTTTTTATGCGAAAGTTTTCTATAAATTTATAGTATTAATTTGAGGCTTTCCAAGGGTTCAAAAAATTAAATAATAGTGACAAAAATTCAAGAATAAAAATATACACGGTATAACATAGTATGCAACGGGCTGTACGTTGCATCAAGACAATGTTTAAAAAGTTTTAATTTTACGCGATCAAGGTAAATAATATTAATTATTATTTTTCATGACTAGTAATATTTTCACTTAAGATTCATAATATTATAAAAATCAAAATATAATGACCAAATTTAATTAACCGAATTTTCACCAACGTTCCTTAAACGTTTTATCGCTACGGGACCCGATAATTCTCAAAATTACCAATTATAAACTTTACACACAAAGGGGATTTGCTAGACCTTAAATGACCTTAATTATCATAAAATTATGTCTGATGATGCATTTAAATAATTTGTCACATTTTATTAACGTACTGCGAATCTAAGGATCGCAATCAGGAATTATCAGTGTTAGATTGGAATCAAGTTAATGATTGCGGAATGATCATTAACCGTCATTTAATTGTTTAATTAATAAATATGAAACTGAATAAATATTAATTATGAAGAACAGAATGATATCAACACAATAAATAAATGAACAAGATTTTATTCAAAAGTATTTCATTAAAACTTGTTAATGATTACAGATGAACAAATAATGAATGCTATGAACAATGATTACTTCGAACGTGTTGATGTTTGTGATGTATTGATGTGATGGCTACTAGGGTTTGTGTTTGATTGATTATGTGAATCGATGTGATGTTTTGTATTTGCAGTCTGGTTGCCCTAGTTGCCTCTAGTCCCATCTCTTGATGTGTAACCTAGGACTTGTATTTATAGGCATTTATGTTTCTGTTAAGGAAACACCAAATCTCTTGGGATTCGTGATTGACTTGTTGACTTGTTGACTTGAAACACTTGTATGATACAAGTCTTTGTTCTTCCACAGCTACCTTGTTCTTCCGCAGCTACCTTGTTCTTCCGAAGGAACTCTGTTCTTCCGAAGGAACTTTGTCTTCCGTAGAAGTCTTCACTTTAGTTTCTCCATGTGCAATGTTGTTCTTCAGTGAATGCCGATGTTCATCCGTAGAAGATCTTCGGATGAAAGTCTTGTAAGAAAGATATCTACAGAAGAACAAAAATGTTCATTCGTAGATGTTTCTTACACTTGGTCAATTTCTGAAATTGATCAAGTGTAATGTTTGTACCTGCAATCATACACATAAATCAACACACATATGGGTTAACCTATATACATGATGCATACATCAGAATAATGAATTACAAATATTCATTACATGTATTGATTAAAGTTCTAAGCCTATACAAAATGATCTAGACCTATTATTACTAGATCTAACAATACTCCCCCTTAGGCTTAGACACTTGTAATCAGGTCTTCAAAGCTGAAATCTCCTTCACTCTTGCTATTATTTTGTGATAGAAGTATGACACAGTAGTCTTCTGATCATCATACTTGTAGTTGATCTTCATCTTGCTAATCTTCTGTAAAGTTTCAAAACTTAGACCCAGGACATCTTCTTCAGTAGTAAGAGTTTCCAAGACATTGTTGTTGTGAACTATCTCCAACTCATCTTGCTTTGAGATCCTTAATTCAGATACTTCTTTGATGGTTGATCCTCTCAAAATCCCTGCCTCATATCTTCTTCTCTTGTATGCCTTTGCATGCAGTTTATCAATCACTTGAATCATATGAACATATAGGCATAGATCATTTTGAGTTCTTTCATCAGTCAGCTTTGGGAAGAATTTGTCATGTAAGTATGAACTGTAGCTGGGATGGAGTAGCTTGATTTCCACTGGATCAAAGATCCTGATTCGGTCAGCTTTCTTCTTCTTTTCATTCCTCATTAGCACCAACTCTTTTGTTTTCTTAACATACCCCTACTTAGTTATGGGATAAGTGTATTGATTTCCATCAAAGCTTTTAATGGTTGCTCCCTTCCTGTTTTGGTATCCAACCCTCTTTAAGAACTCATCATCCACCAATATAGAGGAGTTGGACTTTGATCTTTTCATCCTCTCTTTTCTTCTTTTATGCTCATCATCCTCTCTCTTAGCCTCTTTTAGCACATCATCTCTGAATTTTGTCTTTAACTTTCCCACTGATACATAGAAGTCTCTTCCTCTTGGTTGAATTAGGTAGTTAGTGATGATTAGGCTTTGTAGATCTCTGATGTCACATTCAAGCATGCACTGGACTTGTTCTATATCATGGAATTATTGAACCCTTCCAGATGATCTCTTTATGGCTGCACAATCCCACTCTTGATCATATTTCCAAGTCATAATCCTGTTGTCTTCCACAGAGCTGGGAGTTATAAGGTGATCAAACAGCTCTATCAAGGTAGACTTCTGTTCTATTATTTCTCTAAATGTTGTTCCAAGTGGCCATACTTTGCTAGGTATCACTTCTCTTGGTTCTTTAATCAGTTTATCTTTCCCTTTATGCTAGTCTTTACTTTCAACAGTGATAGGCTCAGCAGGGACTTTGTTGTGTTGCTCAGCAGCTGGATTTGGAGCTTCAGTCTAAAATTTCACACCAGTTTCAAGCTCAACATTCATAACATGTTCCATCATCCTTCTTAGCTCTCCAACTGTTCTTCCTTTAAGCTCATGCATTTTATAGTTATGACCTTGCAGCCAACAGGTCATATTGTATTTACTCAGCTTGGCTGTATCACAATGGCCAAGCTCCTTCTTTATTCTCTAAATTGATTGGAAGGTTGTGAATGTTTCATAATTGCAATTTGGGATCATGAAGCTTGCTAGCTTGAACTCTTTGAGTGCTTCCTTCATTTCTGTCATGTTCATTCTCTCAACCATGTCATAGGGAAACCCATGGTTGATCAGGGTCATAAACATAGCTGATTCAGGTCTTTCTTCCAAAATGTCTTTTGCAGTCATCAATTGATCTTCCTTATCCTTTTCTTGTTCTTTGAAAGTATCAATCTTGGTCAGCTCATCCCATTCCTCATCACTCTGTACTTCAGCATGTGAGATAGGCTTCAAAGTTGATAACTCTACTGAAGGAGTGTGTTCAGGAGACACATGTTTTGGTCTTTTTAGGGAATCTTTGACTTCTATCACCTCTATCTCAGTCTTTCCTAGATACATTCTTTTTCTTGAGTACTGAATGATTTGCTTTGATGTTTCAACGGATTCTTTTGATTGTTTTGATGCAGGAGCACTTGACTCAAGGTCTCTTATCTTCTTTTTTAGCTTATCAATCTCTTCATCTTTTCTTTTCAGCTGAGGTGATTGATAATTCAGAGTCTTTTTAGCTTTATTGTTCTCCAACACAAGCTTCTCTCTTTCAGCCTTCTCTTGTATAGTAGACTCTTTCAATTCACTATTCAGCTCATGCAATGCATCAATCACTTCATTATTAGTTTGAGCATCTTCTCTTAAACTTTTTAGAGATGCTTCTTGCTTCATCAGCTGATCTTCCTTTTCCTTTATCATTCCCTTCAACTCCTTTATTATTTCCTTCCTTTTATTTGACTTGATGACAAGTTTGTTATACTCAGCAACCAAATAACTTTTACTCACAGGGATGTCTTCTTCACTTAGATCATCTTCATGATAAGCAATCATATCAACATAGTTGGCTTCCTCTTCCCCTTCTTGATGTTGAGTAACAATCTCATCATCATTCACTTCATCAGGGGCTACACTAGCTGAGGAACAAGACTCAACAGCTTGATCTACCTGCTCTTGGTGTAGCTGTTGTTGTTGCTGAGGATCAATGATTGGAGTTGTTGGTTCAGTTTGGTTAGACATGACTGGATTTTGTGAGTTGGTGATTGTGAATGGAATGGTACTTGCTTGAGATACTAACTTAGTCTCACCAGTGTGTACTGAGTTTTGAGATTGAGTAGCTGAGATTGGTTCTGTATGAGTACTCTTAGGAGATAGATTTTGTGGCGTTGGAGGTTGTTGATGAATGGGTGATTGAGGGTGAATTGGATAGATTGGTTGGGGGTTTTGATTGGCTGGTGATTGGATTTGTGGAGATTGATGATGGTGGTGTAAAGGAGATCGAGGAGGGGAATGTGAATGGGAGGCATGCTCTGTATCAGTAGATGTACTTTCTTGCTGGTCTCCCCTCACCAGTTCTTGAGGGATATTGGCATTGGGATCAACCACATGTGCAAACATAGGCATGTCTTCTCCTTCATACTTTCCACTGATCTTGTTGAGTACAGATCTTCCTAAATGTGCTTGCACAAATACCTCACCATCTCTTTCTATCCCTGGAAGCTCAGTATTAATGATCAGTTGTAAGAATCTTGGGAACATGTATATCTTCTCAGCTTTCTATACTATGATTTGATCACATAAACACCCAAAGATGTACTTTGAGTAGTTGTATGTCCTCCCTTCAAATATGCCAATGATTCCAGAGGAAATGTGTCTAGAAAATCTATCCAATCTGGACTTCCTGTTGGAGATACATTTGAGATAAGTGTGACACAGAAATCTGTAGGGCTTGCATAATCTTCCTTTCTTTATCTCTCCCTTTTCGAAATCACCATCGTACCCCATCAAATAGAACACTTTCTCTATGTATTCATTCTCGAATACATCAGGGTGACCAGCTTCTAGTTCTCCCAACTCTAGTACCCTTCTGATGGTCTGCTCATCCATCCTTAGTCTTCCATTCTTAACATCAGCCACAATCACTTCAGACTCTCCATCTTCCTCTATTTGTGCTGAATTCCAGAAATCGACTATATGCGCTTGATGAATCACAGGCTCTGCTGTTAAAGCATAGAAGAGCCTGGATCGTCGTAAGTATCTGATGATATCCAGACATCCTTTCGATACAGGGTCGTCGGGATTTAGGAATGCACATACATTATGCTCTCTTGCAAACCTATTTGCCATCTGTACATAAAAATGGTGAAGATTAGGTTAGAATCAAGATTACAGTCATGAGAATATGAACAGTTTTAATGATCACAATGAATCAAACAGTTCATTATTGATGATTATGAAATATTTTTACTTCAAAACAAGAATCTGAAATCAAGTTTATGAGTTTGTTTGATGTTTTGATTCGGTATTTTGAATGTTTGTGAACGAGGGAAAGAGTTTCATGTGTGCGGTTTTTTTAGGTCCGAAAAGTGCTCTGTAAAAGTGAATAATGAATTCTTAGGTCAAAAACATCATTTATACTCACTCAGACACATTAATTTCATTTAATCAATGAAGTGGGTCCCACTTTCCTTATTACTCTTCCATGGAATTTATTTATTCCGGAGTTCAGTTCTTCCGTAGGACATCTGCGGATGCCTAACTTAAAAGAACTGAATTCTTCATTGAAGTATAATTTGATTTTCCAAGGATTACCAATCTATGAAAATAGATTATAATTTTAAAATATTGACTCATCCGTAGTTTACCAATCTACGGATAGTTATATTTTACTTGATTAAGTTTCGCACTGTAGCTTCTGTTGATGCTGAAAATGCACTGTAGCTTCTGCTGAACCTAAAAATGCATTGTAGCTTCTGCTGACGCGGAAATGCTAAGTTTGAAACTTCTTTGATTGTACGGTCCTAATCAACTGATAGAACCATTTATTACTATTGGACCTTGTTGACTTTGTTTTCATGACAATTTGTGCACAAGAAGATTCATAGTTTGAAAAACTTCATGTATCCTGCAGCCAAGTTAGTGCTCAAGCTTCAATTCCTTCATTTGATTTTTGTTTTGAAAATTCAGATTTTGTGTTTTCATTTGTTTTGAAAATTCAGATTTAATGTTTTCATGCATTAACTACTCCCCCTAAATTTATGATTAATGATAAGATGTTGCATTCATCATAAATTTATGCAGACACGTATAATGGGATCATACTATGACACTAAGCTTCTTCCTGATTGAATTGATTGTTGAAATGTGACCTGATGCTAGTCTTGATTGCAAGTATGTTTGTCCACTTAAATCCAAACAAGAGTATTGTATCAACTAGGCATGTTGTTTATCATGTTTTCATGTTTATTAGTGATTAACTGTTATGGGCTCCACATTCAATTCACATTAGAGTTTGTCCTCCGTTTGTGAGTCAATTCATCAATTTTTCACACTTAGAAACTATGTACATTAAGTTATAAATTCTATCTTGAGACAAATTTGATGTCTCATTAATGCTTTGATGCAAAAGCTCTTTAGATAATATACAATTGATCACAATGGATTCTTTTGAGAGCTTAGATATGATCATCATCTGGTCACCAGGTCTTTACTTTCGTAAAACAGAGGTGCCTTTAACCCAAGTCTTTGTTGACACAAAACAGAGGGATGATGAGGATCATACTCTATTCACCAGTTGGTTACAGAAGTAAACCAAGGTGTTCATAAACCCAGGTCTTTGTTTACACAAAACAGAGGGAATATGATTTGCAAAGATAGAAGTTATAAAGTGTTTTACATAGTGTGCTTGGGTAAATGAGTTGATTACATCAAGATAAGACTTACTTGCTTGATCCTCAAAATGGAGTGTCCCACAGACAGTCACCATTTCATTATGTTAGGCATGCTCTTAGTGTAGTTTCAAGATGAACCTACTCACATATCAAAGTACTTCTGATCAAATTTAAAGTAAGTTAAGAACTCAGGGAGTAAGCACAATCATAGTGTACTATCATTTCCCAAACATATGTCATGCTAAATTAAAAGACACAATAAAGAAAGACAATATTTTTGTATTTTTGTATGTTTTTCTGAATGTTTTTATGTTTTATTTATTACTATTTACAAGGACAGTCACATGCTTTTCGTTGTTGATGATGATTAATCTAAGTTAATCATGCCCAAAGACTCAATTAGAAAATTAAATCTAACTGAATCAAAGGCTTTAGTGAATAAGTCAGCAAGCTGATTTGTTGTATTCACTTTGACTAACTTGATTAAACCTTTTACTAAACAATCTCTCAGAAAATGGTATCTGATTTCAATATGCTTTGTTTTACTATGTTGAACTAGATTAGCAGTGATAAACATAGCAGCTGAATTGTCAATATAAATTGGAGTTTGAAGGAAATTGTAACCATAATCAAGCAATTAGTTTTGCAACCAAAGAACATGAGAGCAACCAGCTAAAGCTGCTATGTACTCAGCCTCAGCTGTGGATACACATACATTTGTTTGCTTTTTGCACTGCCATGAAACAAGTCTTGGTCCAATAAATTGACATCCACCAGTTGTGGATTTTCTGTTGTTGTTACATCCTCCAAAGTCACGATTTGAATATGAGTAGAGGGAGAAGTCACCATCCTTTGGATAGCAAAGTCCAAGGGCAGGTTTCCCTTTCAGATATCTGAAGATCCTCTTAACAGTAGTCAGATGAGACTCTTTTGGATCTGATTGGTACCTAGCACAGACACACACAACAAACATTATGTCAGGTCTGCTGGCAGTTAAATACATAAGAGATCCTATCATTGATCTATACAATCTTTGATCAATAGATTTTCCTGTAGGATCAGGTACTATCTTGTCAATTGTTGAAGCAGGTGTTTTGCATGAAGATATATCAGCAACATTCTACTTCTTTAATATTTGATTAATATACTTCTCTTGATTGATGAAGATGCCATCTGTTTTTTGATGAACTTGGAGACCAAGGAAGAAGGTTAATTCTCCCATGGAACTCATCTGAAACTCAGATTTTATCAACTTTTCAAAGCTTACACACAGTCTCTTATTTGTTGATCCAAATATAATGTCATCTATATATATTTGAACAACTTAGAGGTCTTGTTGTTCTTGTTTGAGAAAGAGAGTCTGATCAATAGTTCCCCTTTTATATCCATGCTTGAGCAGGAAAGATGATAATGTTTCATACCACTTTCTTGGTGCTTGATGAAGACCATACAAAGCTTTATCAAGCTTGTATACCCTATGTGGGTAGTCAGGATCTTCAAAACCAGGAGGTTGAGCTACATAGACTTCTTCATCAATTTTCCCATATAAGAAAGCACATTTCACATACATTTGATAGACAGTGAACTTCTTGTGTGATGCATAGGCTAGGAATACTCTTATGGCTTCAATTCTTGCAACTGGTGCAAAAACTTCATCATAGTCTATCCCTTCTTCTTGAGTATAACCTTGTGCAATCAGCATAGCTTTATTTCTCACAATTACACCTCTATCATCTAGTTTATTTTTGAAGAGCCACCTTGTGCCAATTGGATGTTGACCTTCAGGTAGATCAACTAGATTCCAGACTTTTTACTTTCTGAATTGCTGAAGCTCTTCCTGCATAGCTTCAATCCAGCTATTATCTTTTAGTGCAACTATGATGTTTGGAGGAACCACTTATGAAAGAAAACAAATGTACAGACAGATGTTTGTAGCTCCCCCTTGGCTTCTTGTGGTTCTTTCATTAAGGTCTCCAATTATGTTGTTTATTGGATGAGTCTTATGAATTCTTGTTGTTGGAATAGACTCTGTTGGAGCTGTACAAGATAGTCTATATTATCAACACAGTCAAAGTCAACAAAAGTCAACGTCACGGTCAAAGAAAATGCAAAAGTCAAACCCGACACATTCGAGACGAAGAACCGAGACGAGACGTTGAAGATTTAGATGACTAGGAGTTTTACTGTAATAAATATATTTTGTGTCAACAAAATATATTTTAATATGTTTTAGTCATTTTTATGTTTTATATGTAATTTCCATTAATTAGCCTAAGTCTAGGGGGTTAAGTGTAATTAGTGAATATTATATTCATTATAAATAGGTTAATGACAATTAGGTCTAGAATGGTTGTATGACCAATTGATTGGGGTTTCCACTTTGTACAAATCATATGCAATCAAGTTAGATCAAATTGGGGTTTTCATTGTGTTCATCATTGTTTGATCTGTAATTCTTCAATTATTTGATTCAAGTGTGTTCAACCTGGGTTAATAATTTGATATCAGAGACATTTTGGATCAAATTCATTGAAGATTTGAAGAATTATTGAAGATGTTCATCACAGTTTAGAGAGAGAAAGTGGGTTTCTAGAGAGAGAAAGTAGATCTTAATTTCAAATTTCATCACAAACACAATCAATTCATCAGATCTAAATCACATACAACATATATTGAATCTACATCATCTTTTATACAAGAAAAATCAAAGAAAATCTTCAGATCTGAAATTTTCTCTCACACACACTAGTGTGTGTGTTCTTGGAGCTTCAACATCTTCATCCAGCGAATTTAGCATCATTCTGAACGAAAGTTCAAAGTTTCCGGCAAAATTAAAGTTTCGTCCAGCGAAACTCTGGCAAATTTTCCGGCGAAACTAAAATTCCGGCGAAACTGCTAATTTTCCGGCGAAACTAGAAATTACGGCGAATCTATATATAAAACCTGCGAAATTAATAAAAACAAAGCTGCGAAATTAAAAAAATTTGTTGTTTGCGAAATTACAAATTCAAGCTGCGAAATTAAAAAAAAATGTTCATACTCTTTTCAAACAAAACCTACCACCACTAGTCGACCAACACCGACAACCAAGATAACCATCTTCTCCGACTAGACAACCAAGATAACCATCTTCTCCGATAACCACCACTAGTCGACCACCACCACCACCGTCATATCTCCACCATTCAACCATCGTCTACACCTGCTTCCCGTGAAACCCCGCTAACGTCAACAGATTTTGATCCGACGGATGGAAACTAAACCTCCGGTGCAACAACAACCCACACATCTGATGAACCAAATGCAACTAGAGGGCCATCTCCACCACTAGACGTAGAGAGGAACTCCATACTTTGGAGAATTAAAGGCTGAAGTCAACTGATTGACTGCTGATGGTGGTTCAGCAGCAGCTGAGTGGTTACGCCAGAGTTGCCAAAACCTAACATCTCCGGCCACACGAATCTTCAACGAAATAGCACCGACGAAGTTGACGTCAACATACGGAGGACGTAGCTTCAATGAGGCGTTGAGAGACGTTGGCCTCGTAGTCGACTGGATGCACCTGTTGTTTCGTCAGAAGGAAGCTTCCTCCGGTGGCTGTGTGGCCGAACACCGTCATCTCCGGCGAGATAGATTCTCGGTGTACATCTCCGGTCGCCGGAGTGGACAGTCGCCGGAACCCTAAGGGTTCTCCTTAGTATCCGCCTCTTTTTCTCTTCATACACTTGAGTGTGTGTTTTAGTTGATGTTAACATTTAGGGTTAGGGTTTTTGTGTGTTAATGGGATTTCAAGTTTATTGGGCTAACATTTTTTCTTTTTAAATTGCTATTGGGCTTATAATTGGACTGAGTTTTAAAGAATTTGTGTGGGCTCATTAAATAACAAAGAAAGTGGGCTAACAAATTGGGGTTTTAAAAAAAAAATTTGTTGGTCGGGTTATACAATACGTTTAACCCGGGGAAGAAATATTCAACGATTTTAAAAGATTTATAAAAAAAATACGTTTGGGGGCGTTTAAAAAAAATATTTTTTTTCCCCAGTTGCTAAGATTGCATAGAGTGACTTTTTAAAAAAAAAAATTTCCCGGGGGAGAATTATTTTACAATTTTTGGGAAAAATACTTTTGGGGCGTTTAATTGTTCAAAATTTTTAATAAAATGTCATCTTCAGAAGACTTTAAATCAGATAATCTCACAACGGCACAAAGCCGGTTTGACTCTTTTGCAGGTACAAAGAAAGAAAAATTGTCAGATTTAATTGATCGATTTTTAAAGGTGTCAAATAATCTAAAGAAGCATGTTCCAGATCTCAGTAATCATGAACAAATTCAAAAACTTATTGACTCTCTTCCGTCTGCATGGAATCATCAAGTTAAAATGCTGAAGCAAGAAAGAGGTTATGTCAACACAAAACTTATGGATATGATCAACAGGCTAAAATCTCTCGAGCTGGATATCCAAAGAAACGATTTTCAGCAAGCCGTGTTCCCACATCAAACCCACGCGCTTAATACTGGTCTTATCTCCTCTGTAACAAGCATACTTGATTACAAAACAGAGATGATTGAAAAGTTGAAGTTATTGAGAACTGATTCGGATTTAAACTTTGAATTCAGAGAAACTAAGGAAGAGAACTGTGAAGCTTTAAGAGTTGACAATGACGGTAAACCGGGGTCTGTGAGAACTGAAGATGATAAGGCTGGAAAAGCTGATAAAAGAGAGAAAGAATCTGAGGCTGACGAGATGCTGAAGGTCAAAGAAGAGGAACAACAAAGAATCACAAGGATTTGCAACTGTGAAAAGAGCTTAGCTGCAGAAAGAACTATCATGGGTCTTCCTTATGAGACTGTTCAGGATATGTGTTCTTCTTCTTGCAGAATCCAGTTATTTGGGATTTATAAGGCAAACAAATTGTTATTGGAAAACGAAAAAGAATTAAAAATAACTAATCAGGAATTAAAGAAAAATGAAATTTCTTTTTCAAGGAAACTTAATGAAGCATTGGCTGAAAATGATCTTTTAAGAAGAACCATTTTGGAGCGAAATGTTGAAATTAATATTCTGAGAGAAAGGGCTGTTTTAGCTCAATTTGAAACGACACAGCTTCAAACAAAGCTTGATAAATGGACTCTTTCACACATGAAAAAGGATGAGCTTATTGCTAAACAACAAGGGGCACGGGCAAAACATGGGATTGGATATCATTCAGATGGTGAAACTGTATTTAATTGAGTACCACCTCCATCTACTCTATGTTATTCTCCAATTCCCAAACTTCATCCAACAAATGATTTAATTGAAAAGAATACTAACACTTTGCATGCAGGTTTAGCAGAAGTGAATCTTAAAGAGGTGCAAGATGATTATGATTCTACAATTGGTATGGGATACAATAACCCGAATGCTGATAGTCAAGATAATGATTGTTCAGTTCCGGTGGTTTGTAACTCTATATCTACTATTTCTTCTAACTTCTTTGGTAAGTTTAAAGCAGGTGAAATTCCTACCTTTGAGCCTGTCAGGATTGTGAAAGAAGAAATAAATCGAGAATCACCTAATCATCAAGCTCCACCAACAGCAACACATCATATTCCTGTCAATCAAGATCCATTAGAAGCAGATCTATGTATACAAGACTGGATAAGCTCAGATGATGAATCAAACACAGAGGACAGTGTCGGTTCCTCAAAGATCAAGACATCATCTGAAATTGTCAAGTCTCAAAAGTTTCCAAAATCTGAATCAAGACCAATACGGATTTCTTCTTCGATTGCACAACAAGCCAGTCATCAACAATCTATAACAAGACCAGTGAAGATCTCATACACTGTTCAGCACAGCACAATCCAAAACATGCAAGAATCTACAAAAACCTCGAAGTAATTTCCAACTCCAAATGCTTCACATGAGTCAGTCAAGCATCAAAAGCCTTTAAAGGCTTGTTTTGAGTGTGGAAAAGAAGGTCATGTGGTAAAGAAATGTCCTCAAAGACTTGCTACAAATGGAAAAGGCAAAACAAATTGCTTTTCCAGATGTCAGTCTACAAAGAATGCTCCAGACGGTAAAGGCAACATGGGTTGCTTCTCTGGTTTAAAAGGTAAAAAGCACTTATCTTTGAATAGTTGGATGAAAAATCATCCATCCAAATCTTTTCATGTGAAGCCGGTTTCACATGATTGAAAGAGGAAAAAGACCAGAGTTTCAAAACCAAATTCTTTTTCATCCGATCTTCAACAGGAAATGATTTTCAAATTTAATTTCTTCAAAAAAAATTTTATTAAACCGAAACAAATTTGGCAAATTAAAAAGAAGGATACAGAAATTCCCGATATTTCATCAGATTGTTTGTTGAAGCAGGTTCCTTATACCGTTGAAAACCGAACTCCCAGGACTACGATGATCAGGATTCCCCTTTCAAACTAATCTGTCTATGAGTGCAGGAACAATTCAGGAGGTCTGTTAGTAATCCGGTTCACTGACAGAGATTGTTCCTAATTCAAATTTGAGGCGGAACAAACAGGTTAAGGTTATGGTATTTTATCCACAATCTGGATTTATATCTGTACAATCATAGTTCTCACTTCATAATCACTGCATATTTCTTGATCATTCATTTCTTATCTTTATATCAGTGTAGTTTGGAAGATCTTCTTTGGTAAATTTCTATTTTTGTACAGTTTTAAAAAAAAATATATAAAAATAAAAATAAAAAAAATAATAAAAAAAACAAAAAAACAAAAATAGGTTTGCAATAACAAAAATTTAGGGGGAGAGTATATCAAAATTAAATAAAAAATGAAAAGAGAACTGGGAACTTGATTCGAGATGACTGGGAAATGATTGTATATCATCTTGAAATGCTTGTTCTTGCATGACTTGCGTTTTAAATGAGAAATGATAGTAACTGATGCTGTTATTTGATTCACATCTTATTTTTAATTAAAAATATAAAAAAACATATTTTTTAATGATATGCTTGGTAGACTCAGCCTGAAGAATAAAGTAGACAGCAATATAATGATTTAAATTAAAATCTATGCTTAAGGATGTCTGGATTTATGCAATCATTTTGGCCTGCACGAAAACTGAGTCCTGACAAAAATTGGATTGAGAATTGATCTTTCACCCACCATAATACAATTCATGTAAGCCGTATCCTTGAGCCATGTTTGGTGTATTTATGTGTCTTGTGTTTGTGCTAATCTCCTCTGCTGTACGGAAGTACTGACCTGGAGTGATGATCTCCTTTGATGTACGATAGTACTGACCTGGAGCTCTCATCAGCACATGATTAGATGGTCATCTCCTTTGTTATACGTGAGTATAGACCTGGAGCTCTCACCATTTTGGTCTAGGTAGTGTCAAATCATCTAACGATGAATTCGTCACAGAATGCAATATTCTGTTGATAATCACTTGCACACTAATGCACAAGCCTTGCTCTATAAAGATCGTAACCAAATTCAAGAAATCCTGAGGTTGGGTGAGGGTTTTTGCCAAATGATTGTGGGGTCCTAGCATTCTAAAGTATTTAATTGAACCTTAACAAATCATTTGCTACTTGTTGAAAAAGATAGGGCATGGGTTTAAATGGACAAACATATCAGCAATCGTTATTGATCTATTTGAGAATTTCAAAATCTTTCAAAGATTGTGATTAGATTCAGTTATCAGTGTGATCTCATTGCTTGTCGATGTTTAAATTCATCTTTATGCTAAAGTATATCTTGAGGATGTGATCTCATGATCGATTCAGTTCTCGGTAATTATATATATATATATATATATATATATATATAAATAAAATAAAAAAATATATATAATAAATTTTCATTTCAAAATTCTTTTAGGTCTTCCATATTATGCTATTACAATTATATCATTTTTCATACATTTCACAGAAATTATGCACAAACGAACACGGGTTCGCTTGCTTTCACACACAGATAAACACGGGTTTATTTTGTTAAAATGAAATGATCTAATTAGAAATGTCGAGATTGTGTTTGTGATTGTGTTTCAGATTTTTACTGTAAGTGATGGCCGATCATCAGTTGAGCAGTGTACATGATCAGAGAACCTGTTCCTCAAGTTTGCAGAAGATACCGAGCTAGGAATCCTCCTCCTACATCTTCTGAAGCACTCAAGATTATAGATTTGGGAAAGCTGTTCCAATATCCTCTCAAAGGATGCACTCGAAAAGGGGGAGCATATAAATAGGGGGAGCTTATGAGATGAATAATCTTTCTCATCAGATTCAGAAAGCTTCAAATTTGAAGATCTTTCTATGGTTGACTTCTTGGTGCTGATTTCGTATGAAGGCGTTGATAATGATAGTCTAAGGGGGAGTATTTTGTTGGTCCAAATGATCGAATTACAGTACACTTGAGAGGTTGAATCGTTCAATATCAATAATAAGAACAAACAACAAACAATATGAAGATGAAGAAGAATCCAAAAAATATTCAAAGCATAACGATCATGATCCAATACTAACAATATGATAAAGCTCAATATATTTCAGTGAAGAACAAGCTTACAATAGGCACTTGCAACAAAGATAAATGGATTAGGGTTTTGCAAGGATGCCCAACAATGAAAAGATCAAAAACTATATATAGTAAAGATAGTTTCGCTGAAAGTTAAACTGTCAGCGAAACTATCCTGCCAAACATAGTTTAGCCCGGCTGAGGCAGACAGTTTCGCCGGGTGAAACTAGCAGCTTGCTATGAGCGAAACTACATGTTTCGCTAGGCAGCAAAACTAAACAAACTATCAAACATACAAAAGTAAACTAACATTAATCATATTACAATCATACATAATTAACATCTAATCTATGGTGAGTCCAACCTATACTTGATCTTCACCTTTCCGGTGCAACTCTGATAAGTCACCAACTTACATAAGTTGGTGAAAAGGTCCATGCTTTTGGTAACTGTACATTGAGGTCTTGAGTCTTTTACTTTCTAATTTATGTACTTTATCCTTTTTGTAATATATTAGGATGTGAGCTATGGCATGTCATAGTCACTAGTCAAAAGGCAATCTGCCTTTTGACTCTACTTTGATTTTGTGTGTTGTCTAGATCAAGTAGCCAGCTGGCCTTCAAAGTATGGCCGGCTGTAGGTTGTATTATAAAGTATCTCAGGTCTTTGTAACTTTCCATTCATGCTTGTACACTTGTAAAGAACTTGAGAGCAATATACAACATCCTTGAAAACTAATCACTTGTGTTGTTCTCTTCTTGTTCTGTCTCATACTTACTTGTGTTCTAAGTGTCAATCTAGTGTTATCAGTTCCCTATTTCAGCTGTGTGAACCATGAGGAAGAGAGGAGAGAATAAGAGTGAGATTATAAGTGTGTGTGTGTGTTAAGTATTGCATGTAATGGGAGTGGATGAGAGGAGTGGTGATGTTAAGTGGAGGAGAAGGGAGAGGATAGGTGGAGAGGCGGGGCGGCCAAACCTTGGAGTATAGTGGGGAGTATTTTTTAATTTTAATTGTATAATAGTTATTATGTAGTGTAGTTTTGTTGTGTAGTGTAGTATTTTAGATGGTTGCAGGACCGTTTAAGGGATGGTCACTTACAACACAACACACAATGAGGAGAGTGACTTAGAATACTTAACAGATCAAATAGGGAACTAGTAACAAGTTACACTTTGATACAATGAAACACAAGTAATAAAGAGACAGAACAAGAACATAATAACACAAGTGTTTTGTTTTCAAGAATGTTGTATATTGCTCTCAAGTTCCTTAAAAGCGTTACAAAGCATAAAGAAAGATACAAGGGACCTGAGATACTTTATACTACATCATACAGCCGGCCATACTTTGAAGGCCAGCTGGATACATTATCTAGACAGCAACAAAATCAATGTAGAGTCAAAAGGCAGATTGCCTTTTGACTAGTGACTATGATATGTCATAGCTCATATCCTAATATATTACAAAAAGGATAAAAGTACATAAAGTAGAAAGTAAAGGACTCAAGACCTCAATGTATAGTTACCAAAAGCATGGAACTTTTCACCAACTTATGTAAGTTGGTGATAGATCAGAGTTGCAGCGGAAAGGTGGTCCAGCTTATGGTAAAGGTACATTAGATAAAGCATGTACTCAAAAGTCTTCGGAAGAAATCTGTCTTCATGTGTTGGCTTCGGAAGACTTTGTCTTTGAAGCTTCGGAAGACTACATGTTTGGCTTTGGAAGATGTTGGTCTTGGCTTCGGAAGATTTCACACTTAGAATATTTACTAAGGCAGAGTGTGAAACTTCCAAAGCATTCTACTTGGTACTTCTTGTGCATGCATGCAGGATAGACTTTGGATGTTTGGGTGTTTTGATGCATCAGCCTTATACAAAACCTTACAATGGTAAATTCTAGTTAGTTATTAAGTATTGTGCATGTATATGCATGTCTTGAACATGAATTATGTGTGAACGCACACATTTTAATTGTTTCAATTAAGTTCTAGAATTATTATGGTGCTAATTGTGTTTTTCCCGAAACGTAAAGTTATTCTACGCTAAGGCTAAACTTGACTAAATCATTCAAAATGGCACATGAAATAATAATAAAAATGTTGATAATAACATTAACAATAGTAATAATAATGTAAGGTTTTGTATAAAGCTGATGCATCCAAAACATCCAAAAACATCCAACAAGTCTGTCCTGCATGCATGCACTAAGTGTTGAAGTAGAACCCTTCGGAAGTTTTACACATCACTCAGAAAATACTCTAAGTGTAAAATCTTCTTAAGCCAAGGCCAATATCTTCCGAAGCCAAAGATGAAGTCTTCCAAAGCTTCAAAGACAAAGTTTTCCGAAGCCAACTTATGAAGACAGATTTCTTTCGAAGACTTTTTAGTACATGCCTTTATCTGATGTACCTTTACCATAAAGCTGGACCACCTTTCCGCTACAACTCTGATAAGTCACCAACTTACATAAGTTGGTTAAAAGGTCCATGCTTTTGGTAACTGTACATTGAGGTCTTGAGTCTTTTACTTTCTACTTTATGTACTTTTATCCTTTTTGTAATATATTAGGATGTGAGCTATAGCATGTCATAGTCACTAGTCAAAAGGCAATCTACCTTTTGACTCTACTTTGATTTTGTGTGTTGTCAAGATCAAGTAGCTAGCTGGCCTTCAAAGTATGGCCGGTTGTAGGTTGTAGTATAAAGTATCTCAGGTCTTTGTAACTTTCCATTCATGCTTGTACACTTGTAAAGAACTTGAGAGCAATATACAACATCCTTGAAAACCAATTACTTGTGTTGTTCTCTTCTTATTTTGTCTCATACTTGTATTCTAAGTGTCAATCTAGTATTATCAGTTCCCTATTTGATCTGTTAAGTGTTCTAAACAAACTCTCCTCATTGTGTGTTGTGTTGCAACTCCCTTAAACGGTCCTGCAATTGGTATCAGAGCATTCCAGGCTCTTGATAGTATGATCTCACCATCTTAAGATCCCTCACACATACAAAACACTTAACATCTCAAATGGCAGCTATTACTAAAGCTGATATGGAAACTGGAACTGTGACAAAGTCCCCATTGATCACTCCTGAAGACTTTGACACTTGGTTCCAAAGAACGAAAGGTTTCATCAAGTCACAAGACTCCAGGATGTGGGAATCTGTTGTCTCAGGACCTTTCATACCAAGCACCTCTTCAGGTCCTGCTGGGGGTGGTATGATACCAAAGCTGTGGCTGATTACTCTGATGAAGATAGGAAGAAGATAGAGATTGATCAGAAAGCCATGACAGCCCTTCAAACTGCTCTTCCAAACTCCATATACAGAGGTTTCAAGAAGTGCAAAACAGCTAAACAGCTATGGGATGCACTGAAACTAATGTATGAGGGGTCATCTGAAGCCAAGAAGAACAAGAAGGATCTCCTAAAGCAGCAGTTTGAGAACTTCACCTTCAAAGCAAGTGAAATCATGACTCAACAATACTTCAGGTATGTTGAGATAGTGGATACTCTAATGGATGTTGGAGTTACTCTTGAGAACATGGACATTGTAAGGAAGTTCATGTCCTCACTTCCTAGGCAATGGACATATTATTGTGTTGTTATCAAGAGAACTGAGAATCTTAAGACTCTCACTTTGTCTGAGCTGTATGGTATTCTCAGTGGATACCAGATGGAGATGAATATGCAAGGTTCATCTGGTAACTCCAGCAATCAGATTAGTTCTGCCCTTCATGTGACTGAAAGGGAAAGCATAGAACCCCAACATCATCTCCTATGCTACCCTGACAACTCATAAAAGGGTCCTTTTATCACCTTCCCGGAGACACCAAGAGAAAGCTACTCTCAAGGAAGCCCATTCCAAGAGACAAGCTCTTCACATGCCTTTGTATCTTCTGATGAAAGCACAAGCAACTTTATCTTCACCCTAGAAGATCTGGACTGTATTCATCCTGATGATCTTGAATACATGGAGATAGTCCAGCAAATGGCTCTTCTCACTCACAGAGCCAAAAAGTTCTACAAGAGGACAGGGAGAAAGTTTCCAAGCAATGCAGCCAATGGAAAGTTTGGGCTAGATAAAGGCAAAGTGAAGTGTTAAAACTGTAACCAGATGGGACACTTTGCAAGAGAATGCAAGGCACCAAGGACAAATGGTGGCCAAGCACAAAACAAACCAAACTACACTGAGAGAGCCACCCAGAATGAGAAGCCAAAGCAGCAAGCTGCAGTTGCTGTTGAAGAAGGAGGCTTTGACTGGAGCTTTCAGGTGGAAGATGCATCTCCAAACCAAGCACTGATGGCAGATCATAATGAAGCAAAGGTATTGGAACATCTCTATACACCTGAATGCATTGCTAATGTTAATAAATACAGGTCCTACAACTTAGAGATGAGATCTGATCTTGAGTCCTTGAATATCTTAAAATCTGGCTTTAAAAGAGCTGAAAATGATTATAAGTTAAAGATATAGGACTTAGAGAAAACCATTTCAACTCTTAAACATGAGCACACTAATTACAGGACTCACATCAAAGATCTCATAACTAAGTTGACTGAATGCCAGGCTGAGCTTGTGATCAGCAAAGCCAGGGCAGAAAAATATGTTCTTGAAGAAGAGACCTTCAAGAACATCATATCCTCAACCTTGCATGCAAAAGTTTGTTATCAAAATAAGCAGGGACTGTGATCTAGTGAGATAGCTCCTCCACACATAATCTTGTCTGTAAGATCTCCTAGGTGTGGAACTTGTGAAGATGAGCTTCCTCTCATAGACCCCTTGACTAAAGAGGATGAAGAAGTGATAGTGGAGAATGCCTCTGAGAAGAGTGTAGAAGAGCATTCTAAGAAGGGTCACTATCCTTCTGAGGAGAGTAAGAAGAGTGGGATGACCAAGTCTATGAGGAAGAACTTGATCTGGAAGAGCAAGAGAAAAGCAAGAAAATCTCAAGAGATCAAGGCCAATTTCAACTCTAAGCAGAAACAAGTTTTTATCTCTGCAGGATTTGAAGTGGTTAAGACTAAAGACACAAACTTAAACTCTAGTACCAGGAGTTCTAGTTCATGTCCAACTCATCCCAACAACAAGAAGAAGGCTGAAAAGTTATGTACCACTGCTACATAACCTGAACCATCCAACTCCAAACATAGTTCTCACCCTGAAGAAATTGCCACTACATCTATAAAGATGAAGATGGAGAAGGAAAGTGATCAAGTTCAGCCTTGTTCTCAAAAGAAGGCTCTTAGGAAGAAGAAAATGGACTGTGTCATGTATGGGAGTACCACTCATCTTGCCAAGGATTGTCCTTACAATCCAAAAGGTACTGTCCATATGACCAAGAAAGAGACTTCTAAGAGTTTCAAGAAGAAGCAAGCTTCGGAAGGAAATCTGTTTCCTTTGGAAGCTCTAAAATGAAGATGAAGGCAAGTGGGAAATTGCCTTTGGAAGAAAGTTTGGTCTCAAAAGAAAGGAATGCTTTCGAAGCACTGAAGCCTGCTGCAGTGCTAGCAAGAACTTTCGAATGTTCAGTCATCAAAACTTCTAAAGTGTTGAAGGTGAAGTCTAAGACTCCAAAGGTGGTGTGGAAGTCAAAGGAAGACCAAGTGACTGAAAGCTCTCCATCAACATCAGCAAATGATCCTCACAACATGACCATCAACATCAGAACTTCCGAATGTTCAGTCATCAAAACTTCTATGGATCATTAATAGTGGCTGTTCCAGGCATATGACAGGCAATAGGTCACTACTCCAGAAATTTGAGAAAATTGATGGAGGACTAGTTGCTTTTGGTGGAGATGTAGGTGGTTACATCACAGGAAGGAGCAATGTCACAAATGGTAAGCTCAACATTGAGAAGGTAAACTTTATCAAGGAGCTTGGATACAATCTCTTGAGTGTATCTTGATTTTGTGATCAGAGTCATAACATGCTCTTTACTGAGCATGAGTGCATTGTTCTCAGGCCCGGGTGGTCATTCCTCATGAGCATATCATGCTTAGAGCCCCAGGAATGGGTACATGTACAAGATGGACTACCAAGAAACATCTCCCTCACGAGAAGTTTCATGCTTTTATCTAAAGCCAATAGTGATGAGTCTTTCCTCTGGCATAAAAAAATGTGCCATGTAAACTTTAAAAACATGAATAAATTAATTAAGAATGACTTGGTAACTGGAATGCCAAAGAAAGAGTTTACAAGTGATGACCATTGTGTTGCATGTCTGAAAAGGAAGCAACACAAGGTATCTCACAAGCCAAAGGAAAGAAACTCCCTCACTACACCCCTACACTTATTACATATGGATCTCTTTGGCCCCACCAGTGTAATGAGTCTAGGAAGGGCCTCATACTATTTAGTGATCACTGATGACTTTACAAGATTCACTTGGGTCTTTTTCCTTAGAACTAACAATGAGACTCTTGAGATTCTCAAGAATTTCATCTTAAAGATTGAGAATCAATATGATCAAGGTCAAAACCATAAGATGTGATCAAGGAACTAAATTCAAGAACCAAATCCTTGATACATTTTGTGATGAAAAGGGTATTACAAGACAATATAGTGCTCCCAAGACTCCTCAGTAAAATGGTGTTGCTGAGAGGAGAAACAGGACAATAATTGAAGCTGTAAGAACTATGTTGTCCGACTCTAAACTGCTCATCACCTTCTGGGCAGAGGTAGTCAACACTGCCTGCTATGTGCAAAACATAGTTTTAGTAGTTAAGACACATGGTAAGACTCCTTATGAACTTTGGCACAAGAGGAAACCTTTCATTGGTTTTCTCAGGTCATTTGGTTGTCTTTGCACCATCTTGAATACCAAAGATAAAATTGCCAAATTTGCTGAGAAATTAGATGAAGGAAATTTCATTAGATACTCTTCCTAAGCTAAGGCTTATAGAGTATACAATCTTAGAACTAGAGTAGTTAAGGAGTCAGCCAATGTGACTTTCAATGAGCACACTCCTTGTGTGAAAGGTTCTGGTCCTCATTGGCTTTTTTATCTTGATTTAGTTACCAACTGTTTTAACAAATCTTGTGAGCATGTTTCAGGATCTACAGATATTCTACCTCTAGGTGATCCTGATCCAAGATTTGAGCGGAGAAGACCTTCAACCCACACTACTTCAGCTCCAGTTGTAACTAGTTCAGTAAATGAAGTTTCTATCAGCACAACAATGACAAATTCAGCTGATACATCTGAGATGCCTTCAAATTCCAGCTCAGAGGCTCAATAACTAGATAAAGAAGCTTCAAATGTAGAAGACCATGGTGGTGGTGAAAGTGATCAAGAATTTCTTGATGCTGATAACCACTCCATTGAGGACAACATCAATGATGTCACACATTCATTGGATCAAGTCTCTCTTGATAGGTGTGCTAATGTGGTGGGAGAAACTTCAATACCAGATTTGAATTTCTCAAATTTAGATCTGTCTAAACAACTTGATGTGATCCCTCAGCTAAGGATCCATAAGTCTCACCCTACCACAAACATCATTAGAGATGTTGACTCAGGGGTAAAGACAAAAGGACAAACACATGAAGCAAATGTTTGTCTTCACTCTTGTTTCTTATCCCAGATAGAGCCAAAGAAGATTGATGAGGCTCTAAAGGATGGAAGTTGGGTTGAAGCTATGTAGGAGGAGCTGCTTCAATTCAAGAGGCAAAAGGTTTGGAACCTATGTCCTCTTCTACAAGGGAAGACTACTATAGGAACCAAATGGGTGTTTAGGAATAAAAAGGATGATAGAGGACTTGTCATCAAAAACAAGGCAAGACTAGTTGTTCAAAGATACACACAGGAAGAAGGGATTGACTACACAGATGTTTTTGCTCCTGTGGCAAGACTTGAAGTTGTTAGGATATTCTTAGCCTTTGCTGCATCCAAGAATTTCAAGGTCTACCAACTTGATGTCAAGTGTGCTTTTCTCTATGGGGTGATTGATGAAAAGGTATATGTCAAACAACCACCTGGGTTTGCAGATCCTTATCATCCTGATTATGTATGCAGGCTTGATAAAGCTCTTTATGGGCTGCATCAAGCACCAAGAAAGTGGTATGAGACTCTATCTCAGTATCTCTGCAAGCATGGATATAGAAGAGGTACTATAGATGGAACTCTCTTCATCAAAGGAACAGGAAATGACTTAATGCTAGTTCATGTATATGTAGATGACATTATCTTTGGTTCAACTAATCCAAAGCTCTGCAAAGACTTTGAGAAGCTGATAAAGGACACATTTGAAATGAGTGCCATGGGGGAACTCAATTTCTTTCTGGGAATTTAAGTGAAGCAAGTTGAAAATGGCATCTTCATAAGTCAGTCAAAGTATGTACAAGACATACTTAAGAGGTTCAACATGACTGATTGTAAGATTTCTAAGACTACCATAGCCAGAAACCACTCCCTTGGGCCTGATCTTGAGGGGGAGTGTGTGGATGAACATCTCTTCAGGGCTATGATTGGGTCTCTTATGTATCTTACAGCTAGCAGGCCTGATATCATGTTTGCCACATGTATTTGTGCAAGATATCCAGCCAACCCCAAGATGTCATACCTACTCACTATCAAGAGAGTTCTAAGATATCTCAAAGGTGCTCCAACTCTTGGTCTTTGGTATCCAAAGAATTCTGAATTCAATCCGTATGCTTATACAGATAGTGACTATGGTGGCTGCAATATGACTGCAAAGTCTACATCAGGGGGATGTCAATTTCTTAGTGGAAGAATTGTCTCCTGGCAGTGCAAGAAGGAATCTTGTGTCTCTGCATCAACTGCTGAAGCTGAATACATTACTGCTGCAACCTGCTGTGCTCAAGTGCTTTGGATTCAGAATCAGATGCTGGATTATGGATACAACTTCAAGGAGACTTCTATCCACATAGACAACAACAGTGCTATCTCTATCACAAAGAACCCTGTGCAGCACTCAAGGACTAAACACATCAATATCAGGTATCATTTGATTAGAGATAATTTTGAGAAAGGATTAATCAAACTGGTTAAAGTTAACACAAATGAACAATATGCTGATTTGTTCACCAAAGCTTTTGATGAACAGAGATTCAAATATCTTGTATTAGCTATTGGGATGATTAACTTTGAGTAGCTTTTTCTTAAAACTTAATCATATCTTATTTCTAAAATCTGTGTGTCCTCAAGTTGTCTATATCTATCACCTTCATAAGCCCTTATTTGATTTGGAAGTAAAATTCTTTTTGAAGATTTTTCTTAGATTTTTGAAAAATTTCTCTTCCAAAGATATGTTTTTACCTTCGAAAAAAAACTTAAGTCTTTAGAACAAACAACTATCACATAACATTTACCTTCGGAAGAAATTTCCAAAATATCTTCCAAAGCTTTATTGTGTTTTCTAAGTATGAATCTTTTTCTTCCGAAAGTAATTAACCCTCGGAAGCTTTTACAACTTCTGAAGGATAATCTCTTCCAAAGCTAAATTCACTAAAATCTTTGAAATCTCTTCCGAAGTTACTTTGGCTTCGAAAGCTTTCTTCTCAAAACTTCCGAATTCAAATTACCTTCGGAATATTTACGACTTCCAATTAAACTACTTTTGGGTAAAAAGCAAACTACTTTTTAAGAGGTGGGACCAACATCTGGATTTCAAAGTTTATCCTCTTTTCATTAACTTTGTCTGAGATCCATTTCATATATAAACCCAATGGTTCCCCCTCTTTCTCTATAATCTTTATTTACTCCCAAACCTAAATTACCTAGAATTCTCTCAAACCACCTCTGTTCTTCACTTCCTTCACCCTTAAGCTTTCACAAATGGCCAACATCAATGGCAGAAATGACCTAGATTTCTCCATGCAACTTCATAGGCAGCACAATCAAGTTGCCTTGTTGCACTCTAAGAAAGATCCTACTTTCTCAGAGATTTGCCAGTTCTTGGCTCTGTCTAACTATTACACCTCCCTTACCATAGATCCTCCACTCTATGAGGATCATCTGGTTGAGTTATGGAAGACCTGTCAAGAGGTCATTATGGAGGGGGAGAAGACACTGTCTGCCACAGTGCAGGGGAGGACAATCTTCATCACTCCAGCCATCATTAATAACCATCTTTAGCTGGATGATGAGGAAGGTGAGTTGTCCTTTCCTAAAGAAGCTGTTAACCACTCCTTTGAGCAGATGGGCTATGAAGGAGATTTCTCTGTCAAGACCTTCAAGAAAGGGAAGGTCTCCTCCCAATGGAAGTACTTACTACATGTGGCCATCCACAGCTTGTCCAACAAGCATGGGGGCTGGGACCATATTCCTGAAGATCTCTCCTTCATAGTGCATGGGATGGTTTAGGGGTCAAGTTTAGGTACTATCAGTTTGTTATACAAATTTGCTTGCTAACTTAGACTACTTAGAGTATTACATGTTTCCTAGATATGTTCAATACATTCTCAACGGTGAACTGGACTCATAGTTGAGGGAAATAGGTAATATTCTTAAATTGGGACAGATGAAGCCTGACATCTTTAAGATCATGAGGAAACCAACTGTTGGCTTCTCTAGGGTAGAAACAGCCATTGCCCCAAAATGTTAGAGCTCATTGCTCAAGGTGACAACCTAGCAACACAAGCTAGTGTTGAACCCATACCTTCTACCTCTCAACCACTTAAACAGCCACAAATCATCCACACCTACCAAAGAAGATCCAAACGAACCCCTGCACAAGCTATTGAGTTTGTGTAGGCCCCCATATCACTACCTACACAGGAAGAAGTGGAAACTAGAGCTCCCACTTCTCCTGAGGAGCAAACCACTCCCATCTCTTCAAGGATCAGTGCCGAGGTTCCTCATGCTCAGCCTGATGAGCTCATAAGCCCAACAGCCTCTAGCCTTCACTCTGAGTCTCAACACTCAAGTGAACAAACTTCAGGGGAAAGCTACCATCCCCAGCCTTTAGATCTTTAACCAACCAATACCCAACCTTGAATTATATGATGATGGAGACATGGGTTTCAGTGAGTACCATGAGTCTCTCTTCTCTTCCCTTACTCAAAGAGGGATGAGTGCTCCTACGTCTCTAATGTCTAGCCCATATCATCCACCTACCACTGAGGTGGATCTCCCTAAAACTATTCAGGAGATCCATATGGAAAAGGCTCTCACTTGTGCAAATGATTACACCATTAAGACCTCAACCATGGCAACTCAACCTATTGATACTCCATCTTAAGTTGTCAGTGAGTAGAGGAAAACCAACAGCCAAGAAAAACATGCTGGTGGTGAGACTGAGGACGTTGGTCCAATCATCTCATCCCCCAATGATTCTTCTAATGAAGAAGAGGGGAATTTGAGGCTAAAGGTTCAAAAAATATCAAAAACATGCACCTATTTAGTCTCCAAGGTTAGTCACTTGGAATCTCAAGTGCCTACCTTACAAAATAGGGTCAATGATCAGCAACTTGAGATATCTTATCTCAAGGAGAAATTAGCTGGGAGACCTTTAAGGAGAGCTCAACCAGGAACACAAGAACCTATGGATATGATTCACCTCTCTCCCAGCTCACCTATGCAAGAGGGTGATGCTACTAAAAAGGGGGGGGGAAGTCATTACAATCACAGAACCTGGGAGTTCTTCACATAGTATGGACATAGAGGACTCACCATCCTCACTGGCAGTTGTTCATACTCAGCAACTTCCTCAAGTTCATATTGATGTGCACTCTCTTATTCAGAGTCTCTTTGAGGAAGGTATTCTAAGGGCTATGCCATCTCCACCCTAAGAACTGTCAAACTACATTGTTGGGTGGAGATATGATAATAACATAAGAGCCCTCATACTTCAAAGAGTTCAAAGGCAGCAAGAGGTCTTCAACTTTCAGACCTTGAACTACTTTGAAGGTCTTGATCTTGTCAACATGCCACTTGCCAACCCAAGTCAATCTAGGCAAGCTGGCAGGCTGGCTCAAAGGATTCAAGACAGGATTACTGAAGAGTTCAGCCTCAGAAGGAGACAAAAGCAATCAGGTAATGTCATTGGTCAACTAGATGTTGAGGCAGACCCTAAGATTAGCTTCAAAGGGAAAACCTCAACTAAAGGCACAGTGATAGAGCCTGAAAGCCCTATCACACCTACAACTACTTCAGTAATCCATTCCCTCAGTGAAACACCTGCTGGTGAAGGTGAATCACGACCTCTCTCGGGCCAGAGCATGGATGCTACTCCAAGCAATGAAGGCCAAAGCTCTCTCCACCCTGAGTCATAAAGGTTTGTTGGTGACAAAGGGAAAAGGATTCTAACCCCTGAGGAGATTGAGGAGGAGGAGAGATAGAGGAAGAGGAAGCTAAGGGGAGAAAGTTCCTCTGCTGGGTCTGCAGGCTTTATGGAAGCTGCAATCAAGGCTGCCCCCAGATCAGATACTCAAAATGATGAGTTGAGGGCAGTTAGGATTACTTATCTGCAGACCAGGAACTATGATATTGATGATATCATCTCCCTCCCCTTAGAGGAATTAAAAGAACTGACTGAGATGGAAATGTCAAGAGAGAACAAGGAGGCAGAGGATGCAAGGCTACTCCTTTAGATCAAAGAGGAAAAGAGACAGAAAACATTATATAAGCATGCTCCTACACTCTCTCCAGTTCAAGAAAGTCCTATGGAGGAGACTGTGGCACCACAAGAACATCAGGTAGACAAAGAAACAGATAGACAAAACATGGTTAACTACCTGAGTGCCACAGGTCTCTACCAGGCAGCTGCACTTCTTCCCTTGTCCTTTGAGTACATTGAGTTTGAGTATCTCAAGCACCTTGAACTTCAAGTGCTCAAAGAACAAAAGGCAACAAAGAGAAAGATGAGGGAAGAGGCAGTCAAATCAAGAGCCATCATCCAGAAAAGTCAAAAGAAGTCTGCTGATAGGTAGAGGATGATGAGCTTCTTGAAGCTGTATGGGTTCTCTGGAAGGAGACTTGGCCCTATGTCTCTATTCACTACGGATGAGCACATTAGGGTGATCAAGTAAAAGATCAAAAGAGGTGAACTTATTAACTTACACTCCGTACCAAGTCAAGTCCCTCAAGAAGTGGAGGTTAAGGTTGAACCTTTTGAGACAACACAACCTGGACCTCCTGTTGAACCTTAGCAAGCTTCATCTTCTGACCCCCAGCAGGGTCCTGCCCCCTCTCATTATGAACTTGTGAGAGAGGAAGACCCAACTGAGAAAGACAAGGAAGATCAAAAAGGTGCTGCAGGCCAGTCTTCTTAGTTAAAAAGTTCAAAGAAGAAGAAAAGGATGGCTTCTAAACCAAAGCCTAAGAAGAAGAAAATAGAGCCATCCACTTCCAAACCTGAGGATGAGTCAGAACATATTGAGAAAGTGCAACAAGAGGAAGTTCCAGCAACTCCTATTCAAGTAGCTCCTCTGGCATTAGGAGGACCCATCTTATCCTGGACTTACACCACTAATCCAAAGAGATGGCATGTTATTAGAGATCAAGGTGTTGAAGATTTCTACACATGGGAAGACATGTTTAACTTACCTTTGTATGATGTCTTTGAGATAAGAAGACACTATGAGAGTCTGAGAGATCCTGACCATTTAATGAAGAAAGGAATGGTCATCCTCATGATGAGGACTGTTGATATCTAAAGTCTTCAAGTGTTTTGGTAGCATCAACCTAGGGGGATTTTGTAAGGTTTTGTATAAGGCTGATGCATCCAAAACATCTAAAAACATCAAACAAGTCTGTCCTACATGCATGCACTAAGTGCTGAAGTAGAATGCTTTGGAAGTTTTCCACATCACTCAGAAAATAAGTGTAAAATCTTCCGAAGCCAAAGATGAAGTCTTCTGAAGCTTCAAAGACAAAGTCTTCCGAAGCCAACTTATGAAGATAGATTTCTTCCAAAGACTTTTTAGTACATACCTTTATCTGATGTACCTTTACCATAACGCTGGACCACCTTTCTGCTGCAACTCTGATAAGTCACCAACTTACATAAGTTGGTGTAAAGGTCCATGCTTTTGGTAACTGTACATTGAGGTCTTGAGTCTTTTACTTTCTACTTTATGTACTTTTATCCTTTTTGTAATATATTAGGATGTGAGCTATGGCATGTCATAGTCACTAGTTAAAAGGCAATCTGCCTTTTGACTCTACTTTGATTTTGTGTGTTGTCTAGATCAAGTAGCCAACTGGCCTTTAAAGTATGGCTGGTTGTAGGTTGTAGTATAAAGTATCTCAGGTCTTTGTAACTTTCCATTCATGCTTGTACACTTGTAAAGAACTTGAGAGCAATATACAACATCCTTGAAAAAAAATTACTTGTGTTGTTCTCTTCTTGTTCTATCTCATACTTACTTGTGTTCTAAGTGTCAATCTAGTGTTATCAGTTCCCTATTTGATCTGTTAAGTATTCTAAACTAACTCTCCTCATTGTGTGTTGTGTTGGAACTCCCTTAAACGGTCCTGTAAATAATACTAATGAATATAATAATAATACTAATAATAATAGTAGAAAGGATGATGATGATGAGATTTAGGGTTAGAATCATGACCTAGGAGTCGGTTGTTACAAAGTGCTTTAATATATAAAACACTTAGAAAATTTTCAAAGTGTTACTGGTTCAAAATTGATAAGTAATAATGAGATTTACATCATTGTAATTCATTCATACTTATACTTTGTTTCTCTTGTGATTAATAGATGGCTGAGTTAAAGTTTGAGCCAAAGCATAATGTGGCAGCCTTTCTAAATGAAGATGCTAGAGATGTTGTTGGTTATGAAGAGATGATCAGATTTCTGCTGAGAACCAAATATGTATATGCCATGTATGCACGTCTTGCTATATATGCACGACTGATTAAGAAGTTTTGAAGAACTGCTGAGATAGAAAGAGATGAAGAAGGAAAGAAATTTTTGAGAGGTTTTATTACTGAAGACATGATGATTGAAGTGTCAGAGCAATCAATCAGAGATGCTCTTAGACTGGGTGAGAATGATGCTTAAGACTTGTCTGAGTTCACCTTCAATGAATGTAAAGAGACATTCATGTTGATGGGTCATCCAGATAACTTTCCCAAAAAGCAATTCTTCAGAGCTAGAGTGTTTAATCACAGGAATCTATTGTGCTATATATTCCAACACTGTATGCCTAAGAGAACTACTGGTTGGAATTCATTCCCTGTTGATATAGCTTCTCATATAGTTGTTATGGCTACAAACAGAAAATTTAATATGGCCAAATGGATCTTGAATGGATTCACTTAGAACTTGGAGAAAGGGATAATGAACAAATACTTGATGTATCAAAGGTTCCTTCAAATGATCATTAATGAAGAATACCCAAACTTCCATGCTTATGGTGTTAATGGAGAAAGATTGGATCTTGAACAGATGTTTGAAACTATGTATAAAAGACTGGCTGTGGTTACAGGAGCCCAAAACATTCCAATGTTTGATTATATGAGGGTTGTAGCAAGGGATGAGGTGGATATTAATCAATATAATTTTCATTTGACTGAAGATGAACCGATTGACCCTAATGATCTAATTGAAGATGTTATCCAAGAGATGTCTGGGGAAGAAGTAGAAGAAGATGAGGATGATGATGAAGATGAACATCAGAATGATGAAGTTCATCTAGTAGTGATGATGATAATGATAATGATGATCATGGTGCTAATACTAGAGGAAATGCCATGGAAACAGAATAAGGAATTGACAGTGAAGAAACTGTATCAGAGAATGTTAATGAAAATGTTAAGGACATTGAGACTGGTGGTAATGTAAATGATGATGTGAATGTAAATGATGACCAACAACATACTCATGACTTTGTTTATATTGATGTAATTATACCAGATCCAATTATTCAGAGTGATTGTTGATGAATCTTTATTGAAAAAAACTCAAGATGCATCTGTGCAAACTGAAGAATCTAATGATGAAGAAATTATTAATGAGTTAAAAGAAAAAAATGCTGAACAAGAGGAATTGATCAAGAAGTTGCAAGAAGAGAATGAAATGTTAAAAGCTGAGTTTGTGAAGAAAGATCTGATTATGATTGATCTTGAAGAAAAAGTAAAGAGATTGAATGATGAAGTTGTAAAGTTAAAAGAAAGTATGAAAGAGAAAAAAAAATTAACCTCAAGAGTTGATAACTGAAAAAGATACTGAACCAGAAGCACAAGTGACTGTGATTGAAAGGATCTATGTGATAGATAAAGGAAAAAGAAAATTGGATGAAGTTGTGATAGAATCATCTTCTGAACCATCAAAGATACAAAAAACTTAGAAGAGTCGGTGACTGTTGATGAAGGCGATATTCAAAAACAAATTGAAGCCTTAGATGATATAGACTCTGATTTCCCAGATGATTGGTATGATGAGGTGTTAGAAGAAGAAGATTTTTATGAGATTGTTGATTCTCCAATACAAAATGTACAAGAAGATATATCAAGTGATTTTGAAGATAGGCATAACTACTTGGTGAGAAAGAAGTATAATCGTGTTTTCTTGGATGGATTGACTATGTCTCAGATAAATGAAGAATATGAGAAATGTCTGATAGCAGAGTTAACAGCTCCGATGGATCCAAATGAGATATGTGTAGAGCATGGAGAAGGGATACCGATGAGTGAAAGTATAAATATAGATGATATTCCTACTGCTGAATTGCACCATCCTGGTCCTAAAACATGAGTGTTACTTCTTTGAGGTTGTGGTTGCAATCAAGAAATTATCCAAGAAAGAGATTAAACAAGTTGCAAGGAACATCATTGAGAAACTTAGTAATAAGTTTTCAAGAACAGAGAAACAAAATAATAAGATGATTATGCTTGATACGGATAATCCACATTTGGAGATAACAAAAAGAACAATGATTTTAAAGCCGTAAGAGATAAAGTCTATGGAATTGGTGAGGAAAAGTAATAATTAAAGAAAAGAATTAATAAAGATGTTTCCAAATAATGAAAAACAAGCGTATAAAGTGTCTATTGATCAAAAATAGCTGTGGAATAAATCAAGATCAGCTGGAGATATTGTACGGAATGTGTTGCAAACAGGACAATCTAATTCAGAGTTATTGAATGCTATGATTGTGCCTGATACTACCAAAGAATTAAAGATTATAGCTTGGAAATATGTTGATGTATTTGATACATTTTTGATAAAAAGAGTGAATGCTATCTGTGATGTATATCATTTTTATTCTAGCATCATTGCTTTGTCGGTCCAAGACATAAAGGAATTACACAAGTTACCTCTTATTAATCCTTCAAAGGCTTCAAGATGAGAGAACTTTGTGAAATTATTAGATCGTGGGATTTCAAGAATGGCATCTTTTCTCCAAACACGATGTGATCAGGAGGATAAGAGGTATTTTCAATTATTGAAGAGTAAAAAGAAAGGAGAATCAAGCTCAACTGAAGAAGAAAGTTATTTAGAAGCTTATTATGACAAGTATTTTGGTAAAGTCACAAACCCTAGGCTGAGAGTAATTGATGGAACTCAACAAACCAATTTTAAGATGGTTTTATCATTCTAACACGTTTCGATTGATGCTTGTTAGAAATTTGGATGATTGGGACAAGGACTTGATATGTTTATTTGGAGTGTTTGAACTGAAATTGTTACATGCAAGTTACATTTCATTTCTATCAAAACAAAAGTTTGATCAAGTGTCTCCTAAGGTGGCAGAAAATGATAGGAAGTATTTCATGACTATCATTAAGGTAATGAATGCTGCAATGGAGCAAATTTCCTTAAGGAAAACTCTAGCGTATGCTAATATTATGAAGAAAGACATTAAAAATATTGAGTTTATGAGGATTTCAATCAAAGGAGTTTTGGAGATTCATTCAAGTGATCATCCTAATCCAATTGAGTTTTATGCTAATATAAATATTACTGGTCTTTCTACAGAAACATTACAAGTCATGGATGCCATGGAGATAAAAAAAACAAGTCAAAACCAGAGCAAGGAATCTTAGTTGGAAAATTCAAGTCAGCTATTAAGAAGGCATTAAAGTAGTTGGAGATGTATAAAGAAAAACCGATGTTCTCAATCAAAGAAGAACCATAAGATTTCTTTTGACTGAAGACATAATGCAAATCTTAGGGGAGTATTGTTGGAGCAATTTTTGAAGATTAGCATTAGTCTTTATGTTTTTAATTTTTGACATAGTATAGGGACTTATTGTGTAAATATATTTTCCTAGGTTTCATTGTTAGTATAAATAGGATATTTTATGTAGTTTGTAGGGACGAATATTCTTAGAACTTTCTGTTATTCACTCTGTACTTTGTATCTATTTGCATTTGCTATCAATGAAATCTCTATGAATTTTTGAAGTATTTGCATTTGTTTGATTACTTTGTGCTTATAATTGATCATTGCATTACAACACCATCACAGATCGATCCATTTGAACCTATCACTTAAGGTATTCAAACTTTATGTACTCATATGATAAGGGAAGAAGTACAGCTGCCTGGTAGAGCCCTGTGGCACTCAGGTAGTTAATCATGTTTTGTCTGTCAGCTTCTTTGTCTACCTGAGGTTGTTCAGTTGCCACAACCTCTTTCTCAGGACTTTATTGAACTGGGGAGAGGGTAGGAGCATGTTTGTAAAACCTTTTCTACCTTCTTTCTTCCTTGATATTGAGGAGCAACTCTGTATCCTCTGCCTTCTTCCTATCCTTAAACAATTCTTTGTCTGCTAGTTCATTTAATTCCTCTAAGTGAGAGAGATGATCTTATCAATGTCATAGTTCCTGGTCCCCAAATAGTGTATCGTGGCTACTCTCAACTCATCATTTTGGGTGTTTGGTCTATGAGCAGCTCTGATTGCAGCTTCCATGAAACTTGAGGACCCACCATAACTTTCTCCACTTAGCTTTATCTTCCTCTCTCTCTCCTCCACCTCAATCTCCTCAGGAGTCAATATACTTTTCACTTTGTCACCCATAGACCTTTATGACTCAGGGTGGAGAGAGCTTTGGCCTTCATTGTCTGATGTAGGAGTCAGATTCTGGCCAGAGAGAGGCTGTGAGACACCTTCACCAGTAGGTGTTTCACTGAGGGAATGGGATGCTAAAGTTGTTGTTTCTGTGACAAAGCTCACAGGTTCTATCACTGGGCCTTCAGTCAAGGTTTCCCCATTGAAGCTAATCTTAGGGTCCACCTTAACATCCAGTTGACCAATTGACTGGGTGTGAGAATGATATTCTCAGTTGATGTGAATCAACTAGGACCGAATATGATGATTCAGTTAGTGATTATATTGCAGACTGATATAAACACAGATCATTGAATGCTTGAAATACACATAAAAGCTTTTGTATTAATGGTGGTGTAAAGTTACAATGAATGCTAGGGTTTTAGCATGAAACAATAACAAAACACCTCTGAAACATAAGACTATCAAAAATATTCTAATTGTCAAGTCATCCCATAAGTGGGGTTTTCTATTATATTTATAGAATGACAAACTACCCCTGTTCTATACATCAGGAAACTAGTCTAAGTACAAAAGTCTTCATTAGCATTTCTTCTGTTCATCCGCATTAACTAATGCGGATGTGTTAATCTTCATCAGCATTTCTTTTTCTTCTATTGCATTGGTGTTTGGCTACCTGCATTTGTTGCTGGGCATCCGCATTAGTTAATGCGGTTGTACAAATACTAGGTAGCATTTGTTTGGCTGTCCATATTTGTTAATGCGGAAGAACAAATACTTGCCAGCATTTGTTCCATGGTCATCCGCATTGACAAATGCGGGTAGCCGAGACTTGTCTTCTGATGTGCAGATTCTTCATCCTCATTGGTTCTTGGATTCAGGGAGATTTCCAGTAGAACAACCATCAATCCACCACTTGAATTGGCATGTATGATCCTTTCAGGGTCTAACAATACTCCCCCTAAGGATAATACAGCCTATGTACTTCAAGGGTTTGATGGTGGATGAGGTTGTGAAGATTCTGCTAGGTCTTCAGCAGTAGGAGGAATCACTGGTTTTGCCAGGGAAGAATCCAAAATGGCCTTGATCATGTTGACAAAATCATTGTCTTCAGATATCTGGTCTCTTTTAAGCACATGGATCTTCA
Source organism: Flaveria sonorensis (assembly GCA_025506505.1). Lineage (NCBI taxonomy): Eukaryota > Viridiplantae > Streptophyta > Magnoliopsida > Asterales > Asteraceae > Flaveria > Flaveria sonorensis. The sequence goes on along the minus strand of CM046433.1, from coordinate 55,917,925 downwards.
TCTGGCTCATTATGTAGATGACTTCAATGGGCATCGTCTTTAAAGAAATGGGTTCCCATATTGACACAGTGGACAACCCATCTCTATGGATCAACACAACTCCTTCCACATCCACCTCCAACTTCACAATGTTCCCCAACTGCAAAGGAGTCTTCTTCTTTTTCCTTTGCTCCCTCTTGGCTATTATTCTGTCATATGCCATCTTTAGGATTTTCATGCACTTGAGGAAGAAGTGCATATCAGCTTCTCCAAGCTTGTTACTGATTTCTCTGAAGTTCCTGGTGTAGATATAGTGAATGTAGGATTCATCAAGTAACCTCACTTCATATCCACTACACAGTCTGATTTCAGCACCCTCCTTTCCTCCCCACCACCTTTCAATCACCAACTCATAAGTCTTCTTATCATAGAAGACATCAGAGATTGGTTTTGAAGTGTGAGTGCCTGCTACCATCTTTCTCTTCAAAGACTCCACGGGCTTCACTTTCAGCTCAGGAAACACAACTTCCTCAGCCTCTTTAGTCCTTTTCTTCTTTTCTAGAGGGTTGATAAAGGATCTGTCTTTCCTCATACAGATAGCTTTTAGAGATTTGAAGTTGTTAGTCCTCTTAAACATCTTTAAAATGTCTTCAAACCCATACCCTCTGAACATAGCTTTATGGTTGATTAGTTCCAAGTTAGCTAGTTCCTTTAAGTCATGTATCTGCAGGGAGTTCAAAGAGCAGTGTACTCTGTGAAGAACTAAACTAGCCCTAGGATTCTTTTAATCATAAACATATTCCAATCACTATCATACTTCCAGGCAATGATATTCTGATCAACTTTGCCCTGGGGAGTAGATACACCTTTAATCATCTCTGCAATGGTGAGCCCTTCTTGTAACTTCAATTGAGAAGGCTTAGCAAACCACTTAGGATTTCTATGAAGTACAGGTGCCAAAGAATCATGATCTTTGTGTGTGAGTTGGATGTCTTGGGTTGAGACCCTAGATCTTGGATTCTTGCTCACTATCTCTTCTTCAATCTTATTTAATCTCTCTTTCTTTTCATTGATTAACCTCAGCATTGCAGCCCTCAATGAGTTTGTTTTCATATTACCAAGCTTTGTTTTTGTATATCCTTGCTCAAAGAGATAATCCTTCATCTCCCTATCAGTCATGTTATAAGGATCTAGATATAGAGATTGTGGAGCTTCAGCTTCTTTGGTTTTGGAGATAGAGGGAATCACAGGTGACTTGGTTGCTTGAGCCTTTTCATACTTAGTCACATAAGAAGGATCCAACAGGTTGTTTAGCTTCTCTTCTTCTTTAATCATTCCTTCATATGTCATCCCAAATACCTCATCAGCATCATAGCCATGATTGATTAGGAACATTACCTTGACCATCAAATCAACAGCTTGAGCTTTCTCAACCATCTCTTGAACTGAAGTTTCAGCCTTTTTAGGACTTTCTTTTGCTGTTGGTTCATCAACCACATAGCCTCCTTCTATCTCTCCTTCTTCTAAGTCAATAAATTCTGCCCTTTTCTTCAATTGTTCATCTGCCTTCTCATGTTCTTCAAGAAATTCAGCAATTACTGCTAGGCTTCTAGGATCATCTTTTTGCTTCTTTTTGACTGGTTCTTCTTCCTTAATGGGTCTTTTTCCTTTGGCCTTTTCTGATAAATACTTTCTTTTTGTTTCTTTTTGACAGGTTCTTCTTCCACATAGCCTCATTCTATCTCTCCTTCCTCAATGAACCAGAGGATGATTATGCTTTTTCAGCTTCTTGAGGTTCTTTTTCAGCTTCTTTCTTTTCAGATTCTACTTGTTCTTTTTCTTTGTTCTTTGCATCTGATTCTTCTTGTTCTTGTTTTTTTTCACAAAGTCTTCTGATGACATCCTTTTGTTCATCAGTCAAAGTAATAGCTGGTATAATTTACAGTCTCAACTCCCTTTCCAAAGGCATATGAGATTAAGGGATCACAACAATAGGCTCAACAAATTGTCTTTGATCTCCAATAAAGTCCCAGAATTCATCATCAATAATGAATTCCTCAGTTGTGAAGCTATCAAGGGCTTTGATCATTTCATTGCTTCATCAACTTTGGATTCTTTAGTATGTTTGCTTGAGTATACTACCATGGCCATACTCTGTTCTTTATGTTTTATTCCACTAGATTCAGCTTCTTTCACAATCTCAGTGGTTTTCATCTTTTTGGTAGGAGGAGAGTCATCATCACTCTCTCCTGAATAACTTTCCTCACTTACATCCTTGTCACCATCTCTTTTCTTCTCTATTTCATCCTCATCACCCTTATCATCCTTCTCTTTCTCTATTTCTTGTTTAATCATGATCAAAAGCTCCAACTCAAAAACTCTATTGTTCAGAGTTTCTATCTGTTTTTGCAGATCAATGATTATTTCTGATTGTTCTTCCAACTGTTCTTCTTGTTCTTCCATGGCAATGGTTTGGATGGTCAAAGTGTCCACATGACCACTGACTTCATCCCTTGAATGTTGAAGAGCAGCTTTTAGTTCTTTCATCTCGTTATCTTTTTCAGTCATTTCAGCTTCATACTTTTCTTTAAGATCTTTCAACTCTTTCTCCTTTTCATCTAACTCCAGAAGTATGTCGTTGATAATACCATATCTACTATCCAGGACTTTTTCCATCCTTGCTAGTTTTTGTAAGAGATTAGAAATCATTTCATCTTTCTCATTAGGTCTGTTCACCTCTGATTGAGCAAAACTTTAAGAGGGAACTGCCTCAAAATTGACTTGTCTCACAGGGATTTTCTTTTGATGATCCTCCTCATCAGAAGATGATTTGGAATCCTCTGAAGAGCTGGTAGATTCACCAAACTCAACAGGTTCTGTGGTAGTAGGTGATGATGGAATGGGAGAGGTATGGTGATGGTGTATGGGTGAAACATGAGGTGATGGAATAGGTGATATATGTTGTGAGATAATGGGTAGTGTATGTGGTTATGAAATTGTTGATCTATGAGGTGATGGAATGGGTGTTGGCATAAATGGTAAGGCTATCTTAGCTTCTTAAACAGAAGCCCAGTGTGAAGATCAAGACCTACATCCATCTGTGGTGACTTTGGCCTTTGTCCTTCTTCAGCCATGCCTGCATGCTCATCAACATGGTGTTGATCATGAGCAACTTGTTGTCCTTCTTGAATAGGCTCATCAACAGGAGCTTCGTGTTCTTGTTCTTCTATGTTTTCTTTTGGATTAATCTGTTGTAACATCCAAGGAAGCAGAGGAAAGAAAGTTCCACTATAGTAGTTTCTAGGATCTCTCTTCTTGATGTACTTGTATGACTTGGCATTGTAGTGAGGAATGTCCATCACTAGTCCTTCAGGAACAATCTATGGAAATGCCTCATTGATCAAGCATTGCAGAAATCTAGGATACATTAGGAACATGTGCCTTCTTCCTTCTTGAATGTTTGAAACAAGACCATTGAATTTGTGCACAAGGAACATATAGCAAATGATGTGGTTACAGGAATGTCATTCAATCCAGTCTTCCTCTTGGATAAACAGTGTTGGAAGATATGAATAAGAAACATCCATTGTAGATCCACCAACCCTTTTACAATCTGTTTTCCTTCATAACCTCCTTCATACCCAATGTTGGCAAAGAAGGTCATCATCTTCTAATTCTAAAGGAGTATTTGCATCATCACCAAACTGTAGACACTATCTCACAGTCTGTTCAGTGATGGCCAAGGTATGATCATCAGAGATTCTTCCAGATAGTCTTCACCCTATCAATCTCAGCTACTTCAGCAGTACTCCAGAAAGACCTTATGAAGTTCTCATAGATGATAGGTCTAACTGTAATAGCATGAGCTACTCTGGTGGTAGAGATGAATCTGATCATATCTCTAAGTCCTTCAGCCTCAGGTACATCAGGGTCAAGATAACCACTAAAATTATAGAGCTTGCTCCATGTGAGATTAGCCATTGTACCCTACATTAGAGGCATATGAATTAGAACATTGAATAATAATATTGTAAATGTTGGGTTCAACAATAGAATAAACTGAAGCTTACCAAATGATAATCACAACCGACTAAAGATCTCATTATACAAGTTCAGAGACCAAGTTGATTACAACAAAAAAACAACAATACAAGACAATTCAACATGATAAAGTCAAGATCAAGTCAAATAGAAAAATCAAAATTTGGTCACGTTGTAATCATAATATAAATAGCCCCACTAGTGCATTTTTGCAAGTGTGGTTCCTGTGTGTGTGTGTTTCTCATGGTATGAATCACCACCCAAGGAGAATTCCTCCTTTGGGTGGGTTTGATTTCATCAACCATCTATGATTCTTATTGTAACATGTTCTTTGTATTAATAGAGGTGAAACGGTTACAATGAATGCTAGGGTTTGAGCATTAAACAGTAACAATCCACCTTGTGAACATAAGACTAAATAAAATATTCTGATGTCTAATGTTAGTCAACAGTCACCTCACATACGAGGTTTTCTATTCTATTTATAGGCTGACACATGCCTGTACAAAAAGACTAAACTACCCTTGACCTATACATCAGAGAACTAGTCTAAGTACAAAAGTGTTCATCAGCATTTCTTCTATTCATCCGCATTAACTAATGCGGATGTGGTGATATTCATCAGCATTGGTGTTTGGTCATCAGCATTAAGAAATACGGATGAACAAACACTTATGTGCATTTGTTGCTGAACATCCGCATTAGTAAATGCGGATGTACATAGTACTTGTCAGCATTTGTCCGGCTATCCGCATTTGTTAATGAGGCCGAACAAACACTTTTCAGCATTTGTTCTATGGTCATCCGCATATACAAATGCGGGTAGCTGACACTTGTCTTCTTTTCTTGTGCAGGTTATCCGCATTGTTTCTTGGACTTGGGGAGTTTCTAGCAGAACAACCATCAACCCACCACTTGAATTGGCATGTATGATCCTTCAGGGTCCAAGAATACTCCCCCTAAGGATTATACAGCCTATGTGCTTTAAGGGTTTGATGGTGGATGAGGTTGTGAAGATTCTGCTAGATTTTGTGCAGCAAGAGTGGACACTATTGGTTCAGCAAGAGATGGATCCAAAATGGCCTTTATCCTATTGACAAAGTCATTGGCTTCAGACATCTTCTCTCTATTCAGCACATGAATCTTCATTTGGCTCATAGCATAAATGGCTTCAACGGGTACCTTTTTCAAAAAGATAGGCTCCTAGATGGACACAGTTGACAACCCATCTCTATGAATCAGAAGAGATCCTTTCACATCCATCTCCAGCTTCACAATCTTCCCCAATTGCAAAGGAGTCTTCTTCTTCTTCCTCTGCTCTCTCTTAGTAATGATTCTGTCAAATGCAATCTTCAGAATCTTTATGCACTTTAGAAAGAAGTGCATGTCTGCTTCTCCCAGCTTGTTGTTTATCTCTCTGAAGTGCCTTGTGTATATGTAGTGGATATAGGATTCATCTAACAATCTTACCTCGTATCCACTAAAAAGTCTAATCTCAGCACCTTCTTTCCCTCCCCATCTTCTTTCAATCACCAATTCATATGTCTTTTCATCATAGTAGACATTTGATATTGGTTTGGAGGAATTAGTTCCAGTAACCATCTTTCTCTTCAAAGATTCAGTTGGCTTCACCTTGAGTTCAGGGAATACCACTTCTTCAGTTGGTTTAGTCTTTTTCTTCTCAAGAGGATTAACAAAGGACCTATCCTTCCTCATGCAGATAGCCTTGAGAGATTTGAATTTGTCTGTTCTTTTGAACATCCTCTTAATATCTTCCCCAGATTGGCTAGTTATTTTGGATCATGAATCTGCAGGGAGTTTACTAGAGCAGTATACTCAGTAAAGAATTGAACCAACCCTAAGATCCTTTTGATCATGAACATGTTCCAGTCACTGTCATACTTCCAAGAAATTATCTTCTGATCAGTCATGCCCTGAGGAGTAGACACACCCTTAATCATCTCAGTAGTGGTGAGCCATTCTAGAAGCTTTAACTGGGAAGGCTCAGCAAACCACTCTGGATTCTTATGTAGAACTGGTGCCAATGAGTCATGATCACTGAGGGTGAGCTGGATGTCTTGGGCAGATTCTCTAGTTCTTGGTTTTTTGCTGATTATTTATTCTTCAAGTTTCTTCATCCTTTCTTTCTTCTCATTTATCATCCTAAGGATAGCAGCCCTTAGGGTATTTGTCTTCATGTTGCCCAGTTTTCTTTTGGTGAATCTTTGTTCAGACAGATAGTCCTTCATTTCCCTGTCAGTCATACTGTAGGGATCAGGATACAGTGATTGAGGAGTTGCATTCCGCTTGGCCTTTGATGTTAATTTAACCACTAGAGCTTTAGGTGAATGAGTCTTTTCATACTCAGTCTCATATGTAGGGTCCAGCAGTTTGTTTAGCTTTTCTTCTTCTGTTATCATCCCCTCATAGGTCATCCCAAATACCTCATCAGGATCATAACCATGGTTAATCAGAAACATGGCCTTCACCATCAGATCATCTGATTTGGCTTTCTCTACCATCTCATGTACTGATGACTCCACCTTCATAGGGCTTTCCCTAGCTATTAGTTCATCAACCACATAGCCACCCTCTATCTTTCCTTCTTCAATGTCAATGAATTCAGCCTTCTTTTTCAATTGGGCTTCAGCTTTTTCATGTTCATCCAAAAATTCAGCAATAGCTGCAAGGCTATGGGGATCATCTTTTTGCTTTTTCTTTACTGGTTCTTCTTCTTCTATAGGCCTTTTCCCTTTTTCCTTTTCAGAAAGACATTTTCTCTTTCTAGTGTAGGTGTGTACAACTGGATCGGAAGAAGATTAACAGAATTTAGCCTCTGTTTGTACATTTTCAGCAGCTTTCTTCTCTGTTTCATCAACTGCAGCTGCTGATTCTTCTCTTTGTTGTTGATCTTCATATAATTGTCTTATCATCTCCTTTTGCTCATCAGACAAGGACACTACTGGAATAATTTGCATGGTCAATTATTTCTCAATTGGAACAAGAGATTGAGGAATCACTATAATGGGCTCAGTGGGCATTCTTTGGTAACCAATGAAATCCTAGAATTCTTCATCAATAATAAATTCCTTAGCTGTGAAACTATCTAAGGGTCTGATCATGTCACTGAACTCTGACTCTTCAGTCTGAGTTTCTTCTTCTTGTTTGTTTGTATAGACCACCATATCCATACTAGGTTCATCATGTTTTGTTCCACTGGTTTTGGTCTCTTTTCCAGACTCAATGAATCTCATCTTTTTGGCAGGAGGGGAGTCATCATCACTCTCCCCTGATGAACCTTCATGGCTATCATCTTTATCACTGTCACTTTTCTTTTCCTCTTCTCTTTCATCACCCTTATCATCTTTCTCTTTTTCTACTTTTTGTTTAATCATGACCAATAGCTCCAACTCAGAGACTCTCTTGTTTAGAGATTTTATTTGTTTTTGTAGGTCTATGATTATATCAGATTGTTCTTCTATCAGCCCTTCTTGTTCTTCCATAGCAATGGTTTGGATGGCCAAAGTGTCCACATGACCACTTACTTGATCCCTAGAATGCTGAAGAGCTGCCTTTAAACTTTCTATCTCTTTTTCTTTCTCTTTCTTCTCAACCTCATACTTCTCTTTCATATCTTTTAACTCATTTTCTTTCTCATCTAACTCTAGAAGTCTGTCTTGAATGATACCAAATCTTCTATTCAGCAGTTTCTCCATCTTTGCTACTTTCTGCAACAGCTCTGAGATCATCTCATCATTTTCATCAGGCCTGTTCACCTTTGATTCAGCAAAACTTTCAAATAGAACAGCCTCAGAAATAACTTGTCTAACTGGCATTCTCACTTGATGATCCTCCTTATCAGAAGATGATTTTGATTCCTCTGAAGAGCTGGCAGAATCACCAAACTCAACAGGCTCAGTAGTAGCAGGGAATGATGGAACAGGAGATGTATGTGGATAATGAATTGGTGAAACATGGGGTGAGTGTATGGGTGATCTATATGGAGAGATGATGGGTTGTGTTTGTGGAGATGTGATTGGTGATCTATGAGGTGAGGTGATAGGAGTTAGCATAAAAGGTGAGGCTATATCAGCTTCATGGACAGAAGGCCCAGTGTGAAGATCACTACCTACATCAACCCGTGGTGACACTGGACTTTGCCCTTCTTCAGCTTCCACAGCATGCTCATCAACATGTTTTTGATCATGAGCAGCTTGGTGTACTTCTTCCTGAATGGGCTCATCAACAGGAACCTCTTGTTCTTGTTCCTTTATATTCTCATCTTGGTTGATCTGTTGAAGCATCCATGGCAGTAGAGGAAAGAATGTACCACTGTAAAAGTTCCTGGGATCTCTCTTCTTTATATACTTTTAGGACCTTGCAATATAGTGAGGAATATCCATCACTGGTCCCACAGGCACTATGTCTGGAAATGCTTCATTGATGAAGCATTGTAGGAATGTTGGATACATTAGGAACATGTGTCTTCTACCATCTTGGATGTTAGAGACCAAACCATTGAAAACATAGGCTGACATGTTGAATGGTTGGTTTGTGCACAGAGCACATATAGCAGATGATGTAGTGATAGGAATGTCATTCCATTCAGTCTTCCTTTTGGACAAGCAGTGTTGGAAGATATGAATCAGTAATCTCCATTGCAAGTCCACCAACCCTTTTACTATCTTCTTTCCCGTCATATCCTCCTTCATAGCCAATGTTGGCAAAGAAGGTCATAATCTCATCATCATCCAATTCCAAGGTAGTGTCAGCATCATCACCAAATGGTAGACACTGTCTCACAGTTTGTTCAGTGATGGCAAGAGTGTGATCTTCAGAAATTCTTCCTGAGAGAGTCCTTACACCATCTATCTCTGTTACTTCAGCAGTTCTCCAGAAGGATCTTATGAAGTTCTCATAGATAATGGGCCTAACAGTAACAGCATGAGCCACTCTAGTAATTAAGATGAATCTGATCATGTCTCTGAGATCCTCTGCCTTGGGTACATCAGGGTCAAGATAACCACTGACATTGTGGAGCTTGATCCATGTGAGGTTAGCCATTGAACACTGCATTAGATGCTCATGGATTAGAATAATGAATATTAAATATCAGAATGTTTATAATAAATCATGATGAATTTTCTCAGTTTGACTTTTCATGGTCAAAATTGAGAGTTCATAGGTACTGTTCCTTATGAATTTGACCTAATCTGATTTAGTAATGCGTGATCATTTTTATTGAGTTATTCATGGTTGTATTGGTTATCTTTTCTAATTTTAACCCATTTCAATCCTCGGAATCAACTTTTGTTTTCAATATTTCAATTTTTCGAGTTACCCTGTTCATGCGATGAACAGAATACATGAAAATCACTTGTTTGTTGTTTATTCTCATAATTATCAAGTTCTTTTCAGTCAAAAATGTCAATGATTCCTTAATATCAGTTTGATTTTTCATGTTTCTTTCTTGACCTAGGGTTCTAAGTTCAACATCAGTGTGAATGTTCGACGTTTTTAGGTTATGAACTTTAAAGATTTTCACCTTATCTTTGATACTACTATTGTAATGAATCGAAGCTTAGGAATATCAGGGTGAATGGATTTAGAACACAGGTTTTGGTGATGGTGATGATGATGGACGAAGAACAGTGAAGAATAACGCTCGTCGCACTTTGTAGTCTCTCAAATTTGAAAAGTATTAAATGACCTTTTGACCAAGGTTTAAATAGTCAGTTTAATGGCTTTTACAAATGTTACAAGTTTCAAAACAAATGCGGTAGAATTTTAAATTAACTGTAACAAATGCGGTAAGAAATTTGTTCATTAGCATTTGTGTACTGTCACAAATACGGAAGTATAAAAAAGTTAACAACATTTGTTCAGTGTATCAAATGCGGTAGACTAAAAGTTGGTCAGCATTTGTTTCACTATAGCAAATGCGATAGAACAAAGTTCATCAGCATTTGTTCACTGTAAAAAATGCGGTAGAACAAATTCCTTGTTCACCAATAAATATGGATGACCAAAAAAGCTTGCCGCATTTCTTTGACTTTCAAACAACATCATGACAGAAGAGATTGAGCACATTTTTTATTATTTTTAATACACATTCATGTTTTAGTGTTGATGTCAACCACATTTAGGAAATGCGATTGAGAAAACTTATGTTCAGCAAGAAATGCGGCAGAGCAATAGTTGGCCACATAAACAAATGCGGTTGAGCAACTTTGTTCGCGTAAGTTTTCAACACTTCAAGCTTGTGTATTTGTTTTTGGGATAAATGCGGTCGAGTTAACTTGTCCGCATTAGTTTCACTTTATTTTTAATGACTTATCTTAGTTACCCGCATTGGTTATTTGCCTAGGTTACCTTCACCCGCATTAACCAATGCACTTACCTGCATTAATATTTGAACTTAATCAAACTTAATGTTTCTGAAAAGTGAAATCTTTTCTGATTTTCTGTTGATACAATGACTGTTACGAAGATTGTCTTTTCTTTTGACTTGTTTCTTATGAAGTTTTTGACTGTTGTTATGATTGTCAATTCTTGCTTGGATTGACTTGTATACCAGATGTGATACAAGTTTCCTAGTGTTTGACTGATTTTTGACTTTTGTGCTTCCAAATATCTGCATATGCTGAGATACCATAGTATAACTTCTGCACCAACACAGTCAATATCTTTTTGTTTTTTTTTTTGTTTTTATAACTTTAATGAAGAAAATACCTGTACAAACTGATCAAAATTTTAAATTACTCCCCCTAAAGTTTATATCCATGAGTGGATAGAAACTTTAAAGATTTAAAAATTTTGAATCCTAAAATCTTTTTATGATTTTTGTTTTCTAATCTGTACATGAAGAGGAAGTATACATTTGTTGGGATCATATCAATCTTACATTACATAAGTGCAAGCTTTTGTTAGTAAAATAGACATGTTTCTGATCTTATTGATTGAAGGTATGTTTGTCCTCTTAAACTCATACCTAGTTAATATTATAATGCATGTGACATTTATCATGTTTTGATTGATTTGAATATTCAACATGTACCTCACACATAGAAGCATGGTTTGATTAACCATCCTCATGTAATGTATGGTAGAACTTTTTCACAACTTACTTGACCAGGTTACTTAAAGTATGAATTCTCACTTTCACTGATCCTCATTGGGATTCTTTTACTTTGATCCTTTTACTGATTTGATCCACATTAGGATTCTTTGCACTTCACTTTGGAAGGTGATCCATGATTGGATTCTTTTTGTTAATGCATCCAGTGTGGACGTGTTCCACATTGGGAATCTTTTGGATCATGACATCAGCACTATATGCTTGTTTCTTTAGGTCTTTGCTCAGCAAAACAGAGAAGAAACTGATGTAGGTGAAAGAGATTCATAATTAATCATTACCTGGTATGTTTAGGTTGCTACACACACATACACTTGGATAAGCCAATACTTACCAGTACTCTGAGATGAATGTTTCACAGTTGAATATGGAGTTTAGTTCATCACAGCATGTATCTTCCTTTCCAAGTTGAGCCTACCCACATATCAGGTAAGTCATGTCAGTCTTTCAAATTTTGAAATAAGCATAGTGAATGATATAACGACTGCAATTATATCATTTCCCATAAGTATAAGACACAGACTTCAGTAAAATGCCTTCTTTTTGTGAATTTTTGTTAATATTGAATGTTTTTGGTATTTTGAATTTTACTCAAGGTTAATCATGCCAATTGATTGAACTAGGAATTCAAACCTACTAGGTTCAAATGCCTTGGTAAACAGATCAGCCAATTGATTATCAGTATGAACTTGAATCAATTTGATTAACCCTTTTTCAGCACAATCTCTCAAAAAGTGATATCTGACTTCAATATGTTTTGTTTTTGAGTGCTGAACTGGATTATTTGTGATAAACATTATTGCTATGTTGTCAATGTGAATTTGAGTGTGCAAGAAGTTAAAACCATAGTCAAGCATCTGGTTTTGAATCCAGAGAACTTGAGAGCAACAAGCTGATGCTACTATATACTCAGCTTCTGCTGTTGAAACATACACATTAGTCTGCTTCTTGCACTGCCAGGAGACCAGTCTTGGACCAAGAAATTGACAACCGCCAGATGTGGACTTCCTATTGAAATTGCATCCCCCATAGTCACTGTCAGTGTAAGCATAGAGATTGAAATCTCCTTCCTTTGGATACCACAATCCAAGAGAAGGTTTGCCTTTAAGATATCTGAATATCCTCTTGACAGCATTTACATGAGATTCTTTGGGATCTGCTTGATATATGGCACACACACAAACACCAAACATAATGTCAGGCCTACTGGCTGTTAGATACATAAGTGAACCTATCATAGATCGATAGTGAGTTTGATCCACTGATTTGTCTTCTGGATCCGGACCCATCTTCACTTTAGTGTTAACAGGGGTTTTGATGGACTGACAATCAGCAAGCTTGAATTTCTTCAACATTGTTTCCACGTATTTGGATTGATTGATGAAGATTCCATCTGCTGTCTATTGGACTTGTACTCCTAGAAAGAATGTGAGTTCCCCCATAGCACTCATTTGGAATTTTGAATGCATAAGGTCTTCAAAGTCTTTGTAGAGTAGCTTGTTTGTAGAGCCAAAAATGATATCATCCACATATATCTGGACAAGCAACAAGTCCCTCCCTTTTCTTTTTCTGAAGAGAGTCTGATTAATCTTTCCTCTTTCATACCCATTTTCAAGGAGAAAAGATGATAGAGTCTCGTACCACTTCCTTGGAGCTTGATGAATACCATACAAGGCTTTATCAAGCTTATACACCCTGTGTGGAAAATCTAGGTCTTCAAATCTAGGAGGTTGACTCACATAGACTTCTTCAACAATCTTTTCATAAAGAAAAGCATATTTCACATCCATTTGATAAACAATGAATTTCATGGATGCTGAATATGCTAGAAGAGTCTTATTGCTTCTAATCTGGCTTCAGGAGCAAACACTTCATCATAATCAATTCCTTCTTCTTGTGTATACCCCTGAGCCACTAGTCTTGCTTTATTTCTGATGATGATTCCCCTGTCATCAGTTTTGTTTCTGTATAGCCACCTGGTACCGATAGGGTATTGTCCTTCGGGAAGATCTACCAGTTGCGATACTTCTTGTTTCTTGAATTGTAGCACCTCTTCCTGTATTGCCTCAATCCAACTATTGTCTTGAAGAGCCTCTTTGATATTTTTGGGTACTATTTGGCAAAGAAAGCAAGAGAACAAGCAGATGTTTGCTATGATTGACTTGCTTCTTGTCACCTGTTCATTGAGTTCACCAATGATGCTTTCAACCGGATGATTCTTGTGTATTCTGGTGGTTTGAATTGAGTCACCAGTAATGGTTACATCAAGATTGGAGACATTCAAATCATCTTGGTGAGAGGCACCTTCATCTTGAACTGTGGGATAGTTGTGAAAATAATCAAAGTCAGTTCGAGTTCCTGCTTCAGCATCAGCAGCATTTTGATTAGTCCCATCATTTGAAGTTCTTTCAGTTTCAACTGGAGGAGTAGCTTGATCTTGAGTTATGACTTTAGTTGATGGTTCTTCTGAAGGAGATGGTAGTATGCTAGGACCAGCTTCAGTTGAAACACTTTGATTTTATGATGATTATCTGACAGGATCAGCTTGTAGTGGGACATCTTTATTAAGTTGCATAGTACAAGTTGGAGGAACCATTGGAAAGTCATCCCTTCTTTCTACTGCTAAAGAAGATTCAACTGATTGTAGGTTACCTGCATCAGACAAGTGAAATTGATCAAATGATTTTGTAAATGAATCAATATCAAACAACTAGTCAGGACCATTTGTTGATTTAGGAAATGAATGTTCTTTGAATTGAACATTTGTTGATTTATCAATAATGTTTAATCTAGGATTAAACACTCTATAAGCCTTTGATGAAAACTTTCCCAAATGGTCTCGGGTGTTTAATATTGAGACATGACTACCAAATGACATGAAAAATCCAATAAATGGTTTTCTGTGAAAAAGAAGTTCATAAGGTGTCTTGTTGCTTTCTTTTACAATTAAAGTTCTATTTTGTACAAAGCACGATGTGTTGACTGCTTCTTCATAAAAGGTAATTGGCAGTTTAGCATCGGCTAGCATGGTTCGTGCTGCTTCAATTCTATTTTGCCTTTCAGCTACCCCATTTTGTTGAGGAGTTCTAGCTGCACTAAATTGATGAGCGATGCCTTTGGTTGTACTAAATGAACTCATATCTTCATTCTTAAATTTTGTCCCATTATCACTTCTAATTTTTTTGACTTTATGATCAAGTTGGTTTTCAATCTTTGTGATAAAATCTTTTATTAATTGGGATGCTTCATTTTTATGAAGTAAGAAGAAGACCCATGTAAATCTGGAAAAGTCATCTATGATCACCAAACAATACTGTTTCTTTCCAATACTCATAACATGAGTTGGTCCAAAAAGATCCATATGAAGTAGCTTCAATGGAGAATTGTTTGTGTTCACCAGTTTTGGCTTGTGGGAAGACTTATGTTGTTTCCCTTTGAGACACGCTGAACAGTGATCAGTAAAGTGAAATTCTTTTTGGGGTAAACCAATGACATGGTTTCCTTGACTAATCTGTTCATGTTTTTGAAATTGGTGTGTTCCAAACGTCTGTGCCAATGCTGTGACTCATCAAAAGATGCTTTTGACAGAAGACATGTTTCTTCTTTTGGTGTAGCAGAATTGAGGTTTAAGACATAGGTGTTATTCTTCCTTGAGGTCTTCAAGACAACCCATTCTTCAGGAATTTGAAATCCTGGTTTCAGAATATAGCAATGAGTGTCAGTGAAGTGAGTTGAATATTTCTTGTCACGGATCTAAGACACACTGAGCAGATTGAAATTCAGTTGTTCATAGTAGTTCACTCTATCAATGCTCAGCATCCCATTCATCACAGATCCTTCACCAGTGATTCTGCCACCTTGTGAATCTCCACTAAATGCCACAGTAGTTCCTTGAATATGCTTGAAGTCATGAAGGAGGGAACGATCTCCAGTCATGTGTCGGGAGCATCCACTGTCCACGTACCATAAGCAATTGGACCTGTATGGATGACCCTGTAAGCACAAATAGAACTAATTAGACTCTGGAACCCAAGCCATGATGGTCTTGGGTTTCTCGTTCCTATCCATGATAGTAACTTCTTGGTACTTTCCTCTAAACTGTGACTTAGAGGGTGGTGTTCTGGGAGATTTCTGATGATATCTTGCATGTTTCATCTCATCAATTTTAGCTGAAGAGTCAGAAGAATATTGAAACCTTTGATCTCTATTTCTTTTCAAAAACTAGACACGTTTTTTATTATCAAACCTCAACTTTGATTTATGAAAATCATGATATTGTCTAAAGTTATGATTTTTGTTTCTTTGAATTTTCTTCAACTCTTTTATGTTATGCATATCATCATCAGAACTAGAAGTCCTAGATTGATTATTATGAAAATGATTTTTGATTTTGGGTTTCACAGATGACATTGGTGAGATGGGCTTGTTTTAGGGAATTCTTAACCCTTTTTGCTTGAAGAAACAATCAGATGTATTGTGGTTGGTCATATCACAGACTGAACAATATTTGTTAAAATAATAGTTTTTGGTTGAATGATTGTTCATGTCACAGATTGAGTAGTATTGATTGAAAAAGCACTCTTCTGTT
The DNA here is from genome assembly GCA_025506505.1 of Flaveria sonorensis. Classification (NCBI taxonomy): domain Eukaryota; kingdom Viridiplantae; phylum Streptophyta; class Magnoliopsida; order Asterales; family Asteraceae; genus Flaveria; species Flaveria sonorensis. The sequence goes on along the minus strand of CM046433.1, from coordinate 55,902,182 downwards.
CTGTGATTAGACATCTCACATACTTCACAGTACATGTGTTTGTCTCTTCTGCTTGATCTTGATGCCTCAGTAGGTTTACCAGTCCTCAACTGAGCATCCTTCTTTGACTTTTATGAGGAAGCAACTTCAGCCTTGTTTGTAGTTTGTTTCACAATACTGTTGTTTTTCATTCCTTTGGGCTGACGTTGTTTCCTTAACCCTTTTCTATCCTCTTTTTCTTGTTGGTTCATATGATCTTTATTAAAGATGTCAAAACCAACTCCTTTCTTGAGTTTTATTGATGGTGAATCTGTTTTGATTTGAATCTTTTGAATCTGAGGATTTTTTCCTTTGTTTCTCAGTGAAATTTTATCTGATTTGCTTGAATTTTTATGAGATGTAATCTCACTATCAGATCTGTTTTCAATAGTTTGTTTCACAGAAACATCTACTTCCTCCTTTTCTTTGGAAATTACAGGAATGAATTTCACAAAAGGCACTATGGCTTTGACAGGGCTTTTTGGTTTAGTGACATTCACTGTCTTGTCTGAATACTCTTTGATTTTAATAGGATGACCTAAGTTAATTTTCTCCTCATTTGTTTCAATGTAAACGCTTGGTTTATTTTGAGGATTAGTGATTTGTGTTACTATTGATTTAGGTTCAATAGTTTTAGGTTCATTTTCATCAGACAGAGTGACAGACTCAGGCATGAAAGTCCAGTTGTCATTATATGGTGGGGGACATCAATTATATCCAATCCCAGTCATATCCTTGTGCTCCTTCTATGAATAAGCATCTCTTGCAGCTTAGCTGAAGACAGTTGAAACTTTTCAAGATTCACTTCAGTAACTGATTGCTCAGCTTTGGATTGGGCTAACTTTTGAGTTAACTTTTCATTCTCAGCTGTAAGAGTGTACTTTTCTCCATGCCGTTTTTCAATGTCAGAGATGAGAGATTTGATTTTTATTTTAAAACTTTTGATTTCTCTTTTAAGCATCTCAGATTTTACTTTTTCTTCTTTGATTTTAGCTGCCAATTTGTGATTATGCTCACGAAAACCCTGTAGTTCAGCGATGCATTTATCACTACAAAGATTAGATTTTACCTCAGATGGCATTAGAGTTGGGCCATCATTGGTGTTAGCCATTAGAGCATGATTTTGAAATTGAGGCTTCACTTCCTCAGCATACAGAATCCAAACAGATACTTCGTCTTGTCTGATGACAAGAGCATTTGAGGTAGATTGGCTGCTTCCATGAGCTTGATTTGTAAGTTGTGGCTGACTCTGGTACAGTTGTTGATGTTGTTGTTGGTGATGATACTGCTGTTGATGATTGTTGGATTGATAGCTTGTGCTTGGTTGTGAGGATGATTGGCCCTGAGAATTCCTTTGGAAACTGTTGTTGTTTCTTCTTGGAGCATTACATTCTCTTGAAAAGTGGCCAGTCATACCACAATTGAAGCGTTTTGACCTTGGATTTGTCATATCCAAGTTTTGTGTTTTCATTCAGACTAAGCTTTCTTCCTTTTTTGAAAAACTTCTTGGCTCTCATTGCTATCATAGCCATCTGCCACTGCAGATCCATTTCTTCCACATCATCTGGATCCATTTCTTCTAAGTCTTCTTGGATCAAATGAGCAGAAGTGAGTCTTCCTCCCAAGTAGGCTTCAAAGCTTGCAACAAAGGCATTGTAAGTAGCCTTTTGCTCTTTAGACCTTTGATCTTCAGACAGACCAGTAGAAGTGGTAGTAAACCCTGTTGGTTGAGATGAGGTTGATGGCTTGTTTGTTAATAGAGCAACAATGAATCCTATTTTTTTCCCTTGATCTATGGATGAGAGAAAATCATCATCCTCAGTGATGAATGCATTTTCCACAGAGTGAGTGTCTGATGCAAATTTATATGCTTCAATAACTCGAGGTCCACCAAGGTTCCTACTCCTTTCATCAAGTTCAAGAGCTTCAATCTTAGCAATCATTATAGCCAAGGTGGTACTTTCCAGATCAAGAGTGTTTTTCAGCATGGTAAAATTTTGTTTCCAACTTTCAGGCAGGCTGTGTAGCATCTTCTTAATCAGCTCTTTGACTTTGTATGTAACCCCCATAATCTCTAGATCATTCACTAGCTGCATAAATCTATGCAGTTGTTTAGAGATTGACTCCCCCTTGGAGTGATGAAAGGTTTCATGTTGATTGACAAGCTTATCCTTGTTAATTTCAGCTACTTCACTGCTGCCTTCACACATAATCAGCAGTGCATCGCACATAGCTTTAGCTATTCCATACTTCTTAAGTCTTTTGAGCACATCCATTTTCAATGCTTGAGTGAGAATGGAATATGCTTGAAGATCAATTTTTATCTTCTTATAGTCATCATCATCAAGAGTGAGATCCTCAATGGGTATTCTTGTGGTTTTGTGCAATGCAGCCTAGTCAGCAGAGAGTGTCACAGGAATATGAGGTCCTTTGCAAATGGATATCCAATAATCCGGATCTACACCTGTAATATAATTCATAAACCTGATTTTCCATTGCTTAAACTCAGATTTGTGTATTAGCATAGGAGGTTTTGGAGTATGACCAAGTTCAGAAAAATTATGTGAGTCCATTTTAATAAGCTGTTTTTAACTTGTTTGAATAAAAATTAGATTAATTGTTAAGTCCAACTAGTCCAAATAGTCCAAAACAGTCTTATGTAACCAGATCTGCTGAGTGTAGGCAGAAATCTGTTAGAACTCCTTTTGTAATTTTCTGATGTTTTGGGTTTTGTTATAATTTTTATGGTTGAGCAAGCTATTCACGGATTTGGTATCGAGGATGAGTACGGATGAACAGTGACTGTCGAAGTATTTCAGCAGATTTTCAGTTTGTATACTGAATAGAGGTGGTCGAACACTCTACTAGCAACTCAATCACCAGATCAATCGAATTCAGCTTAGATCTAAGTAGATCTGAAGAAGAACCGAGATCCAAAGCTCTGATACCAATTAACTGGGTGTGAGAAATGAAATTCTCTATTGATATGAATCAACAAGGACCGAATATGATGATTGAGTCAATGATTGTAAGGCGGAATCAAACAATCACAGAACATTTAATGCAAGAAATACTCATAAATGCTTTTTGTATTAATGGAGGTGAAACGGTTACAATGAATGCTAGGGTTTGAGCATTAAATAGTAACAATCCACCTTGTGAACATAAGACTAAACAAAATATTCTGATTGTCTAATGTTAGTCAACAGTCATCTCACATACGAGGTTTTCTATTCTATTTATAGGCTGACACGTGCCTGTACAAAAAGACTAAACTACCCTTGACCTATACATCAGAGAACTAGTCTAAGTACAAAAGTCTTCATCAGCATTTCTTCTGTTCATCCGCATTAACTAATGCGGATGTGGTGATCTTCATCAGCGTTGGTGTTTGGTCATCAGCATTAAGAAATGCGGATGAACAAACACTTATGCGCATTTGTTGCTTAACATCCGCATTAGTAAATACGGATGTACAAAGTACTTGTCAGCAATTGTTCGGCTATCCGTATTTGTTAATGCTGAAGAAGAAACACTTGTCAGCATTTGTTCTATGGTCATCCGCATATACAAATGCGGTGTTGGATCTTATATGCCCAAGACACATACAAGATTGATGTGGTTAGTACGTTATGATCCAAGTCGGGTCATACCCAATAACAAGCTAGGCAAACACCGTTAAACATTTATTTGTTGATCATGATCAAGCAAATAAATTATGACACCAATTTAGAAAATGGGTTTTCTGAACTATTGCATTTGATATAGAACAAATTATATGGATATTTTGTTCATGAGATATCATTTGTAATGTTGTTTAAATAAGTTAAATAACATCAAATATAAGAGTGTTTAAGTTATAAGATTAAAATTAGTTTAATTATATAACTTAATGAGTGATTAAAATGAATTAAAAGGGTGTTTTTTTAAAATGGGGGGAACCCATTTTGAATCCACATTTTCGGCCGCCCTCCTGCTTTCTTGGGATTCCTTGTCTTGTTTTAATACAAGACTTTAATCCCTTGAAAGATACACTCAACTACACTCTCTCTCACACACATGCAAAGAACTCTTTCTTCTCCATCTTGCTCTTCACATTCACGGACATAAGAGCTTGGAAAGGAAGGCTTTGGGTGTTAACTTCCTAACAAGTTTGGTGCTTTGCAAGAGCTTGTGGGTATACAAGCTTGAGGTCTTCTCTTTTGAAGACTAGACATTCAAGAAACATCATCTTCCTCATCTTATCCGTATCCAACTTGCTTGTTCAAGAAAGGTAGTATTCATGTACATCCTATGGTTGGTTTTGATAGCATTTCTTTTCACATATATATGATCCTTGTTCTTGGGTTTGTTTTCTTGAACATATAAATGTTTATTTTCAGAATATAACACAAGTTTTAAACTCCATACATCCGCTGCGTTTTTATGTTTAAATGGTTAAACATCCTTGTTAAAACTTGTAAAAACCCAACAATGGCATCTAGAGCCGGTTATGTGGAAAACTTGCTTCAAAAGTCCAAGAAAAGTTAGTTTTGTTGGACTTTTTCAACCCATTAGGGGCTGTTTTGATATGGATAAATGAATCCCTTATCTTTCAAAGTTTTATCTACATGCTTTAGAATAAACCTTGAAAGATTAACATCAAGTGGTTGATTGTTTTGTTTGGACTAAACCCTAAAGTTTGGGTTTATGTTGGCCGAAACTTTAAGGGTTAAAAAGGGAGTTCATGGTTGTTCTTGGATGTTGTATTTGATACATATTTTGGTGCATAACATAGCCTTGACCTAATGTGTTTTGGATTTGGATGAATGTGATTGTCATGTTTGGTTTTATTCATTAAAGGGTTGTAATAATAATTTTGGTGTTTGTATCTTTTGGGTTGTAATTTATTTATTCATTGGTTATGTAATAAATAGATTAGGTGCATTTCTTTTATTAGAAAAATTGTATTAGGATATGATTTTGTAAAAGAAGATGCACAAGTTGGAGACTCAAGGGAAGATACAAAGGAAGAACTCAAAAGACATGGACACTTGAAGCATTTGGATGTGGATTCGAGTGGGAGTTCTTGGACACATTTTAATGTGTCATTATTAACCCTTAGGAAAGACCTAGTGACAACACTTGTGATGGCAAACAAGTGTGGTCACCTTAGTGGCTATGGTTATGCACATATGATTGAATGTTGTGCTTGTTTGGTTGTTTTGTTTTATGTTGGTTGTTTGATATATGGATATGCATAACTAACAAATTTATAAACATAACAAGCTGAAAATAAATGGTTCTTAATCATTAAGTGGTTAATAAAAGGTTATTAAAAGGATTAATGATTTTAAATAAAAGGGGTTTTATTAAAAGAACCATAGGGTACCATGTATTTGAAAGCATGCAAATGCAAGGTACATAGAGTTTTCTAAACTAGAATTATGAAAACTTAAAATGTCTTTTGAAAACAAGTTTATCACCATCCTTTTACACAACACTTAAGTCACTTGAAAACTCTTAATGGGATAAAGGTCACCTAACCATTTTGAGGGAACTTGTGATTTAAGGTGGGAATGCCATATTTGTGGGATAAAGATCACCTAACCACTTATATTGGTAAACTCACATGTGTGTGTAAGTAGGGTAACTTGATTTGCAAACCATGTTAAATGGATCACCTACAATATGGTTTACAAAAGGTGTTGATGGGATTAACATGCCGACTATACATATGATGTTTAAGTCGATCCCATACCTCTAGAAGTTGCAAAGGGTTGCAATTGTCAAACGTTGACTACCTTGTTAATTTAAATAATGGGATAAAGATCACCTAACCACTATTTAAATGTGACGTTGGATTCTAGAATTTTATTTTGTGTATGACACATAAAAGAAATTTATAATTAAAAATGATAATATCGTAAATACTAAAATTGAACCTTGTTAAATTTTGTAGATGGCCACCAACAACAATGAAAATAATGATATTCCATCCGCTCACAACCTATCACTAAGAACCATTCTCCAAAAGGAGCGTCTAAACCATAACAATTTCATTGATTGGTTTCGAAACTTGAGAATTGTTCTCAAGCAAGAGAAACGGTCATATATCTTAGACGATCCGATTCCCGATGAACCCAATGAGGAAGATGAAGAGGCCTACTTGAATTGGGTGAAATACACTGAGGACTCGGTCCAAGTGTCTTGCCTCATGTTGGCAAGTATGACTCCGGATCTCCAAAAGGAGTACGAACATCACGGAGCATACGACATGATAACCCAGTTGAAGGAAACGTTCCAACAACAAGCAAGGGTAGAGCGCTTCGAAACGGTTCGAGCACTCCATGCATGTCGTATGGATGATACCCAATCGGTCTCATCTTATGTACTTAAGATGAAGAGCCACATAGACCGCCTCGAAAGGCTGAATTGTCCCGTCTCGAAAGAGTTGGCTACGGATTTGATCCTCAACTCTTTGTCAAAAAGGTTTGACAATTTTGTTATGAATTATAACATGAACGGTTGGGACAAGAACATAACTGAGCTTCACTCTATGCTCAAGACAGCCGAGGCGGCCATGGGTAAAAGGAGTTTACCCGTTCTCACCATCAATGAAGGTGGGAACAAGAAGAGGCCTCACCCCGCATCCAAGGCAAGTGTTGCCAAAGGTAAAGGGTACGTTGGGAGAAAGGGAAAGGGAGTGGTAAAAGTGCCACCACCAAAACCAGCGGAGAAGAAGCAAAAGGTTGCTTCGGATGACCCATGCTTTAAGTGTGGGGAGATAGGACATTGGGCAAGAAATTGTCCTGTCCATCTCAAAGAGTTGAAAGCAAAGAGGGATGCCGGGCAGACCTCAGGTACAATTTTCATGATTCATATTGATCTAAATATAATATCCTCTAACACATGGGTATTGGATACCGGATGTGGGACTCACATTTGCAATTTGTTGCAGGGGTTCAAAAGAAGTAAAAACTTCAACAAAGGGGATGTTAGCCTCTACATGGGGAATGGGGCAAAAGTTCAAGTTGAAGCCCGAGGGGACTACATCCTGAAGCTTCCAAATGGTTTGGAAGCAATTTTGAACAATGTTTTGTATGCTCCTAGTTTGACTAGGAACATTATTTCAGTTGCACAATTAAGACAATATGGTTATGTTTTGATGTTTATTGAAAATGAAATTCATGTTTCTTTAAATAACATCTTTTATTTTAAAGCTACTCCTATTAATGGTATTTATGAATTGGTTCATGAAAACACATTATATGATAGCTCGTTGTACCAAACCACCACCAAGAAGCTCAAATTAGATTTGAGTGACACCTATCTTTGGCATTGCCGTCTTGGTCATATAAACAAGAAGCGCATACAAACTCTTCAAAAGAATGGTCTTTTAAAAGCAAGTGAATATGATTCATTTGATGTATGTGAATCTTGTTTACAAGGCAAAATGACTAAGGCGCCTTTTAGTGGCAAAACCGAAAGGGCAAAAGATTTATTAGGTATCATACATTCGGATGTATGTGGTCCTTTTAAGCCAATGACTAGGTATAATGAAAGATACTTCATTACCTTTACCGACGACTATAGTAGGTATGGGTATGTGTACTTGTTAAGACACAAAGATGAAGCTTTTGAAATGTTCAAAACCTTCCAAAAGAAGTAGAAAATCAACTCAACAAATCAATAAAAATTCTTCGCACCGATAGAGGAGGTGAATACCTGAGTGATGCTTTTAGAGATCATCTTAGAAGTTGTGGGATTATCTCACAACTATCTCCACCTGGAACACCACAACACAATGGTGTGTCCGAAAGGAGAAATCGAACTCTATTAGATATGGTTCGATCTATGATGGCTGGAAGCTCATTGCCTCTATCATTTTGGGGCTTTGCTTTGCTCTCTGCGGCCCGTATTTTGAATATGGCCCCAACCAAGAAAGTGGAAAGGACACCTTTTGAAATATGGCATGGAAGGGTTCCATCTCTATCATATTTAAAGGTGTGGGGATGTGAGGCTTATGTAAAGACTCCCACCTCAAACAAGTTAGAAAGACGTTCCACTAAGTGTATTTTTATTGGATATCCTAGAGATTCTATGGGATATTATTTCTATGATCCATTGGAACAAAAGGAGTTTGTTGCCAAGAAGGGTGAGTTCTTGGAAGCCAAGTTCCTTATGGAAGGAGCTAGCAGTAGAACAGTGGATCTTGAGGAGGATCAAGGTCCACAACCCGATACACGTTTGGTTGACACTAGCACTCAACATGAGGATGTTGAGAATGATCAAATGGTTGATCAACACACACAAAACGTTCGCAAATCTGGTAGAACTAGTAATCCACCTGAAAGATATGGATTTTTCATGGATGGGTGCTATGTGGTTGATTCCGATGAACCAATCACATACCATGATGCAGTGTCCAATTTGGATTGTGACAAATGGCTTGAAGCCATGAATGTTGAGATGCAATCCATGTATGACAACCAAGTGTGGGACTTGGTTGTACCACCTCTTAACTCCAAGGTAGTTGGAAGTAAGTGGGTTTTCAAGAAGAAAACCGATATGCATGGAAACTTGGATACTTATAAAGCTAGACTTGTAGCAAAAGGTTTCACTCAAACTCAAGGGGTTGATTATGATGAGACTTTTTCGCCTGTTGCAATGCTAAAGTCTATTAGGATATTATTTGCCATAGCTGCTCATTATGATTATGAGATTTGGCAAATGGATGTCAAAACCGCTTTTCTAAATGGATATCTTGAGGAAGATGTCTATATGGTTCAGCCTGAAGGTTTTGTCGACCCAAAACATCCTAACAAAGTATGCAAGTTAAAGAAATCAATCTATGGATTGAAGCAAGCGTCAAGAAGTTGGAATCACCGTTTTGATGAAGAGGTAATTAAATTTGGGTTCATCAAAAATGCTGATGAGGCTTGTGTGTATAAAAAGGCTAGTGGGAGCATCATCACTTTCCTAGTATTGTATGTCGATGACATCCTACTATTTGGAAATGACATTCCAACCTTGGAAGGTATAAAAACCTGGCTTGGAAGCTGTTTTTCCATTAAGGATCTTGGTGAAGCCGCCTACATTTTGGGAATAAAGATCTATAGGGATAGATCAAGGCGGTTGATAGGTTTAAATCAAAGTGCATACATTGACAAGATCTTGAAAAGGTTCAAGATGGAGAACTCTAAGAAAGGTACGGTACCTATTCAAAGAGGAACGATATTGAGTACGACTCAATGTCCAAGCTCAAAGGATGAGCAAGATAAAATGAAGGGAATCCCGTATGCGTCTGCTATAGGATCCATCATGTATGCAATGATATGCACTAGGCCGGACGTGTCATGCGCCTTGAGCATGACAAGCCGATACCAGCAAAATCCTGGAAATAGTCATTGGATGGCTGTTAAGAACATACTTAAGTACCTAAGGAGGACTAAAGATATGTTCCTAATCTATGGATCTGGTGAGGAGGAACTCGTGGTAAAAGGTTACACGGATGCGAGTTTCCAAACTGATCGGGATGACTCACGATCACAATCGGGATACATTTTCATCCTAAATGGAGGAGCAGTCTCTTGGAAGAGCTCTAAACAAGATGTGGTGGCATTATCAACTACAGAGTCAGAATACATCGCCGCTTCATTAGCAGCTCAAGAAGCTGCATGGTTGAAGAAATTCATTGCCGATCTAGGGGTTGTCCCTTCCATTCAGGACCCCCTAGAAATTCTTTGTGATAATGAGGGTGCGATTGCTCAAATCAAGGAACCCCGTGCACATCAAAAGACTAGGCACATTGAGCGGAGATTCAACTACATAAGGGATGAAGTTGAAAAGGGAAAAATATGTATTCGCAAAGTTCACACGGATCAAAACATTGCGGATCCACTCACGAAGCTTCTTGAAAAGGCAAAGCATGAGGGTCATACTTGTGCCATGGGACTTCGATATTCTAGTGACTGGATTTGATTTTGTGATCTTGTATTTGGATATTGGAACCTTTTATTACTTGAATGAATTATATGGTTATAATGTTTCAACTAATGTTCCAATTTTGCATGTTTAATCCATGAGTAAATCATTTACTCTAAACGTCCGTAGTCGTTCATGCCTGTGGGAACAAGTATGAGGGTAAGACTATTATGAACTTGGATTGGTAGATATTCATTTGGATGAATATATAGCAAAGGGTTGCTGCCAAAGTTCATAGATATTTATGGGATATAAATATTGGACTGACCCGCATTTCAAATATTACTACATGGAATCTTCTTGATTGATCATAAGTAAATTTGAGTAAAGGCGAATATCATTTGGTATCCTCTGACCTGAGATACATATTGGGTCTTGATATTCACCGGGTATTATACTTTGACTTAGTTCTTCGCTGTTCTGAAACATGGCAGTACATAAGACTAAATTCAGGTATAGCACGAGGTGATTGTGAGAGACGTATGTAATCAAGATGGGATTTGTTCCTCTTATTCGTTGAGAGTAAGATGTCTAAGGCCTGCTAAAGTTAAGTCAATGGAGAATGATCATTCTGTGTCTCTAAGATTTAACATGACATCTGTGACAAAAGGATAGATGATTGTTTCACCTAAAACATTTTCGAGTAAGATACTTGAAGGGGATGATGTTATTGAATGGCACTTAGTCATACGTATTAAGGGTAGTAAACCGTTGTTAGGCGGTATTTACTGCTTGCATCAATTTTCTATGAATCTTGTGCAAGTGGGAGATTGTTGGATCTTATATGCCCAAGACACATACAAGATTGATGTGGTTAGTACGTTATGATCCAAGTCGGGTCATACCCAATAACAAGCTAGGCAAACACCGTTAAACATTTATTTGTTGATCATGATCAAGCAAATAAATTATGACACCAATTTAGAAAATGGGTTTTCTGAATTATTGCATTTGAGATAGAACAAATTATATGGATATTTTGTTCATGAGATATCATTTGTAATGTTGTTTAAATAAGTTAAATAACATCAAATATAAGAGTGTTTAAGTTATAAGATTAAAATTAGTTTAATTATATAACTTAATGAGTGATTAAAATGAATTAAAAGGGTGTTTTTTTAAAATGGGGGGAACCCATTTTGAATCCACATTTTCGGCCGCCCTCCTAGCTTTCTTGGGATTCCTTGTCTTGTTTTAATACAAGACTTTAATCCCTTGAAAGATACACTCAACTACACTCTCTCTCACACACATGCAAAGAACTCTTTCTTCTCCATCTTGCTCTTCACATTCACGGACATAAGAGCTTGGAAAGGAAGGCTTTGGGTGTTAACTTCCTAACAAGTTTGGTGCTTTGCAAGAGCTTGTGGGTATACAAGCTTGAGGTCTTCTCTTTTGAAGACTAGACATTCAAGAAACATCATCTTCCTCATCTTATCCGTATCCAACTTGCTTGTTCAAGAAAGGTAGTATTCATGTACATCCTATGGTTGGTTTTGATAGCATTTCTTTTCACATATATATGATCCTTGTTCTTGGGTTTGTTTTCTTGAACATATAAATGTTTATTTTCAGAATATAACACAAGTTTTAAACTCCATACATCCACTGCGTTTTTATGTTTAAAAGGTTAAACATCCTTGTTAAAACTTGTAAAAACCCAACATGCGGGTAGCCAACACTTGTCTTCTTTTCGTGTGCAGGTTATCCGCATTGGTTCTTGGACTTGGGGAGTTTCCACCAGAACAACCATCAACCCACCACTTGAATTGGCATGTATGATCCTTTCAGGGTCCAACAGTTATTGATCAAGATGAAAAGATAAAGAGATTACAAGATGAAAATGTCTTGTTAAAAGTTGAGAATGAAAAGAAAGATGAGTTGATAGTTGATCTTGAAGAAAATATTAAAAGATTGACTGGAGAGCTAGAAAAGTTGAAAGAAAGCACTCAAGAGAAAGAAAAAGAGACTGAAGTTATCATGACTGAAAAAGATGCTGATAAAGAACCAGAAGTTGTAGTGGTTCAAAAGTTATCTGAAGCAGCACCAGAATCAGCATCTGAAGCTAAAACTCAAAGGATTGATATAGAAACTGTACATGTTAAGGATGAAGAAACACATGAGCAGATTGAAGCACTGGATGATATAGATTTAGAATTTCCCAATGAGTGGTATAATGAGATATTGGAAGATGAAGATGTGTGTGAAATTGTTGATTCTCTGATGATGAATGCTAATGATGACATTCCAATTCCTATAGATTTTGAGGACAGATACAATTATCTAGTCAGAAAGAAGTACAATAGGGTGTTTCTCGATGGTCTGACTGTGACTCAAATAAATGAAGAGTATGAGAAATGTATGATTGCAAAGTCATCAACACCAGTTGATCCAAATAAGATTAGTTTGGAACATGGTGAGTGGGCACCTATGAGTGAGAGCTTAAATATTGATGATATTCCTGTGAACGAATTGCACCATCCAGATCCAGAAGACATGAGTATTCCTGCTTTGAGGACTTGGTTGCAATCAAGGAATTATCCATGGAAGAGACTCAAAAGACTTCAAAGCGAATACTTAAGAAGATTGGTGAAAAGTTTCCAGGAGACGGAGAAAATGTATAACAAGATGATCATTTTAGACATGGATAATCCATAATATCTTGAGATCACCAAGAGGACTAAGTTGTTGAAACCTCAAGTGATAAAATCTATGGAGTTAGTGAAGAGAACTCATGAGTAAAGAAAGGAGCTTATGGGAATGTTTCCTAATTCTGAACAACATGCTTACAAAGTTGATTTGGATCAGAAACAACTATGGAATAAAGCAAGGTCTGCTGGTGATTTGGTGAGGAATGTACTTCAAACTAGGCAATCTATTTTAGAGCTACTAAACGCTATGATTATGCCTTATAAAACCAAAGATGTAAAGATAGTGGCATGGAAATATGACGATGTGTTTGATGCATTCTGGATTAAAAGAGTTAATGCTATTTGTGATGTATACCATTTTTACTCAAGTATCATTTCTTTACAAGTACAAGATCTGAAAGAATTAAATAAGTTGACTCTTATTAATCTGTCCAAGGCTGCTCGAGGAGAAAATTTTGTAAAACTTCTTGATAGAGGAATTACAAGAATGCCAGCTTTTCTTAAAACACGATGTGATCAAGTAGATAAAATGTATTTTGATACGTTGAAGATAATTCATAAGCAAGGAGAAACAAGCTCAAAAATAGAAGAAAGATATTTGGCAGCTTTTGGAGATAAACACTTTGAGAAAGTTACTAATCCAGGATTGAAAGTCATAGATGGAACTCAAACATCCAAACCAATCCTGAGATGGTTTTATGATTCAACAGACTTTCATCTTAAGCTTGTAAGAAACAATGATGATTGGAAAAAAGACATGATAAGCTTGTTTGGAGAATTTGAGCTGAAACTTCTCCATCCGAGTTATATCTCATTTTTGTCTAACCAATAGTTTGAGCAAGTGGAGTCTGTAGAAGCTGAAAATGACCGGAAATACTTCATGACAATAATTAAAGTGATGAATGCAGCCATGGAGCGCATTTCCTTAAGGAAAGCTCTGGCGTATGCAAACATTGTCAAGAAGGATATTCCAAATTTAGAATTTTTGAGAATTTCAAGTAAAGGCGTGTTAGAAGTGCATGTGAAAGATCAATCTAATCCATTTGAGTTTTATGCTAATGTTGATAGAGCAAGTCTATCAAAGGAAACTCTCCTGAGGATGAATGCTATATATATAAAGACAAATGATTCCAAACCCGAGCAAGGGATTTTGGCAGAAAAGTTCAAATCGGCCATAAAGAAAGGCTTAAGAGAACTAGAGTTGTACAAGGATAAGCCCATGTTCAAGATAAAAGAGGAGCCAGAAGATTATTTTGACTGAAGACGACAATGGAAATCTTAGGGGGAGTATTGTTGGAGCCTTGAAGATTAGCATTTAGTCTTTAGATTTAGTTTTTGTCATAGTATAGGGACTTATTTGTAAATATATGTTCCTTAGTTTCTTTGTTTAGTATAAATAGGATTATATGTATTTTGTGCAGGTAGACTTTCAAGTAAGAACTCTCTCTATGTACATTGTAATCCTTTGCAACTATAAATGAAACTTCTATGAATTTTTGTTATAATTACATTTGTTGATTACTTTGTTCATATAATTGTCAATTGCATCTTATCATATACATAGATCGATCCATTTGAACCTATCACACATACACCCATCTTAATTTTGAGATCTAGGTCAAGAATGTGATGAATCCTAAGATCCTAGCTTAATGAATCTAAAATATTGATTTAGCAAAATGGTGTCAGAGCTGTTGGTTGCTGGATTCATCTAGTTTTTAGATCTGATTTCATCTTTAATGATGTCAGGAACAAAGAACACAACAAAAAAATGAAGAAAAAGGTCGCTGTTCTTCAAAACCCCATATGTTCATCACAAAACACAAAAGAAAAACAAGATCTGTTCAAACTTGGTACGATTTGAAGAATCATGAACATGTTCATGATTATTGCTTCAAAATTCGATGCAATTAAACAAGATTATCATCAAAATTGAAGAAAACCCATCTGTTCATCTCAAAATCAAAAAGAAAAATCATCAGATCTGTTCTAATATGGTACGATTTGAAGAAATATAATCATTCACTGGATTATTCCTTCAATGTTCGATGCAATTGAACACGATTATCATAAAAAACGAAGAAAATATGAAGAAATAGAAGCTACTGCTGATTGCTCGACCTGCACTGCAGTGTGAAACCGAATTTTGTTCATGTCTCAAAACAAATACTGATGAGCTAGAACAAATACGAATGAAGCTTGAACAAATGCTGATGAAGTAACCACAAATGCGAAAGTGTTATCCACAAATGCGGATGTGTTATCCACAAATGCGGATGACATGTCAACAAATGCGGATGTCTTGTCACCAAATGTGGTTGACTTGTAAACAAATGCGGGTACTTTAAGCACAAATGCGGATGCATTGAAAACAAATGCGGATGCTTTGCAAAAAAATGCGAATGAGTTAACATAACTAATGCGGATAAGTTTGCAAAGAAATGCAGATGTGTTGCAAGAAATGCTGATGAATAGTTGATGAACAGGACTTGAAATAGAAAAGAAAAACATGAATGCGGATTATTGCAACCAACAAGCGCATCCATTTTGATCACGAAAACAAAAAAAAGAGTATAGAAATCAACTTTGGTCACTTTTTCACAGATTCATCTAGGGACTTGTACAACTATGAGATGCTCTTTCTGAATTACTTGGGCTCACATTCAGTGATGATGTTTTGCACCCGTATCTGATTACTGTGCAGACAGTTAGACGAACTTTAATTAAGGGGAATACTCATTATCTGAAGAATGCCATTTATTAAGTTATTTCAAAAGAGTGGAAGTGTGTTTAGCATTGATTCATGTTCCTGATGCAGTTTATTGAAGTTCAAAGCCTCACCATATGCCTAATTGAAGATCAAGAATAGGTTAGACTCACCTTAGATTAGATTTTGTTTATATTTGATTGTAATAGGTTAAATGTTAGTTTACTTTTGTAAGGTTGATTATTAGTTATGTTTTGCTGCCCAGCAAAACTATAGTTTCGCTCATAGTCAGCTGCTAGTTTCACCCGGCGAACTTGTGTGTCTCAGCCGGGCGAAACTATCAACTGGCAGGATAGTTTCGCTGACAGCGAAAATTTCAGCGAAACTATCATTACTATATATAGATTTGATTTCTATCATCGTAGGAACCCTTGCAAAAACCCTAATTCATTTATCATTGTTGCAAGTGTTTTTGTATGTGTAACGCCCAGAATAAAGTCAAAACGAGCCAATTAATAATAATGGGCTTAGCCAGGATTATTTAAAGAAAATAAGCGGGAACTGGAGTATGGACCGAGTAGACCTCGCGGGTTATGTGTTCGACGAGTTTAAGGTCCCGGGAACGCCCGGTATATATAAACGGATCAGCAAGAGCCACTCTCATTTGCAACTCAACAACCAACTTTTAGAGAGAGAGTGTAGAGAGAGAAAGTGGAGAGAAAGTGGTGATCCAAGGCTCAGTTGATCAAGAGATTGAAGATCGGTGTTTGTAGGCATCCAAACAATAAGAAAAGACCAAGAATCCAGGTAAGAAACATTGTTTTATCATTTCTTTAAGAGTAAATTTGGATTCTAGGATTTGGGGTTTTTGAAAGTGGCAAAGAATCACCCAAAACTCACGTTTTTTTGTAAGAAAACATGTAAGAAGCTTAGATATAGCTTCTTGGGTGATAAATCAAGGATTTGGGTGTAAAAGATTGAAGTTTTGGGTCAGAAATGGGTTGGTTCGTAATTTCAGCCCGTTCTGCGAAACTGGGTGTTCATCCAGTGAAATTATGTAGACATCCAGCGAAACTATGGATCTTCCTGCGAAACTATAGTTTCACAGGTAGTTTCGCAGACTTGAATTTCCAACGAAAGTTTGGCGAAACTGGCAGCAAAACTGGCAGCGAAGATGCCAGCGAAACTGCCAGCGAAGGTGGCAGCAAAACTACTGGCAAAACTAGCAGTGAAACTACTGATCATGCAGCGAAATTAGCAGCGAAATTAGGCAGAAATTAACCCCTTTGAGTGTTAACTTATCTGCAGGCTGTGTAGTGCGATCCTTGCTTAGAAATCTTGATTGAGAAGCTACTCACTGAGTCCAGGTGAGTTCTAGATCCCCTATTTTAAAGGTTTTAAACTTGTTTGGGGCTGGAAATGCATATTTAACATTTTTATAAGATTTGGGTGTATACGCGTATGTGCATGTGTATATGAATGGATGATGCATGATGTTTATGATGATGTGTGATGGGGTATGTGATGTTTATGTGATGCTATGTATGAATGTGTTATGTTGATCTTATGTTCCTATTATGTATTATTCCTTGACTTACATGTTATGAGTATGAAATGAATGAAAAGTATTATGTAACGTAAAGCGGAAATTAATGATAATGATGAGTGGAACGTAAAGAAAGAATGAATGCATGCATTAATGAACGAACAGATGTAAGAAAAGTCTTGCAAGCAATGTATGGAGGTTCATACCCAATGAAGGGTGTTAGCTCAACTGTGTGTGGGTTAGCTACTCCGGAAGGATGCACACTGGGGTCTAATCTTTATGATTGACCATATGTATGGGACCCTTGTCGCTTACCCTGGTACTGTGGTCAGACCACGGGGCACAATGTATGGGAGTCTATTTATAGACTTTGGCCTAGTACCCGCTTTATGCATGACGGTGGGGTATAGCACATGGCATTGGTCCAAATGATTTTACCCCGGTACTATGGTCAGGCCACCGGACACAATGTACGGGAGTCTATTTATAGACTTCGGCCTAGTACCCGCTTTATGCATGACGGTGGGGTATAGCTCGTGGCATTGGCCTGGAGCGTAGAGAAGTAAGTGATGTATGTACATAAGGTATGGAAAGGAAGGTAACGAATGATAATGATGACGTGCGATGATGAATGAATGTATGTTAACGAATGACGATGGAAGATAATAATAATATTATCTATGTGTACGCATGATGTATGACCGCAAATGAACGTAAAGAATGGTTTTAGACGAAAGAAAAGTATTTTATTTATAAAACTAGAACTCACTCAGCAACGCTGACTTTTATGTATTTTCCAGTTGGCAGGTAATGTTGCTGAGGATGGCACGGGGAAGCTACTTGGCGTTTTTGGGATGGCATCCATTGTTTAAATTATGACGTTTTTGCATTGCAATGCGAACAAACAATATTTTGTAACGATTATGAATGTTGTATTATTTTGCAAAAACAATGAATAAAATGATTTTAAATTATTCCGCTGCGTTGCTTTAGTACACTTAAATATATGTTTTATGTTTTATATGCAATGATTGACTGGCTGTAAGCGTCCCGGGAACGGGGCCTTACAGTATGCTGGAATTTCATAGAAATATCATTAAGCTTTGTTATTTTGTGAGTATTGGAGTATAATTGATATATTTTGAATACTTTTAAGTTCTTATTCATCTTCCATTGTTTAATGTTTGTGTTTGTTGATTTATATTGAACGATTCAATGGATCAAGTGTACTGTAATTCGATCATTTGGACCAACAAAATGTTATCAGAGCCTTTTTGCTCTTGATTGTTTGGGCTTTTTGATAGTTTGAGTTCAATATCACAAGTTCATCAATTCCGGATCAAATTTCAGTGTATTTGATATGGAATTTGATTGAATTTGCTTAGTTTTTGGTTGGGAAAGCCTTGGTAATCATCAGATGTCAAGTTCATTGAGATTTGGGTGATTTCAGATTGATTTTGTGTTCAAAAAGTTTTTCAGATTCATCGGGCGAAATTAGAGTTCTTCCAGCGAAACTACAGTTTCAACAAGCGAAACTACAAGTGTTTTGCCTTCTATGGATGTTTTGAGAAACTCAGCAAAAGTACCTTCTTTAGACGAAAGTTCAACAGTGCTTGTGTTACATTTCAAGCGAAATTGCTGCCGAATTTACATCTGAACGAAAGTTCAAGCTTGTTCAAGCATTCGGCTAGTGAAACTGCTGCCGAAATTTGTAGCAAAACTACAGATTCTTCTGCGAAACTAGTGATCACTCAGCGAAACTAGCTCATTCCAGCAAAATTGACTTTTCTTCTGCGAAACTATCATGTCAAAGATGATCATGTAGTTAAAAATTGTCCCGAGCTTCATCATAGACATGTTCACAGAAATTCTTTTGGGAGTAGGTTAACTCATTTGGTTAATAATTTCTTTTTCAAGAAGTCATCTACACTAAAACCTAAAGTTGTTCAAACATGGGTTCCTGTTTCACCTGGTTAATCTGTTCATTCCATTTTTGTAGGAGTCATCCATTAAAGCTGTAAATAGTGTTTGGCATGTTGATAGTGGATGCTCCAGACATATGACGGGACTGAAGGATTTATTGGCAAACTATCGCATAATCAATCAAGGATATGTCGCGTTTGCCGGCGACAAGAAAGGAGGAAAAATGATTGGTCAAGGGAGGTCTCCAATGGATCTCTTACTTTGGAGAAAGTCAACTATGTGCCTGAGCTTGCTTTCAATCTGTTGAGTGTATCTTAGATTTGTGATAAAGACATACCGGTCTTGTTCAAGTCCAATGAATGTCTCTTTCTGAAATCTGGGATTGATATTCCAGAGGAGATGGTTCTCATGAGGGCTCCAAGAAAGAATGACACTTATCTTCTTGACATGGGTTCTAAAGAGTCAACATCCACTGTCACCTGTCTTCTGTCAAAAGCTTCAACATCTGAGTCTTTCTTGTGGCATCGCAGATTGGGCCACGTTAATTTCAAAAATATAAAAAATTTGTTAAAAACAATCTTGTTAGGGGATTACCTTTAAAAGACTTTTCTATTGTTGAGAAATGCATGGCATGTGCCAAAGGAAAACAACATAAGAAACCTCATAAACCAAAACTTGAAAATAGCTTTTCTAATCCCCTCGAATTGTTACGTACTGATTTGTTTGGCCCAATCAGCGTTAAATCCATTGCTAAGAAATCTTTTTTCCTTGTTGTTACAGATGATTGTTCCAGGTATTCTTGGGTGAGATTTCTTATCCATAAAGGAGAAGTTGCTGAAGAGCTGTAGAAGTTGATTCTTTCAATTGAAATGATAAGCAAGAGGAAGGTTATGGCTATTTCAAAGTGATAATGGTACCGAGTTCAGAAATCAAATATTTGATTCATTCTGTATGGGTGAAGGTATTCTGAGCCAGTTCAGTGCAACGAGAACACCTCAGCAGAATGGTGTTGCTAAAAGAAAGAATCACACCCTTATTAAAGCCACTCGCACTATGCTGATTGAGTCCTCTTTACGCATTATCTTCTAGGCAGAGGCGGTGAACTATGCTTAATATGTTCTTAACAGGGTGTTGATCGTCAAAGACAAAATGAAAACTCCATATGAACTGTTCCATAAGAGGAAGCCTTTGATTGATTTCTTTCGTCCATTCGGTTGCTCGTGTACTTTACTAAATACCCAGTCACAAAAGACGAAATTCGGTGTTGTGTCTGACGAATGTTACTTCGTGGGCTACTCCTCCTCTCAGAAAGCTTATCGGGTGTATAACAAGAGAACCTGTATTGTACAAGAGTCTTTCTGTGTTGATTGGCAGGAATCTAATTCCTCTAATGTCCGATCAGAACCCGCATGGTTCTTTGACTCAAATACGGTTTTCAACTCATTTAATCTTCCTATTTTTAATGATGATGCATCCATCTCTAATGTCCAAACAAACATCATCCCTCTAGAGCCATTACCTGTTGTTCCTCCTGTCCATCTAGCTCCTCCTAATTCATCATCTGACAATGCCACATCAGTTGACCTTGTATCTTCCTCATCATCCTTTGACATTCCACCCCCACCTGTCTCTGCATCTCTTCCCTCGTTACCCACCTCTACCTCATCTTAACCTGTTCCCTTCGTATCACCTATTGAATCTACCCAACCATCTTCCCCTCCATCATCTACTCACCAACAATTCATCAGCTCACCTTCTTCAAATACCCTACCCCTAACCACTGATTACAAAACCTTGAAAGACCACCCAATGATAATATTATTGGATCCATCACCGATGGATTTCGGATGCGGAGTCAATATGGTTTGATTAATGAATGCCTATTCTCTTGCTTTATATCCCAAATCATTCCAAAGAATGTTCATGCAGCTCTTCAGGATCCTTGTTGGGTTGAATCGATGCAATTAGAGCTGCAACAGTTCAAGAAGCTCAAGGTGTGGACTCTGGTTGATCTCCAACCAAACAAATGCCCAATAGGCACGAAATGGGTGTTCAAGAACAAATCCGATGACCGTGGTATTGTGGTAAGAAACAAGTCCAGATTGGTGGTTCAAGGCTTTGCTCAAGAAGAAGGGATTGATTACATGGAAGTCTTTGCTCCAGTGGCCCGTCTTGAAGCTATAAGGATATTTCTGGCTCATGCCGCCAACAAGCAGTTCAAAGTCTATCAAATGGATGTCAAATGTGCATTTCTCAATGGAGACATTGATGAAGAGATATATGTGTGTCAACCACCAGGGTTTGAGGATCCAGACTTTCCTGACAAAGTCTACAAGCTTGATAAATCTCTCTATGGTCTTTATCAAGCTCCTCGCATCTGGTACGAGACTCTAACACAGTATCTTCTGAGCAATGGTTATTCTTGTGACACCATTGATATGACTCTATTCAAGAAAGAAGTGGATGGTGAGATGCTAATCGTGAAAGTTTACATGGATGACATTATTTTTGGCTCCACCAATCCAAAGCTGTGTCGGGAGTTTGAGGAGGTTATGTGTAGTCGTTTTGAAATGACCATGATGGGGGAGATGTGCTTTTTCCTTGGGTTGCAAGTTGAACAAAAGCCAAAGAGAATTCTCATTCATCAGGAGAAGTATATTAAAGAAATTCTGAAGAAATTCAAAATGAATGATGCTTCTCCTGAACTGACTCCATTCACTACTCAAACTTGCCTCACTCCAGACGAGAACGGGAAACCTGTTGATCCTCATTTTTATAGATCTATAATCGGTTCCCTATGTATCTTACAGCAAGCCGTCCCGACATCACCTTTGCTGTAGGATACTGTGCTCGATACCAATCTGCCCCGAAGGAGTCTCACGAAAAGGCTGTAAAAAGAATCTTTCGTTATCTTAAAGGTTCTTCTTGTTTAGGGCTTTGGTATCCTTATGGTGGAAATTTTGACTTACATGCTTATTCTGACAGTGATTCAAATGGTTGCAGGTTAAACAGAAAATCGGTCACCGGAGGCTGTCAATACCTAGGAAATTGTCTTGTATCATGGCAGAGCAAGAAACAGACTACTGTCTCTCTTTCAACGGGGGAGGCAGAATACATTGTTGCATCAAGCGGTTGCTCATAAGTGCTATGGATACAACATCAGATGATTGACTATGGAATCAACTTTCTCCATACACCTTTGTTCTGTTACAACGAAGCTGTCATTGGAATCGCAAAGAATCCAATTCACCATTCCCGCACTAAGCATATCGAGACAAGGATTCATGCAATTCGTGATGCTCAGGAGAAGGGTTTTATTGATATTATTCCTATTGACACTAAACATCAAAAAGCTGATCTTTTCACTAAAACATTCGATAAACCTCGTTTTTATGAACTGATCTCCATGCTAGGATTAATATCATTTTAAAACTCGTTTTCTGCATTGTCTCGTGTACATTCTGTATATTCTTCTTTTCTTGTTTTCTTTCTTTTCATTTTCTGTAAGCTCCATAGTCCTCCAAACCTTTTACATAACAAAATTTAAAAAAAACAAAAAATTTAGAAATATATATATAATAAATTAATAAAATATTCCTTAGCAATTTCTCTAATCTTACTAGTTCGTAGAAATTTCGGGGGAGAATAATCATAACACGTGTCTTGTCATTTTTGCAGCTCTCTTATTTGCTGATTGAAAGATGTGAAAGAGGTCAACAGTTTTGTGTTAGGATATGCTTGATAGGCTCAGCCAGAAAATGAAGTAGACAGTAAGCATGTGGCTAAACTACAAGAAAAGGAAACTATCTGACTTGGATTATCCCCTTGATATTTTTGGCCCTCACGAAGTCACAAGTCCTTGTTCAAAATGGATTGAGAACGTGATATCTCTTCGTTGATATTTTTTTACCAAATGTTTTCTTGTTTCCTTTTCTTATACTATCTCAGAAGCTACTTGCTAGCTCCTCTTTGCATCTAAGAAGCTCCTTGCTGTATTTTCTTCGTGCTTATCTCCTCTGCTATGTGTGAACATTGACCTGGAGTGATGATCTCCTCATTTATACGAAAGTATAGACCTGGAGCTCTTATTGGCATGATTTGATGATCTTCTCTGTTATACGTAAGTATAGACCTGAAGCTCTCATCGGTCAGCCTCAATTGATCACCTCCTTTGTTATACGTGAGTATAGACCTGAAGCTCTCATCATTTGATGTCTATAAGGACTATGCTTCTTTTGAAAAGGATCTTTGTTGATCTCCAATAGAATTATCAAGTAAAGCGTATCTCTTGTTCAATATATCATGAGGACAGGATAAGTTTCTTTGCCAAATGTCTGTGGGGACTGAGTCATTTAAGTTTTTCTTTAAACGAACCAAAATATGATAACAGTAGCTGCGGTTCACTTGTTGAAAAGAAGAAGGCATGGGCTTGAAACGACAAGTATATCAGCAATCCCGCCAAACTATGACTCTCCGGAAAATCTCTTCAGCTCAATGTTATTTTATATCCTTTTACTTTCTTTTATTGTGTAAAAAGTATGTGAAGTTTGGTAAGGTCTTGTGGGGCAATTTCTTTTTGTTTCTTTTATTTTTATTTTTATTTTTGTTTTTGATTATTTTTGTCTTAATTATTTTCTTTATAATTAAATATTAAAAAGGATATAAAAAAATTTAAAAGAAAATAGAAAATTTTTAAGTTTTCTGCGAAACTATACTTTTGCTGGTAGTTTCGCCACATGAAACTATAGATTCGCCGGCACTTTCGCTCCCCTTTGAGCCATCTCTGATCAGATCATGTAGCGGGCGAAACTATAGTTTTGCTGCCAGCGAAACTATAGTTTTGCTGCCAGCGAAACTAAGTGCTATATATTGCACTTTGCGAAATTGAGAGTTCATTTTCGCACCATCGACGAGTACTAGCTTCGGAGCCCTATCTGTGTTCATCTCGAACGATATTGAGTTTCTGTGTGTTTTCTTTGTGATTGATGTTCATTTAATCATTAGATGTGAGTTTCGAACCCTCGGATATAGTTTAATCTAGGTTTAAAACACATTTGAAGGACTAATTTGACGGTGACCCTTCGGTACCTTCGCAGTTCTTACTGTGAAAGTATTGATTCTCCAGCGAAACTGAACGAAAGTTCACATGATTTTAGCGAAACTGTAAAGTTATGCTGTCCGTGCGAACTTGACAGTTTCGCTGATCAAAATTCAGTTTCGCTTGGTCGATACTATAGTTTCGGCTTGCCGAATCTACTTCTTTGGCTTGCCGAATCTACTACCTGCTCATTGCCGAAACTACATTTTCGCTTGCAGAAACTACTATTTCGACCAGCGAAATTATACTTTCGCCTAGCGAATTTAATTTGTTTTAATTTAATTTTGTTCTTTTTAACTATAATTCTATATTATTCATTTTTACCTGTCTTTCTAATGCGTTTCATCTATTTTTCAGATAAAATGGCTAATTTGAAGTTCGATAAGAGGAACAACATTACAGCTATCCTGGATGATACCAACCCCAAGGCTGCAGGATTTAGAGATTGCATACGTTGGCTCCTACGGTCACTCGTTGCATACGCAGTTTCTCACTCTCCCACCATCTAAGATCTTCATATTAGAGACTTCTGGAGGACTGTTGAGTATGATACTAGAGCCAATCCTCAGAGGATCGTCGCTAGAGTATTGGAGAACGACGTTTCAATCACTGTAGAGGTTGTTGCCCGGGTGCTAAGACTCCAGGAAGATTATGGAGAGGAGGTTATGATGAGTGATAAGGAGGTTTTTGAGGCGTTCCGGAGCATGGGATATGAGGGGCCTCCTTTTGGGACAAGAAAGGAGATCAAGAAGTCCTTTTTGTCCAAGGAGTGGAGATACAATGCCCACGTCTTCATTATGTGCTTAGATCACCGAAAAGGTGGATCCGGTGGGCTGAATCTTGATTGGGCCAAAGCTATGGTCATATTCTGTTAGGGGCAGAAGGCCAATATTACCAAACTCATTTTTGACTGCATGGCAGAGAACGTCATGGCACTGAAGAAGAATAAATGGCTGCTATATCCCAGATTTTTGCAGATGATTATAGACGATCTGATTCCACATATGCCAAGACATGGGGAAATAAAAAGACTGGTTCAGATGAACTCTCGGATATTTGCAGACTGCTCTGCCATAAGTCACGACTTTAGTGGCAAAATCACACACTTGTGGGAGAATATGTATCGAGCCGAAAGGTGGAACTACATACGGAGGGTGATTGAGTCTGAGGATAAGTGAGCTGAGGGGAGAGGGGGAAAAGAGCCGAGTCTGTAAAGAAAAGGAAGAGATAGGCAAAAGAGGCTAAGTATGATTTTGAAAAGTACATTCATGAGACTATGCAGGAGGTGAGGGATGAGAAAGAGAGACAATCAAAGAAAAAGGCTGACCAGGGGGAGACAGAAAGGAGAACTAAACTCAAGCACCAAGCATTTACTGAGCGCCAGAGAAGGGATGAGAGGGCAGGGCTAGATGAGGATGTTATAAGGAATCTTAACACTTATTTAGCCAATGAGTTGAGCATGATGAAGACTAAGCTGACCAATCAAGAGTTGAGGGAGAAAAGAAAGGATGAGATGCTAGATGGGATGACTAAGATGTTGGTGGATCAGCAGAATTTGATAAAGAGATTGTTAGCTGATGTGAATGAGCTGAAGGCTACAGCCGGCCTGCCCAATCAGCTTACTCAAACTGAGTTAGATGATATGACTGATCTATCTAAGTACCCCTTTCTGAATGTGGGTACATCATCCAGGGCAGGAGAGGGCACTAGTGGTGCAGGAACTGATACGGCTAGAGGGTCGGGTGTGAGAGCTGAGGAGGAAACAGATATAGGTGCTGGAGAGAAAGAGAATGTGGAGAAAGAGGATGAGGTGATAGAAGCTGGGTTTGTTGACATCGGGATAAACTTAGATGATTTTGGAGGAGAGGAGATGTTTGTTGAGAAAGCTATGGAAGGTGCTGAAAAGACTGTTGAAAAGAGGTTGATAGATGAGGAGGAAGAGGATGAACAGCTTGTTGATTATGACTCTGAGCCAGAATATTATGAGGTTGATGAGAGACCATTGACTTATGTGGCCATAAAGGGCTCGGATGAAAATGATGTGTTTGATATGGCTAAGGATGAATGGTTCGTTAGGGAGAAGGAGGCTGAGGAGATAACCCCCTTATTTCAAAATATTCAGGGGCCCAGCAAGAAGGAGGCAGACAAGAAGATCATCAGTTGGAAATACAACCCCGGCCTCAAAATGTTTATTATTAAGAGGAGAGGGGGAGGCATCTCTTACCTGCATAAAAGGAAGGCATTCAAGACCTTGCCTAAGTGGGATCTGAGGAGGTTAGCTGTTATTCCAATTATTGATTCCAATTTGAGTGAGAGGGCAAAGGTGTTGGAGGAGGAAATAAAGAAAGATCTAAACGATAACTTCGAAGCTTTTGGGTTTATGAAGGCAGAGAGACGGAGGTCAAAGAAAGATAAAGATTGGGAGACCGGGAAGGGTTGGATTGTGCTGAGGGTGAAACCCCCAAAGACTGTAAGCAGAGTAAGGTTGCCTAATCCCCTTCCCCAACAACTTTAGAGTTTTGAGAAATGGTTTTGTGATAATAATACGGGGGAGGCGGTGATTAGGTTGAAGAATGGAGTTGAATATAAACTGTTTGATCCGATGGAGTTATTTGCCTTTTGTGATGAGGATCTGCTTGTGCTATGTGAGAATCATATTAAAGCCGGGGCTAGAGCTAAGACGCGCAAAGAAGCAAGCCTGTTTATGACGGTTGCTAATAAGGTGAGGGGTGTTATGGCTGAAGTGTGGGAGCTGGCCCAGAAGGTTAGGGAAGAAGATGAGTTGAGGATGGACGTGCGGGACTTAACGAGACAATTCGCGTAGGCAAGTGCACATGTCGAGGATGAAGCAGCCGGAGCTAATGAAGAAAGATCTGAGGCGGTGGAACATACTGGAGCTGAAAAGACAAATGAAGACTGATCAAGTCGGTGAGATCCTACCTAGGAGGAGTATTGAAGATCAAGAATAGGTTGGACTTACCTTAGATTAGATTTTGTTTATATTTGATTGTAATAGGTTAAATGTTAGTTTAATTTTGTAAGTTTGGTTATTAGTTATGTTTTGCTGCCCAGCGAAACTATGAGCAAAACTATAGTTTCGCTCATAGTCAGCTGCTAGTTTCACCCGGCGAAACTGTGTGTCTCAGCCGGGCGAAACTGTGAACTGGCAGGATAGTTTCGCTGACAGCGAAACTGTCAGCAAAACTATCATTACTATATATAGATTTGATTTCTATCATTGTAAGCATCCTTGCAAAAACCCTAATTCATTTATCATTGTTGCAAGTGCCTTTGTATGCTGGAATTTCACAGAAATATCATTGAGCTTTGTTATTTTGTGAGTATTGGAGTATGATTGTTATATTTTGAATACTTTTGGATTCTTATTCATCTTCAATTGTTTAATGTTTGTGTTTGTTGATTGATATTGACCGATTCAATCGATCAAGTGTACTGTAATTCTATCATTTGGACCAACACTTACCTTTTATCACTAACTAAAGTTGGTAACTGTACTAACTGATAAAGGGGAATAGTGGAATAAAGTATGGTCAACTACATGGGCTTTTGAGAAAATGCCATGCAGTATATTAGAGGTCTGCAACTGAGTGTCAGAAGGACCATACTTATGTCCACTAGTTCATAGCAGTGTCTTCCGAAGGTTAATTGCCTTCGGAAGAACAAGTTCTTCCGTGGCCACTTATACTTCGGAAGAGGCTACTTCTTCCGAGGCTTGGGGACTTCTTCATATCAACATTCTTTAGAAGTTATTGTCTTGAATTCTTCTAAGTCTTGAACTTCGAAAGAGAAGACTTTGTCTTCGGAAGTTGGAGTTTTCCTTCAGAAGTTGATCTTGTACTTGTCTTCGGAAGAGCTCCATTTGCCTTCGGAAGTTCCACACTTAGCTTCGAAAGTCCTTTATTAGTTGCACCAAAATTGTTTAAGTGTTTGGTTTTGGTTGCACCAGCCTTTCTAGATTCAACAAACTCCCCCTAGGTTGATGCTACCAAAACCTCACTTATTTCTGCTTCTCAAAACCTTCAGCACTAGGGATAGAAGATGCTTTTCTGTTTCTTTGTTCTTCCCTGAAGTTGTGCTGAGAAGTTTGTACTAGTCATTAGTGGACAGGAGATCCAGTCTGTCACTCTGAATGACATGCACCCTTTGTTGCGCCCCCTTGAAGAGAGTTAGTTGACGGGAGTTATAGTCATACTCCTATCAAACTATGGATTCAAGGTTAGGACCTTCAACCATTTAAAGAAAGGCTTTGCCTTTGGTTGCTGATCCTTTCCTTTCCTCCTCCTTTCTCAGTTTCATCTCCTCTTCAATCTTGGTCCTTGCAGTCAGCTCGACCAGATGAAGGCTGCTAAGATGATTCTTGATATGAGCAGCTATCTCAAGTTGGAGGGGTTGGAGAATGGCTTCTCTACTAACTCAGCAATGTCAAATCTGCTTAAGTGTAGTAGAGATGAGGCATTGAGCCTGTTTATCTCGCCATTCTCTCTCTCAATAACAAAGTTGTGAGAAGAGTCTTCGAACCTCTACTGGATGATCTTCTTTCTTGGCACAAGGGGATTAATTAGCACTCTATCCCCTTTCTTGGAATCCAGTAGAGTCACCAGCCTTCTTCTTAGCTTTTTCTCTTCATCATTTAGGGAATTAGATTTGTGGCCAAGGAGTTTAGTAGCTTGGTCCAGTGTTCCTCTAGGCAGATCAAGGAATTGATCTCTTGTGAGGGAACATGAGGAGCCATCAACATGAGTCAATTTGACAGACTCCTCCTCACAAGAGATGTCGCTCAAAGTTGTACACTTGATGAGCTTCATCTTGATCTCCTTAAACTCCTCTAAGGAGAGATGTTTGGAAGGATAAGGGGATGGTTTGAGTGGTTGTTGGGTAGGTAATGGTGTTTGGGTTCTGGGAAGTGTTTTGGGTTTGAGGATGGGTAATTGAGGTGGTTGTGGTGATGGGGCAGGTAAGGAGGATGGTGTAGGTTCAGGGGTGTATGGTTCAGAGGTGGGTTCAGTTTTAATAGGAAATGGGAAAGAGGTTGGTTTAGGTTGTGGTTGGGGTTAAGTGGTTGGTTTGAAGGTCATCCCCTGTCCCCTTCTATACATATCCTTCCTTTTCCCTGAGCGAATGTCAGCCTTGATGTCACTAACATGTCGCTGCAAGGTCTTTTCAGACATGGGACCCACCTGCCTGCCTGCCAGAGAAGGCATGAGCCCGGAGATAGTCCTTTATCCAGGCCTTGTCACCTATCTTCCTCGTAGCAGTGAGCCTGCTTCTTCTTCCTTCTTCTTCTTCGCCCTCAGTTTCTCCTTTGCAGCTTTCTTTCTCTCCTTCTCCATTTGATCTTGCTCTTTGTTGAAGAGCCATAAGATTGTATCATTATCATGTGGAGACAATTCTTCTTGAGAGAAACCCCTGGAGGTCAGGAAAGTTATCCTTTCCCTCCTTAGCTGCAAGTCAGCCTCTTTTTCCTTCTTCTCCCTCTCTTCCTCTAAGGCCAACCTTGCTGCCTCTTCTCTTTGTTCAATTTGCAGCAGGGTTGCCTTCTCAAACTCAATCTGCTCCTCTAATGGTAGCAGAAGCACTTCTTCACGGACAGCTCCAAGCATGACAAGCCTGTCAATGATTTCCACCCTTCTTTGATTGTTGATAGCCTCCTGGTTGGCAGCATCTGCTTTACTGCTTGCAGCTAACAGCTTCCCAGTTGGGAGTCTACCTTTCCTTTTATGTTTTTCTAACCTTGCTTCCTCCTGAAGCTCTTCCTCAGTCATCTTCCTTTTTCCTTTGACATCTTCGGAAGTAATAGACTTTGGGGGTTCTTGGATGGAAGTTTTAGGTTGAGAGAGGGTGGTTGGAGCTTGTTGTAGTGATATTGTTTAAGTGAGGGGTCGGTTGAGAAAGTCCTCACTGTTCACCTCACATGCTAGCTCTAGAATTGCATCTGTGATAACTAGATCCTCGGATAGGGAAAATAGGCCTTTCGCAGCTTCCATCTTAGCTTTGGAAGATTGAAACTATTCTTCCAAGGCTTTGACTTCTGCTTCGGAAGTCTGTGGCAATGCACTCTCTGTCCCAACTGTTTTAGTTTCTTGGCCATCAGTTTCCATTTCCCCTTCAAAATTTATCTAAGGTTCCATGTAGACCTTAGGTTGACAAACTTCTTTGACAGCGGTAGAAGGTGCATTCAACCTCAGAAGCTCTTCAGCTCCAAAGTATACCACAGCAACATCAGGGCTTGGCTGTTCAATGGAAGATTCAAGTAGGAACTTAAAGAAGAACCTATTCAGATCTTGAAGCATCCTTTGATCCATTTGAAGAACAATTGGAGGAGGCTCAGGAAAAACTTATGCTTGATGAGCAGGGTATCTTGAAGTTAGGGATGTTAAAGCATGCCTCTGTGGTTCCACATGTGTTTGCCTCTGAACACTCTCCCCTTTTTTGGTAGCATCATCTTAAGAGCTAGATGAGCTAGAGGAAGAGGTCAGTAAGACCTAAATTGGTACATGCCTAACAGATCTCTCAATCTGTTTCTCAACTAGTTGAGCCTTGAGATTGTCAATCTCAAGTTGCTGAGTGGCAGACCTATCCTCTAAAGTCCTAACCT
Organism: Flaveria sonorensis; assembly: GCA_025506505.1. Classification (NCBI taxonomy): domain Eukaryota; kingdom Viridiplantae; phylum Streptophyta; class Magnoliopsida; order Asterales; family Asteraceae; genus Flaveria; species Flaveria sonorensis. Next base: position 55,871,657 of record CM046433.1, on the reverse strand, counting down.
TAGATTCAAGGTTTGAGACTTTAGAAAGTAGTTCTTGAATGGTGAGTTTCAGACTTCCCTCATCTTCTTTTGAAGAATCACGAGGAGATGAGGTAATATACCTAGTATATTCATCCTCACCACCAGATATGGTTTCTTGGCACCCTGGTTTCCTGTGCCGAATGATGTCTGTTTTAGAGGCATCAAAGGGTATGGTTGCCGTAGATTCAGACTCAGAGATGTTACCACTTCCCTGAGGATCCAATGAGGCTCCTTCAGTAGTGGCAGCTGAATCTACATGAGTCCCCTCCATATCAGTGGGACTCACCTCAGTTGGTTTTTGCTGATGGGGGCTAGAGATAAGAGGTCCCTCTAGGCTCTGTTGATCCTTAAGAGGGTGTTGTGGATCAACTTCATTTCCATGAAGAGACATAATCTCCTCATAAGTTCTTATCAATATGTCAGTAAAGGATATGGAAGTTATACCTAATGACCCGGGACTTTGTCCAATGTCTATTGGCATTGAGCCTTTGGTGGGGTTGTCCCTTTTTGGCTGCTCAGGAGAGTATAGAGACTCACCTTGAGGGCTTTCATCTTGTGAAGGAAGGTGAGACCTCAGACTGAGTGGGAGCCTATGTTTCCACTCTAGTCTTTTTGGTTAAAACAGGAGGGGCTTGATCAATCAAAGTAGACTAAATAAGGGTTCATTTGGGGCATCTCTGATATGTGTATTTGATGGGGTGAGAAGGTAGAACTGGCAATGTGAGGGTGGTTGCTGGTGTGGGTTCATCACCTATGAGGTTAATAGGGATGTCACCAGGACCTATGCGCTCAATCATACCTGGAAGAAGTGGAGTGTTTCTTTCGGTGAAGTTGGTGGACATCCTCTTCAGAATCTTAAAGATGGCGGGCCTCATGTGAGGAACTGGAAGAGCAGCTGCATAGACAAGCTTGCTCTGGTGCAACTCACAGTTGATAAGGTGCTGGATGAACCTGGGATACATGTAGAATGTCTCCCTTTGAAGGTTGCCCATCAAATTAGTCAGCACAATCTAAAGTAGTTAAAGCGGAGGCCTCTTACCAACCCATGAACTAGACAGCCTAGTTCATACGGGATTTGATCCCATCCCCCTGACTTGTTTGACAAGCAGTGAAGGACAATGTGCAGCAAGAACTTCCATTGGTATGAGAAGTTAAACTTGTAGACAGTGGACCTGCTGACATCGCCTCCATATCCCATTAAGGTATATGTTTTGTCAACCTCAGCCTTGGGGAACTCCGTTGGTGAACCTTCATCATGAAGCTCGAGATGCTCCCTGATGAGTTGTTCGGATATGATCAACTCTTGGTCACAAATGCTGGACCTCAAAACCCTAACCCCATTCTGGGTTATGATTTGTGCATTCTCCCAAAAATCAGCCATGTGGTTTGAATACATGGTGGGGTTCACAGTTAGGGCTATGAAGTAAGTGGATTGGGTCAGAAAGGAGATGATTTCAGAGAAGTCAACATCCATGGATGAATCTAAGAGTGCGACTTGATTGTGATGGGGGTTAAGCGCCATTGAGAAAGAAGCAGAGAAATGAGCTTGATTTGGGTAAATTGGAGATGAAGAAAGCTTTGGGTAGTGAAATCGATAAAAAGATTAAAATGGGTAAGTCGAAATATTTAAATGGGTGAAAGTGGCGGATGGATAAGGTGAAGTGATGGTTTGGGGTATGATGTGACAAGGGCGGTAAGGTTAAATCCATTTAAAATATTCAACATCATTAAGAAAATCTTTACCTTTTATAGTTATGGGGCCCAAAGATTTACGTTACACAGTAAGGTCTTCTTCCGAGTATAAGAGATTTCCAAAGGTAACCTTCTTCCGAAGCCAACTTAACTTCCGAAGGTAATTTCTTACTTCCGAGAGTAAAGTGCTTTCCAAATGAAGAATTTATAAGCTTCAGAAGTAGATCTGATAAATTATCAATCGCTTCTTCCGAGACTAGAAATTTTTCTATGAAGAAGATTTCTCTTGGAGAAATTTTTCTTTTGAAGATATATGAAACATCTTCCAAGGGTTAATTTCTCTTTGGAAGAATCTATACTTAGAAAGATTTCAGAGATAACCTTTTGTAACAGGGCTTAGATTGATTTGACAAAAGACATTGCTCATTTGAAAAGGTTTTCAAAGGAGATAGACTAATGAATGTTTATCATCCCAACAGCTGTAATGAGATACTTAAATCTTTGTTCATCAAAGGCTTTGGTGAACAAATCATCGTATTGTTCATTTGAATCAACTTTGATTAGCTTAATTAGATTTTTCTCATGAATATCTCTTATGAAATGATACCTGATGTCAATATACTTTGTCTTAGAGTGCTTCACTAGATTTTCAGTAATGGAGATAGCACTATTGTTGTCAATGTGGATAGGAGTGCTCATGAAGTTGAATCCGTAGTCTAGCATTTGATTCTAAATCCATAGCAGCTGAGCACAGCAACTTGCAGTAGCAATGTATTCAGCTTCAGCTGTAGATGTAGAGACACCATAGTCACTATCAGAATAACCATAGAGATTGAAATTGTTGTTTCTTGGATACCAAAGACCTAGTTTAGGTGCTCCTTTAAGGTATCTAAGGATTCTCTTGGTAGCAACTAGGTGAGACACCTTTGGAGCAACCTGATATCTTGCATAAATGCATGTTGCAAACATGATATCAGGTCTACTTGTAGTGAGATACATTAGAGACCCGATGATTGCCCTATACTGATGCTGATCAGTATCCTCCCCCTCATAGTCAAGACAAAGATTGTGGTTTCTGGGTATGGGTGTCTTGGCTGGCTTACAATCTTTCATATCAAATCTTTCTAAGATGTCAGATACATACTTAGATTGATTGATAAAGAACCCTTCCTTCATCTGTTTTACCTGAATTCTAAGGAAGAAATCCATATTTCCCATGGAACTCATCTCAAATTTCTTCTTCATAATGCTCTCAAAGTCTCTGCACATTTGGTCATTTGAGGAACCAAATATGATGTCATCAACATAGACTTGGATGAGAAAAATGTCTTTCCCAGACTTCTTTATGAATAAAATCTTGTCAATGGTGCCTCTAGTGTTGCCATTTTTTAGGAGAAATTGAGACAAAGTTTCATACCACAACCTAGGTGCTTGGTGCAGCCCATATAGAGCTTTATCCAACTTGCACACATAGTTGGGGTGCTGTGGATCTTCAAATCCTAGAGGTTGACACACATAGACTTCCCTATCTATATCCCTATATAGAAAGGCACACTTGACATCAAGTTGGTAGACAGTAAAATTCTTGGATGCAGCATAAGCAAGAAAGACCCTCACTGCCTCAAGTCTTGCAACTGGTGCAAGGAAATCAGTGTAATCAATTCCTTCCACTTGGGTGTATCCTTGAACTACCAGTCTTGCCTTGTTCTTGATTATCAAGCCTCTATCATCTCTTTTGTTTCTGAAGACCTACTTGGTGCCTATTGGTACTTGACCAGATGGTAGCGGTCATAGGTTCCAAACCTTTTGTCTTTTGAATTGAAGTAATTCCTCTTGCATTGATTCAACCCAGTTACTATCCTTTAAGGCTTCTTCTACTTTCTTGGGTTCCATCTCAGACAAAAAGCATGAATACAGGCAGACATTCCCACTATGAGTTTGTCCCCTTGTTTTCACACCTTCAGAGACTTCTCCTATGATGTTCTTAGCTAGATGAGTGTTGTGAATCCTGAGCCTGGGAATCACCTCCAGTTGCAAAGATAGATCCAGGTTGGACATATTTTGCTCAGGAGCTTGAACACTTGGACCATCTGTTGTTTCAAACTCATTCAATGAGGACTGATTGAATGAATAGGAAACACCATCATCATCTGTTGGTTGTGAAGTAGCATTAACAGTTTCCTATTCCTTCAAGATGCTACTTTCATCAGCTTGGTGTTGTGCAGTGTCACTAGATGAGTTTTGAGGCTCACTAGGTGGACCACTGGTTGAAGCTCCACTATCTCTTGAAATAGTTATACTGTCAGATCTTAAGATAGTGGGAGCCTGATCTTCAGCTACTCTTTGAGAACTTGAACGAGGTCTAGGTAACTCAAACAGTTGGTCATCATCAGAGTCACTTTGAGTTCCTGTTCAAGCTAAAACATTCTCACAAGATGGTTTAGAATAGTTGGGAAACAATTCTAAGTCAAAAATATAATCAGGGCCATTCCCCCCTAACAGAAGGAATGTGCTCATTGACAACATTGTTGGATAATTCCTCAAATTGTTGATTTTTGATGTTATAAACTCTATAAGCAATAGAGTTAGAGGAATATCCAACAAAGATGGCATCATCCGAATTTTCAGCAAATTTTGCCAAATTGTCCTTTGTGTTAAGTATGGTACATCTGCTGCCAAAGGACCTTAGAAATCCAATGAACAGTGGCCTCTTGTTCTATAACTCATAAGGGGTTTTTCCATATGGCTTAACTACAAGAACCATGTTCTGCACATAGCATGCAGTGCTGACTTCCTCTGCCCAGAATGTTAGAGGTAGCTTTGAATCAGCTAACATGGTCCGAGCAGCCTCAATCAGTGTCCTGTTCCTCCTCTCAGCAACACCGTTTTGTTGAGGAGTTTTGAGAGCACTGTATTGTCTGGCAATCCCTTTTGAGTTACAAAATGAGTCAAGAATGTGATTCTTAAACTTAGTCCCTTGATCACTTCTAATTATCTTAACCTTGTGATCAATTTGATTTTCAATTTTAAGAATAAAATATTTTAACGTTTCAGCAGTTTCATCCTTAGTTCTTAAAAAGAAGACCCATGTAAATCTTGTAAAATCATCAACGATCACAAGGCAGTATGATTTCCTTCCAATGCTCATTATACTTGTGGGACCAAATAGATCCATGTGCAATAAGGGTAATGGAGTGTTGATAGAGTTACCAACTTTGGATTTATGAGATGCTCTATATTGCTTCCCTTTCAGGCATGCTACACAGTTATCTTTGCAGAAAAATTCCTTTTTAGGCAAACCATGTACCAAGTTATTTTTAACCAATTTATTCATGGTTTTAAAATTGACATGACACATACGTTTATGCCATAGTGTTGACTCATCACCATCAGCTTTGGAAAGAAAGCATGATACTTCACCCAGTGGGGAAGCATTGTTCATATCTAGCTTGTACATATCCCCTTTCCTGGGAGATCTAAGAAGCACCAATTCCTGAGGAATGGTCATCCCGGGTTTGAGGATAATGCACTCATGTTCTGTGAAGAGCATTTGATGCTTTTGATCATAGAATTGAGAAACACTTAATAGGTTATGTTCAAGCTGTTTGACAAAATGAACTTTGTCAACTTTTAACTTGCCATTGGATACACTTCCTCTGCCAGAAATGTATCCTCCAGCCTCACCTCCAAATTGAACAAGACCTCCATCAAAATATTGAAATTGTTGAAGGAGAGATCTGTTCCATGTCATGTGCCTGGAGCATCCACTGTCTACAATCCACACATTATTGTTCTTGGATGTCCCTGGACATAAGGTGAAAAAGTTAGTTTTATTGGAAACCCAAGCCTTATTGGTCTTGGGCTTTTCTAATGATGAGGATGATATTGAACCAAAATTTATGCATGGGGGTTCAATAGGTGTTTGTGAAGAAGAGGCTTGGGCTGCTACATCTTCTTTGATCTTCCATTCCATCCCTTGGTTGATCATTGAGGATGAGCTTGATGAAGCTTAAGCAGCATGACATTCTTCCAAAGCTTTTTTCTTTTCAGAAGAAGTCTTCACCACCTTTTCTTCTGAAGAAGTATTCTTCTGGGATGGTTTCAAGGAGACTCTTTTGTTCTTTTGAGTCTTAACAACTTTAACTTCCGAAGCCATTTTCCCTTCGAAAGAAAGACTTTCTTTCGAAAACAACCTTGCTTCGGAAACAAGCTTTCCCTTTTTCATCACTTGAACCATATGATAAGGTCCAAATATGAAACCTTCCCTGACTCCTTCTCTTTTAATATTGTTTGCATAATGTGTGCTAGTAGGATTGTAGTAACAATCTTTTGCCATGTGGTTTTGCAGACCACACATTATGTAGGAAATGTTTGTCTTCTGGGAACTTGAGGACTGCTCTTTCTTCTTTTTCTTGTCTTCATCAGTAGTTTTTCCCTCTGTCTTCTTATCCTTTTGTTGGATAGGTGTGCTAGTACTACACACTTTTCCAGGATCAGAAGTTCCCACCACCTGGAATCCAGCTGAGATGAACACACCCTTTTGTTTTATGTCAATCTTCAGCTTAGATTCAGCCACTTTCTTGGCCGTTTTTCAAGCTGCCTTAGCTCGGCTTCTTCTGGCTTTGGTGGTTAGGGGTTGGTCATCACTGGTAAGAGGGGTTTGGTTTGCCTGGTTCTTCCCTGTGATGGTCTCCAAAGTTGCATCACTCTTTGACTCATGGGAAGATGGGTCAGCAGATGGAACCTCTTGCTCTTCAGTACCATACCTTGGTTGTCTAGAAGACTCATAAGAGTGTGGTGGAGCAATTTCATTGGTTCCCAACCCACCTTTGTTTTGATTAGAAAGTTTTGAGTAAGAGGATGATGCAAGAATGGCTTGGAAGTTTTGGTCTGAGATAGCATGCTTCCTGGCTTGTGCCTCGGCTGTGACAAGCTGGGCTTGAGCCTCAGTTAATTTGGATATTAAATCCTTGATTTGAGTCTTGTAGTTTGTATGTTCATGTTTTAAGAAGGACACAATTTTCTCTAACTCGTCAATTTTCTTTTGATAGTCAGATTCAGCCCTTTTAAAATCAGATTTTAAGATATTTAAAGACTTAATATCAGATTTAATTTCCATATTGTAGTCCTGATATAACTTAACCTTAGCAATATAGGCTGGAGTACAAAGATGTTCATATACCTTATTGTCGTCTGTTCCAGCCATGAGTGCTTGAGCAGGTGTCACATCCTATACCATGAAGCTCCAGTCAACTTGTTGAGCCACAACTGCTGTTTCAGTTGACTTCCCAGTGGCTTTAGGTGTAGGGGGATGTGAGGAGGCATGTGAGGTTCCAGGATTTGACTTGGGAGCCTTACATTCCCTGGCAAAATGACCAAGTTGGTTACAGTTGTAACATTTGGCCTTTGTTTTGTCAAACCCAAACTTGCTGCTAGTTGGGTTTTGAGGGAACTACCTTCCAGTTCTTTTGAAGAACTTCTTTGCTCAGTAAGTCAGTAAAGCCATTTGTTGGACTATGTCCACATACTCCAAATCATCCGGACTGTAGCACTCTAGATCATCAAAGCAATACTGATGATCACTAGAGTACCCACTTCCTGAGACAAAGGCACAACTATCCTAAAAAGAACCTTACTGAGCCTGTTGAGACCTTGGAGTCTCAGAAAATGTTATGTAAGGTCCTGAAGAATAGGATGGCTGCTGAGAATAAGTCAGGTACTGCTGAGGTTGTGGGGGTCCTGAGCCTTCAGCAACCATTAAAGCATTGCTAGCAGGAAGGCTTGAAGGTCTGCTCATCTGATGTCCTTTCTTGTTATCCATCTCTACAAGGTATCCATCAAGGATGCCATATAGTTCAGTCATGGTGAGGGAGTTCAAATTTTCTGTCCTCTTGATAGAGACACAGTAGAACGTCCACTCATTTGGGAGTGCACTCATGAATTTTCGAGTGAGATCTCTCAATTCAAGGGCAATTCCCACAGACTGAAGGGAAGAGATAACATCCATGTACCTGAAGTATTGTTGGCTGAGGGTCTCTCCAGCAATGTAATAAAGTTCTCAAACTACTGCTTCAGTAAATCTTTCTTTGAGTCATTGGAGCTAGAGTACATTTGAGATAATGCATCAAACAGTTCTTTAGCTGACCTGCAGTGCTCAAACCCTACCATAATGGAGTTGGGTATAGCAGTCATAAGAATAGTCTTGGCATTACTATCAATATCCATCTTTTTCCAGTCTTCATCAGAGTAGTCTTCAACGGCCTTTTCTATCTTGGCACCGTTTCCACCTGGTGCAGCAACCATTGGTTTGTAATGACCATTGACAATAGATTGCCACATTTTTCCATCTTGATACCTGATGAAGCCTTATATGCGTCTGCTCCATGATCTAAAGTTTTCAGGGGTGATGATAGGTGCTTTAGTCATCGTCCCCATCTCAACTTTAGACTTTTGGTTAAGGGCCATTTTTGAGTGTGGTGAAAGGAGGAGTGAAAAACAGGTTGATTTGGATGGTAAGATCTCACAATCAAGAGCCTAAAAAGCTCTGATATCAATTGCAAGATCAATGTTTGTCACTTAACACTTTGTTTTTCTCTCAAACTCACTTAATCACACATAGTTTTAGATGAAGCAGAATCTCTTCTAAGAGTTGATAATAATATAGTAACAAACAAAGAACACAAGGAAATAATTTTCAAGGTACTTGTATATATTACTTCTCAACTCAAAGTATTACAAGACTCTTACAAGCATATTACAAGAGTTATAATGAGAAACTATATATACTATCACCTACAGCCGGATATACTTTGATACCAGCTAGAAACCTATAACTAAAGCAAATACTACAAAGCTAAAGTTAAGGTATCTTAGATAATGTCTTATCTAAGATTTGGTAGTCATGACATGTCCATGACTTACCTTTTGTCACCAACTAAAGTTGGTAACTGTACTAACTGATAAAGGTGAATAGTGGAATAAAGTATGGTCAACTACATTGGCTTTTGAGAAAACGCCATGCAGTATATCAGAGGTCTGCAACGGAGTGTCAGAAGGACCATACTTATGTCCACTGGTTCATAGCAGTGTCTTCCGAAGGTTAATTGGCTTCGGAAGAACAAGTTCTTCCAAGGCCACTTATACTTCGAAAGTGGCTACTTCTTCCGAGGCTTGGGGACTTCTTCATATCAACATTCTTCGGAAGTCATTGTCTTGAATTCTTCTAAGTCTTGAACTTCAGAAGAGAAGACTTTGTCTTTGGAAGTTGGAGTTTTCCTTCGGAAGTTGATCTTGTACTTGTCTTCGGAAGAACTCCATTTGCCTTCGGAAGTTCCACACTTAGCTTTAGAAGTCCTTTATTAGTTGCACCAAAATTGTCTAAGTGTTTGGTTTTGGTTGCACCAGCCTTTCTAGATTCAACAGTTAGCCACTCTAAAATCCATTTCAATCCTACCTTAAACCCTAACCTAACATTACCACCCAAGAAAGATGTCTTGATTTTTGTATTATATTGTGTCAATTGATGGCGATTTGATTAATATATGAGCTTATGATTAGTATGTGCATGCGTGGTTTGAGAGCCCCAGAAACACTAGTCTGTGTCATCACTAGTCCATAAAATAACCCGAGAGGAATGTTTATTGTGAGGAATGTGAATGCATGAATGTTTGTAGCAAAAGGTAAGTATATGCCAACCAAATATTTCAAATGCAAATAGTATTAAATGATTAGGTTGTGAATCTTACATCATGAAAGTTTAAAACTAAGTATGCCTTATGACCTTAACTTATACAAAGTTGTGATAATTTAGCATGTTTGATTAAGTAAGGTGAATTGTGAAAATAAGTTTGTTTGAGGACAAACAAAAGGTTAAGTGGGGGATGTGATCACGAGTCAATATTTTAGTGTTTAGTTGATCTAAATGCTTGATTTTACATCGTTAATATTGTAGAACAAGTTGACTTTGTTTATGTTTTGATTCATAGGTGTTTGGAGCTTAAAGTAGATTAAGTGGAAGCAAAAGAAGCAAAACATGAAAGTTGAAGGACTTAAGATGTAAATACCAAAAAATGGAAAAAAAAAGAGGTCAAGAAAGAGATCCGGCGTATGATACTTCGGGTTTGGGTGTAACATACGCTGGGCGGCGTATGACGTGGCGTATTGGTGGGCGTAATTGACAAAAGGAACAGAAAGTTGGGCGTATGGGCGCCGTATGAGGCAGTCTATCATATGCCGGTGGGCGTATGATATGCCGGTGGCCTACCCGTATCCGGATTTTTTGGATTTTCAAGTTTATTTAAACCAAATCAACCCCAATTCGATCTAGAACTTATTGGAGACGAAAAGTGACGAACTTTAGGTGATTTTTGGTGTTCCAAGGCTCCGCAAATCATCCATAAACATTCTCTAATTCAAGATCGAAGGCATAATGAAGATGATGTGTGGCTAGGCTTTTGTGATTACTTCCGAAAGTACGATTCTCGTCAAGTGAGATATTTGGTATGTTTTGATTATGTTTTTGTAATGAACATTGAGTTATTTAATGATGCTTTATGTTTTGATTAATTTAAAATGTTTGCTTGTAAATAAAGTTGTTTGCTTGATTATCAGTTTTCAGTTTCCTTGCATCGTGAGCTCATTAATAAAAGTAGACAATTTGATATAGGTAAATTAGTAACATTGTGAACGAATGAATCTTAAAAGCTTGTTCCTTTGTTGTCACTTTAATCAAAAGCTAAGATCATGAAGTATTGTTCTTACAAACCCTAATTTAAAAGTAACAATTGTTGATCTTGTAGAATTAGAAACCCGAAAGTAATTGTTTTTCAATATTTAAGTAAATTAGTTTCAAAGTTCTTTGATTTATGCATGTTTATTCATTAATTCATCCAAAATTCCAATTTTTAATTCTAAAGTTTGTGTCTTTTAGTTAATCAACTCATATTAATTAAACATTTTCCACATATTCCCTGTGGAGATGACCTTACTTACCCTTGCACAATAAAGGTAGCTCAGACCGGTTACTTAACTTGTTTTTGATCGAGTCACAACAACCAGATCTCACAGCCAGACCCAGTCAACGGGGTGTGACACACATACTCAAGAAGATGAGTTAAGGACAGCCAGATTAAATTATTTTGGGTCTAGGAACTACAACATTGATAAGATAATCTCTTCCACTGAATGAGTTAAATGAACTGAATGACACTAAAGTGTTAAAAGAGAGGAAGGAGGTTGAGATTGCAAAGTTGCTTCTTAAAATTAAGGAAGAATGGAAAAGAAAAATACTTTACAAAGCTCATGTCTTCTCTCCGGTTCAAGAAAGCCATGAAGTAGAGGTTGTGGCTGCTAAACAAGAAACTTAGGTAGGTAACAAACAAGATAGGCAAAACATGATTGTTAGATCTAGTATCAATAGGTCTAGATTCATTGTATAGGATTACAACTTTAATCATGATTTTGTAATAAACTCTTGTACATATCTCATCTCTTGTATGTATGAATGTATAGGTTAACCCAATATGTGCTGATTTATATGTGTGATTGAAGGGATAACACTTTATACTTCCGTAGATGTTCTACTAGAACAACAAAGGATTTGTGCATCCGAGGATCTTCTACGGAAGAATAGTTTGTTGCAGATGAAGTCAAGAGATTCCTATTGAAGACCAAAATCATGCGGAAGACTAAAACTTGTGAATCCTCGGATCGCAATCAGGAATTATCAGTGTTAGATTGGAATCGAGTTAATGATTGCGGAATGATCATTAATCGTTGCTTAATTGATTAATTATTAAAAATCAATGACAAAGAATATTAATGCTAAAGAACAGAATGATATCAACACAATAAATAAAGGAACAAGATTTGATTCAAAGGTATTTCGTTAAAACTTATTAATGATTACAAATGAACAAATAATGAATTCTAAAAACAATGATTTCGTTGAACATGTTGATGTTTTTAATGTATTGATATGACGGCTGCTAGGGTTTTGTGATTGATTGTGTGAATCGATGTGATGTTTTGTGTTTGCTGTCTATTGCTCGTGCTTTGATGTGAAACCTAGGACTCATATTTATAGACACGCATGTTTCTGTTAAGGAAACAGCGAATCTCATGGAGTCCGTGATTGACTTATTGACTTGTTGACTTGAATTACTTGTATCATTTAAGTACAAGTTTTTGGTCTTCCGCAGCTACTTTGTCTTCCGTAGGAGTTTGCTCTTCCGTAGAAGTCTTCACTTGAATTTCTCATCTACATGTGAAATGTTCATCAATGAGTCTTTGGTCTTGTAGTCTCATCTGTACTGATGTTCATCCGTAGAATATCTTTAGATGAATGTCTTGTAAGAAAGATATCTACGGAAGAACAAAAATGTTCATCCGTAGATGTTTCTTACACTTAGTCAATTTCAGAAATTAACCAAGTATAATGTTTGAATCCTGTAATCATACACATCAACACATATATGGGTTAACCTATATATACATAATAAATACATCAAAATAATGAATTACAAAAGTTTATTACAAGCATTGATTAAAAGTTCTAAGCCTATACAAAATGATCTAGACCTATTGCTTCTAGATCTAACAATACTCCCCCTTAGGCTTAGCAACTTTTGGATCAACTCTTCAAGCTTGAAAGCTCTTTGACTCTTGCTATGATTTTGTTGTAGAAGTAAGACACATCAATCATTTGATCATCATACTTATATTTTATCTCCATCTTACTGATCATCTTTAGTGTTTCAAAACTTAATCCCAAGATATCTTCTTCAGAAGTGAGTGTTTCCACTACACTCTGATTATGCACTATTACAAGCTCATCTTCTTCTGAGATTCTTAGTTCTGATACTTCCTTGATGTTAGATCCTTTTAACAACCCAGCCTCATATCTTCTTCTCATGTATGCCTTAGCATGCAGTTTGTCTATCACCTGAATCATGTGAACATATAGGCATAAATCATGTTGAGCTTTCTCATCAGTCAGCTTTGGGAACAATTTGTCATGCAGATATGAAGTATAGCTAGGGTGCAGTAGCTTGATCTCTATAGAATCAAAGATCCTTATCCTATCGGCTTTCTTTTTTTATTCATTTCTCATCAGCATTAACTCTTTGGTTTTCTCAACATATCCTCATTCTGTTATGTGATATGTGTATTGATTTCCATCAAGTGTCTTTATTACTGCTGTTTTTCTGTTGATGTATCCTACCCTCCTTAAACATTTATCATCCACCAAATCAGAGGAGTTGGATTTAAACCTTTTCAGCCCTTGTATTCTTCTTCTGTACTCAGCATCCTCTCTCTTAGCTTCTTTCATCACATCATCTCTAAACTTAGTCTTTAGCTTACCCACTAATGTAGAGAAGTCTCTTCCTCTTAGGTGAATTGGGTAGTTAGTGATAATTAAGCTTTGTAGATCCTTTATGTCACATTCAGGTAGGCACAATACTTGTTTTACATCATGGAAGTATTGAATCCTTCCAGATGATCTCTTTATACTGCACAATCCCAGTCTGGATCATATTTCCAGGCCATGATCCTGTTTTCTTCCACAGAGCTAGGAGTTGTGAGGTGATCAAACAGCTCTATCAAAGTAGACTTCTGTTCTGTTATTTCTCTAACTGTTGTTCCCAATGGCCACACTTTTCCAGGTATAACTTCACGTGGCTCTCTGACCAGTTTGTCTTTCCCTTTGTGCTAGTCTTTACTTTCAACTGTGATAGGCTCAGCAGGGAGTTTGTTTTGTTGCTCAATAGCAGGATTTGGAGCTTCAGTCCTAAATCTCACACCAGTTTCAAGCTCAACATTCATCACATGCTCCATCATCCTCCTTAGCTCACCCACTGATCTTCCCTTAAGCTCATGCATTTTGTAGTTATGACCTTGTAGCCAACAGGTCATATTGTATTTGCTTAGCTTTGCTATATCACAATGACCAAAATCCTTCTTTGTTTTCTAAATTAATTGAAAGGTTGTGAATGTTTCATAGTTGTAGTTTGGGATCATAAAGCTTGCTAGCTCAAATTCCTTCAGCATATTCTTCATTTCATTCATGTTCATCCTCTCTACCATGTCATACGGAAAGCCATGATTGATCAGGGTCATAAACATTGAAGATTCTGGTCTTTCTTCCAGTATGTCTTTGGTGGTCAGCAGTTCATCAGCTTTTGATTCTTTGTCTATTTTAAGAGACTCATCCTTTGTAAGCTCATTCCATTCAGCATCACTCTCAGTTTCAGCATAAGATATTGGCTTCAAAGTAGAAACATCCATTGAAGGAGTGTGATCTGGAGATGTAGGCTTTGACCTTTTTGGTGATTCTTCTACATCAATCACCTCTTTCTTTACAGTACCTAAGTACTTTCTCTTCCTGGTGTATTGAATGAGTTGCTTTGAAGTCTGAGCAGATTCTTTTATTTGTTTTATTGCAGGAGCACTTGATTCAAGGTCACTTATCTTCTTTTTTAGCTCATCAACCTCTGCATCTTTTCTTTCCAGCTGAGTAGATTGATCATTCAAAGTCTTCTTAGCTTTATTGTTCTCTAACACAAGCTTCTCTCTTTCATCAGTTTGTTGTTTCAAGGACTCCTTGAGCTCTTCCACATGTTGATGTAATGCATCAATTACTTCATTATTGCATTGAACATCTTCCCTTAACCTTTTCAGAGATGCTTCTTGTTTGTTCATCAGTTCCTCTTTCTCTTTTATTATTCCCTTCAACCCTTTTTTCCTTACCAATCTTTTGTTTGATTTGATGATAAGTTTATTATACTCAGCAACCAAATAACTTTTGTTGATTGGGATATCATCATCACTGAGATCATCTTCATTATAAGCAATCACATCAACATAGTTGGCTTCTTCTTCCCCTTCTTGATGTTGAGCAGTAATCTCATCATTATTCACTTCATCAGGGGCTACACTAGCTGAGCTTGAACTGGACTCAACAGCTTGATCTGCCTGCTCTTGATGTAGTTGTTGTTGTTGTTGTTGAGAAATGATATGAGAAACTGATTCAGTTTGATTAGACAAGACTGGGGTTTGAGACTTGGTTATTGAGAGAGAACAGTGCTGGCTTGAGAGGCTAACTCAGTCTCACCAGTATAAACACTCTCGGGTGATTGGTTTTGTGGAGTAGGAGGTTGTTGATAAATTTATAATTGGTTTTGGATTGGTGATTGAGGATGAATTGGAGAGATGGGCACTGTGTTTTCACTAACTGGTGATTGAGGTTCTGGGGATGGTTCATGTTGAGTAGGTGAGATGGGCAGGGTGTTTTGACTAGCTGGTGATTGGATTTGTGGAGATTGATGATGGTGGTGTATGGAAGATTGAGGAGGGGACTGTGAGACTTCTTTAGCATCAGCAGATGAACTCTCTTGCTGGTCTTCCCACACCAGCTCTTGAGGGATATTAGCATTAGCATCAACCATGTGAGAAAACATTGGCATGTCTTCACCTTGGTATTTACCACTAATCTTGTTCAGAATAGATCTGCCCAAATGTGCTTGCACAAACACATCACCATCTCTTGCTATTCCAGGAAGCTCAACATTGATGATCAGTTGTAAGAACCTTGGGATCAGTTTTCTGTACTCTGATTTGGTTACATAGACACCCAAAGATGTACTTTGAGTAGTTGTATGTCCTCCCCTCAAATATGCCAATGATTCCAGAAGAAATGTGTCTAGAAAATCTATCCAATCCGGATTTCCTATTGGAGATACATTTGAGATAAGTGTGACACAGAAATCTATATGAGTTGCACAATCTTCCTTTCTTTATTTCTCCCTTCTCAAAATCACCATCATACCCCATCAGATAGAAGACCTTCTCTATGTACTCATTCTCAAATACATCTGGGTGACCCGCTTCTTGATCTCCTAACTCTAGTACCCTTCTGATGGTCTGCTCATTAATCCTTAGTCTTTCATTCTTAATATCAGCCACAATCACTTCAGATTCTCCATCTTCCTCTATTTGTGCTGAATTCCAAAAATCGACTATATGAGCTTGATGATCACAGGCTCTGCTGTTAAAGCATAGAAAAGCCTGGATCATCATAAGTATCTGATGATATCCCGATAACCTTCCGATGCAGGGTGATCAGCATTCAGAAAGGCACATACATTATGCTCTCTAGAAAACCGATTAGCCATCTATTCATAAGAGTTAAGAAAATTAGGTTAGAACAAGTTATCAAGCATAAGAATTCAAAGAGTTTTGATGACAACTATGAATCAAATAGTTGATTATTGGTGTTTATGATATGTTTTACCTTGAACACACTAATCTGATATAAAGTTTATGCTATTGTTAGATGTTTTGATTTGGTAATTGAATGTTTGAGGAAAGGAGGGAGAGGTTTTTGATGAACGTTTTCTAGGTCTGAAAAGTGCTCTGTAAAAGTGAATAATGAATATTTAAGTCAAAAACATCATTTATACTCCCTCGGACGCATTAATTTCATTTATTTAATGAAGTGGGTCCCACATTCCTTATTACTCTTTCCATGGAATTTATTTATTCCATAGATCTCAGTTCTTCCGTAGGACATCTACGAATGCCTAACTATCAAGAACTGAATTCTTCATTGAAGTATAACTTGATTTTTGATAGATTACCAATCTATGAAAATATATTATACTTTTAAAATATTAACACATCCGTAGTTTACCAATCTACGGATTGTCGTATATTTTACTTGATTAAGTTTCGCACTGTAGCTTCTTCTGATGCTGAAAATGCATTGTAGCTTCTGCTGATGCTGAAAATGCACTGTAGCTTTTGTTGATGCTTAAATGCAAAGTTTGAAACTTCTTTGATTGTATGGTCCTAATCAACTGATAGAACCATTTATTGCTATTGGACGTTGTTGACTTTGTTTTTATGACAATTTGTGCACAAGAAGATTTATAATTTGAAAAACTTCATGTATCCTACAGCCAAGTTAGTGCTCAAGCTCCAATTCCTTCATTTGATTTTTGTTTTGAAAATTCATATTTTATCTTTTCATGCATTAACTACTCCCCCTAAATTTGTGATTAATGATAAGATGTTGCATTCATCAAAAAATTATGTAGAAGAATAGCATGAAAAATTACTGCTCTGCATCTATATAGAGCAATTATCTAGACATAATCATCATGAACTATCATATACAGACATATCATGGGATCATACTATGACACTAAGCTTCTTCCTGTTTGATTTGTTTGTTTAAATTTAACTTGATTCTAGTCCTGATTGCAAGTATGTTTATCTTCTTAAGTTCAAACAAGAGTATGTTATCAACCAGGCATGTTGTTTATCATGTTTTGATGTTTATTAGAGACAAACAATTATGGGCTCCACATTCAATTCTCATTATAGTTTTCCTTCGTTTGTGAGTCAATTCACCACTTTTTCACATTATGTACATTAAATTATAAATTCTATCTTGAGAAAGATTTGAAGTCTCATTAATGCTTTGATGGAAGAGCTCTTAAGTTAATATACAGTTGATCACAATGGATTCTTTTGAGAGCTTAGACATGATCATCATCAGGTCATCAGGTCTTTACTTCCGTAAAACATAGATGCCTTTAACCCAGGTCTTTGTTTACACAAAACAGAGGGATGATGAGGATCATAATCTTTTCACCAGTTGGATACAGATGTACGCCATGGTGTTCATAAACCCAGGTCTTTGTTTTCACAAAACAGAGGGAATATGATTTGCAAAGATAGAAGTTATAAAGTGTTTTACATAGTGTGCTTGGGTGAGTGAGTTGGTCATATTAGGATAAGACTTGCTTGATCTTCAAAATGGAGTTGCCCATAAACAGTCACCTTTTTCAATATGTTAGGCATGCTCTTAGTGTAATTTCATCTCAAGTTGAACCTACTCACATATCAAAGAACTTCTGCTCAGATTTTAATGAAGTGTAAAAACTCAGGTAAGAAGCAAAGACGTAGTGTACTATCATTTCCCATAGGGATGTCATGCTAAGACATTAATGATTGATGAATATATGCAAGAGCAGACTCATGCATATCTTTGTTGTTGTTAATTAATCTAAGTTGATCATGCCTAATGACTCAATTAGAAAATTAAATCTAACTGAATCAAAGGTTTTAGTGAATAAATCAGCAAGCTGATTAGTTGTATCCACTTTGACTAACTTGATTAAACCTTTTTCTGAGCAATCTTTCAAAAAGTGGTATCTGATTTCAATATGTTTTGTCTTACTATGTTGCACTGGATTAGCAGTGATGAACATAGCAGCTGAGTTATCAATGTGAATTGGAGTTTGAAGGAAATTGTAACCATAATCAAGCAATTGATTTTGCAACCAAAGAACTTGTGAGCAGCCAGCTGAGGCAGCAATGTACTTAGCCTCAGCTGTGGATACAGATACATTAGTTTGCTTTTTGCACTACCATGAAACAAGTCTTGGTCCTATAAACTGACATCCACCAGTTGTGGATTTTCTGTTGTTGTTTCATCCTCCATAGTCAATGTCTGAATATGAGTAGAGAGAGAAGTCTCTATCTTTTGGATACCAAAGTCCAAGGGCTGGTTTCCCTTTGAGATATCTGAAGATTCTCTTCATAGCATTCAGATGAGACTCCTTTGGATCTGATTGATACCTGGCACAAACACACACAGCAAACATAATGTCAGGTCTACTGGCAGTTAAATACATGAGAGAACCTATCATTGATCTATACAATCTTTGGTCAATAGATTTTCCTGTAGGATCAGGTACAATCTTTTCAATAGTTGAAGTAGGTGTTTTGCATGATGATTTGTTAGCAAGATTGTACTTCTTCAATATTTGATGAATATACTTCTCTTGATTGATGAAGATGTCATCTGTTTTCTGATGAACTTGTAGACCAAGGAAGAAGGTTAATTCTCTCATCTGAAACTCAGATTTCATCAACTCTTCAAAGCTTACACACAGTCTCTTGTTTATTGATCCAAATATAATGTCATCCATATAAATTTGAACAACTAAGAGGTCTTGATGTTCTTGTTTGAGAAAGAGTGTCTGATCAATAGTTCCCCTTTTATATTGTAAGGCCCCGTTCCCGGGACGCTTACAGCTGGACCGTCATCGCATAAAATATTTAAAACAAACATTTCTTTTGCAGCGGAATTCAAA
The DNA here is from genome assembly GCA_025506505.1 of Flaveria sonorensis. Taxonomy (NCBI): domain Eukaryota; kingdom Viridiplantae; phylum Streptophyta; class Magnoliopsida; order Asterales; family Asteraceae; genus Flaveria; species Flaveria sonorensis. The sequence goes on along the minus strand of CM046433.1, from coordinate 55,852,782 downwards.
ATCTTTCATTAATCAATAAAACATCTCATTACATTACATAAATTGTTTACATATATTGTTACAATATCATTTCAAAATATGAATGCCAGTCTCAAAACATTCCCAGTAGCGTATGCATCCATGCCTGCAACTCCTCAGCTTCAACTAAAATACCTGCCAACTATTATGCACACAAAAAGTCAGCGACGCTGAGTGAGTTCTAGTTTTATAAATAAAATACTTTACTTTCTTTAAAACCAAAACCTTCATAATCATACGCGGTCACACATCATACATCCACATTGATAATATTATTATTATCTTCATCATCGTTCAATTCATACATTTCGTACATTGATCATTATCTTTCACTTTCATCTGGATCCTGTCTCATACAATACCCCTGACTCATGCTCGAAAGCTGATACTGTGCCGGGGCCTGTAAACAAACCCCTAACTCGTGTCCGAAGACTGACACAGTACCGGGGTACGCGACAAGGGTCCCGTCTCTGATTGCAACACCCCGACTTGTGTCCGAAGACTGGTACTGTGCCGGGGTCTGTAAACAAACCCCCGACTTGTGTCCGAAGACTGACACAGCACCGAGGCGAGCATCAGGACATCACTCGGGTCAATCTTTAGGATTAAACCCCTTACGAGTCTGTTGTGACACATAGTCACTCACCTCAGCCTGCCATACAAGTCTGTTGTGACAACAAAGTCACTCACCCCAACCATGGCCTAAGAGTCTGTTGTGACACACAGTCACTCACCTCAGTCTTGCTTGCGAGACTATTATTACGTTCCACTTTTCCTTATTGTTATCTTTCACTTCGTTATATAATACTTTATGTTCATTCATAAATCACACCACGTAAAGTCACAACATAAACATAGCATGGAACAACATCATCATGGCAGTACACAAAGCAAACGCAACATAAATGAGCATAAACCGCCCCAAAACATCATTTCTTAGCACTTAAATTCTACTTCCCAAAATTCCAGAAAAAGAAACCTAAGTCCCCAAAGAAATACGGATGAGCAAGAACAAATATGGATGAAAGTCTTTAGAAAATACTCTTCAAAAAATATTCTAAGTATCCAAAGAAATGGTGATGACACTGTAGCAAGTGTGGATGACACTATAGCAAATGCGGATGGAACTGTAGCAAATGCGGATGAAAGTCTTCAGAAAATATCCAAGTGTCCAAAGAAATGCTAATAGAACAAATGCGGACACTGTAGCAAATGCGGATGACACTGTAGCAAATACGGATGACACTGTAGCAAATGCGGATGAACAAAAGAAATGTGGATGAACAAAATACTTAGCTGCTGAATGTTCAGCAAATGCGGATGAACAAATTAACCTGCAACGTAACTTATGCTATTTCCCGCTCCCAATCATCATCCTAACACATCCTTGGCATAGATCTATTATACTACATACTTAGAACAAACTAAACATCATACACATCTTACGAAAACATCTAAAAACATACATCAATAGAACACAATCGAACATCATGCTGAAACTCACGGTTTGGTTTAAAAACCTTCTGCCCGGTATGCATAACAGTCCCAAACACTTAGAAAACCAGTAAAAAAAAAGGGGATCTAGAACTCACCTTGAAGCAGCTCTTCAAACTAAACACTTCCACCTACGATTTCAGCTAGAAAATCCCGAGAACAACCTTCTTTGATGGTTTCTTTCACTAGAACCGATGAAGAACTCACTGTTCTTCTTCTTTCTTCTTTCTTCGACCGAGAGCAAAGAAACCAGTGGGGGCATGGGCGGCCGTGCCCACTTATACATATATTTTGACTTTATTGTGTACTTTTACACTTTGCACCCCTCATCTTTGTCCCTTCTTTTATTTCCTCTAGATACTTTTCTTTTCTTGTCTTTTAAATAGAAATTCAGGGTGTTACATATATCCATGCTTGAGCAAAAAAGATGATAATGTTTCATACCACTTTCTTGGTGCTTGATGAAGACCATACAAAGCTTTGTCAAGCTTGTATACCCTATGTGGGTAATCAGGATCTTCAAAACCAGGAGGTTGAGCTACATAGACTTCTTCATCAATTTTCCCATATAAGAAAGCATATTTGACATCCATTTGATAGACAATGAACTTCTTATATGATGCATAGTCTAGGAATACTCTTATGGCTTCAATTCTTGCAACTGATGCAAAAACTTCATCATAGTCTATCCCTTCTTCTTGAGTATAACCTTGTGCAATCAGCCTTGCTTTGTTTCTCACAATTATACCTCTGTCATCTAGTTTATTTTTGAAGAGCCACCTTATGCCAATTGGATGTTGACCTTCAGGTAGATTAACTAGATTCCAGACTTTCTGCTTTCTAAATTGTTAAAGCTCTTCTTGCATAGCTTCAATCCAGCTATTATCTTTTAGTGCAGCTGTGATGTTTGGAGGAACCACTTATGAAAGAAAACAAGTGAAAAGACAGATGTTGGCAACTGCCCCTTGGCTTCTTGTGGTTCTTTCATTAAGATCACCAATGATGTTGTTCATTGGACGAGTCTTATGAATTCTTGTTGTTGGAATAGACTCAACTAGAATAGATGAGTCCAAGTTAGTCATATTCATTGATGTAGATGGATCCAGCTGAGATGATGAATTTATGAAGTAATCAAATTAATCATCATGTTGTACATCAGCTGCATTGTGAATGCCTTCCGCAGGAACTTCTACGGATGTATTTTGTGCTTCCACAGGAGTTACAGGAACATCTACGGATGGTATTTGTTGACTTACTGACATTAACACTGTGGAATGAAATGGATCATCTCCAATGTGTGGATTATCTACTGATGTGGATGGAACATCTGTTGATGCAATATCCATATCTCCGAATGTAGGACACTCATCTACAGATGCAGAGTTAGCAGCTGCTGATGAAGTGTTTGCATATGTGGATGTAGATCCATCTGGCTGGTCTTGTGCTGCATTATTGACATTATTTGGTGCTCCTTGTTCCATGATACTTGAATTTTGTATTCTTGGAGGATCAGCAGATAATGACACTTCATTTCATGTTTGGGGGAACAAATGGATAGCATGTATCCATAGAACCAGCATTATTCAAATAACCAAAGTTAAATGAGTCTGTGAGTGCATCTATATCAAACAATCATGATGATCCTTTGACAGATTTAGGAAATAAGGATTCATCAAATGACACATTAGGAGTTTTTTCTACAATGTTTTGTTGTGGAATGTAAATCCTATATGATTTAGATGTTGAAGAGTATCCAACAAAGAAACCATCATAGGCTTTCTCTGAAAATTTTCCCAATTGATCATTTGTGTTTAAAATAGATAGATGACACCCAAAAGCTCTAAGATATCCTATGTAAGGTTTTCTTTTAAATAAAATCTCATAAGGTGTTTTATTGTGTTCTTTGACAATTAATGTCCTGTTTTGAACATTGCATGCTGTGTTCACTGCTTCAGCCCAAAAGGTGATTGGCAATTGCGAATCAGCTAGCATTGTCCTTGCTGCTTCAATGAGAGTTATGTTTCTTCTTTTAGTAACTCGATTTTGTTGTGGAGTTCTTGGTGCACTGAATTGCCTTGCAATGCCTTTATTCCTACAAAAAGAGTCTAAGACAGTATTAACAAATTCAGTCCCATTATCACTCCTGAAAATTTTAACTTTCAAATCAAGTTGATTCTCAATCTTGGTGACAAACTCCATTAACGTTTCTAATGTTTCACTCTTTTGTTTTAAGAAAAAGATCCATGTGAATCTAGTGAAATCATCCACAACCACTAAACAATATTTCCTTTTTCTAATGCTCATCACATTGGTTGGACCAAAAAGATGCATGTGAAGCAATTTCAGTGGTGTAGTGTTTGTATTTATAATTTTGGATTTATGTGATACTCTATGTTGTTTTCCTTTATAGCATGAAGGACAATGGTTTGAACAATACAATTCTTTCTTTGGCAATTCAATGACTAAGTCATTTTTCACTAATTTATTTATGTTCTTCATGTTGGAATGAACAAGCCTTCTATGCCACAACTGAGATTCATCTTCTGATGACTTAGATAGCAGGCATGTTTCATTGCTTGTGAGTGTTGTATTGTTCATATCCAAAACATATGTGTTTCCTTTTCTTGATGCTTTAGGAAGGATCCAATCTTCTGGAACTAAAAAACCTGGCTTAAGAATATAACAATTAGTGTTATCAAATAATGTGGTATAATTTTGATTACAAGTTTGAGACACACTTAGTAAATTATATTGCAAATTTTCACAGTAATTTACTTTCTCAAATTTGAGCACACCATTAGTTACCATTCCTTCACCAACAATTTTACCTCCCTTCTTATCCCCACCAAATGCGACATATGAAGTATTTTTATGATTGAAGTCATGGAGAAGAGAACAGTTTCTTGTCATATGCCTGGAACAACCACTGTCAACACACCACTTGTTGTCAGCTCTCCATGTTAGTTCCTGCACACATAAAGAAATTAGTTAGAATGGGGAACCCAAGCCTTAATAATCTTGGGTTTTCTAGTAGTGTCTAAAATTGTAACTTCCTCATGAATCAGTCTTGTTCTTTCAGTATTAATTTTAGACTCAATTGATTCATTATGTGTTAGTTGTGGTGAGGATGATTCTGTTGAAGATGTGCTTGTGGAACATTGGTCTTGTTTTTCAGTCCCTTCTTCATTCACCTTTTCTTTTGTTGTCTGCTGCTTTGTTTTTGATGATGAACCTTGATTATTGAAAGTTTCACAATCCTTTGTTTTTGACTGTGGTATATGTGTACCCTTTTCAAAATGATCAAAGAATTTATCATCAGTATTTTCATTCTTATCTGTCAAATCCACCTTCTTGTGAGGTGCTTTGAGTTGCTTATGTGGTTTCTCTTTCTTCAAAGGTTTATCATCAGCAACTGTTTTCTTTGATTTTTGCAACTTTTGTTTTTGCTGTTTTTTCTTTGCTTTTGAATCTTCTTGACTTTCACTAGATTGAGAGTCTGATTCATCCTTCTCAGATTGTTGCTTCTTTGTGCTCTTAGTCTTGTTCTTCTTGTTGAAATAACATTCCTGAGTGGAATGGTTATTTTTGTTGCAAATTGCACAATGTTTGTTGAAGTAGCAGTCAGAAGTCATGTGATTGTTCATATTGCAAATAGAGCAATAACTACTGAAGTAGCAGTCTTCAGTATTGTGATTTTTCATATCACACCACTTGTAATACATTTCCTCTGATTCTTTCTTAGAATCAATCACTTTCTTCTTCTTTTTCAGCTTTTGAGACTTCAAATCTTTTTCAAATTTTGCAGTTGATGAATCCTTGCTTTTCCCTGACATAATGTCAAAGGATTCTTGTTTAGCATTTGCTGATTTCTGCTGCTTAGGATTCACCAATTTCTGGTTTGATTTCTTGTTGGTTGTTACTTTTGCCTTTCGCAGATCTTCTACTAACTCGGTAGATTTGGTTTTCCGCAGATCTGCTACTGAAGAATGTTTCTTCTTTCGGAGAAGTTCTGCTTATAGTTGCTTCTTTCCCTTTTCTACGGAAGATGTGTGTACTTCCTAAGTATATGTAAACTTTTCAATCACTTCAGTTGAAGGTTTTTGTTGCTGATGAAGTTCTTGAAGACCTTCATTTAGCTGAGCTATTATCATGCAAATAGTCTTCAACATGTTTCGTTGCTTTGGAGGATATGGAAACTTTGTTTCTTCAAGAACTTTGGGAATGACTGTTTCAAATGAAACATTCTAACCAATATTCAGTTGATCCGCAGATTTATCATCATATTTATCAGAATCATCCAAGTCATCACATTCATCAAAGTCAAATTCTGAGTCATTTTGTTTGATTTTATTTGATTCAGAAGACTCAATTTCACTCACCTCAGATTCATTGTTATTAACTTGTTCATTAGATTTTGATTCAAACTTGGTGCATGGCACAAAATTATTTGACAAGCTATTTGTCATTGTTTCAGGTAAATTTGTATAGTTATCATTCAGAGGAGGTGCTACAGCATTATATCCCAACCCATACCTGTTCTTTGATTCAATATGAGAATTCAATAATTTCTCATATTGCTGAGATAAAAGTTGAAACTTCTGAAGTTTCACTTCAATTGATGCATGATCAGCCATGGATTTAGTTAAGGAAGTGGTCAGATTCTCAACTTGGGCCCAAGAGTGGGTGGAATGTATGGACCTTCAGTTATTGATACCCATAAGTCAGAATCAGTGTAATTCACATGATTCCTGAAATTGATTTTCCAGGATTCAAAATCCGCTTTTGTTTCCAACTTTGGAGGTTGGTATGATGATCCACTGATAAAGTTACTCATTTTTAGTTAAAGTATTATAATTCAACTAAAACAGAGTTTCTTTTGAGTAATGAACTAATTAATGACAAAACTTAATTACTGAGTAATTAAGTGATTGAGGTCACAAATCAATCAATCCTTGTAATGATAACTAAGTATCAAATCAAGGATTTTTGTTAATGTATTTGTTCATTTAATTTGAACAATTGATGATTATCAATCAATAACACAGATCTATGATTCAATTAATGTGAATATAGATCTAAGTTAACCAAGCAATGAAACAATACTCGCTGAAAGACAAATCACTGTTTTATTGTTTTAAAATTGATTCACACCAAAACGATTTTGCTCAAAAACAATAGATCTAATCAGAAGAACTGATAAATCTAATGAAATAAGCAAACAATTAAACAATTCTAACACCGATAGATCAATCGATCTAAATCAATGAGCACTTGGCTCTGATACCACCTATGAATCCTATGATCGCAATCAGGAATTATCAGTGTTAGATTGGAATCGAGTTAATGATTACGGAATGATCATTAATTGTTGCTTAATTGATTAATTATTAAAAATCAATGACAAAGAATATTAATGCTAAAGAACAGAATGATATCAACACAATAAATAAAGGAACAATATTTGATTCAAAGGTATTTCATTAAAACTTATTAATGATTACAGATGAACAAATAATGAATGCTATAAACAATGATTTCTTCGAACGTGTTGATTTTTTTATGTATTGATATGACGGCTGCTAGGGTTTTGTGATTGATTGTGTGAATCGATTTGATGTTTTGTGTTTGACATCTATTGCTCATGTTTTGATGTGAAACCTAGGACTCATATTTATAGACACGCGTGTTTAGGAAACAACGAATCTCTTGGAGTCCGTGATTGACTTGTTGACTTGAATTACTTGTATCATTTAAGTACAAGTGTTTGGTCTTCCGTAGCTACTTTGTCTTCCGCGGGAGTTTGCTCTTCCGTAGAAGTCTTCACTTGAATTTCTCATCTCCATGTGAAATGTTCATCAATGAGTCTTTGGTCTTGTAGTCTCATCTGTACTGATGTTCATCCGTAGAATATCTTCGGATGAATGTCTTGTAAGAAAGATATCTACGGAAGAACAAAAATGTTCATCCGTAGATGTTTCTTACACTTAGTCAATTTCAGAAATTGACCAAGTATAATGTTTGAATCCGGCAATCATACACATCAACACATATATGGGTTAACCTATATATACATAATGCATACATCAAAATAATGAATTACAAGAGTTTATTACAAGCATAGATTAAAAGTTCTAAGCCTATACAAAATGATCTAGACCTATTGCTTCTAGATCTAACAAAACTTCTAGTGAAGAACAAAAGTCCTACGGAAGACCAAGTCCTACGAAAAACCAAAACACTTGTATGTAATTTTCCAAGTACATCAAGTCAACAAGTCAAACACTAAAGTAATGTCATAAAGTCAACTTCTACGGACGACTTTACTTTAGTCAGAGAACATCACATCATGACATTCTCTGAGTAACTCTCTTACCACGATAACTTATAAAGACAAGGCATAGGTGCACACTTTTAGGTATCCTTTTCAATTTGATCCTTTTGATCCTTTGAAATCAATCATAACAAACCCTAGCAACCCTAACAGCAACCACAACAATACACACCAAATATCATTAGAACCCTAGCAATCAACATCATCAATAATTATTTGTTCAATTGTAATCATTAATCAATGATAATGAAAAACATTTGAATCAAACATGTTTGCTTATTCATTATGTTAATTTCTTTCACATTTATCAGAATTGCTCTTTGTTGATTCATATTACAATTGTTATTTCATCATCAATCAATTAAACAACGAGTAGTGATAATTCTACGATCACTATTCGTGCTATCTAACCCGATAATTCATGTTTTGATCCTTGGATTCACAGGCTGTATTAGAGCCTCGTACTCATTAATCTAGATGAATTGATCTATCAGTGTTAGATTTGTTTAATCGATTGTTTATATCATTAGATCTATCAGATTTCTGATTAGATCTATTGGTTTTGAGTAAAATTGCTTTAGGGTGTCCATAACGACTTTAGAGTTCATAACTCAGATTCAAGGATGTTATTGAATAAATTAATCAACACACAAGTTGAGTTATGCTAATCAATAGCTAACAAAGGAATTATACTCAACAATTTGGTGTAATCAATTTAAAATCATCAAACCCTGATTTATCGTTCAACGAGTACTGTTCCATTGCTCGATTAACATCAATCTACATCAACATCACTTTGATTCGTAAATCTATGTTATTGATCGATAATCAATGGTTGTTCAAAGAAATTTGAACAAAACTTATCATCAAACATCCTCGATTTGATATCATTTGAGAATTCATTAAGAGGAATGACTAATTTTGACTGTAACGACTTAATTTACCGGTAATTAAGAGTTTGTCATTAATTAGATCATTTACAAAAGGAATTTTGTTTTAGTTAACAATCAACACATTAACTAAAATAAGTAATTCACAAGTTGGATCAGCTTACCAACCTCCAAAGTTGGAAAACAAAGTTGATTCCAAAACATGGAAAATCAGGTTAAGGAATCATGTGAACTACATTGATTCTGATTTATGGGTGTCTATTACTGAAGGTCCCTATATTCCACCAACACTTGGACCTGATTACAAGGACAACAATCAACCCATAAGCCTGAAGGATCTGTCTCCTAAGGATGCAAAGAAGGTCAAACTTGACATTATAAAACAGCAAACTCCTTGTGGATGTTCTTCACACACTTTGTGTAGGGAGTGATGTAAATCAAAAGCATCAGGAAGGATACACTTTGCTCACAATATGAAACTTTCCATCATATTAAGGGTGAATCTATTCCTTAACAACTTCATAAATTCATGCAGTTGGTGACTGAGATGAATATCTTGGAGTTGAAATACACAAATGAGGAGTTAAACAAAAAGATGCTCCATAATTTACCTAAAAGTTGGACACAAACAGTATCCATGTTCAAGAATACCCTTGATCTTAAAGCCATTGGGCTAGATACATTGGTAGCTAAGGTGGAAGCACTTGAACTGGATGAGAAAACAAGAAACAAGAGTGTGAAAGCACCTATTGCTCCATACTAGTTCAAAGAAACTAAAGGTGTTGGAAGTGCTTGTGCTTTTATTTCCAATCATGGTTATGGAAGCTCTTGTTCTTTGAGTGATGATGAAGAAGAAGTTGGTTTTTATGCTTCAAGGCCATCCAAATCAAACTCTCAAAGCAATTCATCAAAGAAGGAAAGAGGAAGACATGATGAAAGAAAAAGCTCACCTGCCTCATCAACAAAAGCATCCTCATCAGATAAAAACAACAATAAAATGGAACCAATTACTGTGGTTCTAGACTCAAAAGAACAGAAGGCAGCTTTTGCAGCATTCAGTTCAAGCTTTCAAGCTTATATGGGTGGCACATTGCACCTGCACATATTTGCCAGCAAGATCTTGAGGAACTACATCCAGATGAAGTTGAAGAGATGGATTTGCAATGGCAAATGGCCATGATGGCTTACAAAGCCAAAATGTATCTGAGAAGAAACAAAGGATTGGCAGCTGCGGGTAGAACAACAAAGATTGGTGTTTATAAGTTCAAGGTGAGATGCTATAAATGAAATTTGTATGGGCACTTATCAAGGGAATGTAATCAGCAATCAATAACTGATATGAGACAAAATCAACAACAACAGTCTCACCAACAATCAGCAAGTCAAAGAACCTTCATACAGCCTCAACTTACAAACTCATCCCCACCAGCCACAAGTTCATCAGTAGGACCAAGCAAAACTAAGGAAACTGGGTTGATCATTCATCAACATGTGTTGAAGAGGTAGAAAGATATAGAGTGCATGCTCAACAATTGGCTAACAAAGTAAAAGAAACAATGGTTTTGAATGAATCTCATGTAAGAGAGCATAAATTATATTAGATCAAAATCACCTCTTTGCAAAAAGATTTAGATAAACTTGTTTCTGAAAATTACAATTTAAAAGTCCAAGTTGAGCATCTGACCACCTCTCTAACAAAATCCATGTCTGATCATGCATCAATAGAAGTAAAACTTCAAAAGTTTCAATTATCATCTCAGCAATATGAGAAACTGTTAAATTCTCGTATTGAATCAAAGAAAATGTATGGGTTGGGATTAATGCTGTTGCACCCCCATTGAATGATAACTATACACCTTTACCTGAGTCTATGACTAACAGTTTATCAAACTATTTGTGCCAAGCACCAAAATTGAACCAAAATCTGAAATTAATCGATTGGTAAATGGTAGTGATACTGAGGTGAGTGAAACTAAGTCTTCTGAATTAGAACTTTTAAAACAAAATGACTCAGAATTTGACTATGATGAGTGTGATGACTTGGATGATTCTGATGAACATGATGATCAAAATGTTGATGGTTTGGGTAAGGGAAAGAATGTATCATTTGAACCCATCATGCCCAAAGTTCTTAAAGAGATCAAGCTACCTTATCCTCCAAAGCAAAGAAACATGCTGAAGACAATTTACAAGAGGATAGCTCAGCTAAATGAAGGTCTTTATGAGCTTAACAAACAGCAAAAATCATCAACAACAACAACTGAAGTTGAAGCAAATGTCAAATCTATGGAAGAAGTAAAAATCACTTCCGCAGAAAAGGTAAAGAAAGCACCATCAATAGAACTTCTACGGAAGAAGAAACATGTTAATTCATCAACAACATCCGTAGAAGATCAACTGAAGCAAAAACCAGCTGCAATTAACACCAAGAAGAAAGCAAAACACAGCAAGCTGTGAATCCTAAGGAACAGAAACCATCTGCTGCTAAACAAGAACCCTTTGACATTATGTTTGGGAAGAACAAGGATTCATCAGCTGCTAAGTTTGAAAAGGAGTTGGCAGAAAAGAAGATAAAGAAAAAGAAATTGATTGATCATGAAAATGAAGAAGAGGTGAAATATTTCAAGTGGTGTGATATGCATAATCACAACACTGATGAATGCTACTTCAGCAGTTATTGCTCCATATGCAATATGAACAATCACATGACTTCTGATTGTTATTTCAACAAACATTGTGCTATTTGTAACAAAAATAACCATTCTACTCAGGAATATTATTTCAACAAAAAGAAGAAAACAAAGATCACAAAGAAACAACAATCTGAGAAGGTTGAATCAGACTCACAATCAAGTGATAGTTAAGAAGATTTAAAGATCAAGAAGCAGTAGCAAAAGCAAAAGATGCCAAAACCAAAGAAACAATCATCTGCTAATGATAAACCAATAAAGAAGAAGGAAAGACAACATCCTCAACTCAAAACACCACACAAGAAGGTAGAGTTGAAGGACAAGACATCCAATGCTAATGACACCTTCTTTGATCATTTTGAGAAGGGTACACCAATTTCACAATCAAAAGCAAAGGATGATGAAAATTTCTTCAATCAAGGTTCATCATCAAATTCTAAGCAGAAGAAACACAAAGAGAAGATGAAAGAAGAAGTGTTTATGAAACAAGAATAAAGTGTTTCAAGCCCATCTTCAACAGAATCATCCTCACCACCAACAAACCATAATGAATCAATTGAGTCTAAAATCAAACCAGAAATATCAAGACTTATTAATGAGGGTGTAACAATTTTAGACACAAGTGGTAAGCCCAAGATCATTAAGGATTGGGTTCCATATTCTAATTGATCTCATTGTGTATGCAGGAAGAAACATGGAGGACTGACAACAAGTGGTATGTTGATAGTGGTTGTTACAGTCATATGACAGGAAACTGTTCTCTACTCCATGACTTCAAACATAAAAATGCTTCATATGTGGCATTTGGTGGGGATAAGAAGGGAGGAAAATTGTTGGTGAAGGAATGGTAACAAATGGTGTACTCAAGTTTGAGAAAGTAAATTATTGTGAAAATTTATAATACAATTTATAGAGTGTTTCTTAGATTTGTGATCAAAACTATACCACTTTATTTGATAAAATTTACTATTACATTATTAAGCCAGGTTTTCACATTTCAGAAGATTGGATCCTTCTTAAAGAATCAAGAAAAGAAAACACATATGTCTTGGATATGAACAACACCTCTATCACAAGCAATGAAACCTGTCTAATTTCTAAGTCTTCAGAAGATGAATCTCAACTGTGGCATAGAAGGCTGGTTCATTCCAACATGAAGAACATGAACAAGCTGGTGAAAAATGACTTAGTCATTGGTCTACTAAAGAAAGAATTTTATTGTTCAAACCATTGTTCATCATGTTATAAAGGAAAACAACATAGGGTGTCTCATAAATCCAGAACAGTCAACACAAACACAACACCACTAAAAATGCTTCACATGGATCTTTTTGGTCCTACCAATGCTTCATATAGAGTTTACATTCCACATAAAAACATTATGGAGGAAACACCTAATGTATCCTTTGATAAATCCTTATTTCAAAAATCTGTAAAAGGGTCATCTTGGTTGTTTGATATAGATGCTTTAACAAATTCTTTTAACTTTGGTTATCTAAATGTTGCAGGTTCTATGGATACGTGTTATCCTTGTACCTCTAAGTATGAATGAAGTGCCATTAACAGTTGATCCTCCAAGAGTCTCAAATCACACTTTTCAAGTGCTGATCCTGGTCCTTCATCTTATACCAGCCATGACAACACTGATGGAAATGGTATTTCAACTTCCAAAGAGGTAAACAAAGTATCAGCAGTAGTTTATTCCGCATCCGCATAAGTTTCTATTGCATCCGGAGAAATGATCACTGCATCAGTAGATGTTCCTTCTACATCAGTAGATATTCCATCTTTCGAAGATACTCTATTACTTTCAAAGGAATATAATTCATCAGCAGATCACCAGAAAACATCCGTAGATGTTCTTGTACCTCCTACGGAAGTTATTCATACATCTGCTGACACACAAACTAATGAAAATGGTTTTCACTCAGCATTAAAAAATCAACATGATGAGGATCTTGACTACTTTGTTGATTCTCCACCTCAGTTGGATCAATATCCATCAACAAATATGACCAACTTGGAATCATCTATTCAAGTCGCATTAATTTCAACATCAAGAATTCATAAGAACCATCCAATAGATAACATCATTGGTGATCTTTATGAAAGAAACACAAGAAGTCAAGGGGGAGCTGCCAACATTTGTCTTTTCTCTTGTTTTCTTTCACAAGTGGTTCCTCCTAACATCACTACAACATTAAAATACAATAGCTGGATTGAAGCTATGCAGGAAGAACTTCAGCAATTTAGAAAGCAAAAAGTTTGGAATTTTGTTGATCTTCCTGAAGGCCAATATCCAATTGGCACAAGGTGGCTTTTCAAGAACAAACTAGATGACAGAGATATCATAGTGAGAAACAAAGCAAGACTGATGGCACAAGGTTATACATAAGAAGAAGGGATAAACTGTGATGAAGTTTTTGCACTAGTTGCAAGAATTGAAGCCATAAGAGTATTCCTAGCCTATGCTTCATAAAAGAAGTTTACAGTATACCAAATGGATGTAAAATGTGCCTTCTTAAATGGTAAAATTGATAAAGAAGTCTATGTTGCTCAACTTCCAGGCTTTGAGGATCTTGATTACCCACACAGGATATACAAGCTTGACAAATCTTTGTATGGTCTTCATCAGGCACCAAGAAAGTGGTATGAAACATTATCATCCTTCTTGCTCAAGCATGGATACAAAAGAGGAACAATTGATCAGGATCTCTTCCTCAAGCATGATCATCAAGATCTCTTGGTTGTCCAAATCTATATGGATGACATAATTATTGGATCAACAAACAAGAGATTATGTGAAAGCTTTGAAAGTTTGATGAAATCTGAGTTTCAGATGAGTTCCATGGGAGAATTAACTTTCTTCCTTGGTAATAATATCATTAGAAACCAGATGGCATATTCATCAATCAGGAGAAGTATGTTCATCAAATCCTAAAGAAGTACAACCTTGCTGACACTTCTTCATGCAAAATACCAGCATCAATAATTGATAACATTGTACATGATCCTAAAGGGAAACTAGTTGATCAAAGATTGTATAGGTCAATGAAAGGATCTTTAATGCATTTAACTGCCAGCAGACCTGACATCATGTTTGTTGTGTGTGTTTGTGCTAGGTACCAATCAGACCCCAAAGAGTCACATTTGAATGTTGTCAAGAGGATTTTCAGATATCTTAAAGGGAAGCCAGCTCTTGGACTTTGGTATCCCAAAGAAGGAGACTTCAAACTCTACTCATATTCTGATAGTGATTTTGGAGGGTGTAACAATAATAGAAAATCCATAAGTGGTGGATGTCAATTTATAGGACAAAGACTTGTTTCTTGGCAGTGCAAAAATCAAACAAATGTATCAGTATCCACAGCTGAGGCTGAGTACATAGCTGCTTCATCTTGTTGCTCTCAAGTATTATGGTTACAAAACCAATTACTTGATTATGGTTATAATTTTTTTCAAACACCAATTCATATAGATAACTCGACTGCCTTGTTCATCATTGCTAATCCAGTGCAGCATACTAAAACAAAACACATAGAAATCAGATACCATTTCTGAGAGATTGCTCAGAAAAAGGTTTAATCAAGTTAATCTAAGTGGATACAATAAATCAGCTTGCTGATTTATTCACTAAAGCCTTTGATTCTGTAAGATTTAATTTTCTTATTGAGTCTTTAGGCATGATCAACTTAGATTTATCATAATCAATAAGAAAAGCATCTTATGTCCTTATAATTAATATGAAAAAGTCAAAAACATTCATAAAACATATAAAATACAAAAAGATTGTCTTGTTAATATGTTTTATGTTTATAGCATTTCATATTTTGGGAAATGATAGTACACTATGACTTTGCTTACCTTTTTGAATTTAACTTATTCTTAAGACTGATCAGATGTGATTTGATATGTGAGTAAGTTTAGCTTGAGTAGAAAATAAACAAAACTCATGCATAACATAATAAGAAGGTGACTAACTATGGGCAGTCCATTTTGAGGAGCAAGAAAGTAAGTCTTATCTTGATATGATCAAATTACTCACCCAAACACACTATGTTCTAACAACTTATAAATTGTATCTTTGCAAACCATATTCCCATTGTTTTGAGTAAGCAAAGACCTGGGTTTATGCACATCTTTGGTTTACAACAGTAAACAAATGGTGATAAGATTATGATCATCATCATCCCTCTATTTTGTGTAAACAAAGACCTGGGTTCAAGGCACCTCTTTTTTATGTTAGTAAAGACTTGGTGACTAGATGATGATCATATCTAAGCGCTAAAAGAATCCAAAGTGATCAACTATATATTAAATTACAGAGCTTAAACATCCATCAACATTTATAAGATTTCATAGAAATTTTAAGATGGAAATTATGATATAAGGCACATCATTTTCAAGTGTGAAAAAGTGATAAGTTGATCTTAAGATAGAATTATGATATAAGGCACATCATTTTCAAGTGTGAAAAAGTGATAAGTTGACTCATCAACGGAGGACACACTCTAATGTGACTTGAATACGGAGTCCATGTTTGTACATCTTTAATCAACATCAAAACATGATAATCAGCATGACATGTTGACCATATACTCATGTCTGAATTTAAGTGGATCAACATACTTGCAATCATCACTAGATCTGTGTCTACAAACATTAAACAAAATGCATCAGGAAGTTGCTTAGTGTCATAGTATGATCTTGTATATACATTTAAGTTATTTTTCTTTTCTGCTTCATTTAATAAAATGGACAGATCAATTGCTTTTCATGCTATTCTCTTAATAAATTTATGATAAATGCATAAATTCATCATTAATCACAAATTTAGGGGGAGTAGTAATTAGCATGAAAATTGAGTTTATTATAATCAAAATGAAGAAAATTTGGAACTTGAGCACTAACTTGGCTGCAGGATATCTGAAGGTTTAATCAAACCAATTCTTGCACATTTTCCATTGAAACAAGTCAACAAGGTCCAACAGCAACAAATGATACTAACAATTGGTTAGAATCATACAAACAAATAAGTTTCAAACTTCGCATTTTAGCAGAAGTTACAGTGCAAAATTTGCACTTCAGCAGAAGTTACAGAGCAAAATTTGCACTTCAGTAGAGTTACGGTGTGAAATTTACAATTCAATAGATGCTACAGTGTGAAACTTAAAACAAAGTTAAATTTGACCGTCCGTAGATTGGTAACCTGCGGATGTGTTGGCATTTTAACAAAGTATAATTTATTTCCATAGATTGGTAACCTATGGAAAAACAAATTATACTTCCAAAGATTAAGTTCTTTTAATTTTAGTCATTCGTAGATGTTCTACGGATGAATTAATTTTCTATGGATGAATTAATTTTCTACGAAAGAATTAATATCTACGGAAGCAATAAATTACCACGGAAGGGTAATAAGGATTGAGGGTCCCACATCATTTAATAAATGAAATTAATAAGTCCGAAGGAGTATAAATGATGTTTTTGACTTGTCATTTTCATTCACTTTTTCAGAACACTTATTCAAACCTAGAAAAACGTTCACAAAAAACTTAAACCCTCTTTCCGCCAACATTCAAATTACCCTCCCCAAACAACAAATCATATACAAATCATGATCTTTGTTCATCATAAGACCAACTTCATCAAGGTAAATCAAATCATAAACATCAAAAATCAACTGTTTGATCCTTGAGTATCACCAAAACTCTTCAAATTCTTATGTCTAAATTTTTAATGTGACCTAATTTTCTTATTCTTCTATGCAGATGGTAACTAGATTTTTCAAGGAACATAATGTATGTGTGTTCCTGAATGCTGACGACCCAGTGGCTGAAGGGTGTCAAGACATCATCAACTACTTACGGAGGTCAAGGTTGTTCTATGACTATCAGTTGATCCTGCCATTTATCAATCGCACATCATCGATTTTTGGAACTCAACTAGAATAGAAGAAGGAGATAATTTGGTGATACAAGCAAAAATCATTAATGAAAGACTGAGGATTGATGAGAGAACCATTAGGAGGGTACTTGAGTTAGGGGATCAAGAGGAAAGTCACCCTAATGTGTTTGAACATGAATACATAGAAAGAATTTTGATTTGATAAGATGTGATGGAGATTATGAATGAGGAGAGATCAAGAAGGAAAGATTATGTAAACCTTATAGATTCCTTGGCCACACATACTTAAAGTGAATCTCCAACAGGAAGTCTGGATTAGATAAATTTTCAAGGCACATATCCTCCAGAATTATTGGAATTTTTAAAAGGAGTACTTACAACTATGAAAAGTATATTTTTGGGTGCCTATGTGATCAGATAAGAGTACAGAAACCTGATAATATGTACATGTTCCCTAGGTTCATACAGTTGATCATAAATGAAGTCTTGCCTACAATAGAAAAAGAAGAAGATGTTTTTGTGCAAGCTCATTTGGGAAGATCTGTGTTAAACAAATTCAGTGGGAAATATGAAGGAGGAGATTTACCAATGTTTGCTCATGTGATTGATGAGAATGCTGACATTCCACAAGAACTCATTTTTGAGGATCAACAACATGAAGAACAACATATTTATTCCCCTGCATCAATAGAACAAGCCTCTCACTCTCCTCCACCATCACCTATTCATCATCAAATTCTATTACCACCAGTACAGTCACCATCAAGTGAACACACTTTGCCCTTCTCTCCTACCTAATCCTAAATATCTCTAAACACTAGTGCTACTGAACCTGTTTCACCAGCCAGTGAACATACTCAGCCTATCACAATTTCTCAATCACAATCATCATTTAACACCAATACCATAGAACCTTTCTCACCTACTCTCAATCAACAATCTCCTCAACAAGAACCACTTCAATGCCCAATTTCCCTAGTGGTTGAATCCAGTTCAAGCACTGAAAGCTTTGCACCAACTAAAGTAATCAACATTGAAGAAGATGAGAAGGATGTGCAAGAAGAGAAAATAGAAGAAGTGTGTTTAGAAGTTGAGAAAGAATAAGAAAAAGAGGTTGAACAAGAAGCTTTGGGTGGAGATAATTTTGTTGATGTGATAGCATATCATGAAGATGATTTGGAAGATGATGAAATTGATGTCAGTAAAAGTTTTCTTGTGGCTGAGTATAACAAACTGATCATCAAGACTAACAAAAGATTAGAGAGGATAAGGGAACTGAAGGGAATGTTAAGAGAAAAGGAAGTTCAACTGGCAAACAAGAAGCTTCAATCAAAAGATTGAGAGAGGATGTTAAAACTGATCATGAAGCAATTGATGCTTTGCATTAGTTGGTGGCTGAACTCAAAAATCTGCTGAGCATGATAAGTCTGAAAAGGAGCAGCTTGTGTGTCACACCCCGACCGACGGCGGAATCATCGGGGCAGATGAATATGAATCGATTGCCCATAGTTCATTGTAGTAAATACGTTGAAATATTATTAAATGTCATTTTCATTGAATAAGTCCAATCAAATATTTCATTACAATACCATAAAGATTCAAACAACATAATAAAGTCTTTTATTAATCTAGGTCCAAGTCCTATATGAGCATGAAGAAGTCCTTTAAACTGCATCCTAAAACATGTTAAAAAATAAGGTCAACATATGATGTTGGTGAGTTCCCATGAATTTATACATACATATATAAACAACTTTTAAGAGGCAATTCAAGTCATAGGTTAAGAAATAATGCAAGAATATAGATAGCATAATGATACAATCAAACCTTGATAAAAGATGGCCACAATAAGATAAACGATTAGCTAAGTGTACTTAGTTCTCATGATGAACAAGAATACGTCATCAGGAGCCTACAATAACCTCGGATTTAGCACCAAATAGGCTTGTCAAGCCCATAGATCTATGACGTCACTAGACTAGCAATAGTTAATGATTGTTTTTACAAGATGTCTATCATATAAGGCTCACAAATATCTCAAATAACCATGACAAGTTTATAAATGAATTGCTCATGCATTACAAGTTTCAAGATGTTTTACAAGTGTATATTTGTAATCTTAACATGTTTCACCCCAAAAGGTGTGAAATAAAGTAAAAAGGGGCAGGGAAAACTCATATTGTATAATGATGGTTGTAGAGTACATAAGGAAGCTTGGATGTTCAAGAGTCAAAGGTGATGACCTAAAGGATAAAAAGAAACAATAACTTGAGGTCGGAATTCATTACAAGAAGTTAGGACGTTTAGAGAATGCCAAAAAGCGAAAGGTAGATTAAAAAAGGATTATTGTACCAATTTTAGATTCTGGACAGAATGTTTGGTACGTGTTTGAATAGGTTTTAAAAATAGCAAACGGTTTCATAAAATTATAAAAATTTACCGCTGACTAGTTCAGAGTCTCCGAGACAACTTTTGTTCAGAAACATTTTTATGAAAAGATCCGTAAATAGGTCAAAACAGCAGCACAAGACAGAAGGTGCTGAAATACGCACTTATCTTGTGAAGGCTGTTGTTGAGTCATCCGATTGAGTTTGAAGACGTATAAACTATCGTTAAAAAGTTAATTCAATGAACTTAATATTGGAGTCTGATTTTACTAAATTTAGTTTGTCATGACCAAGTTATGGTTAGTTGAAGTCAGACTATATTCTGCCAAATATGTAGTAAGGCACTTATGTGCACTTTTAAAATTGCTAAAGCATGAAACAGGTTAGAACAAATTTATTATGTCGATATATGGTATATTAGACTTCATTTGAGTTATAAAAAATATTCCAAGACTTTGGCATAGCCATCATTTAGAGAAATAATCTTGTGGAATAACCGAATGCGGCGGCATAGCCGTCCATATGCAAACGGGATTCTTTGTTTATGTTAGCGTGTTCTTAGCTTGATTTAGGAATGTTAGTGATTGTTATAAGGTTAGTGAAAGTTAGAAGGTTAATGATCAAATAATAATGACTAAAATTAAAAGAGATTTAGTAGAAGAAAGAATATGTAAGGCCCCTTTCCCGGGACACTCATAGCTGGTCTACCATTGCACATAAAACATAAAATATACATTTAAATTTACTAAAACATTGCAGCGGAATCACTTAAAAACCATTTCATATATTAATGACAGCTTTTGCAAAACAATAAAACATAATTAACTGTTTACAAAATATTATCGTTTGCATTACATCACAAAAACGTCATAATTTAAACAAATAGATGCCATCCAAAAATGCCAAGTAGCTACCCCGTGCCATCCTTAGCAACATTTACCTGCCAACTGGAAACACATAAAGGTCAGCGTTGCTGAGTGAGTTCTAGTTTTATTAAATATACTTTTACATTCGTTTAAAACCGTTCTTTACTTTTACATGTGATCATGCATCATACGTACAAGTAGATAATATTATTATCTTCCATCATCATTCGTTATCTTTTCATTCATCAATGTAGGGTTTCATTATCATTCGTTCTCATTCATTAACTTTCTTACTGTACATTTCATTCATCATTATCTTTCACTTTTCATTCCGGACCAATGCCATAAGCTATACCCCAAACGTAGGCATGAAGCGGGTACTGGGCTGAAGTCTATAAATAGACCCCTAAC
The DNA here is from genome assembly GCA_025506505.1 of Flaveria sonorensis. Classification (NCBI taxonomy): domain Eukaryota; kingdom Viridiplantae; phylum Streptophyta; class Magnoliopsida; order Asterales; family Asteraceae; genus Flaveria; species Flaveria sonorensis. The sequence continues at coordinate 55,831,788 of CM046433.1, read as the reverse complement.
ATTGAGCACATAGCCTGGCACCAGTATCGGGGAAAGCGACAAGGATCCCATACGTTTGGTCAGTCACAAAGACTAGAACCCTGTGTGTATCCTTAAGGGTTAGCTAAACCATACACAATTGAGCTAATGACATTTTAGAGTCATGCACCTCCTTACATTTGCTTGCAAGACTTTCCATCATTCATTATGCATGCATTCATTCTTTTTTTATGTTCCACTTTTCATTCATCATTAATTTCCGCTTTCATTACATAATACTTTACGTTATTGATATTAACATACCACGCAAAGCCGTGGAAATATACATAATAAGGAACATAATGAAAACATAACATAGGCATACATGACATCATCATACACATCAAAATCAGCATCATACATCATCATACAATCACCTTACATCACCCCGGGAACATCCCAAGTCAAAGCCTAAAATTTCCTTTTTCCCCAAAATTCAAAAAATTTTCTAAGTCTTTTAGGCGCATGAGCCCTATGCAGGCACATGAGCACTATATAGGCGCATGACCTTTCAAGCACATGGGAAAACTTAGGCGCATGGGAAACTTTTGGGCGCATGGGAACTTAACCAATTTCAGCCTAATCCTAGGCGCATGGGAAATATTTGGGAGCATGGGTTTTGGGCGTCTGGGAAAAACACTTAGACAATTCAACCGTTGGGCGCATGGGCCAAATTTAGGTGCATGGGCAACCAACCTAGTCTAAACAACATCATTCAGTCCCCAAAATCATCAATTCATCATGTTCTAAGCTTAGTTCTAACATTCTAAGCAACAAAACATGCATAACACATAATCATAACATCATAAACACCCAAATCAAACCCCACCCGCATACACATACACATACACATACGGGTTTAAATACCCACTTAGTAAAAACATTCACACATGCATTTCCAGCCCCAAAATCAGTTAAAAACATGTAAAAAAAAGGGGTTCTAGAACTCACCTTTGGCAACTTTTGGATGAACTTATTCAAACCCGAATGCACTTTTGAGTTCAACCACCTAAAACCCACCAAAACACACACCCGAACACACAACACACACATAAGCACATAACCGGGGCTATAATCAGCCAAGAACACTTAAAAACACCGAATTCTTACCTTGAATTCAGATTCTTCTTGTTCTTTCTTCAAGTACCGAACTCCTGCTCTTTCTCTCTCTAAAACCCGAATGCAAAAAGTGATGTGAAGGGCAATATGGGCGGCCATGCCCACTTTTGTACAAAATAATATAAAATTTTGTATCTCTTACACATTTAACCCCTCAACTTGGGTTAAATTGTATTTCCTTCTTTTCTTCACTTTTATTCTTAATTATGCATCCTATTTTTTAAATATCCAGGTGTTACAAGTCCACCCCCCTTATATAGGTTTCGTCCCTGAAACCTGTAATTCCTCAAACAGACGTGGGTAATGCTGTCTTATTTCTTCTTCAGTCTCCCACGTAGACTCGGATCCCTTTCTATGCTTCCATTGTACACGCACTAAGGGAACCACTTTATTCCATAACCTCTTTTCCTTCCGATCAATGATCGCCACTGGTTGCTCCACATAATTGAGCCGTTCATCTACTTCAACATCCTCCAGTGGTACAACCATATCTTCATCAGCTAAGCACTTCCGCAGATGAGATACATGGAATGTCGGGTGAATTCCACTTAACTCATCAGGTAACTCCAACCTATAGGCCACCTCTCCTACTCGAGCAATGATTCGGAAAGGCCCTATGTATCTCGGGCTCAACTTGCCCCGCTTTCTGAACCGAATGATACCCTTCCAAGGTGAGACTTTCAGCATAACTCTATCACCCACCTGGAACTCAATCGGTCTACGCCTTTTGTTGGCATACGACTTCTGTCTATCTTTGGCTGCCTTCATAAAGGCTTTGATCTTCTCTAACTTCTCAGTCATAGCCTAGATCACTTCAATGCTCCCCAACTCCTTCTGACCGATATCACCCCAACAAACGGGTGTTCTACATCTCCTACCGTATAGCATCTCATAAGGGGGCATACCTATGTTGGCATGATAACTGTTATTGTATGAGAATTCAGCTAATGGTAAGTGGTCATCCCAACTTCCTCCAAAATCAATGACTCATGCTCGGAGCATATCTTCTAGCATCTGGATGGTTCTCTCCGACTGACCATCCGTCTGTGGATGATAAGTCGTGCTAATGTGTAACCTCGTCCCCATCGCATCATGGAATTTCTTCCAAAACTTGGATGTAAACCGAGTGTCACGGTCAGACACAATAGACACCGGCACACCATGACGGGTTACAATCTCTTTGATGAATAGATCCGCTAACCTCTCGGATGAATATGTCTCACGGATCGGTAGAAAGTGAGCAGTTTTCGTTAAACGATCCACTATCACCCATATGGCATCATACCCTCTCGCGGTACGCGGTAGCTTCTTAATGAAGCCCATGGTAATATGCTCCCACTTCCACTCGGGTATATCCAAAGGTTGGATCTTCTCGTACGGCTTCTGATGCTCTGCCTTCACTTGTAGGTAAGTAAGGCACTTACTCACATACTCCGCTATGTCACACTTCATGCCCGGCCACCAATAATCTTTCTTCATATCATGATACATCTTTGTAGCATCGGGATGAATAGAGTATCGAGTCTTATGAGCTTCTTCCATAATATTTCCACGTAAATCCCCATAACGTGGAATCCACATTCTTCCGAATCGGGTTCTAACACCGAGAGTGTTTTCACCCAACTCCGCGACTAGACCTCTCATCCTTTTGGAGTTAAGACGTTCTTCTTTCAACGCTTCGTCTTGAAACTCCTTGACCTGATTCATCACATTGGAGGTCATAACTAACTGATAAGCCTTCACCCGAATTGGTTCAGGCCTCTCCTTTCGGCTAAGGGCATCCGCCACCACATTGGCCTCACCCGGATGGTGATGGATTTAACAATCATAGTCCTTTATAAGTTCCAACGATCGCCTTTGCCTCATATTCAAATCCTTCTGCTCGAAGAAGTTCTTCAAGCTCTTATGGTCGGTGAAGATTGTGCACTTAGTCCTGTACAGGTAGTGCCTCCAACTCTTTAACGCGAAGACCACAGCTGCTAGCTCCAAGTCATGAGTAGGATAATTAACCTCATGAACTTTCAATTGTTAGGACGCGTATGCTATAACCTTCCCTCGCTGCATCAACACGCAACCCAATCCCAAATAAGAAGCATCTGAATAGACCACCAGGTCCTCGCTTCCTTCGGGTAACGACAAGACAGGAGCTTGAGTCAATCTTCCCTTTAACTTTTCAAAAGCCTTCTCTTACTCTTGACCCTATACAAACTTCACATCCTTTCGGGTCAACTTGGTCAATGGAGAAGCTATCTTAGAGAAGTCTTGAATGAATCTTCTATAATAGCCCGCTAACCCCAAGAAACTACGGATCTCGGATGGCATCTTTGGAGACTTCCATCGCATCACAACTTCTACTTTAGCCGGGTCCACCATAATCCCTTCAGGATTCACCACGTGACCCAAGAACTAAACTTCGCCCAACCAGAACGCGCACTTGGAGAACTTGGCATACAACTTCTCCTTTCTCAACGCCTCTAACACCTCTCGAATATGACCGGCATGCTCCTTCTCGCTCTTCGAATAAATCAGAATATCATCAATAAACACAATCACTGATTTATCCAACATCAGCCGACACACTCGATTCATCAAGTCCATAAAAGCAGGTGGCGCGTTGGTTAAACCAAAAGACATAACAAGGAACTCGTAGTGTCCATAACGCGTATGAAAAGCTGTTTTAGGAATATCACGCTCCTTCACCTTCAACTGATGGTAACCAGATCGAAGGTCTATCCTCGAGAACCAATTGGCACCTTGGAGCTGATCGAACAAGTCATCAATCCTCGGCAACGGGTACCGGTTCTTCACCGTCAACTTGTTCAACTCACGGTAGTCGATACACATCCTCATACTACTGTCCTTCTTCTTTACAAATAAGACCGGAGCACCCCAGGGAGAGATACTCAGTCTAATGAACCCTTTATCAAGCAACTCTTGTAGTTGCTCCATCAATTCCTTCATCTCAGAGGGGGCTAACCGATACGGCGCCTTAGCAACAGGTTGGGCACCAGGTATCAAGTCAATCTGAAACTCGATCTCACGGTCCGGTGGCACACCTGGTAAATCTTCTGGGAATACATCGGGAAAATCACACACAACCGGTACATTAGACAGTTATGGTGTTGGCGTATCAACATCCTCCACGTAGGCCAGGTAGGCACTACACCCACGCCTCATGCATTTTCCCGCCACCACCATCAAAATCACCTTTGTAAGGCCCCATTCCCAGAACACTTACAGTTGGACAATCATTGCACATAAAATGTAAAACATTCATTTACATTTACTAAAACATTGCAGCGGAATAATTTAAAACCATTTCATATAATTATAATTACTTTTGCAAAATAATACATCACTGTCAGATTACAAAATATTACTCATTGCATTACATCACAAAAACATTATAATTTAAACAAATGGATGCCATCCATAAATGCCAAGTAGTTACCCCGTGCCATCCTCAGCAACATTTACCTGCCAACTGGAAACACATAAAAGTCAGCGTTGCTGAGTGAGTTCTAGTTTAATATAAACATAGCATAGCTTTTCTTTTGTTTAAAACCTTTCTTTACGTTCATACGCGATCATGCAACATATGTACACATAGATAATATCATTATTATCTTCCCTTATCATTCATTAACTTTCATACCGTACATTTCATTCATTTACTATCTTTCATTCATTCTTTCGGGTCAATGTCATCAGCTATACCCCAAACGTAGGCACGAAGCGGGTACTGGGCCGAAGTCTATAAATAGACTCCCATTCATTGCGCACAAAGCCTGGCACCAGTACCGGGGCAAGCGACAAGGATCCCATACATAAGTTTACCCCAAACATAGGCACAAAGCGGGTACTGTGCCGAAGTCTATAAATAGACTCCCATTCATTACGCACAAAGCCTGGCACCAGTACCGGGGCAAAACTTATCCATTCATTCATTCATTAATGCATGCATTCTTTCATTCTTTACGTTCCTCTTTTCATTATCTTCCCGCTTTCATTAGATAATACTTTACGTTTATTGATATTAATCATACCACGCAAAGCCACGGAAATAATCATACATAATAAGGAACATAAACATAAACATAACCATCCATGGCATCATCACAACATCACATACAACATCATTCAAACATCATAAGGTCAACTTACATCACCCCCGAGAACATCCCAAGTCAAAGCCTAAAACTTCACTTTTTCCCAAATTTCAGAAAATAAAGTAAGGCATTGGGCGCATGAGCACTATGCAGGCGCATGGCCATTCAGGCGCATGGGAACACTTAGGCGCATGGCAACTTTCAGGCGCATGGGCACTATTTGGGCACATGACCTACACTTAGTCAATTCTGGCAAAATTCTAGGCGCATGGGCACTATACAGGCGCATGAGTGCCCGGGCGCATGGGCAGTCTAGGCGCATGTAACACTTATTCAATTTCAGCCTAATCTAGGCGCATGGGAACTATTGGGGCGCATGGGTTAGGGCGCTTGGGGAAAACACTTAGGCAATCTGACCGTTGGGCGCGTGGGCCACATTTCAGGCGCATGGACCAACCAAGGCTAAACAACATCATTCAATCCCTAAACCAAATCTGAACATGTTCTAAGCTTAGTTCTTACATTCTAAGCATCATAAACACATATTAAGCATAACCATGACATCAAATTCACCCAAATCATACCCCACCAATATACACACACGCATAAGCATAAGGGTACAAATACCCATTTTATGAAAACGTTTATACATGCATTTCAGCCCCAAAATCAGTCAAAACATGTAAAGAGGGGGGTTCTAGAACTCACCTTATGCAACTTTGAGTGTGTCTTCCTTCAAACCCGCACGCAATGAGTTCAAACTCCTAGAAACCCACCAAAACACACACACCCAAACACACACAAACACATACGCACAAAACCAAGGCTATAATCAGCCAAGAACAACACAAAACAAAGAATTCTTACCTTGAATTCGGTTTCTTCTTCTTCTTTCTTCAAAATCCGAGAGCTCTGCTCTTTCCCTCTCTAAATCCGGATCCAAAAAGGTGAAAAGTGGCATGGCATGGGCGGCCATGCTACTTTTGTACAAAATATATTAAAATTTTGTACTTTGTACACTTTTAACCCCTCTACTTGAGTTTTATTACATTTTCTCCTTTTATTCTTATTTCTCTTTAAAAATCCGGGTGTTACAACCTTCGGAATCGTAGTGACTTGGTAACCGTAAATCGTCACCAAACTCCAGTCAGGCACTGTCAATTTGATCATCTTCTTGCGACATACAATATTCTCCTCTTAGTCCGCTAACCAATCCATCCCTGGGACTACATCAAACCCGCCTAAGGTCATCACAAACAGTCTAGCAGGAAACTTATGACCTTTTAGTTCTACATCACAACCTTCTATCAGATCAACAATTCTGGTAGACTTACCTATGGCAGTTTCTACATCGAAGGGCTTATCAATACTCCTACTACTAACAGGCAAATTAGCATAGAAAGCAGCAGAAATAAAACTCTTACCAGCACCAGAATCAAATAACACAGAAGCAACTTTGGTTTACTAGAAACGTACCTGACACAACATCGGGGTCCGTCCAAGCCTCCTCCTGGGTCATCATGAAAGCTCTGGCGTTTACTCTCTGCCCTTCGGTCCCGGCATTCTTCCCGGCCCCGGAACTCTCAGCCCTTGGCTTCTTGCAGTCCCTGCTCATGTAGCCCTCCTCACCATAGTTAAAATACCTTGCCACCCCATAATTCCTGGCCATATGACCTGCCTGTCCACAATTGAAGTACACATTCGATCCCCATCTACACTCCCCAGCATGTTCCTTCCCGTACTTACCACACTTCTTCAACCCCGCACCAGATGTGACCACACGCCGGTCATCCACCCGTGCACTCTTGTTGTTTGTCGAGGCACCGCCCAGTCCAAACCTCTTCCCGCTCCAGTTCCGGTCACCACCACCTTTCTTACTCACCTCAGCCACCACCACCTTCCTCTCGTCGTATAGTCTTCCTGCTAGATCAACCACCGACCAAAACATACTCGGTCGGGCGACGATCATGTGCCTGCGAATATCCGTCGGCAAGCCCTGAATGTATCTTTTGATCTTTCGTGACAGAGGGGTCACCTGATCCGGCACCAGTCGTACTATCTCGTTGAACTTGGTGGTGTATTGCTGATGCGTCAATGTTCCCGCTTCCAGCTGCAGGAACTCCCTCTCCACCTTTTCCAACTCTCTGTGAGGACAGAACACCTTAATCACCATCTTCTTCAGCTTACTCCATCTCATCCTACCAATCACCCTACTACCCTCGGCTTGGACGATATTGTCCCACCAATACAGAGCTGAGTCCACAAATGAGTGAGTGGCAAACTTCACCTTCTGATCATCTCGGCACTCGCTGATATCAAGAACAGCCTCCATCTCTCTCACCCACCGGTGAGCAACGGCAGCAGTGCCATTGCCATCAAAATTCGGAGGCTTGCATCTTTAAGATGCCCCATAGTTACAGCCTCATGCTACCTCATGCACAGGCTCTTCTTCCTCCTCCTCGTCAGTAGAGACAATCGTCTCAGTCTCCGGTTGCTCCCTCTCCCTAGAGGACCTATTCCTATCCTTCCTCTCTCCTTTCCTTATAGCCTTAATCACTTCGGTCACCACAGACGGTAAGATCGTCTGCATGACCTGGTGAACCTCTTCCACCACAACCACCTTCACTGAGGCCCTCAAGTTCGCACTCTTATTACCACCCTCCGGATGAGGGGTCTCGGGCTCTTCACGAGCCATCTCCTCAGCTCTAGCCTTCCCTCTCGTGACCCGTGGTCCAGCACCACGTCCACCACGGCCTCCACCTCGAGAAGCCTTAGAAGATCTACCTCCAGCCATCCTCTAACACGCTATAAGATTCAAACACCAACACGGTCATTCAAGGTAATAGCTTAGTTTATGTCAAGTATAGTAAGTCCCTAATTACAGTGGCCAGGTGTGATTAGCCACTTACTTTACTCTTCATACCCCAAGCATTTCCTATCCTGACTACATCAGTATCTAAATCTACTAAAGGCACATAAACCACATAACATGCGCACATAATACCGGTTAACATTAAAGAAAATACCTGATGACACATAAAAGTCAGTGTTGTTGAGTGACTAGTTTTATAAAATATACTTTTACTTTCGTTTAAAACCGTTCTTTACTTTTACATGCGATCATGCATCATACGTACAAGTAGATAATATTATTATCTTCCATCATCATTCGTTATCTTTTCATTCATCAATGTACGGTATCACTATCATTCGTTCTCATTCATTAACTTCCTTACCGTACATTTCATTCATCATTATCTTTCACTTTTCATTTCGGACCAATGCCATAAGCTATACCCCAAACGTAGGCACGAAGCGGGTACTGGGCCGAAGTCTATAAATAGACCCCTAACATTGTGCACGTAGCCTGGCACCAGTACCGGGGCAAGCGACAAGGATCCCATACATTTGGTCAGTCACAAAGACTAGACCCCTGTGTGTATCCTTAAGGGTTAGCTAAACCACACACAGTTGAGCTAACGACATTTTAGAGTCGTGCACCTCCTTACATTTACTTGCAAGACTTTCCATCATTCATTATGCATGCATTCATTCTTTCTTTACGTTCCAGTTTTCATTCATCATTAATTTCCGCTTTCATTACATAATACTTTACGTTATTGATATTAACATACTACGCAAAACCACGAAAATATACATAATAAGGAGCATAAAGAAAACATAACATAGGCATACATGACATCATCATACACATCAAAATCAGCATCATACATTATCATACAATCACCTTACATCACCCCCGGGAACATCCCAAGTCAAAGCCTAAAATTTCTTTTTTCCCTAAAATTCACAAAATTTTCTAAGTCTTTTACGCGCATGAGCCCTATGCAGGCGCATGAGCACTATATAGGCGCATGACCTTTCAGGAGCATGGGAAGACTTAGGCGCATGGGAAACTTTTGGGCGCATGGGCACTTAACCAATTTCAGCCTAATCCTAGGAGCATGGGAACTATTTGGGCACATGGGTTTTGGGTGTTTGGGAAAAACACTTAGACAATTCAACCGTTGGGCGCATGGGTCAAATTCAGGTGCATGGGCAACCAACCTAGTCTAAACAACATCATTCAGTCCCCAAAATCATCAATTCATCATTGTCTAAGCTTAGTTCTAACATTCTAAGCAACAAAACATGCATAACACATAATCATAACATCATAAACACCCAAATCATACCCCACCCGCATACACATACACATACACATACGGGTATAAATACCCACTTAGTAAAAACATTCACACATGCGTTTCCAGCCCCAAAATCAGTTAAAAACATGTAAAAAAGGGGTTCTAGAACTCCCCTTTGGCAACTTTCGGATGAACTTCTTCAAACCCGAATGCACTTTTGAGTTCAACCACCTAAAACCCACCAAAACACACACTCGAACACACAACACACACATAAGCACATAACCGAGGCTATAATCAGCCAAGAACACTTAAAAACACCGAATTCTTACCTTGAATTCAGATTCTTCTTGTTCTTTCTTCAAGTACCGAACTCCTACTCTTTCTCTCTCTAAAACCCGAATGCAAAAAGTGATGTGAAGGGCAATATGGGCGGCCATGCCCACTTTTGTACAAAATAATATAAAATTTTGTATCTCTTACACATTTAACCCCTCAACTTGGGTTAATATGGGCGGCCATGCCCACTTTTGTACAAAATAATATAAAATTTTGTATCTCTTACACATTTAACCCCTCAACTTGGGTTAAATTGTATTTCCTTCTTTTCTTCACTTTTATTCTTCATTCTGCATCCTTTTTTTTTAATATCTGGGTGTTACAGAATAAAAGTAAGAACATAAAGTCATGAGAACAATTGGATGTTAGGATCATTGAAACAATATAGAAATGCATAATATAAAAGCAATATAAGATTACCTTAGTATTAGAAAATTCTTGAAATTTCTTGTAAAAGAAATTCTTGAAATTGATCAAAACCAATGGATGAAAGAAAGATATGTGAGTGAGATTTTTGGAAAATGAGCAAATGAAAAGTGAGGCCTAAAGCTTGCTTTTATAGTTGAGGTTAGGAGGAGGTTAAGAATGGTGTTAATGGTGAGTTACAAGTCTTTTAAAAGGGGATTATGATTGGAATTTGAAATAAATATAAGATTAAATAAAATAAATAGATAAAAGAATAATTACAATTTAAACTTTTAAATTATTAAAACCTTAATTTTAATTTAATCAACTTATTTCCTTATAAAATCTTTATAGACTTTATAAATCTTACAAAAACTTTGCAATTTGATTATTTATTTGATTGAATATTTAAAATCTTATAAATATTAATAACCTTTCAAAATTTATTTTTTATAAATTATAAGATTAAATTAAATTGATTAAGTGACACATTTATTATATTTAGAAAAAAAAATATCTAAAATGACTAAATAATGAATTTGATTTACAAGATTGACTCAAACGGGTTCGGGTTTGGGTTTCTAATTTGAAAATAGGTCGGATGTTACATTGTGTTAGAGATAAACAAAGCAAATAATACTATCTTTGAACAAGTTGTCCTTCTGAAAAGGAAAGATGAAGAGATTGATGAACTGAAGATGAAGATATTTGCCTTTGAATCCAATGCTTAACCAACATCAACAAATGAGACTGCTGAAGTTTCAAAGCCAATAATTCAGTATAACAGAAAAAGACAATATATAGGGAAGATTGAAAGGGAGGTTATAGAAGTTAAAGACTTCCCAAAGAAGACTAAAATCATATCTCCCGAGCACACTCCTTTAGTAGATGTATCTACTTTGAAGCCAATTCAACATGATGAAACTGAGAGTGATGCTGAGTGGGAGAACTAACAAGAGTTGAATCTCCCAAAACCAAACAAGAATCAAAAGGTGATGAGCTGTTATCCACTGATGATATTCTTGAAGAGAGACCCCAATCAGCAATGTTCATGACCTTGATAAACAATGGATTCCCTTATAATATGGTTGAGAAAATAAATATGTCAGAGATGAAGAATATGCTGAAAGAATTTGAAGTAGCACAATTCATTCTCCCTATCTGCAACTATGAAACCTTCTCCAAATTTCAAGCCATTCAGAAAATTAAGAAAGATCTTGGCCATTGTGACACAGCCAAGCTCACCAAATATAACATGACTTACTGGTTACAAAGTCATAATTACAAACTACATTAGTTAAAAGGGAGATTTGTGGCTAAGCTAAGAAAGATGATGGAGTATTTGATGAAGGTAGAGTTGGAGACAGTAGTTACATTCAAAACTAAAGCACCAAACTCTGCCTATGCTCACCAAGCCAAATCTACTCTTGCTGAGCCAGTCCTTGTAGAAAGTAAAGATAGGCACAAGGGTAAAGATAAACTGATCAAAGAACCAAGAGATATAATACCATGAAAGATATGGCCACTTGGTACAATAGTAAGGGAAATCACTGAAGAGAAATCAACCCTGATCCAATTGTTTGATCTTCTCACAACTCCCAGCTCAGCTGAAGAAAACAGGATTATTGCCTGGAAATATGATCCAGACTAGGATTGTGCAATTATTAAGGGGGCTTCAGGGATGGTTCAGTATTTCCATCAGATTGAAACAATCTTGTCACTCCCTGATTCAGACATTTGTGACCTACAAAGCTTAATCATAACCAACTATCCAATAAATCCAAGAGGAAGAGATTTCTCTGTAGCTATTGGTAAGTTGAAGACCAAGTTCAAAGATGATGTGTTGAAAGAAGCCAGAAGGAAAGACTCAGAACACAAAAGAATTAAACAAGTTCAAAGAAGGTCACAAACCAGCTCTTCCACACTAGTTGATGATGAATTTTTAAGGAGAGTTGGATACTTAAACAGAAGCTCAGCAACAATAAAGACAATTGATGGTAATCAATGCACATATCCCAACACTGAGTGGGGATATGTAGAAAGAACAAAAGAACTGGTGCTTCTGAGAAATGATCCTAAGAAAAAAGCTAAGAGCATAAGGTTGTTTGATCCAATATAGATCAAACTACTACACCCAAGCTACACTTCTTATCTTCATGATTAATATTTCCCTAATTCAAGTAATTGACAAACTTCATGCCAAGGCCTATAAAAGGAGAAAATTTGAGGCTGGCCAGCTGATGGGAGTAGAGTTTCCAGAAGTCACAAATTGAGAATATCAGAACAAGATGAGTTAGAAATTATGAATAACACCAGTGTGATTGCTACTCTTACAACTAAGGAAGATGTGCTTGGTCTCAGTTTTGATACTTTGAACAAATCAGCAGAATGGAGATCAAGTACACATATGATGATCAGAAGGTGGCTGTCTCATATTTCAACAAAAAGATTATGTAAAGAGCTTTCAAGCCTGAAGAACTAATTGCAAGTGTCTAAGCCTAAGGTGGATTATTGTTAGATCTGGTATCAATAAGTCTAGATTCATTGTATAGGCTTAGAACTTTAATCATGATTTTGTAATAAACTCTTGTACATATCTCATCTCTTGTATGTAATGAATGTATAGGTTAACCCAATATGTGTTGATTTATATGTGTGATTGCAGGGATAACATTATACTTAGTCAATTTTGTAAATTGAGTAAGTGTAAGAACTATCTACGGATGAACACTTTGTACTTCCGTAGATGTTCTGTTGGAACAACAAATGATTTGTGCATCCGAGGATCTTCTACGAAAGAACAGTTTCCTGCGGATGAAGTTAAGAGATTCCTACTAAAGACCAAAATCCTGCGAAAGACTAAAACTTCTACTGAAGAACAAAAGTCCTACGGAAGACCAAGTCCTACATAAAACCAAAACACTTGTATGTACTTTTCCAAGTACATCAAGTCAACAAGTCAAACACTAAAGTAATGTCATAAAGTCAACTTCTGCGGACGACTTTACTTTAGTCAGAGAACGTCACATCATGACATTCTCTGAGTAACTTTCTTACCACGATAAGAAAGTTATTGTTACCCTAATAGTAAATCCCTGGACCTATAAAGACAAGGCATAGGTGCACACTTTTAGGTATCCTTTTTAATCCGATCCTTTTGATCCTTTGAAATCAATCGTAACAAACCCTAGCAACCCTAACAGCAACCACAACAATACACACCAAATATCATTAGAACCCTAGCAATCAATATCATCAATCATTATTTGTTCAATTGTAATCATTAATCAATGATAATGAAAAACATTTAAATCAAACGTGTTTGCTTATTCATTATGTTCATTTGTTTTACATTTATCATAATTGGTCTTTGTTGATTCATATTACAATTGTTATTTCATCATTAATCAATTAAACAACGAGTAGTGATAATTCTACGATCACTATTCGTGATATCTAACCTGATAATTCCTGTTTCGATCCTTGGATTCACAATGATCACGTACCTGTGTGCCACAGGTCTCTATCAGGTAGCAGACCTACTTCCCTTGCCATATGAGTACATTGAGTTTGAGTGCCTCAAGCAGCTAGAGCAACAAGTCTTAAAAGAACAAAAATCTGCTAAGAGGAACATGAGGGAAAAGCCTGCTTAGTCAAGAGCCACCATCCGAGCCAATCAAAAGAAGTTTGCTAACAGACTAAAGATGGTGAGCTTTTTGAAGCTGTTGGAAGGAGACTTGGTACAATGTCTCTATCCACTATGGATGGGCACATTAGAGTGATCAAGCAGAAGATTAAGAAAGGTGAGCTAGTAAACTTGCATTCTCCACCAAGTCAGGCTGTACCTAAAGATTAGGTCAAGGTTGAACCACAAGAGACAACACAACCCGTACCTAGTGCTGCAACTCAACCAGCTTAATCTTCTAACCCACAGCAAGGTCCTGAATCTTCTACTTCTGAACTTGTGAAGGAAAAGGACCCAATTAAGAAAGACAAATAAGGAACATCTGGTACTCAAGACCAGCATTCTCAGTTAAAGTATAGAAAGAGGAAGAGGATAGCCATAAGAAGGGATGGGAAGAAGAAGAAGAAGAAAAAGAAGAAGAAGAAGTCCAAGGCATCCATCTCTGCACCTCGGGATGGGTTAGAACATCCTAAAGGTGATCAAGATAAGGTTGCTCAACCAGAGCCTTTTGCATCTGAGAGACCCATCTTGTCTTGTGTCTTTGCTACTAATCCAAATAGATGGTATGTCACTAAAGATTAAGGGGTCAAGATGTATACTTCTTGCAAAACATGTTTGACCTTCCTCTGCATGATCACTTTGACATGAGAATATACTTTGAGAGTCTGAGGAATCCTGACCAACCGATAAAAAAAGGAATGGTCTTGATTCTAATGAGGACAGTCAACAGATAAAGATCAAGACTCAAAGTGATTCTCATGTTTTGGTAGCATCAGCCTTGGGGGAGTTTGAAAGAGTTAACTTAGAGGCTGATGCAACCAAAGAGCTCTCAGCATGCACACTGAAGTACAAAGGAAGTTATTTCGGAAGATTTGATAAAACACAGAGAAATTCACTAAGTATCAAATCTTCCGAAGCCAAAACACCATTTCTTCCGAAGCCAAAGATGAAGTATTCCGAAGCTTTAAAGACAAAGTCTTCCAAAGCCAAGAGACTAATTTCTTCCGAATACAAAGAAGGCATGTCTTCTCTAACATACTTTTGACAAAAGCTGAACCACCTTTCTGTCGCCATCTCTAAAGACTCACCGACTTATACAAATTGGTGATATCTTCATACTTTTATCAATTGTAGATTAAGGTCTTTGAGTCTGTAACTTTCTACTTTTGTACTTTTATTGTAATATATTAGGATGTGAGCTATGTCATGTTATAGTCACTATTTGCCTTTTGACTCTACATTAATCTTGTTGTCTAGATTAGTATTCCAGATGGCCTTCAAAGTATAGCCGGCTGTAGCATGTAGTATAAAGTATCTTATGTAACCAGTACTTAGAACTAAGTCTTGTCATTGGTAAACACTTGAGAGCAATATAAATCATTCTTGAAAACTAAATACTTATGTTCTGCTTGTGTTTTTTTATCTTTGTTCATTATTTCATTTATCTGATTCCCTATTTAATCTGTTAAGTATTCAATTCTCTTCAATCTTATAAAACTGTTGCATTGCTCACCTATACTGGTCCTCCACTAATATAATTTTATATATAGTATTTATTATTTGATTTAAATATATTTAATAGATTAAATAAAAACTTTATAAATGAAAGGCTTGTCAAGTTTTGCGAGTCGTCCCGAGGTAGATATGTGAAGTTCGGCATGTGAGTTCGTTTTTTAACAATACATAATAAGAGTTCGGACTCGAGTTTGAGCTTGTTTAAGCTGAGCTTAATCGAGCAATCAATAAGTCAATAATGAATAACTCACGAGACGACTTGATTCATTTATACCCATATGCTATTTGATAGTTTATTAATGATCTTATTAAAATGTTACACCTTTAATAGTCAAGTTCTAAAAGAATATCGATTGAGAGGCTCTAGCTCCACATGGTTGGCAACATCTCATCCAAATTACCAACACATATGGACACAATCCAAAGAAACACCCATCATCTTCTTCATCATCATCATCATCATCCATGACCACCCTTCAACAACAATCACCCAATTAACAAAACCCCTCAATTTCTCCCAAAACCCTCAACTTTTGATCTTCTCTGTGCATCAATGGAGGGCACTTACCTCCCAAACAGACCGGCTCTCCCTCTGCAACTAACAAAACCCACACAATCAAACCCCCAACAGCGACAAGGGTTTAATCCCACAACTCTCCCTCCACAACCACCATCACCACAATCATTCGCCATTGATCCTCTACTGCAACACCTCATCCACCTCTCATCTCCACCGCCCCACAAGCAAAAGCCCATTCAATCGGTGAAAACTGCCAACACCCATGTCACTTCTGTTCGCAATTCCTCAAGAAAACGTCAATTTAGCAGACCCCATTTCAAGAAAAGTTCTTCGGGCTCACTTCTTACCCTTGAAGATCCCAAACTTCACTTGTTGGATACTGATGTTGATGGTGACGGTGATGAGTCGCTTGAATTTCTTTCGAAAGAGTGTAAGTTTCTGCTGGATTCTATCTTAGAACAGCCTTTGTCTAGTTTGAATCTGTTCTTTTATTCTGTTAAATTCAAGCTGCTTGAGGTTGATTTGGTTAGTCTTATTATGGGTTTGGATGTTTTAGGCAATTGGGAAAAAGCTCTTTGTTTGTTTGAATGGGTGGTGGAGAATTCAAAGACTAATCACAGTTTTAATCTTGATAACCATGTTATTGAATTGATGGTGAAGATATTGGGTAGGGAGTCACAACATAGAACTATTTCAAAGTTGCTTGATGAATTTGATGTTGTGGATTGTGCGCTTGATGTTCGCGCTTTTACTACAATACTTCATTCACATTCGTGTAGCCGAAAGTACCAAAAGGCGATTCGTTTATTTGAACGGATGAAGGAGAGTGGGCTTTCACCGAATTTGGTTACTTACAATGTGATGTTGGATGTTTACGGGAAAATGGGTCGTTCATGGGATAAGATTTTGGATCTTTTAGAGGAAATGAAAGCCGAAGGGCTTGAGTTTGATGAATTTACATGTAGTACAGTGATATCAGCGTGTGGTAGAGAAGGATTGTTAGAAGAAGCAAAGACCTTTTTTTCAAGTTTAAAAGCTCAAAACTACAAGCCGGGAACTGTTACTTACAATTCTTTACTGCAAGTGTATGGAAAGGCGGGTATGTACTTAGAAGCGTTAAATATTATAAAAGAAATGGAGGAAAGTAATTGCCCATTGGATGTAGTGACTTATAATGAGCTTGTGGCTGCTTATGTGCGAGCAGGATTCCATGAAGAAGGGGCTAATGTGATAGACACAATGAATCAAAAGGGCGTGAAACCAAATGCAATCACGTATACAACGGTTATTGATGCGTATGGAAAATGTGGAAAAGAAGAAAAGGCATTGAATTTGTTCAATTTAATGAAGAAATCAGGTTGTGTGCCTAATGTTTGTACATATAACTCGATTCTTGGAATGTTGGGTAGAAAATCAAGATCCGAAGAGATGATGGAGATTCTTCTTGATATGAAAACAAATCGAGTTTCACCTAATCGTGTCACTTGGAACACGATGCTTGCTATGTGTGGCAATAAGGGTATGCATCTTCATGTGAATTGGGTTTTACAGGAGATGAAAAGTTGTGGTTTTGAGCCTGATAGAGACACTTTCAATACATTAATAAGTGCATACGGGAGATGTGGTTTGGAAATTGATGCTAATGAAGTTTATCAAGAAATGATAAAAGTCGGGTTTAATCCTTGTATCACGACTTATAATGCACTTCTGAATGCTTTGGCCCGTAAAGGAGATTGGAAAGCAGCCGAATCAGTTATTGTAGACATGAAAAGTAAAGGGTTTAAGCCTAGTGAAACATCCTATTCTTTGATGCTTCACTGTTACTCAAAAGGGCAAAATCTAAAAGGATTAGATTTAATGGCAAAGGAAATATATGAAGGTCGAATCTTTCCAAGTTGGATGCTTCTTAGAACACTAATTCTTGCAAATTTCAAGTGTAGATCGCTTACAGGCATGGAAAAAGCATTTCAAGAATTATCAAAACATGGGTATAAACCCGATCTTGTTATATTCAATTCCATGCTATCGATTTATGCTAGAAACAAGATTTATGACCAGGCCCGTAAAATGCTAAATTTAATTTACAATAACGGGTTGCAGCCGGATCTTGTCACTTTTAACACGTTAATGGATATGTATGCAAGAACGGGTGAGTGTTGGGAAGCTGAAGAAATCCTAAAAAACATACAGAAATTAGGCAGACAGCCTGATCTTGTGTCCTATAATACTGTCATTAAAGGGTTCTGCAGACACGGTTTGATGGACGAAGCTAGAAGGGTACTTTCAGAAATGACAAATAACGGGATCCGGCCATGTATAGTTACTTACAACACATTTGTTGCTGGATTTGCAGCTCAGGGGCTGTTTTCAGAAGTTCATGATGTGATTAGTTACATGATTGAGCATAATTGCAAGCCGAATATGTTGACTTATAAGACGATTGTGGACGGATATTGTAGAGCTAAAAGGTATCAAGAAGCATTAGAGTTTGTGGGAAACATTAGGAAAACCGATAGTTCTTTTGATGAGCAAAATTTGCGAACGCTTGCTTCTCATGCTCGGTCAAACGTTATCTTATGACCAACTTGAAACAGTTGCCTTATTTTTGGGCATTTTGTAGGCTCCTTAGCAACTCGCTGATATCACCCTTGAAATGAAGGCCTTATGTTGTGTTTATTCAAGATCTATGTGACATTCAACCAAAGGCAGACGTTGAACCTCATGGAAGGTAGTTTTTCTTCGTTTTCTTGATTTATTAACTCATATATGATTACTTCGACTAGGGGTTTGGGTTGACCCACAACACATTTTCTTCATTTTCATTAAAATGTTTATAAACAATTTTGTGTTTCAAAAATGTTTATAAATGCTAGATTAGTTTGAGTAAATTGATCTAAAGATGTTTTATTCGCGACTTTTTTTTTTCTAGGTTCTACTTTTTTAAGCCGTTAGAGATAAATAAATAAATAAATAAATAAAAGATAACTCGAATTGACCCACTCATAAGTAAATGGGTCAACATTACCATTTCTTTGCACAACAAACCTGACTTTATCCATTAGCACTCCCTCTATTCGAGATTGACCTTTGAGGTAAACAAATAATTCAAATTAACATAAACTTCTTGTACATATATGACATCAACTTTTCCAGTTGTATTAGTTAGTTAATTTGATTATTTATCTACTTATCAAATTGCTTTGTAGTTCAAAAATTTCTTGCTGATTTTATTATAACAACTCTATCAATTCTCTTAAATGCTTCTATTAGTGTTATTCTTGCATGCACGCCTTGGTATGTTTTACCCAGTTTGACCAGTGAGATGTAAAACATAACCAAATTTGCCGACTACTAAACGTAAAAACAGTATGTGCTTTGGTTTAGGCCTTCAAATGTTTTGTAGTACTTAAACTTTTTAATCACTTTGTTCTTTGCAGGCAGAAAAACTTCAAGCAATATTGAAGGATGAAGGGGGTGATATGTTTCCGATTTCAAATTCTCAAATCAACTTTTATGTATATTTTTTTATGAATAAAAAGAGTATCGATGAGATCTCCTTTAAGTCTCGATTTTGTATGTATCAAGTATAAGCCGATAGACGGTGTCCATTTTTAGATTAGAGTTAATCTTGTAAAAATTCTTGTAATTCATATGTTCTTAATGAGATTCATCAAAATTTATGTACATTTAAAAATGAGAGATTAATTGTTGGGATGGATCACGTGTGTGATTCCCTAAATAATGTTATATGTTATATACTTGTATACATAGTATAATGGAAGTCTTAAAGTTTGGGTTAAATTATACAGAAATGGGTCTTTTTTTTTTTGGTTTGTCACATTTGTGGTTTCTGAAATAATTACGATGAAAACATTTTATAATTTGAGAAAGGTTTAAATACAAAGTCCCTTAAAACTAAAAAATGTAAGAAATAATCTTAACCGTTAATCACTTTAATCAATGATTGAGATCAAATTGTATGACAAAGTTTGTTAGAGGGATATTTTAGTAATAATCACTTTTGTTTTTTTTTTTTTTTTTTTGCAAGTCCCTCCATTTTATTAAAATATTTATAACTTTTATGTATGATATTATTTTTTTATAAAAATTACAGCATAAAAACGAGAATTTTTTTATCTTTAAAACGAGTATAGTATTGTTATACAAAAATAATAATGTTTTACTTGTTTAAGTTCATATTTCGTTATTGCGTCATTAATGAATTTTATTGTGTCTTTTTGTTAGTTTTTGTGTTTAACTGAACACTATTGTGTTTTCTAATATGATGAATTTAAAAAATATATATAATAATGAAATAACATTGTTGTGTATCTCTAATATGTAAAACATAATAATAAATTAACGACTAATTAATCTAATACATTAAAAATAATTACAAAATAATATAATGTCTCATTGTGTTTTTTGATTATCATTGTGTTATCTTGAACACTATGAGTTTCGAATAAGACATCGGTGGAATAAAATCATTGTATACTTCTAATAGTAAGACACAATGATAAATAATAAGAAGATTGTATAATCTATAAAAATACAATAATAAAAATAACGTATTGTGTTATCTTTAACACTATAGTGACACATACACTGATACACATATACTCACATATATATATATATATATATATATATATATATATATATATATATAAAGATACGATACACAACACACAACCCCCACACATATACATGCATATATATATATATATATATATATATATATATATATATATATATATATATATATATATATATATATATATACATGACACATACACATATACTCACATATACACTCACACATGCATTATATACATCCACATTTTCATAAAATCATTGCATAAGATATCACCAAATCCTAGTAAATCCATGTAAATCGTACCTAACAAATCTTATAGGAACTAAATTAGGTGAATGATAAAAACAAGGAAATAAATATGAAATAAGAAAAAATTTCATGTATGCACTCATACATACACACACTCATGATACACACTTGCATACATACATGTACATATAACTACATACGTGAAAAAGCATGAACCACCCCAAGTCTTACATTGCTATAAAACCTACTAACAAGTTTATGAAACTAATAAACTTAACTTATAAAAATAACTGAAATTTTACAAATATAGCATAGTCAAATCAACCATCCTTCTTAACCAACCAAAATATTATAAAATCTACATAAAATCTCGATAACTTGCACACTTAGGGGCTGTTTGTTTTTTGTGAGAAGCTCTTCCTGACCACTTATGTCTGCGTCGCGCAGACCACGCGCAGAGGTTTACTTCTGCAGACTGTTTGATTTTTCGAAGACTTTTCATTAAAAAACGTCTGCGCGGGGTCTTCTTGGTGCAGATGTGGAACAAGCTCTTCTACTCACTTCTTACCTCTTCTCCAATTTGTGCCTGCATTGCCTTCCTTCAAATTATACCTCATTCTACCCCTTCACCACCGCCACCACCACCACACCCCTTTCACCACCTCCTTCAGTAGCCGGACCCCACCAGAAACCGACTGCCCGGTGCCACCGGACCAACAACCCATCAACGAGTTTCAATCTCTCTCCACCTCCTCCCCTTTCTCATGGGCCTCCGGTGACTTCGTCGAGTATTGCTCCCGATTGATCGCCACTGGGGTCGGGTTCGCCCTCTTCGTGGGTCTACCCGTTTCGTGGTACGGGTCGGTCGGAGTCGGGTGGGAGCCTGTGCAACGGATATTGGGTGCTGTTTGTAGTGGGATATTTGCGGTTACGCTTGCGGTTGTGAGGATGTATTTGGGTTGGGCTTATGTGGGTAACCGATTGCTCAGTGCCACTGTTGAATGTATGTATGTTTCTTTGAATTGTTCAATTGTCGTTTGTGTTGTTCTGATTGTCATCACGGAATCATTCACAATTGGGGATTTTGTTGTGCCCATCATCTGTTGGATATTTTTGCAGTCTACAGATGTTAAAAAACAAACAGTCTTTTTCTTGCAGACTGCAAACGTTTGGTCCACCTCTTCTCCTGCAGATGTCTGCAGATGTGGTCCGCAGACTGTAGACATTTTTCTGCAGTAAAAACAAACAGCACCTTAGCCAAAATCACCAAAAATATATCCATGCTCAGTCAAGAACTAAAAAGGTGGGCCACCAAAGCCAAGTGCCAAGAACCACACCACCATCATTTTTGCAACTTCATTTCTTATTTACATTCTCTAAATCTCTCTCTCAAACCACATCTTGGAACTCTCATTTGAACATCACTTGAACCCGCATATTTCAGCCTCATTGGAGACATCAAACGACCACTACAAGGATCCATATCAACAAGCACAAGATCCTCAAAAGTAAAGGTAATAACTCATGCACACACACACCTACACTTTGTTCAACTCATATCCTTTGTTTATTTTATTCTTGAGCCTGAACATAAACATCATTTTGAGCAGCTCAACCTTATCGTTTTGAGATGCTACACCATCCTTTGAACCCCTCTCATGATTTTTAGAGTTTAATTACATGTAAAACGAAAGTACAAATGTTAAATATGTTAAAAATACAAAAATTGTTAAACAAAAATTCTAATACCAAAATCTTCAAAATAACAGAAACTAATAGTGTCGTATATCATAATAAAGTAAGCCATGACCAGAAATAAGAACAAAGTCTACCCAAACTCAAAAGTATGCTAAAAACCGAACCACGAATGTTAAACACATAAAATTGATAAGAACAACTAAGAATCTGATATTTTCTCAACTAATCACTCTTACATAAATTAAATAAGTTAAAAACTAAATTTAAGTATTTTATAATTTTCCTCTATTTTATATAAAATTATCTTTTTTTAAAAGTAGTTAATCCAAAAATATAAAGTATATTATAAAAAAATACAAAAATATAAAAAGAAATTAATTATAGTAATACATAACGTGTCCAAAACGTGGTACAATACGTGCTTAAGATATGAAAACCGACATGCTAACCTTATAATCATAATCTTAACATTTCAGGGACTAAATTATACTTAATATAACATATAAACAAGATATTAACACATACTAAGACACCCATAACTTACTAAGTAAGTATTTGCTTTTTAAACATCATAAAATGACTATTTCTAAAAATAAATCTTCGAAACCAATAAAGAAACTCAAATAACGTAAAAAGGTAATTTATTCTAATAGCATTACTCACTTAAAAACATTAAGTGTCATCGTAACTTAGTAAAGTGCAAAAATCCAAACTTTAGGGTTGAAAGTGCCAATTTAATAAAATTTAGGGACCAAAATTGTTAATGATTGAAACCTTACTGTGTTGATACTAATATACACTTAAAAGGAAAGTTACAATCTAAAATTATTATGTATAGGCTTACAGTTAGATAAAAACCCAAAATAAACTCCAAAACAAAAATCATCAAAACAAGTAAAGTAAACTAACACACATGGGGTGGGCATAAATAATAACTTAATGAGGTACTAGAACATATAAAACAAACTTAGAAACCTTACTAGTTGGTAGCACACTAAACCCCAAGCATCTAATTGACAACTGTGAGAACAACACTCAAGTGAGTTTCGTACGATTTTTCCCACTTTTATAAACTTTTTGGGGTAGATACATGCTGAATTTTATGGTGTATGCTTTAAAATCTTTTGGCAATTATAGTAATATGTGATTATAAGCTTTTTATTTAAAGGTTGTGAACAATACCTATGTTGACTGTGAATGATGTCAATACTAACTGTGCAGAAATGGCTGTGAACAATGCCTAGCATGATTGCGAACGATGTCAATTGGTTGTAAACCAAGCCTACCTGTTACACACAAAAAAAAATTTCGTAATTTATATCAGAGTTTTGATCACAGTTCATCTCAAAATTTGTCACTCGGAGTGACATGTCATTTCTTAATAAATATAAAAATATTACAAGAAAACATAAACGTTTTACAAACATTTAATACAACATTTATTATATTAAATAGTAAACGAGAGTAGGGTTCCTTCGTCAGTCCAGTCACATCCGGGAAGCTTTAACCATCTATGGATGCTTTTCCTGAAAACATTTAAAATATATTTTTATTAGCTTTCGCTAAGTAAGTAAACCTCGTTATTATATTTTTTTACTGGGATTTATCACCCGAAATCATTTTTATTTAATCCCTGTTATTTCTTGGAATTCAACACCCTAATTCCTTGTGGGTTTAATTTTAACCCTTAAGGATTAATAACTCATCTTTTTATATATGCGAAGTTCAACACTCGAACTCTTTGGGATTTCAATACCCGAAATCCTTACATATATTTAACTCCCATTTTTGTATATGTGGAGTTCAACACCCGAACCCCTTGGGATTTCATCACCTGAAATCCTTACATATATTAAATCACTTTTTAAACATCAATTCACATACTTGGACCCGTAATCATATAAATCATTTCTCCGATAATCATATTTATCATAATAAATAAACATATATGTAACATCCTGGTTATGGATAAAAATATATATTATTTGAAACGTATTTTGAAATTATAAAATAAATAAGTTTCGGGTTAAATTACTATTGAATTGGGACGTTTAAACTACTATTATTGTTGTACAATAATAATAATTCTCAAATACCTCAAAATGAAACTTTGGATTACTTTGCAATTATAGTAAAGTTGTAAGGGTGGAAATATAAAATTCATAAAACTTAATCGATAAGAATTTCTAGTCGGTTTGTACATGATAAGTTTGAGTTAAAAAGAAAAATAGTAAATATTATAACTAGAATCTTCTTGAAGAAGATAATAAAGGACATGTACTTGCACTATATAAACTTGAAGTGGTTTGAGGTTTCACATAAAGGTTTCAAACGAAAATAAAAGTCTTAATACTTCAGAAAATAATAATAGTTGATCAAGTAGAATTAAGTTAATTTTTAAGTAATAATCGTAGAAGCTGTGGTGTATTTGGAGGCGAGTTTGACCATAATAATTAGCTGATTATATTTTGCACTCAAGTTAGTAACATCAAAAGATAAGTACGTTGACCCGTAACTAATTTATGTTGCATGTTTAATTACATGTTATATGTTTTAATTATTATAAGTTTTTATGAATTTTGTTCAATTGCATGTAATATATATTTGTTTATTATGATGAACAAGATTATGGGGGAAATGATCTAAAAGATTACGGGTCCAAATATGTGTAATGATAGTTTAAAATGGAGTAAAATATATATAAGAATTTCGGGTGTTGAAATCCCAATGGGTTCAGGTGTTGAACTCCACATATATATAAAGGGGAGTAAATATATGTAAGGATTTCGGGTGTTGAAATCCTAAGGGGTTCGGATGTTGAACTCCACATATATAAAAAGAGGAGTTATTAATCCTTAAGGGTTAAAAATTAACCCACAAGGAATTCGGGTGTTGAATTACAAGAAGTAACGAGGATTAAATAAAAATGATTTTGCGTATAAATCCCAATAAAAGAAAACTTACGAGGTGTACTTACTTAGCGAAAACTAATAAAAATACATTTTAAATGTTTTCAGAAAAAACACCTATAGATGGTTAAAGTTCTCTGGACGTGACTGGACTGGCGAAGGAGCCCTACTCTCGTTTATTATTTTGAATAATAAGTGTAATAGAAATAACTGTAAAACAATTATGTTGTCTTGTAATATTTATATATTTCGTATTTAATGACAT
The DNA here is from genome assembly GCA_025506505.1 of Flaveria sonorensis. Lineage (NCBI taxonomy): Eukaryota > Viridiplantae > Streptophyta > Magnoliopsida > Asterales > Asteraceae > Flaveria > Flaveria sonorensis. The sequence continues at coordinate 55,806,209 of CM046433.1, read as the reverse complement.
GTCACTGCAAGTGACAAATTTTGATGTGAACTGGGACCAAAACTCTGATATAATTGGTGAAAATATTTATATAAAAAAACTAGTGTGTTTCAAGTTGGTATCAGAGCACGGTTCGAGAGATTTAAGTATATAAAATAAATACTTAGACTCGAACCATAAGTGCTACTGATATAAAAACGAGAGTGTTCAGTCTATAAGCGGTCCAAGGAAGCAGATTAATTGGGAGTTTTATGGGTGCAAAATGAAAACATTATGAAAAATTTGTGTTTGCTGAAATTTGTATGTTTAAGATATCATATGGTAGTTGGAAAATCATAATGAATATAATATATCATTTTCATACCTGGCCAGTATGAGAGTAATATATTATATCATTGTGAGTTTTCAATGATCATATTGTATTGAAAACAACAAATAGTAAGTGTGGGGATGGGGAGTATATATGCATAAAATGATATCTGTATATGTAGTATGTTATAAATACATATATAGTACTTTCTGGCCTTAGATAAATTGTTAGTCATGACAATAATGTTAGAAGCATTAAGACCTTAAATAAGTACTTGTAGTGTATAAATCATTAGAATAAAAATAACATGAAATAAATATCTATAGATATGGCGGATGAAAGAGGGGAAAATGCGATACAAGGCAAGAGAAGTCATAACGCTGAAAAGCATATAGATAATACTTCAGAAAGATCAGTGTATTCATCTCGTCTTAATAATAATAATACAACTTTTGTGCCTGAGGAAATTCGCAGACAGATTGCCATCGAGGTGGGAAAGGCATTTGAAGCTAATATTCTATTTCTTCTAGCTGAAATGCAAAATTCAATTGGAATTATGCTAGAAGAAAATTTGAAAAAGAATGAAGTGACCGTAGAAAAACCTACGAATAATATGGCAGTAGTGCCAATAACTGAAGTCGAATAACATCACTGCACGTATACAGACTTCATGGCTTGTAAACCTTTGCAATTCAAAGGTGAAATTGACCCTTTGGTTAGCCAAAGGTGGATAACAGCCATGGAGACTATTTTTGATACGTGTCATTGCGACCCGTGCGATGAAGTGATGTTCGCGACAAACCAGTTTTGTGAAAGAGCTAAAGACTGGGGGGATACGATGAAGAAGGAGAAAGGGAGAGAAAGAATAAGAAATATGTCTTGGGAAGAATTCAAACCAATCTTTCTAAAACATTTCAATCGTCGTGTTGCAATTGATCGTATCACTAAAGAACTTCTTCATATGCGTCAAGGCAATGAAACGGTGGATGAAATCTTTGGTATTTTCTATGATAAAGCAAAGTTTTGTCCTTCACTTTTCACTTCCGAAGAAATATGGATGACTCGGTTCCATCTTATCCTTAAAACAAAAATCAGAGAATTTATTTCTCCATCGAAATATGGAAGTGTTGAGGAGCTTCTTAATTAGGCTCGTGAACAGGAAATGGAACTAAAAAGACAAGCAGAAAGAGATGGAAAACGAAAGGCTGAGGCTGTGCTTCCTGCAGCACCATCGAAGAAAGCAAAATTTTTAAAACCTGTCAAAGGGTTTGGCTCAATCAAAGAGTCTAGTAGTTGTCAGTTTTATGAGAAGAGACATCTAGGAAAATGTCGTTATAAGAACCCAGTTTGTTATAAATATGGGAAACCAGGGCATACAGCCCCACAATGTACCAGCCTAACAAACTTATGTTATAATTGCTATAAGCCGGGTCACACGAGAAATGATTGCCCAGAGTTGAAAACAAGGGTTGCCAAGGTTGTGGAAGGATCAAGGGCCATAGAGAATGTGAAACAATTGGAAGCTCCAAAACCACGAGGCAGGGCTTTTCAAATTACTGCTGAAGAAGCAAACGTTGAACCTGATGTCGTCACAGGTACCTTTCTAGTCAATTCCCATCCTGCATATGTTTTATTTGATTCTGGAGCTAGTAGATCCTTTGTATCAACAAAGTTTGCATGCCATAGTTCTTTTGTTAGAAGTAAATTGGTACATGTTTTAGAAGTTGACATTGCTAGCGATAAAAGTTTCTCCGTATCTGAAATATGTCGAAACTGTAAAGTAAATATTCAAGGAGAAGAATATAATATCGACCTAATTCCTATAGAACTAAAGGAACTTGATGTGATTATTGGGATGGATTGGTTGTCACAACACCATGCGTCGATTGTCTGCAATTGAAAGATTGTTCAATTTATGTCGCCAATAGGAGAACAAGTCTGTATCTATGGAGAAAGAAAGAGCAACATAATTGTATGCTCAATGGCGAAAGCCAAGAATTACATATGGCATGGACATCAAGCGTTTCTAGCCTACGTGGCTGATAGAGAAATGAAAGAGAAGAAACTTGATGAAGTCCCTGTAGTTAACGAATTCCCCGACGTGTTCCCTGATGAGCTACCGGGCGTTCCACCAGAAAGAGAAGTCGAATTCAAAATCGATTTAGTTCCTAGGGCTAAACTTGTGGCTAAATCGCCATATCAACTGGCACCAAACGAGATGAAGGAGTTGATGTCTCAACTCCAAGATCTATTGGATAAAGGTTTCATTCGCCCAAGTGTTTCACCTTGGGGCGTGCCTATATTATTCGTTAAAAAGAAGGACGGTAGGATGCGGATGTGCATTGATTACCGTGAATTAAATAAACTGACCATCAAGAATAGGTAACCTTTGCCTAGAATTGATGATCTTTTTGACCAACTACAAGGAGCTAGCTGGTTCTCAAAGATCGATTTAAGGTCAGGTTATCATCAAGTTAAGGTACGAGAAGAAGATGTACCTAAGACAGCTTTTCGTACTCGTTATGGGCATTATGAATTTGTTGTGATGCCATTTGGTCTAACGAATGCTCCAGCGATTTTCATGGATCTCATGAAACGAGTATGTAAGCCTATGCTTGATCGTTCTGTCATCGTCTTTATCGATGATATTCTCATCTATTCTCGAACCAAAGATGTGACATCCGGTAATTTTCCGTCACCAAACTCCGTTAGTTCCGTTAAGTCTTGCATACACGTGTCGGGAGCACACACTAGTTGTCGTTGAACGTTGGTGACTGAATAATAATTAATAATGTTAAACAATAATTTCTATGTTGATTATTGGTTGTAATTATGTGATTAAATATTATTTGTGAATTTTATCGCGTAACGTGGAAACGTGTGTGTTTAATCCGTATGTTTTGTATCTAGTGAAGATAATGCATATGATTATTATTGTTAGTTTATATACTTATTATTCTAGTAAAAACGCTTTAAAAGAGTATTTAAAAGTCTAATTTTTATAAAATACAAAATGCAAGGGTTTAAAGGGTAATTATGCAAAATTAAAAAGGATTAAAACACAAAACTCTAACCCTAATAGCCCCATCGGCCGCGACCTGCACTCCTTCTCCCTCTCTCTTCGAATTCAGCCCAAGAACAAGCAATCACCCTCGGATTTGATCGATTTCAAGTGATAGAACACGTTAGAACCTTCAATTCCAAACTATTACACTTTAAAGGTTAGATTTTTACATGTTTTTGATGATTCTTCATGTTGGCCGAAAGTTGCATTCGAAATCTACAATTGATGGTCGATTGATGCTTAGTTGTTGTTGTTAATGTGTTTACTAGATTACATGTCATTAACGTCAAGAATTAGACAAATATAGCAAGAACACAATAGATATTCAATGGAACAGTACACGGTTATAGAGAAAGAGGTTTTTCTGCAAAAGGGATAATATCATTCATGCACAAAATGCTTCGGTATGTCGGCCGCTAAGCTGCGCTATATCAGCCGCTAAGCTTCACAGGTTACAATTAGGTCAACATTCCTTATATAAAGGAATGTGACGTCTGCTGATGTCACTTGATAGTGACATCTAACAGAATTATTACAAACAACTGAAAGTAAGCAAACTACTGAGAATGTTCATAACAACTGAGAACATCTCAGAGTATGCTAAGTACAAGATGAAACTAAAACTACTGAAACTACAAGTACTGATTACAAGAAACATAAAACTACTGATTACAAAAGAACTGAAAGGAAAATATAACTACTGAAAGGAAACCATCACAACTACTGAAGAGGTCTTCTTCAGCTGTTGTGACAACATCTGAAACTTGGTCTTCAGTCTTTGTCTTCAGCTTTTGTCTTCAGACTTTGTCTTCAGTTCTTTAGCTTCAGACTTTGTCTTCAGCTTTTTCACTTCAGACTTTGTCTTCAGCTCTTTCACTTCAGACTTTGTCTTCAGACCTTGTTATCAGTTGATGTCTTCAGCTGTTGCAGACTACTTCAGTTGTTGTAATGTCTGTGGGACTTAAAGGTTTTTCTGATCAGGCTCATTGGTTCTTTTGGTCCAACAAACTCCCCCTGAACCAATGCAGCCAAAACCTTTAAGCTTATTGAGGTCCCACTTATTCTTGGCAGAAATACTCTCTTGATCAGCTTCAGAGATATCAGATAAGCACAGGCCAGGGAACAGGTTTCAGTAGATGTGAATGTCAAAGGATGGAAGGGAACTCTGTCTTGGGGAACTGGACACAGAGCTGTTATCCCAACCATGAAACCTACTTCCCATTGATGAGTCTATAAGACTCTCTGACGTAGGCCTCAAGGAGAACAACTTGTTCCTCCTTAGTGAGTTCTTCTGCTTCTCCTTCGAAGAAGAACTCTGGGCCATAGTACTCTGATAGGTACTTTACTGTCTTTCCATTTTTCAACTCAACAGTTGTTATCTCTCTGTAAGCAAATTCATCTGGGTGAGTCCCTTCTAATAACAACTGGAGTTCATTTTTCTTGATCTCTTCAAGCCTCTTGTATAACAACCCCTTCTTGACCATTTTGTTCTCCATTAGAGTTTGAGGGGTCATCTTTGACTTGTAGGCTCTCTTGAAGTCTTCAAGTATCTCCCAGGGTGAGACTACAATGGCCAACATAATAACAGCATCTATGGTCTTTCTCACTTGGCCATTGTATCTACTTGGTATGGATTTCTTATGAATTCTAGAACTAACCCTGGGGTCTGGCCAAATCCTTACTCTCTCCTTTTGATATTGAAAGGTATGCCTGAGAGCATACAGCCTTTGAGCGTGTTTCTTCATGGCTTGTATAGATGATGACTGAGGAAACTCTTTGTCAACCATCTTCAAAAGTTGCTCATCGTGCTGTTTCTGCTGTTCTTCTTCTTCAATCTTAACTTTCACCATTTGCCTCTGAAAGTCTGGTGTGATCATTTGTTGACTTCTGGGCTCAGGTATTTTTAGAACAGCAGAGATTGGCAGACTGTCTTCTTCATCATCTTCTTCTTCTTCTTCTTCCATCCTCAACACCCTTCTCCTCCTTCTGGGTGCATCATTGGATGTGGTTTGAGGTGGTTTTTGGGGTAAGGGAGTTGGTTTTGAGGGTTGAGTTGGTTTAAGTTTAGGTTTAGGGATTGGTTTGGAGAGTTGTGGGGTTGGTTGTTTTTGAGTGGGAGTTTGGGAAGGCTGATCTAGCATTTTTGTGGTAAGTTTGGCTTTGGAAAGCTTGGCCATATCAGTTCTCTTCCCAGCACCTGCTTCATCTAAGGCTTCGATAATCAACCCCTTATTGAATGCTTCAGAAGCACAGATTCTGGTGGTTATTGCCAGAATACTGTCTCTGGTCCATGATTTAATCTCAATTAATGATCTTCCCAAGTATTTTGCAATAAACCTGATCATTATCTCCAACCTCTCCCTTTCCATCACACTGTAACTGGCCCATCTCTCTTGTATCTCTTTAATCTCCAGCCTTCTGATCTCAGTGTCTAATGTAGCTGTATCAAAGCCCTGTCTGAAGAGTTGGTCTATTATTCTGTCCATTGATCTGCTGTGAGCTTCATCAGCTTCTTTAACCAGATCTTCCAATGATTTCTCTTCATCAGGCTTTTGAGTTTCAGCACTTTTCTTTCTCTTGTATGTGATCAGCTGTTTTTCCTTTTCTAACTCCTTTTCTTTCTCTTGTTGTTTCTCATCTTCCACTCTCTTTCTCTTTCTTTCTTTCACTGCCTTAGACTCCCCCTTTTTGGGTGCATTGGGTTCAGGGGTTTGAATGGCAGAAAGCTTCTTTTGCACAGCATCATCAACAAGTGTTTGTAGATTTGAGGAGATCCTCTCATCAATGGCTTTATGCACAATCTCATTGATGATGGGAGTGATGAGAGGTAAGGAATGTTGAAAGGTAGCAACCATCTGCTCAGAGGGGTTCTGTCCCTGAGAGGTGGTGCCAAAAGCAGTGGCTGGTGGCTCAGTTGAGTGTAGTGGCTGAGTGTTTGGTGAACCTTCAGATGAAGGTGCCATCTGTGGGTTTATTGGGGCAGATGGACTTTGATCCTGAGACATTTTGGCAAGCAGTTCTTTGAGTCTGCTCACCTCAGCCTCAAGGATTGTGTTATGGGCTAAGACATCGAAGAAAAAGCCCAGGTCATCATCAGTCTTTGCTGAATCACCTGACCTCCTGATTGAATCAGGATGTACATGCCCTGAGTGTAGATCAGTTGTAGCATGTGCCCCTTGTTCTTGGTTCTGGGGACTTCCTGCCTCAGGACTGAGTCCTTCATCGGCAGTTGCCTCTGGTGAGGTCTTAGAGATGTTACCAACTGCATCCTGTTCATTTGCTGAATCAGTAGAAGTGGCAGCCTCACCAGATGTTCTAACCTCCTCCTCTACACGGGGAGATTGAACATTATAACCCCTGTGCTGTGGGTTATCAGCAGCATTTTGGTCCTCTTCCTCAGCTGTTGAGGTTCTCCCCATTGTAATTGGTTTCTGGGGAGGAGGAGAGGAATGCAGCTGACTCAGCACTTGTGCAACTATAATGGTTGGGCTTTGAGGGGCGGTTGCATTTGGAGATAGGTTTGAAGCAGATTGCACCCGGGGTGACTGGTGCTCTTCAATGGTAACCTTCTCAATTGAGATAGGTTCCAGCATTGTGGTATCCCCAATTATGGTTGCATCAGGATCCTGTTGAGAGGATGCCTGAGCGGCTAGGGCTGGTGGAGTCTTTGACACTACTGGGGGGTTAGAACCAGTAAGTGTTTCCTGTATTGGTGGTACAGGGGCATCCTCAGGGGACTCATCTCCCTGAGTAGCCTTTTTGGGCTTTTTGGTGTTGGGTTTGGTGGGGACTTTGGATCTGGAAGTGGAGGCTGTGGGTTCCCGCTGCTTGGGTTTTAGCAGCCGGGCAGCCCCTTTCAGTGTAGGGTCAGAGTTGTGCCTGGAGTATACTTCAGGCAATACAGCCGGAGCAGGGACTCCAAGGCCAACAAGGCCGTCTGATTTTAGCTGATTTAAAATTATGGCCATGAGAAACCTGGGATATAATATCCATCTGTTTGCCACAGGTTTCAAAGCCAGATCCTTTAGTTCCATGAAAACTATCTCAGAAAAATTTAGATTTTGTCGTTCAAAGATAGAGTATAATACCTGTTGCCATCGGGAGGACATCTGATCCCATGAGGAGGTTTTTGATGCAAGGCAGACATTCACCATGTGGAATATAAGACGTTCAGCATCATGGAAGTGCTTCTTCAGAATGGTGGTAGCACTTAAGTCTCCTTCATACCCGTTATTGATGAAAGACATATCAGTTGTGCCTTTCGGGTATTCTGTGACACAGGTGGCATCATGTAGATTTAGGGTTTGTCGAATGATGTCTGGAGTGATGACCACCTGTTTCTGGTTAACCAACGACTGGAGAGTGATTTGGCTATCATTCTCACCAGTTTGCACAGAGACGTTGGTCCAGAATTGGCTTAGGGAATCGGGGTATATGGTAGGATTCAGAAGAAAAGCGGTTCGGTACTGGGAATCTACCATAAGATCGATGGCATTATCAAATTTGTTCCAAAAGGCCGATTTCGAGAGGTAGGCAACACAGTTGTGTCTGGGTTTGAGTTTCATGGTCGCCATTGTTGAGAGAGTGAAGGACATAAAACGGCTAATGAAACGTTTGAAAGTAGGTTTAGGTATTTATAGGGTAAGAAAAGGCTGATATAAAACGACTGAAAGTGTTGGTGCTGTCATCAGTTGTTTGAAAACAACTGAAGACCTGGTTTTAACTTTCAGAAGTTGTAACAACTGAAGACTTGGTATTAGTCATCAGTAGTTGTGAAACTACTGAAGACATGGTTTTGGCTTCAGGTGTTGTAAACAACTGAAGATTTGGTGTTAGTCATCAGTAGTTGTAAAACTACTGAAGACATGGTTTTGGCTTCAGTTGTATGAAGTGAAACAGCAGTTGTAGAAACAACTGAAGAGAAAAGTTTCTCATCAGCTGTTGTCGTCAATTCTTAGCTCATCAGCTGTTTCATTCTGACCTCAACACTTATCAGACTTTTTGTCTGATTTTCAGACGTTTCATTGGTCATCAGTACTTATCTGTTATACTGACATCAGTAGTTGTAACTACATCAGTAGTTGTAACCACATCAGTTCTTTTCAACAGATAGAGTACTTCAGTACTTTTAAGTAATTTAGTCTTCAGTAGTTATGAAAACTACTGAGGATAAAAGAACTTATCAGTACTTATTTGTGACAATAGTATACGAATGCTCATCAGTACTTGTTGACTGAGATCATCAGTAGTTGTCACTTATTCTAGCTGCAGCATACCAAGCCTTAACACTAGGTTTTGGAAAGTTGAACTGTCCAAAGGCTTAGTAAATATGTCTGCAAGCTCATCAGCACTAGGAACAAACTTTGGATCAATCAGACCTTTTTCAAAACAATCCCTAATAAAATGGTGTCTGATCTCAATATGTTTGGTCCTAGAGTGCTGGACTGGATTCTTGACAATACAAAGAGCTGAAGCACTATCCATTAGTAATGGAGTCTTAGTCTCTGTAATGCCATAATCCAATAATTGATTCTGAAGCCAGAGTACCTGAGATGTACAACTTGCAGCAGCAATGTACTCGGCTTCAGCAGTGGATGTAGCAACAGATGTTTGTTTCTTACTCTGCCAAGAAACCAAACAGTTGCCTAGGAATTGACATCCACCAGAAGTTGATTTTCTAGTTAATTTACACCCTGCATAGTCACTATCAGAAAAAGCAACTAATTTGCAAGAGTGCCCAGTGGAATACCAAAGACCTAGAGATTGAGTACCTTGCAGATATCTAAAGATCCTCTTGACTGCAATCAAATGAGACTCTTTAGGAGCAGCCTGAAATCTAGCACAAACACAAGTTGCAAACATAATATCTGGTCTAGAAGCTGTTAAGTACATCAAGGACCCAATCATACATCTGTAAAGTGTTTCATCAACAGCTTTACCTTTCTGATCTGCATCCAGTTGTGTGGTGCTGCACATGGGAGTAGAACAGGGCTTACAGTTTTGTAAATCAAACTTTTCCAAAAGACTCTTTGTGTATTTTGACTGATGAATGAAAGTTCCATCAGCCTTTTGTTTGATTTGCAAACCTAGAAAGAACTGTAATTCTCCCATGGCACTCATTTCGAATTTTTGTTGCATCAACTTTGTAAATGCATCACACAACTGTGGATCAGAGGATGCAAAAATAATATCATCAACATAAATTTGAACAAGGAGCTTATGCTGACCCACTTTCTTAATGAACAAAGTTTTATCTATGGAGCCTCTAGTGAAATTATTCTGAAGAAGAAAATTTGACAGTGTTTCATACCAGGCTCTAGGAGCTTGTTTCAACCCATAAAGAGCCTTATCAAGTTTATACACCCAATCAGGATGTTTATTATCCTCAAAACCTGGTGGTTGACACACATAAACCTCTTCTTTTATTTTACCATATAAAAATGCACTTTTGACATCCATTTGAAAAACTTTAAGATTGTGGAATGCAGCATAGGCTAAGAACAATCTAATTGCCTCCAGTCTGGCTACAGGGGCAAAGGTTTCATCATAATCAATACCTTCTTCTTGTGAAAACCCCTGGACAACCAGTCTGGCCTTGTTCTTGACAATTTGCCCATTTTCATCTGTTTTATTCCTAAACACCCATTTAGTGCCTATTGCACACTTACCTGGGGGTAGAGGAACCAGTTCCCACACTTGCTGCTTTTTGAACTGAAGAAGCTCAAGCTGCATGGCATCAACCCATCCATTGTCTCTTAATGCAATATGATAGTTCTTTGGCTCTTGCTGACTGATGAAGAGAGCATAGAAGCAGAAGTTGGACAATTGACTTCTAGTTGAGACACCAGCATTGATATCACCAATGATTTGAGACATTGGGTGATTCTTCAGCTCTTGGTACACTATGAGATCTGTGCAAGTGTTTGTAGCACGCTCAGCAGCAACAGATGTTGATCCAGATTCTTGAAACCAAGTATTAGATGGCAAGTCAAATGAAGTAGAGGATTCAGAAATCTCATCAGCATTTGTTGTGGATGGTGCTACTGAAGCTACAGGAACATCAAGTTTAGTAGACTCAGGCAGTTGATCACTAAACTTGAATAGGTGAGTACTGGGATCATCATCAACATCAGTACCACCAGATGGATGACTAGCTGCAGAAGGTGATGAATTCACATGATCTGCAACAGCTGGAGGCTGATAAGGAACATATTGCAGTATGTCCAGATCAAACAACTCCACAGGGTTTTGTGGGATTTTGTCCTTAGGAGATTCATTGAACTTCACATGCAAGGTTTCTTCAACCATCTTTGTTCTGCAGTTGAACACTCTGTAAGCCTTGCAAGTGGATGAATACCCAACAAAATACCCTGCATCCACCTTAGAATCAAACTTTTGGAGTTGATCCTTTGTGTTGAGAATGTAACAAGGACACCCAAATGCTCTGAAGAATGAAATTAGAGGAGCCAAATGATGTAGAACTTCATAAGGAGTCTTCATCAACCTCTGATTCACTAAAGCTCTATTTTGCACATAGCATGCTGTGTTGACAGCTTCAGCCCAAAAGGTCAGTGGCAAACCAGAGTCAGCCAACATGGACCTTGCAGCTTCAATTAGGGTCCTGTTCTTTCTCTCCACTACTCCATTTTGTTCTGGAGTCCTTGGGATGCTATACTGCCTCTTGATTCCTTTTGAAAGGTAGAAATCATCAAGTGTATGGTTTCTAAATTCAGTTCCATTATCACTTCTTATACACTTGACTGATAGGGAATACTGCTTCTCAACATACAACACAAAGTTAATAATTGTCTGAGCAGCCTCATCCTTTGAATGCAAGAAGAAGGTCCATACAAATCTGGAGTAATCATCCACAATTACCAGACAGTATTTCTTCTTTGCCATGCTCATTACTCTCACAGGACCAAAGAGATCCATGTGCAGTAATTGCAAGCAGGCAGTGGACTTTGGTTCTTCTATAGGAGGGAATGAAACTTTGTGTTGTTTTCCTTTTAAACAAGCAGTGCAGGTTTCATCACAGTGGAACTCCTTTATTGGTAGACCTCTCACTAAACTATTGTGGATCAGCTGATTCATGTTTTTGAGATTAACATGACCCAGCCTTCTATGCCACAGTTTAGATTCCTGAGGAGAGGCCTTGGAGAACAGGCAAGGATGACCTTTTAAATCAATCTTCTTTGACAAATCCAAGGCATATACTCTTCCTATCCTGTTGGCCTTCAGGAGAGTATGTTCATCCAATACCTTGTCAATCAGCCTCAGAACTTTGGAAGACAGAATCCGGCAGTTCTGGCTTGTGAAAAGTGCAACATGCCCTTTATCACACATCTGACTGACACTCAGTAGATTATACTTGAGATTCTCCACATGGTTAACATCATCAAATCTGATTTCTCCATTTGACACAAATCCTTTCCCGATGATGTAACCCTTAGCATCATTTCCAAATGAGACAAATCCCTTCTTTCCTTGAGAGTAGTCATTAAGAAGAGAACTGCTCCCAGTCATATGCATAGATCCTCCACTGTCTACATACCAGATGCTTCTTTGGCATGCTGAAGAACCCTGCATTTATCATAAGAAACTAGTTAGCTTTAGAGACCCAAACCTTTTTGGTTTTGGGTCTGTTTTCATCAACAGATTTAACCATAACTTGTTTCTCATGATTAACAGCTGATGAAGGTGGAGATGGTGCTGAAATGGATTTCTTAGATTTGGGCTTGGATTTCCTTTTCAGTGGTTTGATCACAGGTGCATCTAGTTGGTTAACTCTCCCCAACAAATGCTGAACCATCATAACAAGTTGTGTCTGATTTGTTGCTAAAGCCTTCAGCTCATTTGACACATCAGTACTTGTTTTTGATGAGTTCCTGTGACCCACCATTTCCTCCTTCTTGAAATTCACAGACTTAGTCTGATGTTTATCATGAGGAACACTATCAGCTGTTTTCTGATAAACCCCATCCTTCTTTTTGGATTTTGGTGAGGCCTTGGGTTTATCAGTTTGAGATGACTGTGGTACAAACTTGGTCTCAAACTCATTTTTCATTTTATTAATCTCTTCTTTAATGAGCTTATCTCTGTTGAGTTTGGAACCCTTTTTGTACCAGCATTCATCAGATAGATGATTGAATTTACCACATATTTCACATGGCTTATTCTTCATCTTGGATTGATCAACTGCTGAAGTGGAAACTACTGAAGGTGTGATCTTCAGTACTTTCCTCCTTTCAGTACTTGTGTTAAGTACTGAAGGATCGGTAACAACTGAAGACTTGTTCTTCAGCTGTTCTCTATCCGTCCTGAAAGACCGTATGATAGATTCCTCAGCAGTTGTTAATCCTTTTATTTCAGCAGATTTGAAATGCTTTTCAGATGTTGTGACTTGCCCTTCAGTACTTGGAGTACTTTGAGGACAACATCTGAATTGCTCAGCTTCATGTGTTTATCAGCATTTAAACCATCAGGCAATTGATTTGCTGAGATCTTAACACTGACTTCATCCTCTAATTTTGTATTATCATTTGAGGATGAATCACATGATGATGTGGTTTGGAAATTACTTTCACCTTCAGATTTTACTATTGATTTTGAAGTAAAATCAGTAGGTGGTGCAGTATGATTGTAACCTATTCCAAACTTCACATTTGAAGCTGTTTGCTTGCTGAGAAGCATTTCAAATCCCTTGCAGGATGTTACCCAGCGGTCACACTCAACTTGGGTAGCTGCAAGTGTCTCTTTGAGACTTCTGTGGTTCTCAAGTATGACCTCTACCTTAGCCTTTTCATCATTAAGTTGGCATTTAAGCTTGTAAATCTCATCATCTTTGTCATTAAGAGCAGACTCATACTCAGCTTTTCTTTTGGAAATAGTTTTCTCAAGCTCAAGATTTTGATTGATTAAAGCTACATTTGCCTCTCTAATAGAGACAAAGGCAGCTATGCATGATTCAGAACATAACTTGGCTTTAGCCTCAGAAGATACCTGGGTTACCTGTGAAGATGATGCATTGGAGCAGGAACCCTCAGTAGACTCCAGGGCCATGAGAGCAAGATTCCCAAAAGGATGTTCACCACCATGTTGACCAGCACCAGCAAATAATTGCTCATTGAAACCAGAAAGATCATCTGGTAAGCTGCTCCAGTCAACAACTCCTGGTGTGAAGAAGCTGTGATGAGGTTGAGATTGTGATGGAGATGGTTGAGGCTCAGGTAGGGCTTGAGGTTGTTGTGCTATAGGAACTTGAACTGGATTTGGCTGTGGCATGTAATAGCAGGGATATGGATATGGCATTGGACCCTGAGGGACAAAATATGCAGGAGATTGAGGTTGTGAGTGATGACCAGAACTAGCAGGATGTTGCCCTTTGTTTTGTGAACTATTGCTTGGAAAGGTCACAAAGGGTGCAGAGGAGTTAGATCCAGTTGATCTACACTCTCTTGCAAAGTGCCCAAGCCTGTGGCATTTGTGACACCTCAACTTACTCTTGTCAAAACCAACTTTGGTTTTGCCAGAGAGTCCTGGAAATTTCCTACCAGTTCTCTTGTAGAACTTTTGAGATCTGATATTGATCAAGGCCATTTGGCTCAAAATATCCATCTCTTCTAAATCATCATCAGCAATACCCTTCAAATCATCCATGATAAAGCATAAATTATCACTATTACACCCAGAATGACTGTCAACACCAACAAATGCATGATCAGAACTGTTTGAAGAGAAATCTATATGCTCATCATAATGGCTTTCTGATCCAGCATATTCTGACTCATGACCGACCAAGGCAGTGTTCCTGGTACAAAGTCATCAGTGAGCTTTCCTGATGATGCCAGTTTCCTTTTCTGCTCTATCTCTCTTTCAAATGTAAGCAGTTTCCCATGGAGTTGGGTGAGAGATAGGCTATCCAGATTTGCACTGGAGCGTAGGACAATGGTGTATGTGTCCCATCTCTCAGGCAGTGATCTGAGGAATCTGTTGTTCATCTGGCTGTTAGTATACTCATGCTTGACCATTTTCAGCTCAGAGATCAAGCAGGAGAAACGCTCAAACTGTTGAGTCAGTGTCTCACCCTTCCTATGAGAGAATGTCTCATATTGTTGGGCGAGGATTTCTCTGTTGTTTGCTAAGACCTCATCAGTTCCTCCGAATTGTTCCTTCAAAGCATTCCAGAGGTCATGAGCAGTTTCATGATGCATAAGCCCAGAATAGATTTCATTAGGCAGTGCCATGGCCAGAATTCCATGGGCTTTAGCATCAATCTCAAACAGTTTACGATCTTCATCTGAGTATTGCTCCTTCTTCTTCGGAACCATTTGGTTGGTCTCCGGATTGTTCACCATAGGCTTGTGTGGACCGTGAACCACAGATGTCCAACAACCTGAACTGTTAACAGACAGGTGATGGAGCATTCTTCGTTGCCATATGTTATACTCACTCCTAACCAGCATCGGAGGCTTGGTTGAGGAGCCAGTATTGTGAGGGTCATTAGATGGAGTAGTCATTCTCAGATTCAAACCAATTCAATCAAGTTTCAACAGATTTAGCACAAAAACACAACAAACTCAATATGAACCAAGAAGAAACTCAAATTGAATAACCAGAAGCAGCAGAAGATCAATCTCTATAACCAATTCTTGCAAATATGCTAATTCGATCAAACTTTAGATATCGAAATAGCAGTTTCAATGATCAATTGTTAAACCGATCAACGATTAACCCGCTCTGATACCATTTGTCAGGATCAGCGATCTAAGTTTGATCAATTAGAGTTGAATTGCAGCGGAATTAGAACAAGAATTAGACAAATATAGCAAGAACACAATAGATATTCAATGGAACAGTACACGGTTATAGAGAAAGAGGGTTTTCTGCAAAAGGGATAATATCATTCATGCACAAAATGCTTCGGTATGTCGGCCGCTAAGCTGCGCTATATCAGCCGCTAAGCTTCACAGGTTACAATTAGGTCAACATTCCTTATATAAAGGAATGTGACGTCTGCTGATGTCACTTGATAGTGACATCTAATAGAATTATTACAAACAACTGAAAGTAAGCAAACTACTGAGAATGTTCACAACAACTGAGAACATCTCAGAGTATGCTAAGTAAAAGATGAAACTAAAACTACTGAAACTACAAGTACTGATTACAAGAAACATAAAACTACTGATTACAAAAGAACTGAAAGGAAAATATAACTACTGAAAGGAAACCATCACAACTACTGAAGAGGTCTTCTTCAGCTGTTGTGACAACATCTGAAACTTGGTCTTCAGTCTTTGTCTTCCGCTTTTGTCTTCAGACTTTGTCTTCAGTTCTTTAGCTTCAGACTTTGTCTTCAGCTTTTTCACTTCAGACTTTGTCTTCAGCTCTTTCACTTCAGACTTTGTCTTCAGACCTTGTTATCAGTTGATGTCTTTAGCTGTTGCAGACTACTTCAGTTGTTGTAATGTCTGTAGGACTTAAAGGTTTTTCTGATCAGGCTCATTGGTTCTTTTGGTCCAACATAAAGATTGGATTTTTGGTTGTTCTTTCGGGTGATGAACCCTTGGCCGAATGTTTGATGCAATTTTGATCAAATTGGATGTTGAATGTTGGTTGTTTGATGTTGTAATGATGCTAGTTAGGTTGTGTGCATATTGGTTAACGTTGATTTTGCAAGAAAGCTTCGATTTTGATTCATGGTTCATAGGTTACTAAGAATAGTAACTTTATTTTGCATGAATTGATGATTTGATGATGTATGAATGTTATACATGTGTTTGTGATGATGATTAGATGCTAGGTTGATGATTTGAACAATTTAAAATCAAGAAGATGTCTTATAGTTTATACATTGCTAAAAATAGTAACTTTTGGTATGAATGTTGATGAATCATGATGATTAGGTGTTGTTGATCATGTTTAGATGTTGTCATGGACTTGAATTGGTATATTATGATGAATCCATGAATGTCTTGGGTGTTTGATGAAATTGGGATGTACTTTCCCAAAAGGGAAACTTTATTTATGCAAATCCTTGAATTGGATGATTTGAGCATGTTTGGGATATTAGGACCATTCTAGTGTGTTCATGGATGGTTTCTAAGGTGATTAAATGTGTTGTTTATGTTGTATGAATGTTGATTTGGTTTGTTACCTGTTTTGGCCTGTTTGTGGAAAAACCATGGTATGAGTTATATAGGTAAGCTAGGACTTTTGTGGATTGATGATTGATTAAGAATGAACATTTTAGATGTTATGAGCATGATAATAGTTGAGATTTGCATGGCTTGTATGATATCCAGTTGTAGGTTGATCATGTATGATATGCTGTTGTGTTAGTATTAACGAGTTATCACCTATAATGTCACCAACGGGTCAAACGGGTCAACTGAGTCAAACGTGTCTTGTCTTTCATAAACCTTGAGTTCCTTGGTTTGTAGAGCACTTAGGGTTTCATGTTGATTCTGTGTACACGTGCTTATGTACTCTTGTGTTCTAGGTGACCTTTGAAGGTTGTCTTTCCCCTCTTTCTTTCAAGTTAAGCTCTAAGTTAATTCTTGCGCGCATCAGGTGAGTTCTTGCCCCACTTATTTTACATAATCTCTTTTGGGGGAGATAGCATACTGTTGATCACAAAAGCTTTTATATATGAGTGTGTATAATATTGATATAGTGCTGTTTACCATGGAAAGTCCTCACACTTTCGGATTGTTAATATTGACTAGCGGGGAAATTTTGGGTAGTACTACTGGGTCTGACGAGCCCCACCTGTGTGACTCGAGGTCATACGGGTGCAATTTTGTCCTAACATATATTCGTCACGACCTGGTAAGTCGTGACGGGAGGCAACAAACGCAACACAGTCAGCTTCGATCGCGAAATCACTATGATTAATATTTTTATGTTAATAGACTAGCTATCTATTGCAATACACTACTTATGATTTGAAAACTGTTTATCGGTTTATCTATTAACGCAAACTCTTGAACTCACCAACCATGTGTTGACTTGTTTAGTATGCTATTCTCAGGTTAAGGTTGCCAGTTGCCTAGGAGCATGCACGTCAGCTTTGTTGAGTTGTCTACATTTGCCTTGTTTACAAATTTGGGATTATTTTCATATTAAACAATTGTGTTTGGGGCGCGTATGTTTTGCGCATTCTCTTTACATACTACTTGTTTTGGGTTTTCTAATTTTAAAAACGCTTCCGCAGTATTTTAAACGTTAACTCTAGTTTTGTTTATTAATCATATAGAGTCGTTCTTGGTAACTAATGACTGAGATCCTGGTATGTCACGCGCCTCGCGATAAAACCCCGCACGCGGATTTTGAGGGTGTGACAGATTGGTATCAGAGCCATTGGTTATAGGGAACTAGGTTACATACACACACTAGACTATAACCGCACAGTTGTTAGTTACTCATCGCTTACTCTCCTTACTGTATACTCATTGGCATACGCAACACGTACTTCGCAGCATGGCATCGTCATCCAGGAATTTAGGCAAGAGACCTGCACGATCTGAGTCACCTCCTACTTCTCCCGTACCGGATAGGGGATTTAACTGGCCTTGACATCCTTATCCTCCTGGTGAGATAGACTGGGATCAGCCTTTCATACCTCCTGAGCTCGATCCTCCGCAAAACTAGGATTTCTACCCCACCTACATAAACCGTATGGCATATAGAGAGTGCGTACCACCAGTAGCACCTACCCGACCTAGGACTAGGTCATCAACCGCCTCTACTTTGCCTACACTTCCTACTTTGAGCATCCCTCTGGAGCAGGCATTTGCAGCCCTAGTAGCCACACTGGACATAGAGCGACAGCGGATTAGAGGACTCACGGATGAGAACTCTGCATTACGATCTGAGATGCGTCAGCTGCGTTTCCAGGTAGAGACGCTTCAGGAGCGACTCTCGATCGCCATCGGTGGACATCATACTCTGGCAGGCAACGTGGTAGCACTTAGTGGGCGCATGGACGCACAGGATCACCATAACATAGTGGTTACCCAAACGGGGTGCAGTAGCAAGCGTGCCCGACCAGAAACGCAAGTGGGATGGTTCAAGCAACAAGGGATCGTCATCCAGCAGCCAATCTCAACCTCAACAACAGCAGCAAAGTCAGCAACAGCAACGGAAGTTCGATAACAATCGAAGCTTCAACCAGGCGACTCCCTCAAATCAAGGACCCGGTGGGTATGGCGGAAGACAGCCGAAGTGCAACCGGTGTAACTACCACCATGTGGTTCGATGTGATAACTTCAAGTGCCAACGTTGTGGGAAGATTGGTCACGCAGCCAAAGACTGTCGGGGTGAACTGATGAAAAAGCCACAACAATCACAAGAAACTCCGAAAGGTTGTTTTGAGTGCGGAAAAGAAGGCCATTACAAACGCAACTGTCCCCAACTTAAGAGGAATGGTAATGGCAACAACAACAATGGGAACAACAGCAACAATAACAATGGCAACAACAATAACAACAATAATAATGGCAATAACAATGGTGGAAACAATAATGGAGCCAAAGGAAGAGCCTTTGTCATTGGCTCAGGTGAGGCTCTAAACGATCCTACAACAGTAACTGGTAAATTTTCAGTTAATGGATGTTTTGCTACCGTATTATTCGATACCGGAGCCGATAGAAGTTTCGTGTCCACTAGGTTCTGTAGTCTTTTAAGTGATATGCCCTCAGCCTTAGAATCTAAATACACCATGGAGTTAGCTAACGGCACACAGATTCACGTAACGCATATTCTTAGAGACTGCAAAATAGAGCTTGCTGGTCATACATTCACCATAGATCTCATGCCTGTTACACTAGGAAGTTTCGATGTGGTAGTAGGCATGGATTGGCTTTCCGATAAGCAAGCGGAAGTCATATGCCACGAGAAGATCATACGGATTCCCATTGGTGAAGAAGTCCTTATGGTCAGAGGTGATAGGAGTGGTGCGGTGATAGGCATCATCTCGTTTATGAAAGCACAGAAGTGGTTACGAAAGGGTCGACTGGCCATATTAGCACTCGTCACAGATAAACAGGTCGAGGAAAAGAAGATAGAGGATATCCCCGTAGTTCGTGAGTTTCCCGAGGTGTTTCCGGAAGACCTGCCTGGATTACCACCTCATCGTCAAGTTGAATTCCAGATTGAGTTGACTCCAGGAGCCGCTCCAATTGCGAGAGCACCGTACCGGTTAGCTACGAACGAACTGCAGGAATTATCCGCTCAACTACAAGAGTTGTTGGATAAAGGGTTTATCCGACCGAGTTCGTCGCCCTGGGGAGCGCCAGTTCTATTTGTGAAGAAGAAGGATGGTACATTTCGAATGTGCATTGACTATAGGGAACTAAACAAGGTTACTATCAAGAATAGATATCCCTTACCTCGTATCGATGATTTGTTTGATCAACTGCAAGGATCAAGCTATTACTCTAAGATTGATCTGAGGTCTGGGTATCATCAGCTGAGAGTTCGAGAAGAGGACATCTCAAAAACTACCTTCCGTACACGATATGGTCACTATGAATTTTTGGTCATGCCATTTGGGTTGACGAATGCACCAGCAGTATTCATGGACCTCATGAATCGCGTGTGCAAACCCTATCTTGATCAGTTTGTTATCGTCTTTATTGATGACATACTGATATACTCAAGGACCGAGGAAGAACATGAGAAGCACTTACGTTTAATCTTAGAATTGCTTAGAAAGGAACAACTGTACGCAAAGTTTTCTAAGTGTGATTTCTGGATACGTGAGGTACAATTCTTGGGTCATATTGTCAACGAGAAGGGAATGCATGTTGATCCTACTAAGATTGAAGCAATAAAGAATTGGTCTGTTCCTAAGACCCCAAGTGAGATACGACAATTCCTTGGATTAGCGGGATATTACCAACGATTCATTGAAGGATTCTCTAAGATTGCACAACCTCTCACAGCCTTGACTCACAAGGGAACGATGTACAAATGGGGTGAGAGTCAGGAATCTGCTTTTCAGTTGCTGAAACATAAATTGTGTAGCGCACCAATATTAGCGTTACCGGATGGTAGTGATGACTTCGTAGTCTACTGCGATGTGTCTATTCAAGGACTTGGATGCGTCCTGATGCAGCGGGATAAAGTGATAGCTTATTCCTCTAGACAGTTGAAGATTCATGAGAAGAACTATACCACCCATGACTTGGAACTGGGTGCGGTAGTTTTTGCCTTAAAGATCTGGAGACATTACTTGTACGGTACCAAATGCACCATCTACACCGATTACAAGAGTCTTCAGCATATATTTGAGCAAAAGGAGTTGAATATGAGGCAAAGACGCTGGGTAGAATTGCTGAATGACTATGACTGTGCTATCAAGTATCATCCGGGAAAAGCAAATGTAGTTGCCGACGCGCTGAGTAGAAAAGAGACTACTAAACCTCGACGAGTGCGAGCTCTGCAACTAACGATTAGTACGCAATTACCTGAACAAATCCGTGATGCTCAAACTGAAGCTCTGAAGGTAGAAAATATGAGTTTAGAAGGGTTACGGGGAATGGAAAAGCAACTAGAAGTAAAGGCGGATGGGATTCGTTACTTCATGGATAGACTATGGGTACCTCTACATGGAGACCTGAGAGACTTGGTGATGAGTGAGGCACATAAGTCTAAGTACTCCATACATCCTGGATCTGACAAGATGTATCATGATCTGAAGGCGCACTATTGGTGGCCTAACATGAAAGCAGATGTAGCTACTTATGTGAGCAAGTGTCTGACCTGCTCGAAGGTTAAAGTGGAGTATCAGAAACCATCTGGTCTACTACAACAACCCGAGATCCCTATGTGGAAGTGGGATCAGATATCAATGGATTTTATTACTAAGTTACCTCGCACTTCTACGGGTTGTGATACAATATGGGTTATCGTGGATCGATTAACAAAATCTGCTCATTTCCTAGCGATAAAGGAAACAAACAAGATGGAGAAATTAACTCGACTCTATTTGAAGGAGATCGTTTCGAGGCATGGAGTACCGATCTCAATTATTTCTGACCGCGATTCTCGTTTCACATCACACTTCTGGCAGTCGTTGCAGAAAGCTTTAGGTACGCGATTGGATATGAGTACTGCTTATCATCCACAGACTGATGGTCAAATCGAGCATACTATACAGACTTTGGAGGACATGTTACGTGCTTGTGTGATTGACTTCGGGAATAACTGGGAAGTTCACCTACCATTGGTGGAATTTTCTTACAACAACAGTTATCACACTAGCATAAAGGCAGCACCTTTTGAAGCTTTGTATGGGAGAAAGTGTAGATCACCAGTTTGCTGGGATGAAATTGGTGATAGTCAATTAACGGGTCCTGAGTTAGTACACGAGACAACTGAGAAGATTGTCCAGATAAGAAACCGCATGGCTGCAGCGCGAGACAGACAGAAAAGCTATGCTGACAAGCGACGGAAACCCTTAGAGTTTCAGATAGGTGACAAAGTTTTATTAAAGGTCTCACCATGGAAAGGCGTAGTTCGGTTTGGTAAGCGAGGAAAGCTAAATCCGAGATACGTTGGACCATTTGAGATAGTGGAAAGAATTGGTCCAGTGGCCTATCGACTAGCCTTACCTAATTCATTGAGTGGAATCCATGATGTATTCCATGTTTCAAATCTAAAGAAATGTTTAACGGATGAAACGATGGTCGTACCACTGGAAGAAGTTCAAGTAGACGAACAGTTACGCTTCATTGAGGAACCTGTCGAAGTGATGGATCGTGAGGTGAAAACGCTTAAGCAAAGCAAGATACCCATCGTCAAAGTTCGTTGTAACTCGAGACGTGGACTAGAATTCGCGTGGGAACGTGAAGACCAAATGAAGCTTAAGCACCCTCAGCTATTCGAAAGGACGATTCCAGCCGGCGAAGGTACTGATTAAATTTCGGGACGAAATTTCTTTCAACATGGGGATGATGTGACAACTCATCCAAAACTCACACGATTTCAATTTCCTTGTGCCAATGCAGTAGACCAGTGATGGAACACTCACCATGTAACACAATTTTCGGGACGAAAATTCTTTCAACATGGGGATAATGTGACATCCAGTAATTTTCCGTTACCAAACTCCGTTAGTTCCGTTAAGTCTTGCATACACGTGTCGGGAGCACACACTAGTTGTCGTTGAACGTTGGTGACTGAATAATAATTAATAATGTTAAACAATAATTTCTATGTTGATTATTGGTTGTAATTATGTGATTTAAATATTATTTGTGAATTTTATCGCGTAACGTGGAAACGTGTGTGTTTAATCCGTATGTTTTGTATCTAGTGAAGATAATGCATATGATTATTATTGTTAGTTTATATGCTTATTATTCTAGTTAAAAAAGCTTTAAAAGAGTATTTAAAAGTCTAATTTTTATAAAATACAAAATGCAAGGGTTTAAAGGGTAATTATGCAAAATTAAAAAGGATTAAAACACAAAACTCTAACCCTAATAGCCCCATCGGCCGCGACCTGCACTCCTTCTCCCTCTCCTCTTCGAATTCAGCCCAAGAACAAGCAATCACCCTCGGATTTGATCGATTTCAAGTGATAGAACACGTTAGAACCTTCAATTGCAAACTATTACACATTTAAAGGTTAGATTTTTACATGTTTTGATGATTCTTCATGTTGGCCGAAAGTTCCATTTGAAATCTGCAATTGATGGTCGATTGATGCTTAGTTGTTGTTGTTAATGTGTTTACTAGATAGATTACATGTTATTTAACGTCAAGTATGCGTAAAGATTGGATTTTTGGTTGTTCTTTCGGGTGGTGAACCCTTGGCCGAAAGTTTGATGCAATTTTGATCAAATTGGATGTTGAATGTTGGTTGTTTGATGTTGTAATGATGCTAGTTAGGTTGTGTGCATATTGGTTAACGTTGATTTTGCAAGAAAGCTTCGATTTTGATTCATGGTTCATAGGTTACTAAGAATAGTAACTTTATTTTGCATGAATTGATGATTTGATGATGTATGAATGTTATGGATGTGTTTGTGATGATGATTAGATGCTAGGTTGATGATATGAACAATTTAAAATCAAGAAGATGTCTTATAGTTCATACATTGCTAAAAATAGTAACTTTTGGTATGAATGTTGATGAATCATGATGATTAGGTGTTGTTGATCATGTTTAGATGTTGTCATGGACTTGAATTGGTATATTATTTTGCATGATGATTAACGTTGATTTTGCAAGAAAGCTTCGATTTTGATTCATGGTTCATAGGTTACTAAGAATAGTAACTTTATTTTGCATGAATTGATGATTTGATGATGTATGAATGTTATGGATGTGTTTGTGATGATGATTAGATGCTAGGTTGATGATATGAACAATTTAAAATCAAGAAGATGTCTTATAGTTCATACATTGCTAAAAATAGTAACTTTTGGTATGAATGTTGATGAATCATGATGATTAGGTGTTGTTGATCATGTTTAGATGTTGTCATGGACTTGAATTGGTATATTATTGATGAATCCATGAATGTCTTGGGTGTTTGATGAAATTGGGATGTACTTTCCCAAAAGGGAAACTTTATTTGTGCAAATCCTTGAATTGGATGATTTGAGCATGTTTGGGATATTAGGACCATGCTAGTGTGTTCATGGATGGTTTCTAAGGTGATTAAATGTGTTGTTTATGTTGTATGAATGTTGATTTGGTTTGTTACCTGTTTTGGCCTGTTTGTGGAAAAATCATGGTATGAGTTATATAGGTAAGCTAGGACTTTTGTGGATTGATGATTGATTAAGAATGAACATTTTAGATGTTATGAGCATGATAATAGTTGAGATTTGCATGGCTTGTATGATATCCAGTTGTAGGTTGATCATGTATGATATGCTGTTGTGTTAGTATTAACGAGTTATCACCTATAATGTCACCAACGGGTCAAACGGGTCAACTGAGCCAAACGTGTCTTGTCTTTCATAAACCTTGAGTTCCTTGGTTTGTAGAGCACTTAGGGTTTCATGTTGATTCTGTGTACACGTGCTTATGTACTCTTGTGTTCTAGGTGACCTTTGAAGGTTGTCTTTCCCCTCTTTCTTTCAAGTTAAGCTCTAAGTTAATTCTTGCGCGCATCAGGTGAGTTCTTGCCCCACTTATTTTACATAATCTCTTTTGGGGGAGATAGCATACTATTGATCACAAAAGCTTTTATATATGAGTGTGTATAATATTGATATAGTGCTGTTTACCATGGAAAGTCCTCACACTTTCGGATTGTTAATATTGACTAGCGGGGAAATTTTGGGTAGTACTACTGGGTCTGACGAGCCCCACCTGTGTGACTCGAGGTCATACGGGTGCAATTTTGTCCTAACATATATTCGTCACGACCTGGTAAGTCGTGACGGGAGGCAACAAACGCAACACAGTCAGCTTCGATCGCGAAATCACTATGATTAATATTTTTATGTTAATAGACTAGCTATCTATTGCAATACACTACTTATGATTTGAAAACTGTTTATCGGTTTATCTATTAACGCAAACTCTTAAACTCACCAACCATGTGTTGACTTGTTTCGTATGCTATTCTCAGGTTAAGGTTGCCAGTTGCCTAGGAGCACGCACGTCAGCTTTGTTGAGTTGTCTACATTTGCCTTGTTTACAAATTTGGGATTATTTTCATACTAAACAATTGTGTTTGGGGCGCGTATGTTTTGCGCATTCTCTTTACATACTACTTGTTTTGGGTTTTCTAATTTTAAAAATGCTTCCGCAGTATTTTAAACGTTAACTCTGGTTTTGATTATTAATCATATAGAGTCGTTCTTGTTAACTAATGACTGAGATCCTGGTATGTCACGCGCCTCGCGGTAAAACCCCGCACGCGGATTTTGAGGGTGTGACAGAAGAAGATCACGCTCAACATCTTCGTGAGGTTCTCAATGTGCTAAGAAAAGAAAAGTTATATGCAAAATTTTCTAAATGTGCATTCTGGCTTCGAGAAGTCCAATTCTTGGGTCATGTGGTGAATGCGGAGGGTATTTTGGTTGATCCCACCAAAATAGAGACTATTATGAAATGGTCACCTCCTAAAACCCCAACTTAAGTCAGAAGCTTTCTGGGTTTAGCCGGTTATTATCGGCGTTTTATTCAGAATTTCTCGAAAATAGCTTCCTCGTTGACAAAGCTAACTCGAAAGAATTCTAAATTTGAATGGAACCCAGAACAAGAAAAGGCGTTCCAACTTTTAAAAGAAAGGTTAACTAAAGCTCCTATCCTAGCACTACCGGAAGGAACTGAAGATTTTGTAGTTTATTCTGATGCCTCACATGTCAGATTGGGTTGTGTGATTGTGCAAAAAGGGAAGGTTATAGCTTATACTTCACGGTAGTTGAAGTCACATGAAGAAAATTACCCAACCCATGATCTTGAACTGGCAGCAGTTGTATTTGCGTTGAAAATCTGGAGGCATTACTTGTATGGTACAAAGTGCACTATCTACACTGATCATAAAAGTCTGAAATATTTCTTTGACCAGAAGGAATTGAATATGAGGCAAAGACGATGGTTAGAACTGGTCAAGGATTATGACTTTGAGATACTTTATCATCTGGGTAATGCTAATGTTGTAGCTGATGCTTTAAGCCGGAAGGAGAGTTATACTCTGATTAAAGTAAAGTCATATAAACTGATTGTGAATTCAGACTTGTTTGATCAAATTAAAGTTGCACAATTGGAGGCATTGAAAGAGGAAAATTTAAAACGTGAAAGGATTATTGGTCAAGTCCATCTACTTAAGGAGAATGATAAAGGAATTAAAGTCCGTTTTGGACGAATTTGGATTCCTTGGACTTGTAAAGTCAAAACAATGATTCTTGATGAGGCGCATAAATCAAAGTACTCAATTCATCCGGGTGTAACCAAGATGTATAATGATTTAAAGAAAGAGTATTGGTGGCCTGGAATAAAAAGAGATATTTCTAAATATGTGGACAAATGCTTGACTTGCTTATATGTCAAAGCTAAACATCAGAAGCCATACGGTAAAATGCAACCATTAGAAATTCCATTATGGAAATAGGAGCATATTACGATGGATCTGGTGACAAAACTTCCTAAAACTGCAAAAGGATATGACACGATATGGGTAATTATCGACCGTCTGACGAAAAGTGCTCACTTTATACCCATTCGTTTGAACGAATGGCGGAAGTGTACGTTAATGAGGTGGTCTCAAGGCACGGTGTACCATTGTCTATTGTATCAGATAGAGACACACGTTTCACTTCTAGATTTTGGAGGAGGAAATTTCAAGAAGGAATGGGCATCAAATTGTTAATCAGCACAACATATCACCCGCAGACAGATGGGCAAAGAGAAAGAATGATTCAAACTCTCGAAGATATGCTACGTGCATGTATTATTGATTTTGGTGGTAGTTAGGACAAATATTTACCTTTAGCAGAGTTCTCTTATAATAATAGTTATCATTCAAGCATTGGAATGCCCCCGTTTGAAATGCTTTATGGTAGAAAATGTCGTACGTCTGTATGTTGGGGAGAGTTCGGACAAAGAGAACTTGCTAATAAAGAAGTGGTGGAGGCGACGAATGAAAAGATTGATCAAATAAGAGCGCATTTAAAGGTAGCTCAAGATCGACAAAAGTCGTACGCTGATAAACGAAGACGCTCAATCGAATTTCAAGTGGGAGATTATGTTATGTTGAAAGTCTCTCCATGGAAAGCTGTGATTCGTTTTCGTAAACATGGCAAGCTAAGTCCACGCTTTATTGGTTCGTTTAAAATTATTGCTCGTGTGGGGCAGGTGGCGTATCGTCTGGAATTACCTGACGAATTAAACGGAATCCATAACACATTTCATGTGTCATATTTACGAAAATGTTTGGTTGATGAAACGGCATATGTGCCTTTGAATGAGATAGAAGTAGATGAAAGGCTTAACTACATGGAAAAGCTAGTGGCGATTCTTGATCATAAAGTTAAGCAATTACGAAATAAAGAGATAAGTCAAGTAAAAGTACAATGGAAACATCGGCGGGGTTCTGATACCACGTGGGAAGCCGAAGATGAAATGAAGAAGTATTATCCTGAATTATTCGAGGTATGAATAGGTTTCGGGGACGAAACCTAAATAAGTGGAGGAGAGTTGTAACATCCTGGTTATGAATAAAAATATATATTATTTGAAACGTATTTTGAAATTATACTATAAATAAGTTTCGGATTAAATTACTATTAAATTGGTACGTTTAAACTACTATTATTGTTGTACAATAATAATAATTCTCAAATACCTCAAAATGAAACTTTGGATTACTTTGCAATTATAGTAAAGTTGTAAGGGTGGATATGTAAAATTCATAAAACTTAATCGATAAGAATTTCTAGTCGGTTTGTACATGATAAGTTTGAGTTAAAAAGAAAAATAGTAAATATTATAACTAGAATCTTCTTGAAGAAGATAATAAAGGACATGTACTTGCACTATATAAACTTGAAGTGGTTTGAGGTTTCAGATAAAGGTTTCAAACGAAAATAAAAGTCTTAATACTTCAGAAAATAATAATAGTTGATCAAGTAGAATTAAGTTAATTTTTAAGTAATAACCGTAGAAGTTGTGGTGTATTTGGAGGCGAGTTTGACCATAATAATTAGCTGATTATATTTTGCACTCAAGTTAGTAACATCAAGAGGTAAGTACGCTGACCCGTAACTAATTTATGTTGCATGTTTAATTACATGTTATATGTTTTAATTATTATAAGTTTTTATGAATTTTGTTCAATTGCATGTAATATATGTTTGTTTATTATGATGAACATGATTATGGGGGAAATGATCTAAAAGGTTACGGTTCCAAATATGTGTAATGATAGTTTAAAATGAAGTAAAATATATGTAAGAATTTCGGGTGTTGAAATCCCAAGGGGTTCGGGTGTTGAACTCCACATATATATAAATGGGAGTAAATATATGTAAGGATTTCGGGTGTTGAAATCCCAAGGGGTTTGGATGTTGAACTCCATATATATAAAAAGAGGAGTTATTAATCCTCAAGGGTTAAAAATTAAACCCACAAGGAATTCGGGTGTTGACTTACAAGAAGTAACGAGGATTAAATAAAAATGATTTTGGGTATAAATCCCAATAAAAGAAAACTTACAAGGTGTACTTACTTAGCGAAAGCTAATAAAAATATATTTTAAATGTTTTCAGGAAAAACATCTATAGATGGTTAAAGTTCTCTGGACGTGACTGGACTGGCGAATGAGCCCTACTCTTGTTTATTATTTTGAATAATAAGTGTAATAGAAATAATTGTAAAACAATTATATTGTCTTGTAATATTTATATATTTGGTATTTAATGACATGTCACTACAAGTGATAAATTTTAATGTGAACTGGAACCAAAACTCTGATATAATTGATGAAAATATTTATATATAAAAAACTGGTGTGTTTCAATATATAACATGTATTTAAAC
The DNA here is from genome assembly GCA_025506505.1 of Flaveria sonorensis. Classification (NCBI taxonomy): domain Eukaryota; kingdom Viridiplantae; phylum Streptophyta; class Magnoliopsida; order Asterales; family Asteraceae; genus Flaveria; species Flaveria sonorensis. The sequence continues at coordinate 55,777,343 of CM046433.1, read as the reverse complement.
AAGTTTCATCAGAATTCATACAAACGTATAATAAATAAAACATATATCATGTAATTAAACTTGTAACAAAAGTTAGTTACGGGTCAGTGTACTTACTTCCTGATGTCACTAAATTGGGTGTGGAATATAATCCGCTAACTGCTGTAATCAAAATTGTCTCCAAAATACACCGTAATTTTTATATTTCTTGCTCAAATCTCACACTCAAATCTACTCAAATAATTGTTTGTTCTTCACTATTATTTTTTGTAACACCACTCTCGACATTCTTTCATCCCTTTGATTTTTTTATAATAAACAACATGTTCATATTTATATTAATATATGTTGCCTACTCATTTTAAGAGATATATACTACGATCTTTACTCATGAAGCATTTTAAAATATTACTATATTTGTGTGTATGGACCGAGTTACATATCTTTGAAATGATGATTTGAAGAAAAATGTTAACTTTAGTCATTATGTTTTATTTTAGTGATAAGTAATTCCTCAAAATAATTTTAACACATGTAGCCTTAAAATTATATTATTAGTAAATTACATGAATGATTTTTGTGGTTATGTTAAAATTTTAGATTTGATATTTAAAGTTTAAAATCTTTGAATATAGTCCCTAACATTTCTTTTTCTTTCATATATGGTCTCTAGGTCTGTTAGTTATCCGTTAGTGATGTTAAATATTATAAAAATTAGCATTTTAATTGCATTAACTATTTATTTAATTAACTTTTAAACTATAGTATTATTTTTATTAAAAAAAATTATATTTTTGTATTTCAAGATTTTTTAGTTTTTATATTATTTTTATAATTTCATTTTAAAAAGATTATCACTTAATAAAATACGTTATAAATACACAAAAAAAAAAACTTTTTGAAAACATGTTTTTTAAAATGTTCGGTTTTTAAACCGTTTGTTTTTTATACGTCATTCTAAAACTTTTTGATTTTTTAAACTTTTGTTAAACTGGTTGGATTCTGAAGTTATTTTTTTAAAACCATTCATTTTTTAAAACATCGTTTCTTAAACAAATTCTTAGTATTTTAAACATATTTTTTAAAAATAATTCAGTTTTAAACGTCTTTATAAAAGAAGACATTTTTATAAAGGTTTAAAAAAACCCGCATATTGATTTTATAAAAAGAATTATAAACCAAACATTTAAAAGAATACATTTTTTAAAATATTTTTTTATTTGTGTGTTAAATAATAAACATATTTATAATAAAATAAAATTACATTGATGATTCATACAAGTAAAATAGTTATTTTAACAAATTTAACATCACTAACTAAACAAACAGAGTAGGGACCAGGGACCGTTGATGAAAGACAACTATAACATTAGGGACTATATTCGTAATTTTAAAACTTTAAGGACCAAATTCAAAATTTTAACCAAATCACAGGGACCATCCGTGTAATTTACTCTTATATTATTGTTATTATTATTATTATTATTGTTGTTATTATTATTATACAAAATCAACACTCGTTTAAACGTAACTTAATTTAATAATAATATGACCCAAACCTTACTCGTTTAACAATGTTCAAAATATATATTTATATATATTTTCGCAAAACAGGATGTTACATTACCATGACTGTGAATTATGTCAGATGACTATGAATGATGTTAGATGGCTGTAAGCGATGCCTACCATAACTATAAACAATGTTATATATGGCTGTCAATGATGCCTACAAACTAAAACTTTGATTGCAAGACTTTATTTACATAAGCTATACACCAACTATAAATACTTTATGCAAACTTATGAAATCACTGGCTTTATAGTTTACTTATATATTGAGTATGTATCTAGGTACTTTGACTAATAAGACTTAGAGACTAGCATGTGATCATAAGCTTGCTTGGAAATATATGCAACTCTCTAAAAAGAACTTTACAAGAACTTAGAAGAGCTAAAAAGGCTACTTTGAGGAATAAACAAAAATAGTTGTGACACCCCACCCGAAACCCGGGCAGGCGTACACACTTGATACAACTTACAGCGAAAGCAAACTTAGTTTTCATTTCAAACTTACAACATTCTGAGTACAATACATTATTTAATTACAATATCAAACCACTATAAACTTCTACAGCTCCAGATTTCACTGTGTCCTCATTGTTCCTAGAGTAGTCTCACTGGTTACCTGTGATACATATACTCAAAAAGAGGTCAGCTAATGCTAGTGAGCTCATGCTATACAGTTTACAAAATTAACTTTGACATGCATACAATATGGGTTGTGATATTTGGGTCCATAGGCACTGTGCCTTCCTTGGTTTTACCACAACCACCGGCAGCGGGTTTATCAAACCCTCCCGGTTGTCAAATAGGTATGAGCATGTGCCTGATGCATACGAGGAACCCTATCCTCTTTTCAGCCAGTTTGACACACCCCAATAAATATATCAGGATCCTGTATACCCCTACCGACCCGTGCATATATGTAAGCATTATAATTATTACTAGTACAGACAAAACGAGTATATTATCATAGTTTTGAAAACAGACATGATAACTCACCTGTTTAACAGTTGCTTGACAGTTGGTAATCAATTCCTAGTAAGATCTTGGTGATATCTCAAGATCCTGATACAGTTTAAGTAATCCTAAGTTAGGTGATGGTACAACTAACTAGTCATTGTCATGATTGGATATTAGCTAGCGCTACCTTGTTTAAGCATGGGTGATCAGTCCATGCCTAACTAAGGCTAGGCTACCTAAAACCCAACCCTAACAATAACCATAATGCCTAAAATATAATATCGTATTAATACTAATCCTAATAATACTACTAAAATAAATAATAATTAACTTGACATAAACTTAAACGATAACATACCTTAAATTATCTACGGTAATTTGATGTAGAGTCTCCCTACCCGTGCTCCTACTCGAGCAAAAACGACTATTAACAACACCCAGTGGGGTATTGAGTACTCGAGATTCTTTTTATAATAGAGCGTTCTCAAGAAAACTTATATTCTAAAGGAAACATATGAGCTTCTATTTATAGCAAGGCAGGCACCTCAAATTCTATGTCATTGGATGAAATAGAGCAGCCTAGCTGCTTGCTTACTTATTGACCAGCCTACTTGCTTGCTTGCTTACTTGTAATTAATTCAGCTACTTACTTCGTTTTTCTCTTATGACTTTTTAAATATAACGTCTTATAAAACTTCAAATATGCCGTTGAGACGAGCTTATTTTTTTCTATGAGTTAACCTAAGTTTCGTTAAAAACATAGCACGTTTAAATATAATGCATTATTATATTTATATATATTTAAACGGTCTCTTATGACACTAAAATTAATCTAAAAACTTAAAATTTTAACTAGTCTTTTTACTCGTTACCTACTCGTTTAACAATATATAAAGGAAAAACTTCATAATTCGCATATTTATAATTATTAACTTAAGATTGGGGTATTACATCCTACCCCTTTATAGAAATTTTGTCCTCAAAATTTACTTTTAATTAAAGAGGTGAGGGTACTTTTCTTTCATCTCATTTTCTAATTCCCACGTATATTCGGGTCCATGGCGTGCATTCCACTTGACCTTGACTAGTGAGATTTCTTTTCTGTGCAACTTTTTAATCTTTCGGTCTTCGATGAGTAGTGGTTCTTCGATGAAGTTCAACTTTTCATTAACATGCAAATCTTCCAATGGTATTTGTAGTGCTTCATCTACTAAACATTTTCTTAAATTTGACACGTGAAAAGTATTGTGTATGCCTGCCAACTGCTCGGGAAGTTTTAACCGGTACGCCACTGGTCCTACTTTGGCTGTTATATCAAACGGTCCAATGTATCGAGGTTTGAGTTTTCCTTTCTTTCCAAATCAGATCACTTCCTTTATCATCACTTTGGTGATACCTTTAGCATCACTTTATCCCCTATTTGAAATTCTAGGGGTTTACGTCTTTGATCTGCATAACTCTTCTGTCTATCTTGAGCACTTTTCATCCTTTCTTTGATTTGTTGAATCTTCTCTGTGGTCTCAATAATGATTTCTGGTCCTGACAATTGACTTTCGCCTACTTCTGTCCAGCAGATAGGAGTTTGACACTTTCTCCCGTATAAAGCTTCATAAGGTGCTGCTTTAATGCTGCCGTGATAACTATTGTTGTAAGCGAACTCGATGAGTGGCAAATGATTATCCCAAGTACCACCAAAATCAACCACACATGCCCGAAGCATGTCTTCTAACGTTTGAATAGTCTGTTCACTCTGCCTATCTGTTTGTGGGTGATAGGCAGTACTTAAGTTAAGTTTGGTTCCCAATTCGTGTATTAAACTTTGCCAAAACCTAGATGTGAAACGGCTATCCCTGTATGATATGATTAATACAGGTACTCCATGTCGTGAGACTATTTCTTTGATGTAAATCTGGGCAAGCTTGTTCATCTTGTAGTCCTCACGAATCGGTAGAAAATGTGCAGACTTGGTCAGTCTATCCACAATTACCTAGATAGCATCATAACCATGACTCGATCTTGGAAGCTTTGTAATAAAGTCCATGGTAATTTTCTCCCATTTTCATTCCGGAATCTCCGTCTGCTGTAACTAACAGTTTTTGATGCTCTACTTTCACTTTAAGGCAAGTGAGACACTTTTCTACATAACGAGCTATAGACCGTTTCATTCCCGACCACCAACAGTCATTCCTTATATCTTTGTACATCTTGTCACTACCAGGATGGATGGAATACCTAGAATTATGGGCTTCATCTAAGATTATATCCTACAGTCCACCAAAACTAGGAACCCATATCCTATTATTAAATCTTAAGATATTATTGTTTCTGGCTGTCAACAACCTTAATGTCCCAATCATTCTTTCCTTTACTTGATTATTACTTAGAGCCTCTTGTTGAACATTCTTAATTTGATTTAAGAGACTAGTTTTAACATCTATTCTTGATGCATGAATTCTTATAGGTTGGGGCTTCTCCTTTCTACTTAATGCATCAGCTACTACATTAGCCTTACCTGGATGGTATTGAATCTCACAGTCATAATCATTTAATAACTCCATCCAGCGTCTTTGACGCATATTAAGCTCTTTCTGCTCAAATATATGTTTCAAACTTTTGTGGTCGGTGTAAATAGTACATTTTGCACCGTAGAGATAATGTCTCCAAATTTTTAGTGCAAATATTATAGCACCACGTTCTAAATTATGGGTCGTGTAGTTTCGTTCATGGGTCTTCAACTATAGAGAAGCATAAGCAATTACTTTGCCTCTTTGCATGAGTACGTCACAATAGACAACAAAATCTTCAGTTCCTTCAGGAAGTGATAATATTGGGGTGCTACACAACTTTTGTTTCAATGTGTTAAAGGCTTCTTCTTGTTTAGGTCCCCAATTAAACTTAGAGACTTTTTGGGTTAACGTTGCTAATGGCATAGCAATCTTGGAGAAGTCTTGAACAAATCTTCTATAGTATCCTGCTAATCCAAGAAATCTTCTTATTTCACTAGGATTCTTCGGCACTTCCCATTTCTTGATAGCCTCAACCTTCATAGGATCAACTTGTATTCCTTGTTCATTGATTACGTGGCCTATGAATTGAACTTCACGTATCCAAAACTCACACTTCGAAAACTTTGCATAAAGTTTTTCTTTCTTAAGCAATTCAATAATTGCTCTAAGGTGTTGTTCATGATCTCCCTCATTCTTAGAGTAGATCAGAATGTCATCGATAAAGATGATCACAAACTTATCGAGATATGGTTTACAAACTCTATACCTAGTCTTGAAAGCAGTCTTAGGTACATCTTCTGGCATTACCTTCACCTGATGATAATCGGATCGCAAGTCTACTTTTGAAAAATAACTTGCTCCTTGCAATTGATCAAATAGATCATCGATACTTGGTAAAGGGTACTTATTCCTTATAGTGACTTTATTCAAGTCTCTATAATCGATGCACATACGCATTGTTCCATCTTTCTTCTTAACGAACAAGATGGGTGCTCCCCAAGGCGAAGAGCTTGGCCGAATAAACCCTTTTTGAAGTAGTTCTTCTAATTGCTTCTTGAGTTCTCGCATTTCTGTCGGGGCTAGTCTGTATGGAGACTTGGCAATCGGTGTTGTTCCAGGTACTAAGTCAATCTAAAACTCCACTTGTCTATCAGGTGGAAGTCCTGGGAGCTTATTCGAAAACACCTCAAGGTATTCCCGTACTACTGGCACGTCTTCAATCTTCTTATTCTCTGTGGTGTTTACACAATAGGCCAAAAAGGCTATACATCCTTTTCTCATAGCTTTTTGTGCTTGTGCTATGTGATGAGATTTTTAGTCTTTTCAGCGTGATCTCCTAATATGGTTAATCGTTTGCCGTTGGGTAACTGGAGTCGAACGATCTTTTTATCACATACTATTTCTACGTGATGTAGGACTAACCAATCCATACCTATAACTACATCAAATTCTCCTAGTTCCATAGGCATTAAATCAATAGGAAATGGATAACCATTTAAATTTATGATACAATTTTTAATGATATTGGTGATTTCCTTTTGACTCCCATCAGCCATTTCTACTATAAAGGTATGATCTAAATTTTGTGATTCTTGGTTCAAATAGTGCCTAAAGGTATCTAATACTAAACTTTTATTGGCACCAGAATTAAATAATACTCGTGCATGTATATCATTGACAAGATACGTACCAGTAATCACATCTAGAGTATTATGGGCTTCCTCCGTGGTCAACACAAATGCACGTCCTTTAGGTTTGTTTGGTTGCAGATTGTTATCATTTTGAAGTTTTGGGAAATTGGGTTTCAAATGTCCTGGATCTCCACATTCAAAACATTTTCTCTTCTCTTTGCATTCTTGAAGAAGATGCCCGATCCTTTTGCACTTGGGGCATGGTTGTGTACGACATGGCCCCGGATGATTCTTCTTACAAAATCTACACTGAGGCATTTCTCTAGGTTTCTTGAAGCTGATATTCCTGTTGTCCCCTTTTCCTTCTTCCCATTTTCTTTTTGGTGTAGGAGATTCGGCTTGTCGTCGTAACATCTCGGCGCCATCATAGCGCCGACCTCAACCGTTTCCTGAAAAGGTTTTGGGGGATTTGGATTTAATGAAAACCCTTATTTCGGATGGTAAACCCCAGATAAACCTATTGATCAGTTGCTCCTCAGTTGTCGCTAGATGAGGAACAAGTCGAGATATTTCATTAAAACAAGTAACATACTCTCGGTATGTCTTATTTCCCGATTTTAACTGGAAGAACTCCACTTCCTGTTATTTAGTTTCACTAGGAGGACAGAATTTAGTAAGAAACTTATGAACAAATTCCTCCCAGTTCATCTCCTTGACTTTTTCTTTACCCTTGGTTCGAACCACAATGTTCCACCAGTGAAGGGCTTCAGCTTCAAACATATGCACAACGAATCGTACTTTGTTATTATCATTACAGTCACAAACATCTAATGCTGACTCCATCCGATTTAGCCAGTCTTGAGCTTCCACGACTCCTTTTCTTCCATCGAAGAGCAGAGGTTTACAGAACATGAAGTGCTTATAGGTGCATTCCTTTGATTTGGTTCCTTCCATTCTTTCCCTTTCTTGTATAGGAGTGGAAGCAGCCGAACTTTCTTCAAGTTGCTTTTTTAATTTATCAGCAATACTAGTTTGTGCGTTCATTGATATCTTTGCGACTTCCACTGCTATGTTATGTATAGCTTCGCCATTTAGAATTGGGTTGATCTAACACTGTGGGAGGAAGTTCGAGTTCTATGAGAACTTTCTCCCGTCCTGCTGCTAACTTGTTCGCATCTAGATCCTTGTTCATCTCTATGTTCAGACATTGTATCTACCTATAGGTTTATATAATTATACTAAAGTTACCGGTTTGTGCTAAGCATACATATAACATAACAGTTATGTTACATAGATTCATTTATAAAATACATATTCAGTGAATAAAAAGACATGGCGTAAATTATTATATCTTACGTCATTCTAAGGAACATGAATACTTTTTCTTAAAACTTGCTTTTTGGCACAACTTGAATCTAACATAAATCTTATAGAGCTCCACTGGTTAAAGCTTAGGCATTTCTATAATACCTAATTCGCTAAAACCTCAGGCTCTGATACCAACTATGACACCCCACCCGAAACCCGGGCAGGCGTACACACTTGATACAACTTACAGGGAAAGCAAACTTAGTTTTCATTTCAAACTTATAACATTCTGAGTACAATACATTATTTAATTACAATATCAAACCACTATAAACTTCTACAGCTCCAGATTTCACTGTGTCCTCATTGTTCCTAGAGTAGTCTCACTGATTACCTGTGATACATATACTCAAAAAGACGTCAGCTAATGCTAGTGAGCTCATGCTATACAGTTTACAAAATTAACTTTGACATGCATACAATATGGGTTGTGATATTTGGGTCCATAGGTGATCACGTGTCAATAATTTGGTGTTTAATTGATCTAAATGTTTGATTTTACATCATGATTATGGTGGAACAAGTTCAAGTTGTTTGTGTTTTGGATTATAGGTGAGTGGAGCTAAAGTAAGCTTATTTTGGATGAAAAGATGCAAAACGGGAAACCGGGACTAAATTTGGTGAAACATGAAGAATAGGGAAGAAGCGGGATGGAAATCGGAGCTCGAGAAGTGAAGAAATGCAAAAACCGAAGGTTCAAGACCATGGTAACTTAAAATGGGCATAACTTGGGCTAGGAAAAGAGTTACGGGGCCCAAGACCAGTCAACGGAAAGCTTGTGAAAAGTTACATGTGAAAATCAAAATTTTACAGGGGCCCGGCGTATGATACGCCGCCCTGTCGGCGTATTGGCAGCGTATTTATGGGCGTATTTGACAAAATTTTCAGAAAGTTGGGCGTATTGGAGCTATCTTGGGCGTATTATACGCCCATATGGGCGTATGATACGCCGGTATCCCAACCAGCTTTCTGAATTTTATGGTTTTCAAGTTTATTTAAGCCAAAACAACCCTAATTCGATCTAGAACTTCTTGGAGACGAAAAGGGATGAACTTCAGGTGATTTTTGGTGTTCTAAGGCTCCCCAAATCATCCACAAACATTCTCCAAGTCAAGATTGAAGATTAAACAAAGATGATGCGTGGCTAGGTTCTCTTGATTGCTTTCGGGAGTACGATTCTTGTAAAGTGAGACGATTGGTATGATTGATTAGGTTTTTGTATTAAACATTAATCTATTGAATGCAACATTATGTTTTGATTGATTTAAATGATTTACTTATAAATAAAGTTGTTTGCTTGATTATCAGTTTTTCGGTTTTCTTGCATCGTGAACTCATTAAGAAAAGTAGGCAGCGTGATATAAGTGAATTGGTAATATTGTGAATGATCGAGTCTTAAAAGATTGTTCCTTTGTTGTGACTTTAATCAAAATCTAAGATCTTGAAGTATTGTTTCTTACAAACCCTAATTTAAAAGTACCAATTGTTGATCTTGCAGAATTGGAAACCCGGAAGTGATTGTTTTTCGTTATTTAATTAAGTTCGTTATAAAGTTTGTTACTTTATGCAATTGTGTTCATTAATCCATTCCAAGTTTCAATTTTTAATTATAAAGTTTGAGTCTTTTAGTTAATCTAGTCACGTTAATTAAACACTTTCCACATATTCCCTGAGGAGACGACCTTACTTACCCTTCCACAATAAAGGTAGCTAAGACCGATAAATTAAATTGTTTTTGATCGAGTCTCGACAACCAGATCAAAATGGCGCCGTTGCCGGGGAATTAGTGCGCAAAGTGTTTTTTCTTTATTGTAAATTTTTTTCAGTTTTCTTTTCTTTTCTTTTCTTTTGTCTTGTGCGGTGCTACGCTAGGTGTTTTATGTATTGCAGGTTACTCACAAGAACTTAAACCTCACCATGAATAGAGTTTATTATTCATGTACATGTTGCGGAAGTCCAGTCCATACGCGAGATCATTGCCCTGAGTACTTGCAAAAGTGTGAAGATGCAAGAAGAAAATTATATTTATTGGATGTCTATTATGATGATGTACCATCATCTTATCCATATTGCGAGTCATCCTCTCCACATTATGATGGATATTATCAATCAGAGGTGAATTACAACTTTGAGCAAGATAGGGATTGCAACAACTATAAACCAGAGATGACATCAAGCTCAAGTTATCGGGAGAATTATAAGCACTATCATGAAGAATACTCTCAGGTGACATACGAGGATCAAAATCAATGTCAATTTCCTAAACAAGAACATGTTATCCAGGATGTCGACCAAGTTCAAAATACTTATCAATCTAAGGAAGAGGAAACTATTGCTCGATTGGAGTTGGTATTGCCCGAGATCGATAAGTTATTGTCACAACATCATCTTTCAGATCAACAATGATTTGACTACTTGACTATCAAGCGTGACATGTTATTGTTGAAAATAGAATTAGAAGAGTTAATGTCACCATCAATTAAAGTCGAGGATGAGATCATGGATATTAATACCACACAAATTCCTTCATTTGATGATGATCTATGTGCAGAACGAGTGGTGGTCGATGCTTATGATGATGAAGTGGAAGAAGTGCTTATATGTCTTCCAGAGCAAAGAGGTGAATGCTTAAACCTAATGGATGACATAACATCTCCTAAGAAACAAGAGACTAAGATATTGCCATATGGTTCTGATAGTCCTTCAATATTTATTATGTAATTTGACAAAGCAGGGGATAATGGCTCATGTTCAAATAAGAGAAAGGTGAGTTTAGAGAACATCAAACAATTTATTCAAAGGAGAGCTCATAATGATTCTATAGAAATGCCAAGGATAGGAAAGAAGGTGTGGACCCGACATGTCAACTACCATGCATACATTGGTAACTCGATGGGAAAATGTGGATTTAGGATGTCGACCATAGATTCAAGAGACATGGAGACCATGAAAAGGAAATTAGAGATTTGGTATGTCTATCATCGAGCATTTGTTGGTAATATGGCAGGAAAATGTTCAATACGACCACCATAAGTGGTGGCAGGTAAGGTCTGGCTGAAGACCTAAAACTTAGCGCTTACGGGAGGCAACCCGAGAACTTTGTGGGTGTGTTCACTATAAACCCTCACGAGACTACAACTCGTCCACTCGAGTCTACCGAGGGGTTCAAAGGCTTGTAGCATATGCTAAATGCAACCGTGATACCTACGAAAGTGAATTTTACTTCTTTTATTAGTGTTTGGGTCCTTTGTTTTGTATTTTTTTGTTAGTCTAATCATGCACAAGACACAATCACTCAAGTGTGGGGAGGCGCAAGTCCCTTAGTAAAAGCTCTCACTAATGATCAGGTTTATGTACTCCTTCCTTATCTTGCTTATTAATCATTAGCATGTTTATTCATGTTTTAAAACCATACATTGGGGACAATGTATCTCAAGTGTGAGGATAAGGGGAAGCATTGGAAGAATTGAATTGAAACAAAATTTTGAACCTTTTTGAAAAAAAAATGTGGAAAATAACTTCTTAAGTAAACTTAAGTGTACATGGAACTCAAACTTTTGCATACATGGCTAGTTGTTACTGGTTTGTGCACTTATGGCTCCTTAGCATGTTTGTTTTGAAAATTAAGTAATGTACCCTAATCATGAATCTTCATAAAAGTAGGTGAAAGTCCTAGGTGGTGTAACAAACCGATTGTAGATAACATACATGCTACACATTTTATTACCTTTTCCATCGTTTCCGTGAGAGTTGAGCCTAATTGAGAGACTCATAGTATACTATGAGTTACTTTATTTCTTTGCATAAGAGGGAATCCACGGTGTGCATCCGAGTTAGAACTCGTGTAATTGATACATATCAAGATCATAGACCAATGTGTGCATAAATATGATAGAGGCATTAGGATTGAACCATTTGTTTAAACCCTTCTTTTCAATTTCATACCAACAAAATCTTCTTATAGATACCATGTCGAGCCCCAACTTGTCTTTTCAGAGCCAAAACAATAAACCCAAAAGCCTTAGCCTTTTTATGGAACCTTAGGGGATGAAGTCCAATCCATAACATATTTGGAAAAGTCATGTCAATAGCAGTTCAATCATAGTAAGGTTATTCTTGAGAAAAAAATAGAAAAGAAAAAAGCTAAATATGAGGTCAAATGACCAAAATATGTAGCAACCAAAAATAGTGTAAAAATATGTACAAGTAGTACAAGCAAAAGAATAAGAGTGATAAATGACACATCTATTGTGTTTAAGTTGGATTTCATTCTCCGTTAGCCACTCTAAAATCCCTTTTAATCCCACCTTAAACCCTAGCCTAACATTACCACCCAAGAAAGACCTCTTGATTTTTGAATTATATTGTGTCAATTGATGGCGATTTGATTAATATACGAGCTTATGATTAGAAAGTGCATTCGTGGTTTGAGAGCTCCATAAACACTAGTATATCATCACTAGTCCACAAAATAAACCTAGAGGAGTGTTTATTGTGAGGAATGTGAAAGCATGATTTTTTGAAGCAAAAGGTGAGTATATGCCAACCAAAGATTTCAAATGAAAATAGTATTGAATGATTAGGTTGTGAATATTACATCATGAAGTTGAAAACTAAGCATGTCTTGGGATCTTACTTGTTTAAGGTAGTGATAATGTGGCATGTGTGCTTAATTAGGGAGAAGTGTGCAAGTAAGTTTGTTTGAGGACAAACAAAAGGTTAAGTGTGGGGATGTGATCACATGTCAATAATTTGGTGTTTAATTGATCTAAATGTTTGATTTTACATCATGATTATGGTGGAACAAGTTCAAGTTGTTTGTGTTTTGGATTATAGGTGATTGGAGCTAAAGTAAGCTTATTTTGGATGAAAAGATGCAAAACGGGAAACCGGGACTAAATTTGGTGAAACATGAAGAGTAGGGAAGAAGCGGGATGGAAATCGGAGCTCTAGAAGTGAAGAAATGCAAAAACCGAAGGTTCAAGACCATGGTAACTTAAAATGGGCATAACTTGGGCTAGGAAAAGAGTTACGGGGACCGCGACCGGTCAATGGAAAGCTCGTGAAAAGTTACATGTGAAAATCAAAATTTTACGGGGGCCCGGCGTATGATACGCCGCCCCGGACGTATCATACGCCGGTCGGCGTATTGGCAGCGTATTTATGGGCGTATTTGACAAAATTTTTAGAAAGTTGGGCGTATTGGAGCTATCTTGGGCATATTATACTCCCATATGGGCGTATGATACGCTGGTCTCCCAACCAGCTTTCCGAATTTTGTGGTTTTCAAGTTTATTTAAGCCAAAACAACCCTAATTCGATCTAGAACTTCTTGGAGACGAAAAGGGATGAACTTCAGGTGATTTTTGGTGTTTTAAGGCTCCCCAAATCATCCACAAACATTCTCCAAGTCAAGATTGAAGATTAAACGAAGATGATGCGTGGCTAGGTTCTCTTGATTGCTTTCGGGAGTACGATTCTTGTAAAGTGAGACGATTGGTATGATTGATTAGGTTTTTGTATTAAACATTAATCTATTGAATGCAACAATATGTTTTGATTGATTTAAACGATTTACTTATAAATAAAGTTGTTTGCTTAATTATCAGTTTTTCGGTTTCCTTGCATCGTGAACTCATTAAGAAAAGTAGGCAGCGTGATATAAGTGAATTGGTAACATTGTGAATGAACGAGTCTTAAAAGATTGTTCATTTGTTGTCTCTTTAATCAAAATCTAAGATCTTGAAGTATTGTTTCTTACAAACCCTAATTTAAAAGAACCAATTGTTGATCTTGCAGAATTGGAAACCCTTAAGTGATTGTCTTTCATTATTTAATTAAGTTCGTTATAAAGTTTGTTGCTTTATGCAATTGTGTTCATTAATACATTCCAAGTTTCAATTTTTAATTATAAAGTTTGAGTCTTTTAGTTAATCGAGTCACGTTAATTAAACACTTTCCACATATTCCCTGAGGAGACGACCTTACTTACCCTTGCACAATAAAGGTAGCTAAGACCGATAAATTAAATTGTTTTTGATCGAGTCTCGACAACCAGATCAATAGGCACAGTGCCTTCCCTGGTTTTACCACAACCACCGGCAGCGGGTTTATCAAACCCTCCAGGCCGTCAAATAGGTATGAGCATGTGCCTGATGCATACGAGGAACCCTATCCTCTTTTCAGCCAGTTTGACACACCCCATTAAATATATCAGAATCCTGTATACCCCTACCGACCCATGCATATATGTAAGCATTATAATTATTACCAGAACAGACAAAACGAGTATATTATCATAGTTTTGAAAACAGACATGATAACTCACCTGTTTAACAGTTGCTTGACAGTTGGTAATCAATTCCTAGTAAGATCTTGGTGATATCTCAAGATCCTGATACAGTTTAAGTAATTCTAAGTTAGGTGATGGTACAACTAACTAGTCATTGTCATGGTTGGATATTAGCTAGCGCTACCTTGTTTAAGCATGGGTGATCAGTCCATGCCTAACAAAGGCTAGGCTACCTAAAACCCAACCCTAACAATTACCGTAATGCCTAAAATATAATATTGTATTAATACTAATCCTAATAATACTACTAAAATAAATAATAATTAACTTGACATAAACTTAAACGATAACATATTTTAAAATTATCTACGGTAATTTGATGTAGAGTCTCCCTACCCGTGCTCCTACTCGAGCAAAAACGACTATTAACAACACCCAGTGGGGTATTGAGTACTCGAGATTCTTTTTATAATAGAGCGTTCTCAAGAAAACTTATATTCTAAAGGAAACATATGAGCTTCTATTTATAGCAAGCAGGCAGGCACCTCAAATTCTATGTCAAGCGATAGTTGGATGAAATTGAGCAGCCTAGCTGCTTGCTTACTTATTGACCAGCCTACTTGCTTGCTTGCTTACTTATAATTAATTCAGCTACTTACTTCGTTTTTCTCTTATAACTTTTTAAATACAACGTCTTATAAAACTTCAAATATGCCGTTGAGACGAGCTTATTTTTCTCTATGAGTTAACCTAAGTTTCGTTAAAAACAGAGCACGTTTAACTATAATGTATTATTATATTTATATATATTTAAACGGTCTCTTATGACACTAAAATTAGACTAAAAACTTAAAATTTTAACTAGTCTTTTTACTCGTTACTTACTCGTTTAACAATATATAAAAGAAAAACTTCATAATTCGCATATTTATAATTATTAACTTAGGATTGGGGTATTACAATAGCCTATGGCCTTTACATATATTTTAAATATACTATTTTACTATTATTAGTAAACCAATGGCTCATTTTTATTCTTACATGGTTTTTACTGTGTTTATTAGACATTCAATCATCACATCCAGCCCCCTTTGTTGGGTGTGACATTGGTCAAAGCCAAAGGTTTTAGCGAATTGGGTTTCTTAAGAAACCCTAGGCTTAAACCTGGACACCTTAGGGACTAGACTAATAAGGCTCTAACATCATTAATAGGCACCCCTAACAAATGCTTAAGTATAACTTGTGGAACACCTCATACTTGACCGGTAAGGAATATAATTGCTTGATAGGAACAATTGTAACACTACTAAAATCTAGACCCAAGGCATCCGCGAGACAGCGGGGGTTCGGGTGCGGCGGGCCCTGGTTGGATCCAAAGGGCAACACCCCAAACTGGGGTTGAAATTAAGGCATATACAACCCATGTCAGAAAGTGGATGCGGAGCGCATTGACTTGGCTAAGGAAACGCAGAGGTGACACTTGGATGCTGACTAATGGGCTGGTGTCCAATAAGCGACCACCAATGCGGGCTGCGTCACCAAAAAGGGCTTGAGGCAATGCATGCACGACACGTGTCACGCATGCACTCTTGCATGCAGGGGGGACACCCGATGTAGGGTGCATCGCCCAGACGATATGGGGCGTATTGACTAGCCGACCTCACATATATAAAGGTGAGCATTCTACTCATTTTATTCACATTTCACACTCAAAAACACACATTTAACCTCGTTATTCATGCCCCATGATCCATTTTAACTCATTTTGCTACCCGACGTTTTATTCTTATAGATTTGAAGCTACACGAAGTTTCTAGCTAAAAGAACAGTTGATGTGTTAATCAAGAACTAACTTAAGATCTTAAGACCAAGCTATATGAATAGAATAAATCATTACTTGTTTTTTGTTAGGTAAGAAAGAATGAAAAATAAGATACAAAAGTGGTTATGATGGTGATTACCGATGGTGGTGGGTGGTTATCTATGGTGGTTGTTGGTAGTGGTGGGTGGTGGTGGCCGGTGATATTGGCTAGTGGTGGGTGGTGGTGGCCGGTGATATTGGCTAGTGGTGGTGGTGACTGGTGGTGATGGTTGTGGTGGTGGTGGCGATGGTGGTAGTGATAGTGGTGGTGGCCTTGGTGATAATGGTGGTGTCGTGGTGGTGGTAGTGATTGGCAGTGGCGGTCGGTGGTAGCGGTGGGCGATGATGGTGGTGGTAATTAGTGGTGGTTGTTGTGGTGGTGATTGATGGTAGGGGTGTTCATCAGATTTGATGACGGATTATTTGGATCGAACTATTTGAATTTGAAAATTTCAAGATCCTATCCAAAATCTAATCCGCTTTGAATAAGGATATCTCTATCTGATCTGAATTTATCGGAATTCAATTTGGATTGGATTAAGATATATCTGAATAAACCAAATAATATTTTTTTTCTAATTTTTTGTTCCTATTTTTTGTTTGGCTAATTTTTTATTATTACCAATTT
The DNA here is from genome assembly GCA_025506505.1 of Flaveria sonorensis. Lineage (NCBI taxonomy): Eukaryota > Viridiplantae > Streptophyta > Magnoliopsida > Asterales > Asteraceae > Flaveria > Flaveria sonorensis. Next base: position 55,760,551 of record CM046433.1, on the reverse strand, counting down.
ATAAGTTTAAAATCACAATAGAATATATAATACCAAAAAACACAAATTTGACATGTACATAAATTCAAACTAAAACATAATAAGTAATTGTATATAACCTAGTTTATTCAGATTTAAATACAGATCGAATTTTGGATTTCGATTTCTTTGAACACCCCTAATTGGTAGTGGTGGGGTGGGGTGGGGTGGGGTGAGGTGGGGAGGGTTGAGATTGAAAGAAGGGATGTAGTAAAAAAAGAAGCGAATGAAATAAATTTGATATTTAAAAGAAATATGATTACTTATGTAATATTGCATTTCATTTTTTATACCAGTAGAACATGTTTTTTTTTTTAATGCCTTCGATAATTTGATTGCGTGTTTATGAAGCTAGCGTGTTTCCTTGTGCACCACGGCGGGAAGCGGCTTGACGATTGTATATAACAATAAGTAACCCTACCCACCACCACTATCAACTTTCCAATTCTATCCTTGTACTCTCTCTCTCACACACCATACGACTACCCTAAATCCACCTCTGCACAAACACCCACACTCTCAGCCGCCATTTCCCATCACACATCAATGGCGGATAATCTCTCTTCTTCCTCTTTCGCCAACTCTACTTCTGCTCCATCAGAAGCAGAAGCCTTAAGCAAGAAGTCAGTTTTCATTTCCCACCGCAATCATTTTACATCAGATTCTAGGGTTTATTGACTTTTTGTTATGTTTTGTTTCCATCCAGTGCTCGCAAGAAGGAGCTCAAGAACAAGCAGAAGGAGGAAGAGAGGCGTCGTAAGGAAGAGGAGAAGGAGAAAAAGGTGACTTAAGCTTCTTCTAATCCTAAATTCTATTCCTGTTATCGTTTATGTTTATTCCTTTATGCGTGTATTGCAATCAGAATCTTCATTTTGCAGTAGTTTTAGATTGTCGATTGCGTGAATACTAGGAATCATTTGGTTAATTTGTTAATGCTTCTGAAATTCTGTAAATAGGGATTTAAGGATTTTGAAAAAAACACTTAGAACACAGTCTAATAGAAATCCGGCTATGTACTTTCTGGTTTGAGCTGTCTGTTAGGTCCAATACTGTCAATAACATGCTCTGTATTGATGGTTCTTTGGAACTGCAACCTTATTTCTTTTGGATCAAGTGCAAGGGGCTGTATTTCTTTATGCTGCAAAATTTTATAACTGATGTTATTGCCATGAGTTGGTATTGTATTAGTGTTAATTTATTTCTTTAACATTAAAGGGCGCACAATCTTTTTGGTTTGTTCTACAATAGAATTAGAATGGTAGGTATTGTGATTGCTTGTCACTCTAGGAAGTAAGTATTTTCGAACATTTTTTTTTTTACTTTTTCAGGCCGCCTCAATGCCAAAATCAGCAGTCCAGAAGTCGTCTGCAGCAGATGACGAAGACATGGATCCAACGGTATAGTTCTTCTTTTGGTTATTACATTAAACTGTTAGACCTGTGTTCAAGTATTCTCTTTCTGCTGAAACCGCAAATATTTAGCCAAATTATTCATTACTGTCCAGACGCGTTGGCTGTGCTTAGAAATCCTTGCAAGATTATTCTAAGTTTTATGGATAAAACTAACAGTTTTAGTACAGCTTGGCTGAAATTTGTTTCAGTTTTTTTAATGCTTGCTGGCTAACATTTTTCTTGTAGCGATGTTTAATAATTAAATCTTCTATGAAATGATTAGGAAAAAATACCATACTTGATTGATAGAATTGTTGTTCTCTTCAGGGTAAACCATTAATAACTTTGTATAACGTCAACATATTTTTTTGAGACCCGCGCTGTTTGTTGGAAGGTTTTTTTTATCGATACATGAAAGCATAATTTAACTACTTTCAAAAGATTTTTTTATATTGATAAATTGATGGGTCACCAATGTAGTATGTTAAAAGGGAAGATGAAAAGGATTTTTAGGCTTTTTGTCATCACATGAAGCTTAATTTACACCTTGCATGATATATATGTTTTTTGCATGTTAGTGATAAGGGGACCTCTTAACCTTTTCAAAACCGACACATTCAGTAGTAATATATATATGAAATATGTTTAAAACTATACTTCATTATGGTAATTTTTTTTGTTAATGCAGCAATATTTTGACAATCGGCTGAAAACACTTGCTGCTCAAAAGGCAGCAGGATTGAATCCTTATCCTCACAAATTCCATGTCTCTATGTCTATTCTTGAATATATTGAGAAGTATGATTCCCTAAATAGTGGAGACCACCTGGAGGATGTTCAAGTTTCTTTGGCTGGTAAGCTGAACTGAAATTTGTAACTTTGACCCTGAATAAATCCAATATTTTATAATAAACAGATGGTAAATGTGTTCTTGCCAGGGAGACTGATGAACAAGCGGTCTTCTTCATCAAAGCTGTTCTTCTATGATTTGCATGGTTCTGGTGGAAAAGTGCAAGTTATGGCTGATGCAAGGTAAATACCCACCTTGTTAGCATAAGTGACGTTCTGCATCTTGAATCCACTAGTGAAAAAGTCAATTTGCTTTGTAGTTGTTTGATAATGGTTCAAAGTTTGTGTGCAATCATATGTATTAACTTACATATCTATTCAATTTTTTAATAACATAGTTATTTTGATCATATTTATTGCGTTAACTATTCATAATCTAAAAAATGGAGAAAATTTGTCGACTGATCAGTCCAATTCAAGTTGACCCCACTCGTGGAACTTACACATCATGAGCAGAACACATTTTGCCACCTCTAGTATACAGGTTTTGTTGCAGGAGTGTTTTGTACTTCGTAGTACCAAGGTGCATGGCTGGCCAAATAATTCTTTTCATGTTTTAACATGTTAGACTACCTTCACTTTTAATTAGAAAATGATGAAGCGGTGCCTGTATGGTTTGTGATGAATAATTGCATTAACTCTAAAATATATCTTAACTGTCAATATCCGTCTACTGTTTCTATGAAGTTTTTTTATGCGGTAATTCTTGTGATTTATAACTGCAGAAACTATACACTTCTTGAAGTATGCATGTTATTGTTTGCAGGAGATCTGATTTAGATGAAACTGAATTTTCCAAGTACCATTCTGGGGTGAAGCGGGGAGATATTGTTGGTATCGTTGGGTTTCCAGGTTTGTAACTTTAACTTGCAATTTTACGACGTTCATTTTATAAATGGTCTTGACTAGCGTGATTAAATTTTGTTATTCATGTTGAAGGTTTATGGCTTTTATAGTTTATATCAGATGTGTTTTTGTTTATCTGTAGTATAACCTTTCTATTGTCATTTTGTTTCCTTGGTATTCCACTTGATGTTTGATGCAGTTTTATTATATATTCTAGAGGTGGCCATATGGGTGGGTCAAAGCAGGAACTTTTTGGTATCGTTGAAATGGGCGGGGTTGCTTTGATTCGAAAGACCTTTTTGTTTAAGCTCTGAACTTTTGTAGATACTTCGTATATTATATATGATTGCAAAATAAACCCATTTAGGAGTTTTGTATACCATGACCCATTTGACATCATTCCTAACTAAATTTTTTTTCTTATATTAACCCACTCCATAAATATCAGTTTTATGCCATTTTTGTTATTACTTTTCCTGTACTATTTGTTTCATTTTTTTTACTCCACTGCAGGAAAAAGCAAAAGGGGAGAGCTGAGTATTTTCCCAAAATCGTTTACTGTTTTATCACATTGTCTACATATGATGCCAAGGCAAAAAAATGCAGCAGCTGCAGATAATCCTAATGCAAAGGTAAAAACCTTCTTATATTTGCCTATTCAAATTTGTTTGGGTTCTTTAATGACTCGACTTGCATTGTAAATCCACAGAATATTGACGCTTGGACTCCAGGAAGTGGTAGAAATCCTGATGCATATATTCTAAAAGACCAGGTATGCTACATAGCCACTGTTGCATGTTGTCTCTCTTTTACCTAGAGGTGGCAATCTCGACCCATTCACTTCTGGATTGGTTGATCCAGGATTTGTATCTTTTCATAACAAGTCGAAAGGGTTATTTTTAATGCTTAATATCTCTTGAATTTTTACACAGAATTTTTTTGGATTATTCTTAAAATAAAAATATTAATTTTAATTATATTTGATAACGATCAGTAACAATTCAGAGAGTCCTGACATAAGTGCTTAGCATCAATCCAACTCGGCCTATTTCAACCAAAGGACCCTGCTTTGGCTTGTTAGCTATCTCACCCATTTTTCATTTATGCATATACTCTCTTAACACAATTGGTGCATCTTTTATGGTAGGAAACACGATACCGTCAAAGATATTTGGATCTGATGGTAAACTCAGAAGTCAGACATATATTCAAGACCCGTGCAAAAGTTGTATCTTATGTTAGACGTTTTCTTGACAATCTTGACTTTTTGGAGGTAAACTATTAATTTCCTTTCTCGTTGAACCATTTTTTTTTAAATCGTTTTATGCCTAATTGTTTTTTATAAAGGTTGAAACTCCAATGATGAACATGATTGCTGGTGGAGCAGCTGCACGTCCATTTGTGACTCACCACAATGATTTAAACATGACGCTGTACATGCGAATTGCACCAGAACTTTATCTGAAAGAGCTTGTGGTTGGCGGGCTTGAACGTGTTTATGAGATTGGAAAACAGTTCAGAAATGAAGGAATCGATTTGACACATAATCCTGAGTTTACAACATGTGAATTTTATATGGCTTTTGCAGATTACAATGACTTGATGGAGCTAACTGAACAAATGTTGAGTGGTAAGTGTCGCTTGTTGGCTATAATGGGTTAATTTTTAGTGTCGGTTGATATGGTTTGGGTTGGGTTCTACTTCCCGAATAACACTTGTTATCCAGATTTTTAAGATTTTTGAAACAAATAGATTCAGGATTGCTATTATTTCTTTTATATTTTTAATAAAATGATTTAGAAAGTTTGATTTTACTAACTTTTGACTAGTTAGAGATCAAACATAACCTGATTTGGACTCATTTTATAAGCAATCATTGAGTAACATATGACGAACCAGGTATGGTGAAGGAGCTGACAGGTGGATACAAAATTAAATATCATGCGAATGGGTTAGAGAATGACCCTATCGAAATCGACTTCTCTCCCCCTTTCAGGTCATTTACTTACTGAGTGTATACATTTTGATTTTATATTGTATTTTTTTTACCAACTTAATTGAAATGATTTCAGAAGGATAGATATGATTGGAGAGTTGGAGAAAATCGCAAATCTCAGCATACCCAAAGATCTTGCTGGTGAAGAGGCTAATAAATATCTTGCTGATGCCTGCACCAAGTTTGATATAAAATGTCCCCCACCTCAAACAACAGCACGATTGCTGGATAAAGTAATTGATTTCATTTTTTATATAATAATATTTGACAAATTGTTAATATAGTTATACTAAATTCATTCCATTTTCTGCAAGACTGATGTAACAATATAAATAATATTTGCTATGTGTAGCTTGTGGGACACTTTCTTGAGGAGACGTGTGTGAATCCTGCTTTTATAATTAACCATCCTGAGATAATGAGTCCACTGGCAAAATGGCATCGATCCAAACCAGGCTTGACTGAACGTTTTGAATTGTTTATCAACAAGCACGAGGTATGCATATAATTTAAGCTAGCTTGTTGATCTATTTATCTTTTTCTAGAGGGTTCACATAAGCCAGGTCAGACAGGATGTACATGTCAATACTGTTGGCTTTCCGTTACTAGTTGAACTGAATCGGGCTTGCTTTACGCTGAGTCCTTGTTTATTTAATTAATTTTTAAGCAGTTAACATGTTAAATATGATTACCATATTTGTATTGCTTCAGTAATAAAAATCTATCTTTTTTTAATAAAAGGATTTTAAGAGGTCAGAGGTCTTATGCACTATCTTATGAACAGCATGATTTGAGTGACGATCAGCCTGTTTGACTCTTTGACCAGTTTTTTCTTATTATTTTATTTATTTGTATTACTAGTTTGACCAATCAGATATTAAAAATTTCCTACTTGATACTTTTGTCAACTTAGTCGTCAAAACGGTCTGAGAAGTTTGCATAACTTGTCAAAACAGGTTACTTTTTGGTTGCCAAACCAATTTGTGTTGGGTCGACTTAAAAGTATCTTTTTTTATTTTATATCTTTAAATTTCTCATCGTACGTTTTCATTTTCTCAGCTCGCCAATGCATACACTGAACTTAATGATCCAGTGGTGCAACGTCAGCGATTTGCAGATCAACTAAAGGTACCCCACTCCTTTCTATACAAGTGTGCAAGTTTTGAAAACTTTATATTCTACTCTAAAAGAGAGAATGTTTGGATTTACATATCAAGTGAAATATTTCAGGATCGACAATCAGGGGATGATGAAGCGATGGCTTTGGATGAAACGTTCTGTACGGCTCTTGAATATGGTTTACCACCAACTGGTGGATGGGGATTGGGTATTGATAGGCTTACAATGTTGCTCACTGATTCTCAGAACATTAAGGTTTCTGCGTATTCTCTAATTTCTTAATTAAATTTTATTTTATTTTGAATGTTTTTGGGTATGGGTCGCAAAATGGAATTACTAACATACTAAGGAAGATATTGACATGGTTTTAGCTTAAACTCATTTGACCCCTATATAACTTTCTTGAACTCGACTTGTTTATTTCTGGGTACTTATTTTTCAAGCATTAAATTTCATTCTGTTTTATTTTTTTCAACAGGAAGTTTTACTTTTCCCGGCCATGAAACCGCAGGATGAACCACCTGTCAAAGGTACAAACGCAAGTCCTGTTCTTGATTGTTTAGTGGTATAAATTTTACTTGAGAAACTAACAAAATTATTGATTTGCAGCTGTAGAAAACCTCAAAATTTGAGCTCGGCATCTGCAGTTTGGGTTGTCTGAGAACAACAATTTTTGATGAATAGGATTCATACTAGATTTATGTCTTGTTAAAATTTGTGAAGAATAGTCAGATTGCGTTACTATTTAATGTATTACTTTTACCCAATTGAAATCACAGTATTATTTTTGATTTTGAAGCTACTATCCAAGGTATTGCTAGACAACTTGCTTTATAATAAAAAAGATCAAAGAGAAGAAAGGAACAAAAATTTAAGGGGGTGTTTGTTTTATCAAATACCATGGTTATCAAAGGGCTAAGTGTTTTGGAAAAGTTGTTTCTTTTGTGGAGTTTAAGTCTAATAATAGATAAACGCGTAGATGGAGTTTGTGACAAGTGTTTTTTGCGGCCAAGAGTAAGGCATTTAAAAAAGTAAAAAAATGACGACTATGGGCATACTTGGTCTGAGTTGGGTCATCGACCCCGACTCTCCATATTATAGTATATATAATCTATTTGTTGCTTGATTCGAGCCCATGACAATTTCTCATCTCTAGGTTGTCTACTACCTCTTGATACACCCGAGTTAACGGCAACTGTGTTTTTATACATTAGATAATTTATAGTATGTTTAAATAGAGACATTTTATTATACAATGTTCGATGAAGTATTTAAATAGGTTCACAAAATTACGTGAACTGGATAGAAATTGCTGCTGATGAAATAAAAGATTAGTTGTAGTCCTATAGATAGCAAACAAACGTGTGTCATACACTCGAATAAATAGAGGTGAAGTAGTTTATGTAAAAATATATCCCCAAGTGTTATACTGTTATCTAAATGGAATGAAGATATACACTTCACCCGTCCCAATGCAAATGTTCGTTCTCTAGAGGTGAAGTAGGTAATGCAAACAGTCTAAGAAGAGTGTGATTGCTATTAATTCCTTGGTAGATAATTACTTATTATATTTTTAATGTTTTGTAAAAGGAATTTAATTTACAGTGTTCATTATAGAAGCTGACAAAACAACATATCAAAATAATATTCTCAGAGAACTAGGTTATAAGCCTCTCTTTTGTCATTTTACAATGAGAAGAGTTATGACATTTTTAAGTGGTGATCTTTACTCTATTAACTGAACAGCCGTTATAACAGGTATTTTTTCTCTTAGTTTTTGTGTCAGTGCAACCCGAACCGTCATCACACCGGCAGCAGGGCCTGCGAGCCTCACTGTAACATTGTAATCCTTGATTTCAACAAACTCAAGAATGCCACCGCCTGTGCCAACCAAGTATGGCCTGATCTCTGCAAGAATCTGCATTGTAAAGTGTCAATATACTGAAGACTGACTTTCTGGGTCAACATACTACTTACAACATATCATATTGACATGAATTTATTGTACATAAACTTATATAGAACACCAAGAACTTTCTGGTATAGAATTTTCCCATTTATCACCAAGTTTTACATGTAAAAATTTTAATCTAGTACTATACAATTTGGAGTTAAAAAATAGGTTCTCTGGCCTCAGCAAGTCAACAAGCACCTTTTTGTTTACACAATTAGGAAGCTTGACATTACATGGGTGTTTTGATGTGCGTTTTGAAAATCAGAATTCGAGACATCAAACGGGCCAAAGATGTGTGTGAATGTGTTTAACCCCTATACTTGTTTACCAAACATTAAATCAAGATTGTATCTATACCTTCTCAACATTCTCCTCATTCAACTCAAGCCCAGTTTCAGTGTCAATGATTTGTTCAACATCCATAATTTCAGGAATTTTGTCTCTGAGCCGCGTCTCAATCCCCATTTTCAATGTCATTGTTGAACTTGGACACGAACCACATGCTCCTTGAAGTTTTAACACAACAACAAGCCCATCGATTTCGTGCAAGGCAACATTTCCACCATCGGCCATAAGCCCAGGCCTGACCTCATCCAACACTTTCTCCACATTCTCTTCGGTCAATGGAAGAACACAGCTTGGTGATATCACAAGGCCTTCAAATAATATCAATTGAAAACAAAGGTCAAACGATATAATCTTTAAATTTTGTATTTTATAGTAGTTACTTATGCATTTGTAGAAAAGATTGATACCCAGAATGGTAATTTATAGTTAGATGCAGTAGAGAAATTGTGGAGATAATTTCTATTGAATATGTTATTATTTCAAAACTGTGAACAGTAACATCTTTGACCTGAAAAGTCAAAGGGATTAAACTCATATCATTTCAAAGAGAAGCCAAATTAAGTATTTATCAAATTTTTATTAGGTATTGATTCCTCAATCCTCATCACTTGGAAAAAAGGATCGGGGGTCTTGAATTGATATCCTAATTCTTTTCATTTTTTAATCAAAAAGCCAACATCTTTGACTTAAAAAGTCAAAATGGTTCTTTTTTTGCAGATAAAACCAGAAAATGAACCCAAAACACTAGTTTGGGTCATTTCTACTTGTAAACAGAAAACCCACCATAAGAAAATGACGAACACTTTTGATGATGAAAGAAAGATTATTTACCTGCACGCTTTCTTAATCTGCGAGCAGAATCTAATCTAAGAAACTGCTTCAAATGAAATTCGCCAGTCACAAACGGCTTCTGTTTCGACCGGCGATCTGAAGCTGAAATCTACAGGAACATGAACGAAACCCCATCACAAACTTTGAATAAACAAAATCGAACGGAATGATTGGTACCTTTCTGGAGAAGAAAACAGGGGAAGGAGAAGGTTTATCATCAGCGGAATAACAGCAGATGGATGTTGATTCCAGGCATCTTGTTTGCGTTGTGATTGCGCCCATGACAATTTTATGAACAACAAATGCGATCCAATGGTGGGTTTTGAATTTCGATTGGATGATATGATGATTATGGCGACGTTGGCTTTAATATCTGTGGACACAATCTCAGCATCAACTTCTTTTTCTTCTATAGGATTTTTGTTATTTACACTTTTATTTACAAAACTACCCTTCCAACCTTAAAAAGTAGAGAAAATTACATAAATAGTCCATGTGGTTTGACCAAATTGCATGTTTGGTCCCCACAGTTTCAAAATTGCAAACATAGTCCAAACATTTGACTTAAGGTTGCAAAAATGGTCCCTACCGTTAACCGCCGTTAGTTTTTAACAAAATTTTAGTTGCATGTGATTAACATGTGAGGGCAATATAGTCATTTTAAGTTAAAACCCTAAAAATATACATACAACTTCATACATACGTTCATTCAAACCTTATTCTTCAAAATTCAAACATCGATCATATGGGGAGCAAGGAGTAATCGAACATCAGCAAGTTTTTCATCTTCGATCAAGATTTGGAAACATCAAGGAGGCAAAATGCATTGGGTCTCTAGAGAATCAATCATTGAAGTAGTACCAGACGAGGTTTATGGTACGTTTTTCATCTCTTCTTCATGTATATTCACGATTTTGATTGTATATGTTTGAAAAGTTTTTGATTTTTATAAACCCTAAGTGTTTGTGTCAATGAATGTGCTTTCTTTATCTACAGTTGGACACCCTAACTTGTTTTCTATCAAGATTCATTATGATGGTGTGTTTAAAAACTTTCCCGGAAGAAGATATGCGTATGGCAGAGTTATGTTTGTTGATTACTTGGATATTGATGAGTTTTCTATACATGGGTTTAGTTCTATAGCAGAGGAACTAGGTTTGAACAATCAAAAGAAAAAACTATATTTTCACTTTAAAATTCCTGGTAAAAAGTTAGATGTGGGTTTAGCACTTTTAGATGTTAACCATTTGAGGCAATATGTTAAGGACAACAAACTTTTTGACTTGTACATTGAGTATAGTGGGACTAAAATTACTAGTTGTGACACTTCTATACAATCGACAAAAGTTGTTATTGAGGAACTACAAGATGTATCCCCTGAGTGGACTAAACCTATTGGAACTAAAAAGAAGCCTTCAACCGGGTTGTTTTTGAAATGGAAAGAAAGTGGTGAAGAGGTAGTTAGTCAAGGTGATGATGGTTGTAGTATGATTGTTCCTGGTGATGATAATTCTGATTATAACTTTGATGATATTGACTTTTTAGAAGAGTTTCCTATTTCTGGTGAAGATTCTGATGATAGTGATTTTATGGTTGATAAGGATAATGAAGTAGATGATGTAGAAGTAGACATGAGGGAGTTTGATGCATTTGTAGATAATGGGGAAGAATTTGAAAGCACATATGATTGTCAGAATGGTTTTAAAAGCAACCCGAATGATAATATTAGTGATCCAGTTTGTTATCCTATGGGGTTTGAGTCATTTGATAGTTTAACAGAAGATTCAGAGGATGATTTTGAAACTACAAGAAGTCGAAAATTGAAAGAACTTAGGAACATAAGGAAGCAACAAATTAGTACTAGTCAAGTAACATTTTATGTTGGTCAGATCTTTGGAAATGCAAATAAGGTGAAGGAAAGAGTTAGGAGACATGCAATTGAAAGTAGGAGACAATTGGTGTTCTTGAGAAATGATAAAAGAAGGATCAGAGTCGTTTGTCAGGTAACTTTATTTAACAAACACATGTTATTACTTATTAAGCATAACAAATTTACTAATAATTAGCTTGGATTATGTTAGGGGAATGTGTCAATATATAAAGGTGATGGGCCTAGTGAGCAAGCATGTGTAAACAAAGTTTCCAGTCAAGGTGTCACTTCACAGGTTACTTTCTTTCATAAAGTGAGAACAATAGAAACCTTACCACAATGAATAACAGCCATGGAAGATTAGTTGACAGAAGAAGCGAGTGATTCAAGAATGGGTCTGCGAAACCCCAACCAAAATGAAGACTTGAGTTGTGTGCTCCTTCTTGATCTGTGAAACTCAACATAAGAAGAAGATAAAGATATAAACCCTAGTTATATATTGGTTTTAAAATAATTAATTAAATAAGAAAATGTTAAATGACAATAATACCCTTACTTAACTTCAAAAACTAACTGGGTTTAACAGCAGGGACCATTTTTGCAACCTTAAGTCAGATGTTTGGACTATGTTTGCAATTTTGAAACTGTGGGGACCAAACATGCAATTTGGTCAAACCATAGGGACTATTTATGCAATTTTCTCTAAAAAGTATAATCATTTAGTATACACCTAACGGAACTTTTTAACGGTCGTTCATACCGAGACGAAATGTGTTATGATTTTTTTAGACTTTTGAACCAAACATATAGTTTTGTCAAACAAATTTTAATCCCTAAATGATATAAAAATAATTTAAAAAGTTAAACATCCAGATATATACTCTATCTAATATAATTATAACAATTCATTTTATTTTACGGGGGTTAGCATTATTAATAAAACTAGGGTTTGAGATTGCGCGTTGCAGCGGTCTCTTTTAGGTTTGTTTTTTTATACGGAATCGTAAACGTTAGAAAAAACACAATGGCATCACTAATAAGATGGGAGTGCGGATAGAACACAGGTGGGTTCTCTCACCCAAATGGAGTGTAAACCAACTTCTTCACGCTCACATTTGTTAAACCTAGAAGCAATTAATAGTTATAAACCTACATTAAATCGAATCTAAAGAAAACAAACAAATTGCTAAAATGAGGAGAGTGAGATTTTAATTCTGGTGTGTTCCGCCTCCCCACTATGAAAGAGGTCAAAGAGAGAACCATTTAATATTTTATAAACCACTCCAAAAAATTAAGGATCTTTTTGAAAAAGAAAAAAAAACTGTATTTGGAGCTATTGGAGCATTTTTAGAGGACTTTTGCTAAAGTATAAACTTGAATGGCTAAACTATGAACTATACAAAGCTCACTAGAGAAACCGACATAGAATATATATATATATATATATATATATATATATATAATACAAATAATAAAATAAACAAGGCGCAATTACATATATCGCCCTCTAAACTTTTAAAATTACATATTTCCCCAAATCATGCTTAAAGACTACTAAACAAAATTTGTAAGAACAAACAAAACAATAACAAAAACAAATTAGAAAACCGGTTTGAACACCCATTCGAGTCCTTTGTCCAACAGGTAGCCAACTAGTTCAAGTGAAATTGATTCAGGTACATACAACCGGACTAGTTATGTATATGGTTTCTAGTCTGACCTATCCGGTTCTGAAAACATAACGAGCTAGAGTTTATATTTTTAACACATAAATATACGAGTCATGTTCAGGCCGGATATTTTAATCCGTCATTCGTCAACCTTAGACACCCTATTTGTCACACCCTCAATATCCACATGCAGGGTTCTATAGCGACACGTACGGCAAACAATGATCTAAGACATTGGTCATATCAAACGACTCTATAAGAGTTTAGAATAAAACCTTTGCTCATTAATTAGAGTAAAAATATTGTTTTAATGTAATCAATGCAGAAGTGTTAATGTAAACTTAAAACCAATAGTATTAAATGTAAGACGACCCCCAATAAAACTATTCTTGTTAATGTTTTGAAATGTTGCAATGCATGAACCTCAAAAGGGCAATCCTAGCATTAAGTGTGTCGACTACCTGAGAAAACATACTAAAGTGTGTCAACATAAGGTTGGTGAGTTCATAGGTTTAAATAACTGATAATATGTTTGAAATTGATTGCATGGTAAAGTAAACAAAGCAAATCGATAGGTAGCTATGTTATAAGTCAACGTACTTAGTGTTTCAAAAACGAGGTTGGTTGTTTGTAAATTATTTGCTTCCCACCACTTCTATTATAGAAAATGGAAAATGTTAGGTAAATTAAACATTCGTTCGATCTTCAGTCGAGTTAGCGCAACTAACACGGGTGGGGTTTGTCAAACCCAATAGTACTACTTAGAATTACATCGTTAGCTCGTTACTAAAGGTTCGAGAATATGGGGACTTTTAAGGTATGTTTGCACTACAATAACAAAGGGATATTTCAATAATACGAAAACCAAATAAAATAACGTTTGCATGTTTCTCCCCTAAAATAATTGTACGTAAAATAAGGGCCGTGAAAACTCACCTTAGATTGCGTAGAAAAGTAAAGCGTATGCTGAGTGTTAAACGCTAGCTAACAAATATAGGTCTGTGAATGTGTGTGCATAATGGTATATATGAATCCCAGTGTATCCAAACAATGTAAACTGCTAGTGTGTTTGTGAAAATCTTAACATGTTTGACTTTTTGATCAAAATTGAATTTTGTTGACCAAAGTTGATGAGTTTGACCCGATAACCCATTGGTAACTCAAATAAGTGAAAACATGCTTAGTTATACTCAAATAGTTCAAATAAAGTTACACATTAAGTTTCATGTTAGAAATCTATTTTTGGAAAGTATGAATTCGTTACACATGTGTAATCCATATTCAAAACTAAGTAGCATAACACAACGAACATCCTAATTACATAGATAATCCATTTAACATTCACCCAATAGCATGTCAGCATAAACTAGGACATCATCATGTGTAAAGTTTCCTAATTTAGAATGGTGAAACACAAATTTCATATCATAATCATTTATCATATTCCTATGATCATTCTAACATAATCCCAAGTCAACATACATCATCATACACATACCACGTACAACATACATAACGTCATGTCACTAAATTTTCCATAAATAACGAGTATGAACATACGAGACTTTTTAACATTTCTGCAATTCCCAATCCATTTTTAGGTTCTAAACATTACGTATAAATCATCAAACTCTATTAAACATGCATAGAATGCAATCTAGAAACTAACCTACACAAAAATTGCCTTTAATGGAAAATTCCCAAAAAACAAGCTGAAATCACAAGAACAAAACACCAATTTTCATCCATTATCATTAACTAACATCCTAATATCAACAATTCAATTTGATTTCATCAAAATCATACAATTTATACAAAAGCCCCAAAATAAAGTGCTCTTTATAGGCAAGTGTCAGTCTTTGACTTAAACACCATAATTTGACAAAACCAATCCCTACATTCATCATAGTATTGCATACTAACATTATATTAATAGTTAGTTTCAAGTTCTGATTTCTTTTTAGATATCTAGGGTTCATGTTTATCATGATAATCAAAGTGTATGAAATTGAACATAAATGTACTTTAATCGTGTAATGGGTGCTAAATAACACGTTTATGATGCAAGAACGATTGAATTCCACTACCAAATGTAAGAAATCAAAGCAAGAATGATGTGTGTGTGTTGTTATTTTCGCAAAAATGGAGAGAAAGAGAGATGGGGCGGTCGTGAATGGGGATGGGTGTTAGGGTTGAGATTTTGTTTCTTTTTTTTTACAATCCATGTCTTTGTCGTTTTATAAAATTACTATAATGCTACGCGATTGCATTTCCCTAAAACAAAATCATGGAGTGATCACATAATATTGAATAAACACTAATAACATTTATTTTATTAGCTTAAAGCAATTTTTATAACAATTAGGTTTTAAAAGCGGAAAATGCGTGAAGATGTGTAAATGCTTAGAAATTCACAATTTTCACAACCAAGCAAAATATTTAATCAAATAATCACATAACATATAATGTTAACGCTCATGCAATAACTGACGTATTTAAGTAAACATCATTAAATGCATGTATGTATGAACAGAAAATTAATATTGGTTCTAGTTGGAAAATGATCTGAAAATACCGGTGTCACATTATTCTTGATGTCTCTTTTAATTAATTAAAGTTCATGACTCAATCTCAAGTGTTCAAGTCAAACACGAATATGCATCATGAAAATTCAAGTACATCTAATTATTTATGGATATCATAATATAATGTAACACAGAGTGTAACCATCCTAATTAGGAGTGGTATAGAGATAGGAGACCCAAATTGATTTGTATTTCTTTGTTGTAAAACCCATCCATGTAGATTTAACTAGATTGAAATGTTAATGAGCTCCTCAAATTCAATCAGTTTCATCTACTGTTGAATCCGGATGGACTTTTTTGTTATTCACTCTGAATCGAATCTGCATAACAATAAACGTTTTAAGGCACCACAAGGAATAGAAAAAAAAAGTGTTATTCCTTGTGCCCTTCGCATGATAATCGAATTTTCTTTAATGCAAAAGGAAATTAGAAGAAGACAAAGTGTAGGTGTGAGTATAATTTTAGAGAGCTTAGATAATGTACCATAACCCATTCTTACCATTTATAGGCTTCTAATTAGGGCTTTCCTACATGATTATGCGAGCATTTTATGGTTTCCACCTAGTGTCATGCGGTTATTACGTCTGAAGTTGATTGGTGTTTGCTGAGGATGCCATCTTTGCCATCCAACTGCCACATGTCTCTAACTAATTTTATAGTCGCCGCCTGGCGAGACGGGTTATGTTTGTAGGACAAGTATTTTCTTTTGTGATAAGGATTAAATACTTATACTCTCACTCTCTCTTGTCCATGACCATATCCGTGAGGAATACACTTAGAGGCTCATGCAACCAAAAAACAACTAGAGGTCTCAACATGCACATGTGTGGTACAAGGAAGTTACTTCGGAAGACTTGATACAACTCAGTGAATTATGCTAAGTATCAAATCTTCCGAATTCGAAAGACCAAATCTTCCAAAGCCAAAGAGAAATTTTTCGAAGCTTCAAAGATAAAGTCTTCCGAAGCCAAAGACTGATTCCTTCCGAAGACAGAGAATACATGTTTTCTCTGAATTAACTTTTGACATAGAATATTTCATAGTACTTTAAAAAAACTATATTTCATAATGGTTTATAGCTAGCATCATAGTACGTATTATACATATTTTTTTATTATAGCTGAGTGTTCTGAAATAATCATACATTTGTCCAACTGTAGATTAAGATCTTTTGTTTGTAACTTTCTACTTTTGTACTTTTATCATTTTTGTCATAGATAAGGATGTGAGCTATGGCATGTCATAGTCACAAGTCAAAAGGCAATCTGCCTTTTGACTCTACATTGATCTTGTTGTTTATTAGTGTTTCCAGGCTTCTAGCCTTTAAAGTATGGTCGACTGTAGAATGTAGTATAAAGTATATCAAGTACTTGTATCTTTAGATAAGCTTTGTAACACTGGTAAAAACTTGAGAGCAATATATAAGATTCTTGAAAACCATATTTGAGTGTTTCTTGTTTATTGTTCTTGTTACTAGTGTTCATTGTTTCAAAGTAGCCAGTTTTCTATTTGATTTGCTAAGTGTTCTAAGTCCCTGCTTATTGTGAAACTGTTGCATTGACCATTTCAACGATCCTGCAATGTCATCATCACATTTTCACCATTTTCGACATGCTCTCCCAGTTGATTATTTAAGTTACCATATATAAAGGTTAATGGGTTGAGTTTTTTATTTAGGTTAGTGGGTTGATCATGTTTAGTTAGTTATTTTGTTGTTTGTTTTGTAAGCCTTTATATGGCCAATTTGTTTGGTGAAATTGTGATTGACAAAATTGTAGCAAAAAGTCTAGTCCTTCTCTCTAAATATTATTTGAAGTCTAACCTACTTTAAAAGTGACTATCGTAACTCTTTCTCTCTCACAATGAAAGGAACACAAATATAACAATCAAGAAACCAACTTTCATGATGTTTAAAAAGAAATGTTTAGTTACATAGATTATGAAGGTAACAGGTTTTATAATTAAGTAATGCAAAGAGACATGATCAAGTATGAGGTAAGCTTTGTGGCAACAATAATCCGGTGACCAAGCCTTCACAACCAGTCTAGGTTGATTCTTATACCTTCGAGCTTGAATTCAACTTCAAACATTATAGACCGTTAGAGCGAGACCTTTCACGAGTCAACTTAGTCGACATTAGAAATGTAAAATAGTAAAGATGGTCTTTTTAAATTGTAACTAGGTTTTTAGCCACGTCGCGTTGCGGCGGCTGCGTACGCGACGTGATACTATATAGACTACAATCGATCCGACTCATTTTCGAACTAAACTTACGCCGAATCATAGAGTAATTTGAACTAACACCGTCAAATAAAAAACATATCATATTTGACACAACTCAAAACAAAACTTATATCAAACGTAAACCAACTCAAAACAAAACGTAAAATAACTATGTTTGACGTGATAAACTATAGACCATGATCGACTCGACTCATTTCCAAACCAAATTTTTACCTCGACATGTAGACGAACTCAAAACGTACTTAAAGATATTTGACACATCTTGTTTATGAAAAAAAAAATTATGTTAAAACTTAAAACATACTCGAATTCATACAGAAAAATGCACAACCAAGAATTTTATATTCATTACATACCTAAAAAAAGATTTCGTTATAATTATGTAAACAACCGCATACAAAGTTAATATATAGAGAGAGATATTTATTTTACATTAACTATAAGTTGTTCATGTATTTTTGTTTATTTGAAATATACAATATTATTTTTAATTGTTTAATATAATTTTACCAATCTCATGTATTTTTAATTTTTTTTTTGTTTCTATTAACTTGATAATCTAAAGGCGGTTGTTTCGAATTTTTGCTGTAATGAAGGAATATGCAATAATACATGATATCTATAGGCAATCACGACATCTAATTATACTGAGTTGATCTGAAAAAGAATAAACAATAAAATATTATACTTTTTTTATCAAGCATTTAACAAACTTCCTCACCCTTTACGCCCTCGTTCCTGAAAGAGTCAGCATATTAAGAATCAATGACTGAAAGCTATCACCATTTCTTTTCACATGGCCAACCAGCCATCGCTCGTCCCCCGCCACTGCCGGAGGCCGCCTCCTTCGCTACCACCGCCGAAAAAGTTCCGAAGATGTCGTTTCTACTCTTCTTTGTTGGTAATAATTTAATGGAGATGAAGAATTGACGAAAACCTAGCTACAATTTGATGAAACCAAAGAAAACGTCTGAAACCATCGTTGCTTTGACGAAGAAGACGTGGATATGGTGTCAAATAGTTCATCGCCACCAGTACCATCACCACTCGAGTTATAGGTTTGGTCTCCATCCCCCACCCTTGCTGTTTGGATCTAGTTCCTAACAGTGGGATTGTTTGGTGGTGGTGATGTTTGGTTTTCTGGAGCAGATTCGATTTTTGGATGATGTTTGAAGGCACCCTCTTGACCTCTCACAACAAAACCCTACCCGCCACCACCATCCTTCAACATAACCACTACAAACCACCCTACTCGCCGACTCTATTACAATATCATACCTTTGCTCACTACCACCGCAATATCGGTCCACTCTGATGCCAAAAGGCAGATTAGGCACAAAAATCATCTTATGAGAGAGACTGTGAGGGCTCATAGTCTCTCTTTCTTAAACATAAAGAAGCTATTGGCGGTGATACGTCCATAAACATATGACGATGGCGGTGGGGGGTAGTGGTGGTGTTGGTTGTTTTGCCCTGACTGATTTCCATTCCGTCCATAAACTTAAAGGGAAGGCAGACACATGTTGGTGGTGATATGTGTCTAACTGCCCTTCAACATCACTACTCCAGAATTACAAACCGGTGGTCATACGTGTCAAACTGCCCTTCAACATCACTACTCCAGAATTATGACCGTAGATTTAGAATCCAGCGGCCTGAAATCAAAAAAATATTGTTTCTTTCACTGCTTTATAATTATATAGTTATATAGGGTAATATAAAGAAAGCCATATACAAATAACTTCACCTTTACTTATCCGTTACTTTTCAATTTAGAGTGGTACATAAAAATGTACATATCTATTGAAGTCAACTAGTCATAAAAATGTACTTAGACACTATTTAATGACAAAAGTCTAATAGAAGTGGGATCTCCATTTTAAGATGAATAAAAGAGTGATTGACATAAGAAATATAATATAAGGATAAAGAGCATAAAGCTAGAAAATAACAATAGAAAAAGCAGTTTTTTATTGGCATCAAGCAGAGTTGAAACAATCTATGGGTACAAAGTTTCCTCTTTTCCCCTTATTCATAACATGACCAAAATGCCTATACACAAAAAACTTAATATATTGTTATATGAACAAAAACAAAAAAAAAAACCCAATAAAAATTATATTTATATAATTTGGATACTAAACATTCATCATTGTTCCTGAGAAACTTTGGCTGGCAGTAAAATCTCTTGAATTTGGAGGTGGGGTTAAAGAAGGTGATTCATCTTCAAGATTTGAAGGGAAATCAGCGGAAACAGTTTCCCAAGAATGTTTTTCATTTTTCCATCGGTTTCTTCGATCCAAGAAGGTCGGTTTTGATGGTGATTTGACCATTTCGACCTTCCAAGTCAGCATCGCTACAACTTCTGACATGGGTGGCCTTATGTTTGCTTGAGCTTGAAGGCATAATAAAGCCACATGAAGTGTTTGCATAACATCTTTTTCTATAAAGCCTGCATTTCTCATTCTTGGATCTACAAGATCAATCATTCTTGACCTCTCATATAGCTTCCAAGCCTATAACCATGAAAGATACAAACCCAATAATCATCAAGAATAAGAATCTTGAAACAATACACAAGCCTCATAATCTACCACTATGGGCAGTCTGGCAAGTCTTTATAGATGGGATTCATTGCCTTTGGCATATTTTACAAGAGGGAGTCCTTATAGAATTTGACAAAACACCAAGGGTTGTAAAGGACGGGGGTGGAAATTTGACCCATTTACATATGCATGGGTTAGTTCGGGTTATGTGATAACAAGGAAATGACAGTCTGTGAAAGTCAGGCACAGTTCTTCTATAGTGCATTAACCCTTCTAGATCATATTATTTAAAAACTTATAATATAATTTTTGTAATTATGTTTGACACATTTTAGTTAAAAGTGTTTCAAGTCAACCTAAGTAATTACCTGTTTTGAATCCTTACTCATCTTGGAGCCGGCGGAGCAGGAGCAACCTCTCTTTCCCCTGGGAATTGGGATAGAGGTTAGATTTGCCCCCATCACGCCCTCTCAAATCCTGCTAATAACTCTTTTGTATGTTTGTTTGAATCCTTACCCAACTTCACCATTTTGCCATGGCTAGTTGTAATGAGTAAATGGCTTTTCAAAGCATCATACTTAGACTTACCATTACAAAAAGACCGTTCTTTTTTTTTTTTTGCATTTACATTTCACTACTTTATCCAGTGTACTTATTCTTACATGATTTAGTGTTTCTTTGCATTTTCTGAAGAATAATACAGGCTAAAAAATTCCTAGAGTTTCAATGGACTAGAGAGCCCTTATAAAAGTGAAGCGTCGCAAGAAGTAGCAAAATGAGTGGGGGAAACAGGGTTGGGTAAGAGATCAAAGCGGGTACTTTTTCTAATTCGGATCAAACAGGTCAGGTTGGCTGATTGCTATTCTTTCAACCTTAAAAACAATCAATGCATTAAATATGATCATGAAAAGTATTATATTACAACACTATCTAAATTTTAAAATAAAATCAATTTAAAATGTTGAAAACATCTAAATAACAATTTAGGCCACTTTCAATCTGATTAGCCTGCTTCATTTTTAGGTAAGTTACTAAATTTAGTTCATTCAATTCATTAGAACATAACATCCAATTTTCAAATAAATAGACACAGCCTCTAGGTTTCCCGGTCTGATATGATAACCGGCATTTGGAGTTTCCCTTTTCTTATACATTAACTGTTAAGAAAATCTGATCATGAGGATTCCAAACTCAAAAGAAGAAATGGTTAATAATGGAAATAAGATATAGATGACTTACATATTCAGGGAGATACTGCATTTCTACTGGCAAATTAAGATTGGTATTTTTCCTGCAGCTAATGATTTCCAGCACAAGTACTCCAAAACTGTAGATGTCAGCCTTTTCGGATAACTGTCCTCTAATTGCATATTCAGGGGCTGTATAGCCTCTACAAAACAATAAAAAGAAACATATGTTACATTCGAGATTGTATCATAAGAAAATTTGTATATCTAATAGTCTACTAACAAACTTGAGTAAGGGGCGAGTAGAAGTGGCAAAATGGGCAGGTTTAGACCAACTGGGTAATGGGTCAAAATGTGTACTTTTTTGTATTGAATGAAATAGGCAGGGCTGGTCAAGTTCACTAGGAGTACTTTTGTCCACATTTTATTCAATTTTATATGAATATTTGTTTTGTATATGATAAAAAACCATACTGTTAGAACAATAAAGTTTTGCGTCAACATGATCTTTTATCAAGGCTATCATGAAAAACAACAAAACTTGGTGTATATTGATATCAGCAATTACACAACCACCAGACCCACCCATTTTGCCACCCTGACAGATTTAATTGGAGAACTTGAAAGTGTCGGTCCATGCATGACTTAGTCTAATGACCGAGTATTATGCAAGTGGGTTAGTGGTGCATGGAATTAGTGGCAACGTGGGTTTGCATTTTCTTTCTGTTTTACGCTTCCGTTAAAATAGGAGTAAGTTTGTTTTCAAGTTAAAGTAGTAGCATTTTCTATTTAATGTAATCAGTTCTTGAACTTTGAAGTTTATCACAGAAAATTTGTCCCAAAGTCTAGCCTGCATTTCTTTCGTTGCTCTTGATAAATCTTTGAATATACCAACACTTGGTATCAGAGCCTTGTTTATGCCCAAATACATTCGATCAGACACTATGTCCACGCTAGCGACCACTTCAGGAGTAGTGAAAGAAGCCGGAACTTTGTCATTGCAGTGCCCCATGTTGACAGCCACAAACTACACAACATGGGCAATTAAAATGGAGGCAATCCTAGATGCTCATGGGATATGGGAGTCTGTTGAACCACCGATCGGAGTGACGGCGGATGAGAAGAAAAACAAAGCTGCTCGAGCGTTTCTCTTCCAGGCCATTCCGGAAGATATTCTCCTGCAAGTCGCCAAGAAAAAGACTGCAAAAGAGATATGGGAATCCTTGAAGACGAGGTATCTCGGGGCAGACCGAGTACAGAAGGCGAGATTACATACACTTAAAAGTGAGTTCGAAACCATTCGTATGAAGGACGGGGAGTCCATAGATGATTTCGCGGGGAAACTAAGTGCTATGATCTCTAAGTTTAGTAGCCTTGGATCAACTCTTGAAGACAACATTCTGGTACGAAAGTTGCTCGACTCGGTACCTGATAACTATCTTCAATTGGTAGCATCCATCGAACAATATTCGGATGTTGATTCGATGCCATTCGATGAGGCGATTGGTCGTTTGAAGGCTTATGAGGACCGGTTAAAGTTGAGACAAGGAAATGCATCCGGGGAGAACAATCTGTTGCTCTCTAAAGTTGAAGGAAGATCGAGTCAAAAGGGAACTGGTAAACAAAACTCAACAGGTGGTCGGGGTCGTGGCTCGGGTATTGAAAGAGGTGGTCGTAGCGGGTCAAGAGGACGTGGATCTGGTCGTGGTAGAGGTGGTCGCTGGAACAACGGGTCTCACCATGAAAGTGGTCAATCAAACCGGAGACCACGTGATAAGAGAAACATCAAATGCTTCAATTGTGATCAGTTTGGGCACTATGCTTCTGAGTGTAAGAATGGTAAGGATCAAGGAGATGAGTCTAATTTGGTAGAGAAACAAGAAGAAGAAACAACACTTCTGCTAAGTGTTTGTGGTGAATGAAGATAATGTGTTTCCTCGTCAACATGAAGATGTAAGAGCTGGAAATCGGGATATTTGGTATCTCGATAACGGGGCTAGTAATCATATGACTGGCCTCAAAGAATTATTTGCTGAATTGGACGAAACAGTCTCGGGAAAGGTACGATTTGGTGACGGGTCGAATGTTGAAATAAAAGGTAAGGGTACTATTCTGTTTGAGTGTAAAAATGGTGATCAACTGTCCATACAACATGTGTATTTCATTCCTGTTCTGAACAGTAACATTATAAGTCTCGGACAGATGACCGAAATGGGGTACCAAGTTTTAATGCAAAATGAATTTTTGAAGATGAGTGATCAGCAGGGCAGGCGTGTTATGAATGTCCAACGCTCCAGAAATAGGTTGTACAAGATTGCCTTAAAACCTTCGAGACCGGTGTGCTTGTTAGCAAATCTTGATGAAGAAGCTTGGTTGTGGCATGCTAGAATGGGCCATGTAAACTTTCGGGCATTGGAGCGGATGGTCCAAAAGGATTTGGTAGATGGCATGCCACCTATTTCACATTCGGATCAGATCTGTGAAGGATGTTTGGTCTCAAAACAAACCCGACATCCGTTCCCTGATGAAGCACAATGGCGGGCAAGTTGGAACTTCTCCATGCAGACCTATGTGGTCCAATAGCGCCACAGACCTTAGGAGGTAATCGGTACTTCCTGTTGATAGTGGATGACTTTAGTCGATACATGTGGGTTTATATGTTGAAAACAAAAGATGAAGCTCTTTCTTTTTTCAAACAATTCAAAAGGCAAGTTGAAAACGAAAGTATTTACAAAGTGAAAACGCTTAGAACAGACCGGCGTGGTGAATTTAATTCTCACCAGTTCCTTCAGTTTTGTAAGCAGGAGGGTATCCACAGACAGGTACAGCTCCGTACTCGCCACAGCAGAATGGCGTCGTGGAACGCCGTAATCGCACCGTAATGGAAGTGACGAGATCCTTATTGAAAACAATGAAAGTACCAGAAACGTTTTGGGGGGAGGCTGTGCGGCACGTCGTGTACCTTCTCAATCGGGTCATGACGAAAGCCATGAAAAATATGACTCCTTATGAAGGCTGGAAAGGAAGAAACCCGAAGGTCCAACATATCAGATTGTTTGGGTGTGTGGCACATGTGAAGAAACCCAAGAATCTGATCTCAAAGTTAGATGACAGGAGCAGTACAACGGTGTATCTAGGGGTTGAAGAAGGATGCAAGGGACATAGACTTTTCAATCCTGCTACTAATCGTATAGTGGTGGCACGTGATGTTGTATTCAATGAAAGGAAAACTTGGGCCTGGAGTGCAGCCCAATCTAAATCCATTCTATTCAAACGTACAAGTTAACAATGCAGGAGAGACAAGTAATAACAATTCCTCCATTGGTGCAGGTGAAGGTAGCTTTAATTCTTTTCTCCAAGATTATACCTCTTCAAATTTTACTTCTCCAGGAGTTCAAGAAAGTCAAGAGATTTCTTCCAGTTCACCAACTGTTTCAAATCAAGCATCAAGGAGTGTTGATCTTGTGCCTAATTCAACATTCGATCACACTCCACCTCAAGGTTTTCGATCGCTAAATGAAGTGTATGATGAAACAGAGCTGATGGAAGCTGAATTTAACGAGCTGCTACTAGTTGGTGATGAACCAACAACCTATAAAGAAGCTGCCATCGACAAAGACTGGAGAAGTGCAATGAAGGCCGAGATGGATTCGATTGAAAGAAACAAAACCTGGACTTTAGTTGAATTGCCAATCGGTCACAAAGCAATTGGACTAAAGTGGGTTTTTAAATTGAAGAAGGATGCAGATGGTAAGGTCACTAAACACAAAGCTCGGTTGGTCGCCAAAGGTTATGTACAACAAAAGGGGGTAGATTTTGATGAGGCTTTCGCTCCGGTGGCACGGCTTGAAACAATACGGGTACTTCTGGCTATGGCAGCAAAGGAGGGATGGCTTGTTCATCACCTTGATGTCAAGTCAGCCTTCCTGAACGGTGAACTCAAAGAAGAAGTGTACGTCTCTCAGCCAGATGGTTATGTAATTGAAGGAAAAGAGCAGTGGGTGTACAAGTTAAGTAAGGCCTTGTATGGTTTAAGACAGGCACCAAGGGCCTGGAATGCAAGACTCGACAGGGCACTAAAAGAAATCGGCTTCACAAAATGCTCACACGAGCAGGCAGTGTATAAGATCCACAAACCGAACTCAACCCTTATGATAGGTGTCTATGTAGATGACCTCATCGTGACTGGAAATAGCGAAAAGGAGATCAAAGAGCTTAAAGAAAGGATGAAGAAGGTGTTTGATATGAGAAGCCTATCTTACTACCTTGGAATTGAGGTTGTACAAAAAGAGGCTTGCATTTACATAAAGCAATCGGGTTATGCTAAGAAGATACTAAAGTTAGCTGGTATGTGGGACTGTAATTCTTCCAAGAGTCCTATGGAATCAAAGTTGAGTTTTACAAAGGATGATGAGGGTGATCAGGTCAATTCAACCGAGTATCGGAGACTTATTGGGAGCCTTCGATATCTAATCCATACAAGACCCGACCTTAGTTATTCTGTGGGAGTTGTGAGCAATTATATGGATAAGCCAAAAGTGAGTCATTACAAGGCGGTGAAGCAAATACTCAGGTACATAAAGGGTACTCTGAACTTTGGTCTGAAATATAAGAGTGGTGGTGATGGGAGGATTGTTGGCTACAGCGACAGCAGTCATGGGACAGATTTAGACGATCGAAGTGGAACTACCGGGATGGTGTTCTACTTCTCGGGCAACCTAGTCACATGGTCTTCTCAAAAACAGCGAACGGTGGCTCTTTCTTCCTGCGAGGCTGAGTTTATGGCTGCTACATCAGCAGCCTGCCAAGCATTGTGGCTTCGGGGTTTGATCAGTGAGTTGACTGGTACAAGTGCTCAGATTGTGAAGCTTCTTGTGGATAATGAGGCTGCAATAGCTCTTATGAAGAATGCGGTATTCCATGGAAGGAGTAAGCACATAGATACTAAGTACCACTTCATACGGGAATGTGTGGAGCGGGAACAAATCCAAGTGAAACATGTTAGTGGTGAACAACAAAAGGCCGATGTCCTTACAAAAGCACTGCCTCGTATCAAGTTCAGTGAGATGAGGGCCTTGCTTGGAATTGAGGATCTTGGAGACATAAGTCATCATTGAGGGGGAGAGTGAAAGTGTCGGTCCATGCATGACTTAGTCTAATGACCGAGTATTATGCAAGTGGGTTAGTGGTGCATGGAATTAGTGGCAACGTGGGTTTGCATTTTCTTTCTGTTTTACGCTTCCGTTAAAATAGGAGTAAGTTTGTTTTCAAGTTAAAGTAGTAGCATTTTCTATTTAATGTAATCAGTTCTTGAACTTTGAAGTTTATCACAGAAAATTTGTCCCAAAGTCTAGCCTGCATTTCTTTCGTTTCTCTTGATAAATCTCTGAATATACCAACAGAACTTACAGTGTTCCAGCAAATGTTGTGCTAAGATAAGCTTGGTCTTCTGGGAAGAACCGGGCCAACCCAAAATCTCCAATTCTTGGTTGAAATTTGTCATCTAGAAGAATATTACTAGCTTTTATATCTCTGTGAACAATCCGAAGGTGTGAATCCTCATGCAAGTACTGCAATCCTCGAGCAACCCCTAAGATTATTTGGAAACGAGTGTTCCAATCGAGATACTGATCGCTTTTGCCTATTCACAAAGAAAACATACTTTATAATATATAACCTTTTTTATAGGTAGTCACTGGGCAGGAGGGTAATAGTAATAAATAAAAGTGATGTTCTGAATTGGGTTATGTTATATCTCTAACGAATCAAATTGGTAAAAAAACGTTAGCTTAGAAAAAATTTCGTCGAAGGGTCAAAACTCACCGAAAGTGTACTTCTAGTGCAGAAAACCTCGTAAATCATCTCATTCAAAAAATTAAATTATTGTTGAAAACATATAATTATTGTAATCCTATATAATACTAATCATTTATTTAAAAGAACTAACCATTTTGGACACAGAGTATTAGGTCAACCCCCCACACAGTTCATCTACTTGACAAAAAACTGTGTTTTGATTCATTACCCAGCCAACCCGACCAGTCAGTATTGCCAACTCTACTAGGCTGTGCCTAAAAACTTGTAGGCGATTACTATCCTTCTCCCATGAAAATAGTAAGGTTTCACTAAGCAGCATAGTTTGTTTGGTTTTTTTCACACATATATATATATATATATATATAAAATTTGATTCAACACCAAGCAGAAGAGAATCTTATGACCAAGATCAATATGATCAATTGTAACTTTGAAAGTTTCAACAACTAATAATGTCAAAACTTGCATGGGATAGGAGGAACATTTATTTCCTGATGAACTCTTCCCATATTTTGAGTACACAGATTGTAACTTTTTTAGTTTCAATACTCAATCAGCTAAAATTAGAGGTGAAAAAATGTGTGGGTTGCTTAATATGCTAGAGTAGGTTGAGTCCAGTCTTTCAAACAAGTGTTTTACAGATAACTTGGTCAAATATAACCAAAAAATACGAATTAAAACATTATCTAACTTGTTGAATATAACAAGTTAGTAAATTCTGCCATGCATTAACAATAAAGGTGACTTCTGGCTTGTTTTGACGTTTCCTTTTTAGCTTGGTTTCTTCATTTTACCCATTTAAGTATTTAACCCGTTAGGTAAGAAACATAGCCCAAATTAACCTCAGAATTAGAGCTACGTACCATATATAATGAGGTCCAGACTTTTGTTCTTCATGTATTCATACACAAGTAGCCTTTGCGGCCCTTCAGAGCAGCAACCAAGAAGTCGAACAAGATTCTTGTGTTGTATGCTTGTAATCATCCTCACCTCTGCAAGAAACTCTGCTTCCCCTTGTTGTGATTTTTCAAGGGCCAATTTTTTTACAGCAACAAGCTGACCATCTTCTAATTTACCCTATTAAAACCACTTAAGATTATATATCTTAGAGGTGGCAAAGTGGGCACGTTGATTGGGTTGGATAAGGAGTCAAAACAAGTTACAATCCATCTTTTATAGATAATTAATGTGTTAAATATGATTTAGAAAATAATATATTAATACAGTAACAATTTAACCTTTTGATTTTTGAATATAATGGCTTAGGAGGGTTTACTCATCAAAATATACACTTTGGCCGACCTTCGACGTTATGAAACCCCACTTGACCGATTTTAAGCTATTTATGTTAGTTTCCTATTTGACCGGTTAGAGTTAAAACATAACCCAAATTGGCCCATTCACAAGTAAATGGTTCAAAATTTGGTCCCAACATGATAATGATTTGATCTTTCCTTTTCAATTCTTTAGCACTTCTTCATTAATTATTGGCAGTTCTAAGCACATGAAACAACATATGATGCAGAATTTTGGGTTCAACGAAAGTAGGTTTCAAGGGACACATACCAGATAGACTGGCCCGAATCCACCTTTACCAAGAAGATTAGACTCATTGAAGTTTTTGGTTGCCTTCTTTAGTGCTTGGAAACTAAAATAGTTTATCGTCCGAAGATTCCCACTAAAATAATCTTTTGCGTCTGCAATACGAACATTTGATCAGTTTGATGTTGTAAATAATAAGATTAAGCTCAACCATCACAACAACAATAAATAAATAAATAAATAAATAAACAGGTGGTAAAATTGGCAGGCTAGGTCATTGATCAAATGGGTGAATATAAGCCATGTCTGGTTGGTCAGGAATGCTTTGTGTCCAAATATTGTAATTTTTATAAATTATAACTACCCCTAAAATGAGTACAAAAATTATAATTTTCAATAACTTAAGAGGATTGGTGCATTAAAAATACACTTTGTGTAACCTTCTACCTGTAAACCATCGTCTATCAAACAAATTTTCTTACATGTTTGACCCGTTAGAGATAAAACCTAGCCTGAATAGGTCCATTCATAACTAACTAAGTCGATGATGCCATCTCTAAAATAGTCTACAAGTGATAACCTTTTCCGCTCTTTTTAAGCTTTCCCAACTTCTTCAATTGTGCTGGTCTGATGAACTTCAGAAAGACAAATATAAGAATCAGCAAAATTAGAAGCACAATCAACCCCACCAGGAAGAACAACAAGACATTTGTAGAGTGATGTTCCGTCGAGATTTCTTGATTAAGTATCAATGGTGCTGGAGGTGCAGCTGCATTCATAAACTTGTAGTATTATCATCAAGCAAACATAATTAAGTCTACATAAACAGAATTATTTCCATTATTATTTCTTATACTCGCATTACATTAGACAAGATACACTAGACTGTAATTTATGAGACTCCATTTTCTTGCAGAATTCCAAAATCTAGAAACTTTGTCACTGTTTTCCTTAAAATCTATTAATTTCGCAAACAAAATGATTGTTTAAGCTCAAATTATCAATGACCCATGAATCAAATCACATCTTACACCAAAACCATTCATGCACACCAGGTGTATGTTCAAAAGCTGCGGACAAAAACCATGAACACCCCTATAGCAACTTCACAAAATCACTCAATAAACAGCAACAGTACATAATTTCAAACAATATGATCAAAATAATTACCTTCAAGTGCACGACGCATTGCTTTTTCTCTCAAATTTCACTATATCTGTATTCAGTATTCCCCAGTTGCTCATTAGCCGGAACAAATGGTGGGTTTTTTGAAAAACCAAGAAACTGTTTCTCTCCTGTTCTGGAATGATCGACCAACGACAATGTGAAGATAATCGAAGAAGACATATTAGAGCATCTGAGATTTCCATGTGTTGATAAATACGATGTTGGGGAGTTTAAAATTGGAAAAGCTTGTGTTGTTGAAGTCGTCAAAGGGTGTAAGGATCAAGGCAGAATGCGTGATGCTTTGCTGTGATTCGATTTGGGACTAGAAAATTGATGATGAAACATTCTTTGTTGCTAACGTTTGTCTTCACACGAAATTCGTAAGGAATCTCCGGTGCCGACGAGTTCGTTTTAGGCTAAACATTAGAACATTAGTGGTCGTTAGTGTGCAACAAATTAAATTGTTTGTTTTTATGTAAACCTGTCGAGACGTATCGCGTTCACCACAAAACAGGGTTTAAGGCGGGTGGGAAGAGTACGTGTCAATCTATACTATTATAAAGAGTAAATTTTGGTTTTGGTGCTTTGGTTTGGCTACTTAAAGCATTACAAAATCTTTTGTCATGTCTTGCTATTTGGTTTCAGTTTTGTAATAATTTTGGTGGATTACACTAGTTCTGTTAATTTTGGTTGTTAAATGTAAGGGTATATTGGTCAATCGACATACAATAACTATTTTTCTAAATTATTAAAATAACTTTAGGGGGTATTTTTGTAATTACATAAAATAATTAAAAATATAGAATTAATAGATTTGTCTTGTCCTCATCAATGGACCCTTTGCACTATCGTCGGATAACCACCATTGTCGATATCATCTTCATTATCTGACTCTCTCCCTTTTGATCTTCGATACCACCATTGCCAGATGTGTTTCTATCTATCTTTATTTCCGACAACCACCATCGCTAGATCTATCACTCTCCCTCCTGTTTTCCAACTACTACCACTGCTAGATCTTTCTCTATCCCTTTCTATTTTCGCCAACCACCATCGCCGAATCTGTCTCTCTACATCTCGATTATCGATGAGTTCATTTGGTCAGTTTCCAGGCGGTGGTTGTTGATTAGACAAAGGGAGGGTAGTAAATGGTGGTTGTCGACCAGCCGAGTTCATGTGGTTAATTTTGAGGCGGTAATGGTGGTTCCATGAACGATGGAAAGAGAGGCTGGTGTCAGTGTGGTGTTGGTGTTTGGTGGAGGTTACCAGACGACGAAAAGGGGTTGGTGTTGGTGGAGAACAGCAGTAGTATTGGTAGATAGAGATGGTGGTAGTGTTTGGTAGGTGATGGGTCTGGTTAGGTTCAAAATTATAACTCTTTTTTAGTTTAGAGTTAATTAAACATATTGACCCATTTTTATATGCAAAAAGACCAAAATAATCCTAGACTTAACTGTCAAAACCAATAAAGTTAATGCTAGTGACCAAAACCATTACAAAAATAAAAGCACAAGGCATGATAAGACAAAAGATTCATCTTTAGACTGAAATGGTTAAATTGGCTAAACCTCAAGGAGTAAAACTGAAATTTACTTATATTATAAAACACCATCACACTCTATCAACAAAGGAAGGTTAGCTACACCCATGATCATATAATCAAATCGATTTTAAGAGCAACGCTACAAGTGCATGAAGGAAGAAATTACGAAACGTTGCGGGTGGGAATATAACATAATTTTTTTATTCTTTATTTTGTTATTTAGTAATGTTTTTAGCAATGAAATGCATTTCTCCTTTTAGTTTAGAGTGAACACTATATGCGTATGTGATTTCATTTTTTAGATCGGGTCCTTGATATGAGAAACTAAATGTTTGATCCAACAAGTATGTACGAACGTAACAATTTTGGTCATTAACATTATCATAAGTTAACTTTCTAAAAATGATCAAAATACATCTTATACATAAAAACAAAAAACATAAGTATTATAAACTAGCCATTGGGCCCACACTCTTTACTCAAAAAGATAAAAGTATATATGGATAACCCGTGAGTCTCACTTGTCTTCTTCATCACCCAACCCCCACTCGTAATTGGTTGCACTAATCATCAATGACCATAAGAACCATTATCGTTATTCTTAAACTCGTCCGCCATAAATTTCACTGTCGCAGATCATGAAACATTCTACCGCTACCCACTAACACCATTACCAGCCTTGAATTTCATTTCCCTGCCTTCCACCAAAGCTTCAACCACCTTAGTTGGTCTAGAATGAAAGACATGCCTTAGATGAGTTTAATAGTGACTTTTGTTATGAATCAAAATAAATGTCATGATTGTGAATTAACTAAAATTACAAGGAAACAATTTAAAGATGTTAAAAGAAATTCTAAGGTATTAGACCTCATTAATTCAGAATTGTGTAATTTTCATAGGTCGCCTTCACTATGTTATATTAAAGATATTGTCACATTGAAATGAAGAATATGGGGGATACAAATGTGATATTTGGGATAAGGATTACAAGGAGTAACAATAGAATCACCATGACATAGTCCTATTACATTAAAAGTGTGTAGAAGACACTCAAAAATGTTACATATTCTCGTGTTAGTACTGCCATAGATCCTAGTATTAGACTTATGCACAACACTTGCAAGAAGTAAATAGAATATTTAAGTACTGGAAGGAACCATGAAATAAAGTTTGTGTTATTTAAGTTTTCCTTCGGTCAAAGAAGGGTATTCGGATGCAAGTTTGATCACAAATATGAAAGATAATTCTTCTACAAGTGGTTTAGTATTCCTTCTTAATCGAGAAGCTATATGAAATCTGAGTTGATAGCTTTAACATCAGCTGGTAAAGAAGCTAAATAGCTTGGAAATTTGATCTTTGAGATTCTATTGTGGTCAAAATTGATATCACCAATTTTTCATCAGATGTGATAGTGCTAGCTATATTGGCTAAGTCTTATATTCAAGTAAATAATGACAAGTCTAGATACATAGGTGTTAGACACAACATGGTTAGAGAATTAATTATAAATGATGTGAGATCAATAAAGTTTGTAAAATCTGAGCTTAGTTTAGCTGATCATTTAACCAAAGGATTAGAAAGAGATCTCGTGAATAAATAAGCTAAAAAGGATAGGGTTAAACTGCATTTAAATATATTATGTTAATACAACCGATTCCCATCTAATACAATATTAAATGTTAAACTCAATATGGAAAGCTTCTCATGAAGATATTAGAACACATTAGCATTATCATCCCGAGATATGTGTTCAGCTTGCAAGATAAAAAAGGTTAAAATTTAGTTTCTTAATAGTTCATTGATAAATTGCAGTGTAAGTGCAAGAGTAACGAACTACCTATAAGACTATGAAGTTTAGCCTTGTCTTGCAAACTCTATATAAAAGCCAAGAAAACCCTATTTCACCATTTACATACTCCTAGTCTCAGTGTTCTATCTCTCTATCTCTCTAAGTTGCATTCACTCTCTTTCCACGATTTCAAGGCATTTGGGTGCTTGTTGTGATGATCGGAACTCGTAGTTATGTTCGTTAGTGTTGATTTGGCTAAAAAATGTCATTTGGAGGCTCGATTCCTTTGGTAAGCCACGTTTATCATCTAAATACAAGTTATGTCGATATATGAGTGAGTATGTGACGTGTGCAACTCCAATGTAGTTTTGGGTCGCTCATTGGTGAACTATGGATGTCAGGGATCTTCTGAGAGCCCAGATCAATGATGGTAATTCTTGGATCAAGTAAAGCTGGTGCAACCAAAACCAACACTTAGACAATTTTGGTACAACTGATGAAGAGCTTCCGAAGGCAAAAGAAGAGCTTCCAAAGGCAAAAGAAGAGCTTTCGAAGGTTAAGCCTGAAAGAGCTTCCGAAGAGGAACTCTAACTTCCGAAGACAAAGTCTTCCTTCTTTCGAAGTCACTTAGAAGAATTCAAGACATTGATTTCTAAAGCATGAAAGTCCTGAAGATCAACTCAAGCCTCGAAAGAACCTACTATGAACCAGTGGACATAAGTTGTCCCTCTGACACACCGCTGCAACCTCTGATATACTGCATGGTGCTTTCCCACGCTCATATAGTTGACCATACTTTATTCCACTGTTCATCCCTTATCAGTTAGTACAGTTACCAACTTTAGTTGGTGACAAAAGGTAAGTCATGGACATGTCATGACTACCAAATCTTAAATAGTACTTTATCTAAGATACCTTACCTCTAGCAATGTAGCATTTTTTTAGTCGTAAGTTTCCAGCTGGTATCAAAGTATAACCGGTTGTAGATAGTAGTATATATAGTTTCTCATTGTAACTCATTAGTCATGCTTGTAAGAGTCTTGTAATATTTTGAGTTGAGAATTAATATATAGAAGTATCTTGAAAAACCTTTCTCTTGTGTTTGTTTACTTAATATATTATTATAAACTCTTAAGGGATTCCGCATCATCAAACCGAGTGTGACTTAGTAAGTTTGAGAGATAACAATTATGTTGAGTGACAAAACTCGATCCTGTAATTGGTATCAGAGCTTCTTAGGCTCTTGATTGTGAGATCTTACCATCCAAATCAACATTTTCATCACTCATACACTTACCTCACTCAAAATGGGCCTCAACCAAAAATTTGAATGTGAAATGGGGACGATGACCAAAGCACCCATCATCACCCCTGATAACTTTAGATCTTGGAGCAGACGTATTGAAGGCTTCATCAGATACCAAGACAACAAGATGTGGAAGTCTATCACCAATGGCCCTTACAAGCCAAAGGCTGCAACACCGGCTGGAAATGGTGCTATAATGGAGAAGGCAGTTGAAGATTATTATGATAAAGACTACAAACGGCTGAATATTGGTGGTAAAGCTATGACTATTCTGATGACTGCCATACCCAACTCAATCATGGTGGGTTTTGAGCATTGCAGTCAGCCAAAGAACTCTTTGATGCTTTGACTTAGATGTAGTCAAGCTCAAATGACTCCAAGAAAGATTCCCTAAAGCAACAATTTGAAAACTTCACTTATATTGCTAGAGGGGCCCTTAGCCAGCAATACTTCAGGTACATGGATCTTATTTCATCACTTCAGTCTATGGGAGTAACTCTTGAGATGAGAGATCTCTCAAGAAAATTCACGAGTGCACTTCTAAATAAGTGGACTTTCTACTGTGTCTCTATCAAGAGGACAGAGAACTTGAACTCTCTCACTATGACTAAACTATATGGCATCTATAAGGTTTTATGTAAGGCTGAACATCTAAAATCTTTCCTGCATGCATGCACTGAAGTACAGAGTAGAAATGCTTCAGAAGTTTTACACCATGCACTAGAAATATTCTAAGTGTAAAATCTTCCGAAGCCAAGACCAACATCTTCCAAAGCCAAAAGTGAAGTCTTCCGAAGCTTCAAAGACAGTCTTCCGAAGCTTCAAAGACAAAGTCTTCCGAAGCTTCAAAGACAAAGTCTTCCGAAGCTTCAAAGACAAAGTCTTCCGAAGCCAAGAAGTGAAGATAGATTTCTTTCGAAGACTTTTGAACACATGCTTTATCTGATGTACTTTACCATAAAGCTGGACCACTTTCCGCTGCAACTCTGTTCAGTCACCAACTTACATAAGTTGGTGAAAAGGTCCATGCTTTTGGTAATTGTACATTGAGCTCTTGAGTCATTTTGCTTTCTACTTTATGTACTTTTATCCTTTTTTGTAATATATTAGGATGTGAGCTATGGCATGTCATAGTCACTAGTCAAAAGGCAATCTGCCTTTTTACTCTACATTTGATTTTGTTGTCTAGTTCAAATGTTTCCAGCTGGCCTTCTAAGTATGGCCGGTTGTAGGATGTAGTATAAAGTATCTCAAGTTCTTGTATCTTTTCTTATGCTTTGTAACACTTGTAAAGAACTTGAGAGCAATATACAACATTCTTGAAAACCAATACTTGTGCTGTTTGTTCTTGTTCTGTCTCATACTTGCTTGTGTTCTTAGTATCAAACTATAACTTGTTCCCAGAGTTCTATTTGATCTGTTAAGTGTTCTAAACACTCTCCTCATTATGTGTTGTGTTGTAAGTGACCATCCTTTAAATGGTCCTGCAATTGGTATCAGAGCATTCCAGGCTCTTGATTGTAAGATCTCATCATCTTAAGATCCCTCACACACACAAAATACTTAACATCTCAAATGACAGCTCTTACTAAAGCTGATATGGAAACTGGAACCATGACAAAGTCCCCACTAATCACTCTTGAAGACTTTGACACTTGGTGCCAACGAATGGAAGGGTTCATCAAGTCACAAGACTCCAGGATATGGGAATCTGTTATCTCAGGGCCTCACATACCAAGCACCTCTTCAGCTGTTGCTGGAGGTGGTATGATTCCAAAGGCTGTGGCTGATTATTCTGATGAAGACAGGAAGAGAATAGATATTGATCAAAAAGCCATGACAGCCCTTCAAACTGCTTTTCCCAACTCCATATACAGAGGCTTCAAGAAGTACAAAACAGCTAAACAGCTATGGGATGCATTGAAGCTGATGTATGAGGGGTCAACTAAAGCCAAGGAGAACAAGAAGGATCTCTTAAAGCAGTAGTTTGAAAACTTCACCTTCAAAGCAGGTGAAACCATAACTCAACAATACTTCAGGTATGTTGAGATTGTGGACACTCTAATGGATGTTGGAGTGACTCTTGAGAACAGGGACATTGTAAGGAAGTTCATGTCCTCTCTTCCTAGACAATGGACACATTATTATGTTGTTATCAAGAGAACTGAGAACCTTAAGACTCTTGCTTTGATAGAGTTGTATGGTATTCTTAGTGGATACCAGATGGAGATGAATATGCAAAGTTCATCTGGTAACTCTAGCGATCAACTAAGTTCAGCCCTCCATGTGGTTGAAAGGGATAGTAGAGAACCACAACATCATCTTATCTGCTATCCTGAGAACTCACAAAAGGGTTCTTTCATCACCTTCCCGGAGACACCAAGAGAAAGCTACACTCAAGGAAGCCCATTCGAAAAGACAAGCTCTTTACAAGCCTTTATGTCTTCTAATGAAAGCACAGTCAACTTTCTCTTCACCCTTAAAAACCTGGACTGTATCCATCCAGATGATCTAGAATACATGGAGATAGTTCAACAAATGGCTCTTCTCACTCATAGAGCCAAGAAATTCTACAAGAGGACAGGGAGGAAGTTTCCAAGCAATACAACCAGTGGAAAGTTTGGGCTGGACAAAAGCAAAGTAAAGTGTTACAACTGTAACCAGATGGGTCACTTTGCAAGGGAGTGCAAGGCACCAAGGACAAATGGTGGCCAAGCAAAAGCCAGGCCAAACTACACTGAGAGAGCCACTCAGAAGAGAAGCCAAAGCAGCAAGCTGCAGTTGCTGTTGAAGAAAGAGGCTTTGACTGGAGCTTTCAGGTGGAAGATGCATCTCCAAACCAAGCACTAATAGCTGACCATGATGAAGCAAAGGTATTGGAACATCTCTGTACACCTGAATGTATTGCTAAAGTGAATAGATAAAGGTCTTACAACTTAGAGATGAGCTCTGATCTTGAGTCCTTAAATATTTTAAAATCTGATTTCAAAAGTGCTGAAAATGATTATAAACTAAAGATAGAAGACTTAGAGAAAACCATTTCAACTGTTAAACATGAACATACCAACTACAAGACTCAAATCAAAGATCTCATAACTAAGTTGACTGAATGCTAGGCTGAGCTTGTGATCAGCAAAGCCAGGGCAGAGAAATGTGTTCTTGAAAAAGAGACCTTCAAGAACATGATATCGTCATCCTTGCATGCAAAAGTTTGTTATCAAAATAAGCAGGGACTGGGATCTAGTGAGATAGCTCCTCCACACATAATCCTGTCAGTAAGATCTCCTAGGTGTGGAACTTGTGAAGATGAGCTTCCTCTCATAGACCCCATATGTGAAGAGGATGAAGAGGAGATAGTGAAGGATGCCTCTGAGAAGAGTGAAGAAGAGAATTCAAAGAAGGGTCACTATCCCTATGAGGAGAGTAACAGGGTTAGGATGACCAAGTCAAGAAGAAAGAACTTGATCAAAAAGGCCAAAAGGAAGTTCAAGAAGGCTCAAGAGATCAAGACCACCTTTAACTCTATGCAGAAACAAGTCTTTATCTCTGCAGGATTTAAAGTGGTTAAGGATGAAGACACAAACCTGAACTCTAGTACCAGGAGTTCTGGTTCATGTTCAAATCATCCCAATAACATGAAGAAGGTTGACCAGTTGTGTACCACTGCTACACAACCTGAACCATCCAGCTCCAAAGGCAGCTCTTACCCTAAAATAACTGCCACATCATCTACAAAGATGAAGATGGAGAAGGAAAGTGATCAAGTTCAGCCTTGTTCTCAAATGAAGACTCTCAGGAAGAAGAAGATGAATTGTGTTATGTGTGGCAGTACTTTTCATCTTGCTAAGGATTGTCTCTACAATCCAAAAAGTACTGTCCACATGACCAAGAAGGAAACCTTTGAGATTTTGAAGAAGAAGAAAGCTTCAGAAGGAAAATATTTTCCTTTCAGAAGCTCCAAAATGAAGGAGAAGACAAGTGGAAAATTGCCTTCGGAAGAAAAATTGGTCTTGGAAGAAAGGAATACTTCCGAAGTACTGAAGCCTGTTGCAGTGTTAGCAAGATCTTCTGAAGGTTCAGTCATCAAAACTTCTAAAGTCATCAAAACTTCTGAAGTGATGAAGGTCAAGTGTAAGTCTCCGAAGGTGGTGTGGAAGACAAAGAAAGACCAAGTGACTGAAAGTTCTTCATCAACATCAGCAAATGATCCTCAAAACATGACAATAGGATCAATTACTATTGCATTGTCTTCAATTTCTTTTGATGAGCCTAAGACCAATAAGGCTTGGGTTTCCAAATGTAACTAACCATCTTTTTTGTGCAGGAACAACTCAAGACAAACAGGAATGTATGGATCATTGATAGTGGTTGTTCCAGGCACATGACAGGCAATGGGTCACTACTCCAAAATTTTGAGAAAATTGATGGAGGACCAGTTGCTTTTGGAGGAGATGCAGGAGGTTACATAACTGGAAGGGGCAGGGTCACAAATGGTAACCTCAGCATTAAGAAGGTAAACTTTGTTAAGAAGCTTGGATACAATCTTTTGAGTATATCTCAATTTTATGATCAGAGTCATAACATGCTCTTTACTGAGCATGCGTATTTCTCAAAGGGAATATGTACAAGATGGATTTGCAAGAAACATCTCCCTCAGGAGAAGTTTCATGCTTCCTATCTAAAGCAAATAGTGATGAGTCTTTCCTCTGGCATAAAAGAATGTGCCATGTAAACTTTAAAAACATGAATAAATTAATTAAGAATGATTTGGTAATTGGAATGCCAAAAAAAGAGTTTACATGTGATGACCACTGTGTTGCATGCCTGAAAGGGAAGCAACATAAGGTATCTCACAAGCCAAAGGAAAAAAACTCCATCACTACACCCCTACACTTATTACATATGGATCTCTTTGGCCCCACCAGTGTAATGAGTCTAGGAAGGACCTCTTATTGTTTGGTGATCACAAATGATTTTACAAGATTCACTTGGGTCTTCTTTCTTAGAACTAAGGATGAGACCCCTGAGATTATGAAGAATTTCATCTTAAAGATTAAGAATCAATATGATCACAAGGTCAAAACCATAAGATGTGATCAAGGAACTGAATTCAAGAACTAAATCCTTGATACATTTTGTGATGAAAAAGCTATTACAAGACAATATAGTGCTCCTTGGACTTCTCAGCAAAATGGTGTTGCTGAGAGGAGAAACAAGACACTTATTGAAGCTGCAAGAACTATGTTGTCTGACTCTAAACTGCCATCACCTTCTGGGCAGAGGCAGTAAACACTACCTGCTATGTGCAGAACAGAGTTTTATTAGTTAAGACACATGTAAGACTCCTTATGAACTTTGACACAAGAGGAAACCTTTCATTGTTTTTCTCAGGTCATTTGGATGTCCTTGCATCATCTTGAATACCAAGGATCAAATTGCCAAGTTTGATGAGAAATCAGATGGTGGACATTTTATTGGATACTCCTCTCAAGCTAAGGCTTATAAAGTATACAATCTCAGAACTGGAGTAGTTGAGGAGTCAGCCAATGTGACTTTCAATGAGCACACTCCCAGTGTGAAAGGTTCTGGTCCTGATTGGCTATTTGATCTTGATTTATTTACCAACTGTTTTAACAAATCTTGTGAGCATGTTTTAGGATCTACAGATATACTACATGCAGGTGATCCTGATCCAAGATTTGAGCTGAGAAGACCTTCAAGCTATACTACTTTAGCTCCAGTTATAACTAACCCTACAAATGGAGTCCCGATCAGCACAACAATGACAAACTCAGCTGATACTTCTGGGGTGCCTTCAAATTCCAGTATAGAGGCATAAAACTCAGATCAAATGTAGGAGGAAATGGTGGTGTGGTGATAGTGATCAAGAGTTTCTTGATGCTGATACCCACTCCATTGAGGACAACATCAATGATGTCACACACTCATTGGATCAAGTTACACTTGATAAGTATGCTGATGTGGTGAGAGAAACTTTAATTGCTTGATCTAAATTTCTCTAATTTAGATCTCTCCAAGCAACTTGTTGTGATCCCTCAACTAAGGATCCACAAGTCACACCCCACCACAAACATCATTAGAAATGTTGATACTAGGGTAAGAACAAGAGGACAAACCCATGATGCAAATGTTTGTCTCCACTCTTGTTTTCTATCCCAGGTAGAGCCAAAGAAAGTTGATGAGGCTTTAAAGGATGGAAGTTGGGTTGAAGCTATGTAAGAGGAACTGCTTCAATTCAAAAGGCAAAAGGTTTGGAACCTATGTCCTCTTCCTCAAGGGAAGACTACCATAAGAACCAAATGGGTGTTTAGGAATAAGAAGGATGATAGAGGACTTGTCATCAAAAAAAAAAGGCTAGACTAGTTGTTCAAGGATACACACAAGAAGAAGGAATTGACTACACAGATGTCTTTGCTCATGTTGCAAGACTTGAAGCCGTTAGAATATTCTTAGCTTTTGCTGCATCCAAGGATTTCAAGGTCTACCAACTTGATGTCAAGTGTGCTTTTTCTTTATGGGGTGATTGATGAAGAGGTGTATGTCAAATAACCACCAGGGTTTGCAGATCCTGATCATCCTAGGAAGTGATATGAGACTCTATCTTAATAAAGCTCTTTATGGGCTGCACCAAGCTCCTAGGAAGTGATATGAGACTCTATCTTAATATCTCTATCAACATGGATACAAAAGAGGTACTATAGATGGAACTCTCTTCATCAAAGGAACAGGGAATGACTTAATGCTAGTACAAGTATATGTAGATGACATTATTTTTGGGTTAACCAATCCAAAGTTCTGCAAAGACTTTGAGAAGCTGATGAAGAATAGATTTGAAATGAGTGCAATGGGAGAACTCATTTCTTTCTAGGAATTCAAGTGAAGCAGGTTGACAGTGGCATCTTCATAAGTCAGTCAAAGTA
Organism: Flaveria sonorensis; assembly: GCA_025506505.1. Taxonomy (NCBI): domain Eukaryota; kingdom Viridiplantae; phylum Streptophyta; class Magnoliopsida; order Asterales; family Asteraceae; genus Flaveria; species Flaveria sonorensis. The sequence continues at coordinate 55,718,992 of CM046433.1, read as the reverse complement.
TGTGCAAGACATACTTACAAGATTCAACATGACTGACTGTAAGGTTGCTAAGACACCCATAGCAAGAAACCACTCCCTTGGACCTGATCTTAAGGGGGAGTGTGTGGATGAACACCTTTACAGGGCTATGATTGGGTCTCTTATGTACCTCACAGCTAGCAGGCCTGATATCATGTTTGCCACATGTATTTGTGCAAGATATCAAGCCAACCCCAAGATGTCACACCTAGTCACTATCAAGAGGATTTTAAGATATCTCAAAGGTGCCTCAACGCTTGGCCTTTGGTATCCAAAGAATTCTGACTCCAATCTGTATGCATATACAGATAGTGACTATGGTGGCTGCAATATGACTGCAAAGTCTACATCAGGGGGATGTTAGTTCCTTGGTGGAAGGATAGTCTCATGGCAATGCAAGAAACAATCCTGTGTATCTGCATCAACTGCTGAAGCTGAATACATTATTGCTGCAGGCTGCTGTGCTCAAGTGCTTTGGATTCAGAATCAGATGCTGGACTAGGGATTCAACTTCAAAGAGATTCTCATCCACATAGACAATAATAGCGCTATCTCCATTACAGAGAATTCTGTGCAGCACTCAAGGACAAAACACATCAATATCAGGTATCATTTGATTAGAGATAACTTCGAAAATGGATTAATCAAACTAGTCAAAGTTAATACAAATGAACAATATGTTGATCTGTTCACCAAAGCTTTTGATGAGCAGAGATTTAAGTATCTTATATCAGCTATTGGGATGATTAACTTTGAGTAGCTTTTCTTAAAACTAACTCATATTATTTCTAAACCAGTGTGTTCTAAGTTGTCTATTTTATCACCTTCATAAGCCCTTATTTCATCTGGAAGAAAATTCTTTTAAATGATATTCCTTAGTTTTTTGAAAATTTTTGATCTTTTTATTCTTCGGAAGATATGCATTTACCTTCGGAAGAAATTTATGTCTTCAAAAACAAACAACTACTTAAGTGAATTTACCTTCGGAAGAAATTCTCAAAATATATTCCGAAGCTTAAAAACCACTCTTAAATACTTGTATGTCTTAAAGAACAAATTTCTTCCGAAAGCAATTAAGTCTTGGAAGCTTTATTCTTTTTAGAGTAAAATTTCTAAGTCTTTATCTCTTTCGAAGCAAAATTCTCTAAACTCTTTGGAATATCTTCCGAAGCCATTTTAGCTACGGAAGCTTTTTGTCAAAACTTCCAAAGTAAAATTACCTTCAAAGTTGTTAGACTTCCAAGAAAACTACTTTTTGGGCAAAAGAAAACTACTTTTTCAGAGGTGGGACTGACATCCGGATTTCAAAGTTTATCCTCTTTCATTAACTTTGTCTGAGATCCATTTCATATATATACCCAACGGTTCCCCCCTCTTTCACTCTCTTCTTCATCTGCACTATTCCAAAACCTAAATTGACCCACAAACCGCCTTTGTTCTTCATTTTCTTCACCTTTAAGCTTTCTAAAATGGCCAACCTAAACCGCAGAAACGACCTTGATTTCTCCATGCAACTTCATAGGCAGCACAATCAGGTTGCCCTGTTGAACTCTGAGAAAGATTCTAGTTTCTCAGAGGTTTGCCAATTTCTGGCTCTATCCAACTATTCCAACTCCCTAACCATTGATCCTCCACTCTATGAGGATCATCTGCTTGAATTCTAGAAGACCTATCAAGAGGTCATTATGGATGAGGAGAAGGCACTGTCTGCTACAGTGTAGGGGAGGACAATCTTCATCACTCCAGCCATTATCAATACTCATCTTCAGCTGGATGATGAGGAAGCTGTAAACCACTCCTTTCAGTAGATGGGTTATGAAAGAGTTTTCTCTATAAAGGCCTTTAGGAAAGGGAAGGTGTCATCCCAGTCGAAGTACCTACTATATGTAGTCATCCATAGCTTGTCTAACAAGCATGGGGGTTGGGACCAGATTCCTAAGGATCTCTCCTTCATTGTGCATGGAATGGTTCAAGGGGTCAAGTTCAGGTACTCTCAATTTGTCTATACAAATTTACTTGCAAACTTGGACTCCTTAGAGTATTACATGTTTCCTAGATATGTTCAATACATTCTCAACTGTGAACTGGGCTCACAGTTGAGGGAAATAGGTAATATTCTTAAATTGGGACAGATGAAGCCTAGAATCTTTAAAATACTGAAGAAGCCAACTGTTGGCTTCTCTAGGGTAGAAACAACCCTTGTCCCCAAAATGTTAGTGCTCATTGCTCAAGGTGACAACCTAGCAACACAAGCTAGTGTTGAACCCACACCTTCTACTTGTCAACCACCTTCACAACCTAAAACACTCCTCACCTACCAAAGAAAATCCAAACAAACCCTTGCATTAGCTATTCAGCTTGTGCAGGTCCCCATATCATCACCCATATAAGAGGAAGTGGACACTAGAGCTACCACTTCTCCTGGGAGCAAACCACTCCCATCTCATCAAGAATAAGTGTTGAGGTTCCTCATGCTCAGCCTGATGAGCTCATTACCCCATCAGCCTTAAGCCTTCACTCTGAGTCTCAACACTCAAGTGAACAACCTTCAAGGGAAAGTTACCATCCCCAGCCTCTAGATCTCAACCAACCTATCCCTAATCTTGAATTCTATGATGATGAAGACATGGGATTCAGTGAGTACCATGAGTCTCTCTACTCTTTCCCCACTCAAGGAGAGAGAGAGGAAGAGGAAGCTAAGGGGAGAAAGTTCCATTGCTGGGTCTTCAGGCTTCATGGAAGCTGCAATCAGGGCTGCCCCCAGACCAAATACTTAAAATGATGAGTTAATGGCAGTCAGGATTACTTACTTACAGACCAGGAACTTTGATATTGATGAAATCATTTCTCTCCCCTTAGAGGAATTAAATGAACTGGCAGACATGGAAATGTCTAGAGAGAGGAAGGAAGCAGAGGATGCAAGGTTGCTACTCCAAATCAAAGAAGAAAGGAGACAGAAAAGACTGTAAAACATGCTCCTACTCTCTATGTAGTTCAAGAAAGCCTTGTGTAAGAGACTGTGGCAACACAAGAACCTAAGGTAGATAAAGAACTGACAGGCAAAACATGGTCAACTACCTGAGTGCCACAGGTCTCTACCAGGTAGCTGCCCTTCTTCCCTTGTCCTATGAGTATATTGAGTTTGAGTACCTCAAACAACTTGAACTTCAAGTACTCAAAGAACAAAAGGCTACAAATAGGAAGATGAGGGAAGAAGCAGCCAAGTCAAGAGCCATCATCCAGAAGAGTCAAAAGAAGTCTGCTGATAGGCAGAGGATGATGAGCTTCTTGAAGCTATATGGATTCTCCGAAAGGAAACTTAGCCCAATATCTCTATCCACCATGGATGAGCACATAAGGGTGATCAAGAAAAAGATTAAAAGAGGAGAGCTTAATGACTTACACTCCCCACCAAGTCAAGCCCTCAAGAAGTGGAGGTTAAGGTTGAACCATTTGAGACAAGACAACCTGGACCTCCTGCTGAACCTCAGCAAGCTTTATCTTCTGATCCATAGTAGGGTCAAACTCCCTCTCCTTCTGAACCAGTGAGGGAGGTAGACCCAACTGAGAAAGACAAGACTGAACAACAAGGTGCTGAAGGCCAGTCTTCTCAGTTGAAGAGTTCAAAGAGGAGGAAAATGATGGCCTCTAAACCCAAGTCAAAGAAGAAGAATAAGATAGAGTCATCCACCTCCAAACCTCAGGATGAGTCAGAACATCCTGAGGAAGTGCAATAAGAGGAAGCTCAAACAACTTCAATTCAAGCAGCTCCTCTTGCATTACGAAGACCCATCTTGTCCTGGACTTACACTATTAATCCAAAAAGATGGCATGTAATTAGAGATCAAGGTATTGAAGATGTCTACACATGGCAGGACATGTTCAATCTACCTCTGCATGATCTCTCTGAGATGAGAAGACACTATGAGAGTCTGAGTGATCCTGACCATCTAATAAAGAAGGGTATGGTCATCATCATGATGAGGACTGTCAACATATAAGGTCTTCAAATGTTTTGGTAGCATCAGCCTAGGGGGAGTTTGTAAGGTTTTATGTAAGGCTGATGCACCTAGAACATCCAAAATCTTTCCTGCATGCATGTAGCGAAGTATAGAGTAGAAATGCTTTGGAAGTTTTACACCATACACTAGAAATATTCTAAGTGTAAAATCCTCCGAAGCCAAGACCAACATCTTCTGAAGCCAAAAGTGAAGTCTTTCGAAGCTTCAAAGACAAAGTCTTCCGAAGCCAAGAAGTGAAGACAGATTTCTTCCAAAGACTTTTGAACACATGCTTTATCTAATGTACTTTACCATAAAGCTGGACCACTTTCTGTTGCAACTCTGTTCAGTCACCAACTTACATAAGTTGGTGAAAAGGTCCATGCTTTTGGTAACTGTACATTGAGGTCTTGAGTCCTTTTGCTTTCTACTTTATGTGAGCTATGGCATGTCATAGTCACTAGTCAAAAGGTAATCTGCCTTTTGACTCTACATTTGATTTTGTTTTCTAGTTCAAATGTTTCCAGCTGGCCTTCTAAGTATGGTCGGCTATAGGATGTAGTATAAAGTATCTCAGGTCTTTGTATCTTTTCTTATGCTTTGTAAAACTTGTAAAGAACTTGAGAGCAATATACAACATTCTTGAAAACCAATACTTGTGTTGTTTGTTCTTTTTCTGTCTCATACTTGCTTGTGTTCTTAGTATCAAACTATAACTTGTTCCCAGTTCCCTATTTGATCTATTAAGTGTTCTAAACACACTCCTCATTGTGTGTTGTGTTGTAAGTGACCATCCCTTAAACGGTCCTACAACATCCTTGATGGATACCGTGTAGAGATGGAAAACAAGAGAGGCCACCAGGTGAGTAGACCCTCAAGCCTTCTTGCTAGCAACGCTTTAATGGTTGTTGAAGGCTCAAGACCCCCTTAACCTCAGCAGTACCTGACTTACTCCCAGCAGCGATCATGTTCTTCTGGGCCATACATCACATTTCCTGAGACTCCAAGGTCTCAACAGGCTTAGTCAAGTCCCTTCCAGGACAGTTGTGCCTTTGTCTCAGGGAATGGGCATTCAAGTAATTTTTAGTTTTGCTGTGATGATCTAGAATGTTTTAGCCCAGATGATGTTGAATACATGGACATTGTCCAACAGATGGCTCTGCTAACTTACCGAGCCAAGAAGTTCTTTAAGAGAACTGGAAGGCAGTTTCCCAAAAACCCAACCAACAGCAAGTTTAGGTTTGACAAGACCAAGGCCAAGTGTTACAACTGCAACCAGCCAGGCCACTTTGCCAGGGAATACAAGGCTCCCAAATCTAATCTGGGAACCAATCAAGCCTCCACACATCCTACCACACCCAAAGCTGCTGAAAAGTCAACTGAACAACACATAGCTGTTGTTGCTCAAGAGGTTGATTGGAGCTTCATGGTACAGGATGTGACTCCTGCTCAAGCATTGATGGCTGGAACTGATGACAACAAGGTATTTGAACACCTCTGTACTCCAGCTTGCATTGTTAAAGTTAAAATGTATCAGGACTATAATATGGAAATTAAATCTGATATTGTGTCTTTAAATATCCTTAAAAGTGATTTTAAAAGGGCTGAATCTGACTATAAAATGAAAATTGAAGAGTTAGAGAAAATTGTGTCCTCTTTAAAACATGAACATACCAACTATAGGACTCAAATCAAAGATTTAATCTCCAAATTGACTGAGGCTCAAGCCTAGCTAGTAATAGCAAAGGCTCAAGCCAGAAAGCATGCTATTTCTGAGCAAAACTTCCAAGCCATCATTGCATCATCCTCCCACTCAAAGATTTGTTATCAAAACAAAGGTGGGTTAGGAACCAATGAAATTGCTCCACCATATTCTTATGAGTCTATCAGACAACCAAGATGTGGAACTGAAGAGCAAGAGGTTCCAACTGATGACCCATAATCCCATGAGTTGAAGAATGATGCAATAATGGAGACCATCACAGGGAAGTACCAAGTAACACAACCTATTCCCAACAATGATGATCAAGTCATAACCACCAAAGCTAGAAGAAACAAAGCCAATGCAACCAGAAAAACTGCCAAGAAAGTGGCTGAGTCCAAGCTGAATATAGACCTAAAGCAAAAGGGTGTATTCATTTCAACCGGATTCTAAGTGGTTGGAAACTCTGATCCACGAAAGGAGTGTAGTACCAACACTCCTGTCTTGCTGAAGGATCAGACGTTAAAAGGGCTAACTGTTGATAAAGACAAGAAATGAAAGAAACAACAGCCTTCACGTCCCACAAAGATTAACATTGCATGCATAATGTGTGGTCTGCAAAACCATATGGCTAAAGATTGTTACTACAATCCTACAAGCACACACTATGCAAATAATGTTAAGGAAGATGGAGTCAAGGAATGTTTCATATTTGGACCTTATCACATGGTTTAAGTGATGAGGAAAGGAAAGCTTCTTTCCAAAGCAAAGTTGCTTTTTTAAGAAACTCATTCTTCCAAAAGGAAAATAGCTTCGGAAGACAAGCCGAAGAAAAATCAAAAGAACAAGAGAGTTCCTTTGAAACCTTCCGAGAAGAAGACTGCTTTGAAAGAAAAGGTGGTGAAAGCTTCTTCTGAGAAGAAAGAAGCCTCGAAAGAATGCCATGCTGCTCAAGCTTCAACAAGCTCATCTACACTGATCAGCCAAGGGATGGAATGGAAGATCAGAGAAAATGTTGCAGCCCAAACCTCTTCTTCACATACATCTATTGAACTCTCAGGCACATACTTTGGTTCAATTATGTCATCCTTATTGGAAGAGCCCAAGACCAACAAGGCTTGGGTCTCCAATAATAACTAACTTTTTCACCTTATGTTCAGGGACATCCACATGACAAGAATAACAATGTGTGCATTGTACACAGTGGATGCTCCAGGCACATGACTGGGAACAGATCTCTTCTTTAACAATTTCAACATTTTGATGGAGGTCCTGTTCAATTTGGAGGTGAGGCCGGAGGATATATTTCTGTCAGAGGAAGTATATCCAATGGCAAGTTAACGGTTGACAAAGTAAACTTTGTCAAACAGCTTGAACACAATCTCTTAAGTGTTTCTTAATTCTGTGACTAAAAGCATCAATTGCTTTTCACAGAACATGAGTGCATTATCCTCAAACCCGGGATGACAATTCCTCAAGAATTGGTGCTTCTTAGATCTCCCAGGAATGAGGATATGTACAAGTTGGATATGAACAATGCTTCCCCATTGGGTGAAGTATCATGCTTTCTTTCTAAAGCTGATGGTGATAAGTCAACTCTGTGGTATAAACGTATGTGTCATGTCAATTTTAAAACCATGAATAAATTGGTTAAAAATAACTTGGTACATGGTGTAACATCCGCCAATTTTCAAACTATAAACTCAAACCCGAACCCGTTTGAGTCAATCTTGTAAATCAAATTCATTATTTAATCATTTTATATATTTTTATGTTCCAAATACTATAAATGTGTCACTTAATCAATTTAACTTAAATTCTATAATTTATAAAATAAATTTTATAAATGTTAAAAGGTTATTAATATCTATAAGATTTTAAAATATTCAACTAAAATAAATAATCAAATTACAAGTTCTTGTAAGATTTATAAAGTCTATAAAGATTTTATAAAAAATAAGTTGTTGAATTAAAGTCTTAATAAATTTAAAGTTTAAATTGTAATTATTCTTTTATTTATTTAAATTATTTAATTTTATATTTATTTTAAATTTCAATCATAACCCCCTTTTGAAAGACTTGTAACTCACCATTAACACCATTCATAACCTCCTCCTAACCTCAACTATAAAAGCAAGTTTTAGGACTCACTTTTCATTTGCTCATTCTCTAAAAATCTCACTAACAAACCTTTCTTTCATTCTTTGGGTTTGATCAAATTCAAGAATTTTCTTTTACAAGTAATTTCAAGAAGTTTCTAAGACTAAGGTAATCTTATATTGCTTTTATATTATGCATTTATATATTCTTTCAATCATCCTAACATCAAATTGTTCTCATGTTCTTACTTTTATTCTTTCTTCTACCAAATCTCTTTTTATTTTAATAATTATCATTTGATCATTAACCTTTTAATATTCACTAACCTTATAACAATCACTAACATTCCTAAATCAAGCTAAGTACACACTAACGTAAACAAAGAATCCCGTTTGCATATGGACGGCTATGCCGCCGCATTCGGTTATTCCACAAGATTATTTCTCTAAATGATGGCTATGCCAAAGTCTTGAAACATTTTTTTATAACTCAAATGAATTCTAATATACCATATGTCGACTTAATAAATTTGTTCTAACCCGTTTCATGTTCTAACAATTTTAAAAGTGCACATAAGTGCCTTACTATAATTTTGGCAGAATATATTCTGACTTAAACTAACCATAACTTGATCATAACAAACTAAATTTGAGTAAAATCAGACTCCAATATTAATTTCAGTGAATTACCTTTTTAACAATAGTTTATACGTCTTCAAACTCAATCGGACGACTCAACAATAGCCTTCACAAGATAAGTGCGCATTTTAGCACCTTCTGTCTTGTGCTGCTGTTTTGACCTATTTACGGATCTTTTCATAAAAATGTTTCTGAAAAAAAGTTGTCCGGGAGACTCTGAACTAGTCAACTGTAAATTTTTATAATTTTATGAAGCCGTTTACTATTTTTAAAATCTGTTCAAACACGTACCAAACATTCTGTCCAGAATCTAAAATTGGTACAATAATCCTTTTTCAATCTACCTTTCACTTTTTGGCATTCTCTAAATGTCTTAACTTCTTGTAATGAATTCCGACCTCAAGTTATTGTTTCTTTTTATCCTTTAGGACATCACCTTTGACTCTTGAACATCCAAACTTCCTTATGTACTCTACAACTATCATTATACAATGTGAGTTTTCCATGTAAGTTTTCCATACCCCTTTTTACTTTATTTCACACATTTTGGGGTGAAACATATTAATCGTATAAATATACACCTGTAAAACATCTTGATACTTGTAATGCACGAGCAATTCATTTATAAACTTGTCATGGCTATTTGAGATATTTGTGAGCCTTATATGATAGTCATCTTGTAAAAACAATCATTAACTATTGTTAGCCTAGCGACGTCATAGATCTATGGGCTTGACAAGCCTATTTGGTGCTAAAGTCGAGGTTATTGCCGGCTCCTGATGACGTATGACTTGTTCATCATGGGAACCAAGTACACTTAGCTAATCGTTATAACTTGTAATGGATATCTTTGTCAAGGTTTGATTGTATCATTATGCTATCTATATTCTTGCAATATTTCTTAACCTATGACATGAATTGCCTCTTAAATATTGTTTTCATACGTATGTACAAATTCATGGGAACTTACCAACATTATATGTTGACCCTTTATTTTTAACATGTTTCAGGATTGCTACTTGAGGAATTCTTCTTGCACATATAGGACTTGGACCTAGTTAAACAAAAGATTTTATTCTGTTGTTGAAATCATGATTGTAATGTAATGATTTAGTTATTTAGCATTATTCAATGAAAAATGGCATTTAATATTATTACAACTTATTTAATTCCATATGCTATGAACAATCGTTTCACATTAGTCCGCCTCGATGATTCCGCCGTCGGTCGGGGTGTGACACATGGTATGCCTAAAAAGGAATTTTTCTGCAAAGATAACTATATTGCATGTTTGAAAGGAAAGCAACATAGAACATCTCATAAATCCAAAAAAATTAACTCTATCACTACTCCATTACAGTTATTGCACATGGATCTATTTGGTCCCACAAGTATAATGAGCATTACACTTATTTGGTCCCAAGTGTTCAAAACCCTGAGCAAAACTTTTCCAATTTGGATCTATCCATGCAACTAGATGTGATCCCTAGGCTCAGGATTCACAACACTCACCTAACTGAGAACATCATTGGAGATGTCTCTGAAGGTATGAGAACAAGGGGACAAACTCATAATGGGAATGTCTGCTTGTACTCATGCTTCCTATAACACATGGAGCCAAAGAAGGTAGAAGAAGCCTTGAAAGATAGTAGTTGGGTTGAATCAATGAAAGAGGAATTGCTTCAATTCAAGAGACAAAAGGTTTGGAACCTATGTCCACTACCACCTGGTCAGGTACCCATTGGCACTAAGTAGGTATCCAGGAACAAAAGAGATGACAGAGGCTTGATTATCAGAAATAAGGTAAGACTGGTAGTTTAAGGATATACTTAAGAGGAGGGAATTGATTACACTGATGTCTTTGCACCTGTTGTAAGACTTGAGGCAGTAAGGATCTTTCTTGCTAATGCGGCATCCCAAAACTTTACAGTCTACCAGCTTGATGTCAAGTGTGCTTTTCTATATGTGGATATAGATTGGGAAGTCTATGTGTGCCAGCCTCCAGGATTTGAAGACCAACAACACCCCAACTATGTGTGCAAGATGGATAAAGCTCTCTATGGGCTACACCAAGCACCTAGGCTGTGGTATGAGACTTTGTCTCAGTTTCTCCAGAAGAATGGTTACACCAGAGGTACCATTGACAAGACTTTATTCATAAGAAAGTCTGCGAAAGACATTCTACTCGTACAAGTCTATGTTGATGAAATCATATTTGGTTCCTCAATTGACCAAATGTGTAAAGATTTTGAGAGCATTATGAAGAATAAGTTTGAAATGAGCTCCATAGGAAAGATGGACTTTTTCCTTGGAATTCAGGTAAAGCAGATGAAAGAAGGGTTCTTTATCAATCAATATAAGTATGTTAAAGACATTTTAAAAAGATTTGATATGAAAGATTGCAAGCCAGCAAAGACGCCCATACCCAGAAATCACAATCTCTGTCCTAACTCTAAGGGGGAGGATACTGATCAACATCAGTATAGGGAAATTATTGGATCTCTGATGTATCTCACAGCAAGTAGACCTGATATCATGTTTGCAACTTGCATTTGTGCAAGATATCAGGCTGCTCCAAAGGTGTCTCACCTAGTTGCTGCTAAGAGAATCCTTAGATACCTCAAAGGAGCACCTAAACTAGGTCTCTGGTATCCAAGGAACACCAACTTCAGTCTCTATGGCTACACTGATAATGACTATGGTGGCTGCAACATTAACAAGAAATCAACATGAGGAGGATGTCAATTTCTTGGTAGAAGAATCATCTCATGGCAATGTAAGAAGCAATCCTGTGTCTCAACATCAACTGCTGAAGCTGAATACATTGCTGTTGCTAGTTGCTATGCTCAGCTGTTGTGGATTCAAAACCAGATGATAGACTATGGATTCAACTTCATGAGGACTCCTATCCACATTGACAACAAGAGTGCTATCTCCATTACAGAAAATCCTGTCAAGCACTCCAAGACAAAGCACATTGACATCAAGTATCATTTTATTAGAGATATTCATGAGAAAAACCTGATTAAACTAGTCAAAGTTGACTCAAATGAACAATATGTTGATTTGTTCACCAAATCATTTGATGAACAAAGATTTAAATATCTTATTACGGCTATTGGGATGATAAACATTGATTAGTCTATCTCACTTGAAAACCTTTTCAAAATGTGTCTTGTCTTTGTCAATACAATCTAAGCCCTGTTACAAAAGGTTTTTCTTCAAAAATTTGTTAAGTATGAGTTCTTCCGAAGAGAAATTAACACTCGGAAGATGACTTATGTATCTTCCGAAGGAAAATTCCTCCAAGTTAATTTTATCTTCCGAAGAGTTTTTAGCCTCGAAAGAGTATTTGATGTTATATCAAATCTACTTGCGAAGCTTGAAAACTTCTTCACTCGGAAGACCTTCTTACTCTCGGAAGTAGATTTCTCTTAGGATAATTTTACCTTCGGAAGTATGTTGGCTTCGGAAGAAGATTACTCTCGAAAGAGCTTTTACTCTCGGAAGAAAGCTTTACTGCGTAATAGAAATCTTTTGGGCCCCACTCTATAAAAATGTAAAGATTTCATTAATGATGTCGGAATATTTTAAATGGTTTTAACCTTACCGCCCTTGTCACATCATACCCCAAACCATCACTTCACCTTTATCCATCCACCATTTTCACCTATTTAAATACTTTCGACCCACTTCATTAATCTTTTTACCAATTTCACAGCCTTAAGTTTCCTTTATCTTCAATTTACCCAAATTCAACCTCATTTCCTCTGTAACTTTCTCAACAATGGCACTAAACCCTCAACACAATCAGGTCGCACTCCTTGATTCTTCCAAGGATGTTGACTTCTCTGAAATCATCCACTTCCTTACCCAGTCCACCTACTACACAACCCTAACTGTTAACCCTATCATTTACTCAAACCAAATGGCCGAGTTTTGGGGAAATGGATAGATTGAAACTTTGAATGGAGCTAGGGTTATTAGGTCAAGCATTTGTGGCCAGGAATTGATCATATCCGAACAAACCATCAGGGAGCATCTAGAGCTCCATGATGAGGGTTCTCCTACGGAATTCCTAAAATCAGACTTAGATGACACATATACCAGATGGGATATGGTGGAGATATGAGCAGGTCAATAGCATACAAGTTCAATTTCTCCTACAACTGGAAGTTCCTGCTTCATATAGTCCTTCACTGCTTGTCAAACAAATCTGGTAGATGGGATCAAATTCCCTAGGAACTAGGATGCCTAGTTCATGGGTTGGTAAAAGGCCTCAGGTTCAACTACTCAAGGTTTATGCTGACCAATCTCATGGGAAACCTTCAAAGGGAAACATTCTACATGTATCCCAGGTTTATTCAGCACATAATCAACTGTGAGCTAGATTAGAGTAAGCTTGTTTATGCAGCTGCTCTACCTATCCCTCACATGAGGCCGACCATCTTCAAAGTGTTGAAGAGGATATCCACCAACTTCTCTGGAAGACATACTTCTCTCCTTCCAGGTATGATTGAGCCAATGGCTCTTGGTGACATCCATGTTAACCCTACAGGTGATGAACCCACACCAGCAATAACCACCTCAATGCCAACTCTTCCTTCCCACCCCATCAAAATTACATACCAGAGACGCTCCAAGCGAACCCTTGTTCAATATCCTCTGATTGAACAAGTTTCCCCTATTCAATCCAAAAAGGCTAGAATGGAAACAAGGGCTCCCACTCAGTCTGAGGTCCCACCTTCCTTCACAATAGACCTCAATATGGGTATTGAGTCTCCTCAGTCTCAATCCCATGAGCCCTAAACCCAAGTTGTAAGCCCTCAGGGTGAGTCTCTATACTCTCCTGAGCAGCTAAAAAGGGACAACCCAATGATAGGCTCAATGCCTTTGGACATTGATCAAGGTCCCGGGTCACTAGGCATAACTTCCATATCTTTCACTGGCCTTTTAATAGGTAATGATAAAGAAATCATGTCTCTTCAAGGCCATGATGTTGATCCATAACATCCATATAAGGATCAACTGAGCCTAGAGAGATCTTTGATTTCTAGCCCCCATCAGCAACCCAAACTGAGGTGAGTCCTACTGGTGTGGAGGGGACTCATGTATATTTAGCTGCCACTACTGAAGGTGCTTCAATGAGCCCTCAGGACAGTGGTAAGATATCTGAGACTAAATCTAAGGCAACCTTGCCTTTTGATGACTCTGAAAGAGACATCATTAAACAAGAGAAACCAGGGCGCCAAGAAACCGCAACTGGTGGTGAGGATGAACATACTAGATATGTTATATCATCTCCCCGTGATTCTTTTAAAGAAGATGAGGGAAGTATGCAACTCACAATCAGAGACCTACTTTCTAAAGTCTCAAACCTTGAATTCAGGGTTAAGACTTTAGAGGATAGGTCTGCCACTCAGCAACTTGAGATTGAAAATCTCAAGGCTCAACTAGCTTAGAAAGAGACTGAGAGATCTGTTAGGCAAGTACCAATACAAGTCTCTCTGACCTCTTCCTATAGCTCATCAAGCTCTCAAGATGATGCTACCAAAAAGGGGGAGAATGTTTAGAGTGACACACACACGGAGCAGCAAAGCTTGGCTCTTTCTACACTATCTTCAAGATATCCTGTTTAGCGATCAAATGTTTTCCCAGAGCCTCCTCCTATCATCCTTCAAGTGGACCCAAGGATGCTCATAGAGATGAATAGGTTCCTAACCAGGTTCCTGATGGGCTCATCTCTTGAACAACCGAGTCCAGATGTTGCTGTGGCATACTTTGGAGCTGAAGATTTCCAGAGGTTGAATGCACTATCTACCACTGTCAAAGGAGTTGGTCAACCTAAGGTCCAGATTGGACCCGAGATTGAATTCGAAGGGGCTATGGGGACTGATGGCCTAGCAACTGAAACAGTTGGGACAGATAGTGCAATCGAAGCCGAAGTCAAAGCTACGGAAGAAGTATTTCAAACTTTCGAAACTGAGATCCAAGTTGCGGAAGGACTATATTCTCTGTCTGATGATCTAATTATCATTGATGCAATCCTTGAATTGGCATCTGAGGTAAATAGTGAAGACTTTCTTAGATTTCCTCTCACTCAAACACCATCATTACCAGAAGCTCTGGTCACCACCCACCAACCTGAAACCTCTGCATAAGAACCTCCAAAGTCTCAAGCTTCCAAAGACATTAAAGGCAAAAGGAAGCTGATTGCAGAAGAACTGTTAGAGGAAGAAAGGTTGGAAAAGCTTAAAAGAAAAGATATACTCCCAACTGGGAAGCTATTAGCTATAAGTAGCAAAGCAGCTGTAGCCAACCAGCAGGCTATCAACAACCAAATGAGGGTGGAGATTATTGACAGGCTTGTCAATCTGGGTGCAGCAAGTGAAGATGTTCTCCTCCTACCACTTGAGGAGTTGGTGGAGTTAGAAAAGGCAACCCTGCTGCGGAAAGAACAAGAAAAAGCAGCAAGGTTGGCCTTAGAGGAGGAAGAACAGAGAAAGAAAGAGGAAGCTGAGCAACAGCTAAGAAATGAAAGGGTAGCTTTTCTAAGCTCTAGGGGATTCTCTCTTAAGAATCTGGCTCCTCATGATAATGACACGATCTTGTGGTTGTTCAACAAAGAACAAGATCAAATGAACAAAGAGAGAAAGAGAGCTTCCAGGGAAAAGCTAAAAGAGAAGAAGAAGAAAGAGTAAGAAGCTCAACTTGCAGCTGTCAAGAAGATGGAGATAAAGCCTGGATGAAGGATTATCTCAGGGCCCATGGCTTCTCTGGTAGGTAAGTTGGCCTCATGTCTGAGAAGACCCTACAGCAACATGTCAGTGACATCAAAGCTGACATTCGCTCAGGAAAAAGGAAGGAGATGTATAGAAAAGTACAGGGGATGACTTCTAAACCTGCACCACAACCACAACCTCAACCTAAACCAATACCTTTCCATTTTCCTATTAAAACCGAGCCAACGACTGAGCCATACACTCCTGAACCCACACCATCAGCCATACCCTCTTCCTCACCCATTCCATCACAACAACCACCACAACTACCCATCCTTAAACCCAAAACACTCCCCAGAACCCAATCATCATCTACCCAACAACCACCCAAGTCATCCTTTCCATCATCCAAACCTCTTTCCTTAGAAGAATTCAAGAAGATCAAGAGGAAGCTCATCAACTGTACCACTCTGAGCGATATCTCTTGTGAGGAGGGGGTCCGTCAAACTAGCCTTCATTGATGGCTTATCATGTTCCCTCACAAGAGAACAATTTCTTGATCTGCCTAGAGGAACACTAGACCAGGCACTTAGACTTCTAGCAACCAACTTGGACTTTCTTAGGGAAGAAAAGAAGTTGCTAAGAAGAAAACTGGTAACTCTACAGGACACTAGGAAGGGTGACAAGTTACCATCTCAACCCCTTGTTCCTAGAAAGAAAATAGTCCAGTGGAGGTTCAAAGACTCTTATCACAACTTTGTTGTGGAAAGAGAGAATAGTGAAATCAACAGGCTCAATGCCTCTTCTCTGCTACACTTAAGCAGATTTGACATTGCTGAGTTAGCAGAGAAACCATTCTGCAATCCCTCCAACTCTAAGGTAGCTGCTTACATTAGAAATCATCTGAGCAGTCTTCATCTGGCTGAACTGACTGCAAAGGCCAAGATTAAAGAAGGGTTGAAGCTGAGAGAGAAGGAAGAAAAGGAAGGGTCAACCACCAAAGGCAAAGACTTCTTACAAATGGTTAAAGGCCCTGAACTGGAACCCATAGTTTGATGGGAGTATGATTACAACTCCCGTCAACTAACTCTCTTTAGAGGGACACAACAAAGGGTGCATGTCATTCAAAGCAATAGACTGGATCTTCTGTCTACGAATGATTTATACAAACTTCTCAACAACACATCTGGAAATAACAAAGAGACAAATAAGTATCTTCTCTCTTTGGTGCTGAAAGTTTTGAGAAGCAGAAACAAGTGAAGTTTTGATAGCATCAGCCTAGGGGGAGTTTGTTGGATCAAGTAAGGTTGGTGCAACCAAAACCAACACTTAGACAATTTGGTACAACTGATGAAGAGCTTCCAAAGGAAAAAGAAGAGCTTCCGAAGGTTAAGTCTGAAAGAGCTTCCGAAGAGGAACTCTAACTTCCAAAGACAAAGTCTTCCTTCTTCTGAAGTTCAACACTTAGAAGAATTCTAGACATTGACTTTCGAAGTATGAAAGTCCTGAAGATCAACTCAAGCCTCGAAAGAAGTAGCCTCTTCCGAAGCATAAGTGGCTTCGGAAGAACTTGTTCTTCCGAAGCCAGTTAACCTTCGGAAGAACCTACTATGAACCAGTGGACATAAGTATGGTCCCTCTGACACACCGCTGCAACCTCTGATATACTGCATGGTGCTTTCCCACGCTCATGTAGTTGACCATACTTTATTCCATTATTCATCCTTTATCAGTTAGTACAGTTACCAACTTTAGTTGGTGACAAAAGGTAAGTCATGGACATGTCATGACTACCAAATCTTAGATAGTACTTTATCTAAAATACCTTACCTCTAGCAATGTAGCATTTGTCTAGTCATAAGTTTCCAGCTGGTATCAAAGTATAACCGGATGTAGATAATAGTAAATATAGTTTCTCATTGTAACTCATTAGTCATGCTTGTAAGAGTTGTAATATTTTGAGTTGAAAAGTAATATATACAAGTATCTTGAAAAACCTTTCTCTTGTGTTTGTTTACTTAATATACTATTATCAACTCTTAAGGGATTCTGCATCATCAAACCGAGTGTGACTTAGTAAGTTTTAGAGATAACAATTCTGTTGAGTGACAAAACTCGATCCTACAATAAAATTCCAAACCTCCACATTATGAATATTAAGGTAAGCTGGAGGGTTTTGGAATAAACCAAACGGGTGTCTAAGTGGTTAGGATGCATATAGGTAATATGATAAGTAAAATAACTACTTTTGGATAAATGGATTTATCATGGGACAAGATCTAGTATAAGTATGAAATGGGTAGTGAGGTGCCATTTCATAACCATGAGGTTTTCACGAGAGTATGCATGATTTGGGATTTCATATGGTGATTAAGTCCCTTGGGTCACTATATTGGGCGTGTGTGTATACAAACTCTACAACGCGTGTTCGTCAAGAGGTGTGAAGGAAATATAGACCAGAGTCGGGAAGACTCTAGCTCAAGGTCACAAAAGTGAATAGGGCAGGTCTGGTAGATTATCTAAGGTGGGAATAATCGGGTGGTTTCACAGTCAATGAGGTAATGTTAGGTAATGTCTTGACAAGAAGGTTAATATGTTAAAGGGTTGTAAAACTGGAATTTGCTAACCTGTGTACAAACACGATCGAATAGCTCATCTGTGAGTATAATTGTCCCATTTTCTTAATTTCTTTTGGGGCAATATCTGAGCTAGTTAAACATTTTAGTAAAATATTTTGATGTGTGTGGTGCAAAGTTATGAATTGTCTCCTATGGATTAGCATGCCACGGCTATGTGTGTCCTATGTGGATCTTTGTTAGTCATTGACAAATCATTATGGTATGTGAAAGGTGTGTGCATAGAGCGACTTGGGGCACAATAGCAGCTCGTCTCAAAGACTGACACTTGTTCTTACCTTTGTGCATATATGCACTTAGTTGGATCCATCTAAGTAGGAAGGCCATGTTCTTAGGTTTGGTGTGAGGATAGACTCTCGACTGAGTTATCAATCACCGAGTTGCAGTCCTTTGGGATTGGTTAGAGTGAAGGGTCCTTTGGGGATGCTTGATATTCGAATGTTGTGACATGTCATGATTCGGTCGGTTGAAGCGCCTTTAAACTATCCACCGTCATGTTTGTAAAACTGGGAATGACATATATTTTGATGGACTGTGCCCTAATTATAAAGGCGCAAATGAGACTTGATTTGAAAAACAATTTTCTTGCACACACGTGGCTATATTGTCTAAGTATTTTAGAGTAATTGGTTATGACTTATCAACAACGTTGTTGTTCACATGTTCTAGCTCATGATGTGAGAGTAGGAGGTGTCGGGAGGCACTAGCTAGGTTGAGGAAACTTAGTGTTCATGGATGAATAAGGTTTTCACGTAGAAGGCAATAACTGAATTAAATATGCCTATGGCAATGCTATTGAATTTTGTATTTTGAACGCGTTGGACGTGTGGATTATGTATGCACTGTTTAAGTTTTAATTTAGTCTAGTTTTAATGGTCTTGAATGTAAGTCTTTCATTTTATTTGGTTGGTATCGTGATACAACTGGTCGCACCCATGGTCTGGGTGGGATATGAAGTTTACAGATGTAGAGAACTTTTGTACATGCGCATAAGGCAATGCGGATGAACACAAGGTGAATGCGGATGAACGAATCTACAAGGTGAATTTAATTTTGTGTAGTTTTTGGCTTGTACTTATGTAATAAAATAAGATGTATTATATATATAATATATAGATAAATTTTAAATTTTTTTATAAGAGTATATATGAAACTCTTCCTAAATTGAATGAAATAATGAACGACTACTTTTAGATATTACTTTAACATTGATATATAAAGTGATTGCGCATAAATATTAACTTATAGGTGAACAACTAGATTTGCTGGTTAGTGACATGTTTGAAGTTGAAATTAAGACAACCCTAGAAAAGCCTAAGGCCTACTCTAGCCAAGATTTTAACTAGCTTAATAATCGAGTTCAAGGTCAAACTCGAATATAACTAAGTTATGGAGTATGAATGAGGTTAGTTAAACTAGTTAGGATACCCGAAACGCGACACGAAAAAATAAAAAAATAAGTATTGGGTGTATGTATAACTTATTTATAAAAGGTTGCGGTTGATATTTTATTTAACAAGTTGTGTTTGGGTTGACTTATTAAACCCATTTAATTAAACAAATAGACGCGTCAACCCGTAGGGGTGTTTAGCAGCATCTGAATCAGTCTCTTAATGGTTCAGATATCTGAATGGTTCAACATTTAATGTTCAAACTGTTTGTTTCGCGAGCAAATATCTGAATGTTTCAAACATTTGCATCTGAATGGTTAAGCATTATACTAATGTTGAATGATTAAGACCTCTTATCTGCATTGGTCAGACATTTACTTTTGAATAGTTAAACAATATACTAGCTATTAATGGTTCAGACATCTTAATGGTTTAATACTTAATGGTCCAAACCTCTTATTGGTTCATCACTTAATTATTCAAAAATTACAAAACAACCCCTAACTTGTTTAACCCACTTTTTAAAACCAACTAACCCGATTAACACATTTAAAACTTGATTTTTTACACGCCAACCCACCAACATGTTTGAAACTTATAAATATAAACGGGTCCTGTTTAGTTTGCACAAATTTAAGTATGGTGCGGGTTAGGATTAACGTTTTTGACACAAATAAAAACATAAGTAGTATTCAGGTTAAAAATTAAACCCGTCAACCTTTCAACCTGCAACCCATTCATTAATCAACCCGTCAACCTAATACCACTAACCCGCTTAATCCAAATAAAATATTTGGATTTATAATAATAAAGGAGGGGAGAAATGTGTGGAATTGTAACACATCACCAATGAGTCAATGGCGATTTAAATGTTTGGATTTATGTTGAGTTGCAAAGGTTTGACTTGGAGGCTGGTCAAATGCAATCAGTTCTCCACTCAAATATACTACGAAACGTATCGATGCTTCCATTTTTAAATTCAAACTTTGGCAAAAAATTAGCTCAGATTCCATTGACAGATTGTGTTCTTAAAGCAAAGCAATCGAATGCCCAACACAAGCACAAAACTAGGGTTTCATTCTCATTAAAATCCCTCTCTTCAACATCAATCAATCTTTCCCCTTCGTTTTAGGTGGACGATTTTAAGGTTTGTTTTATTTCATCATTTTCTGTGTTTTATTACTACGAAAATCGAGAGTTTATTAATCATTTATACAATGATTAAGATGGGTTTTGTGATTTTCGATGAATGAGCAGAATCATTTGTAAATAGGTTAGATATTGGGGTTTTGGGTAGGAATATGAATATCTCTGAAATGATGTTGTTTGCTGTTTCAAAGTTTCAAAGGAATTCCATTTGATTTTGTGATGATACTGTTTTAGTTGGTTTAATGTGAATAGTTGTTGTAAATCTAAAGTTTTGATGAACTTAGGGCGTAAATGATAAAGTTATCTCTCCTTATCATATGATACTCTTTTAATTAGTTTAATTAAGATAGTTCTTGTCAGTTTGAAGTTATAATCAATAATTAATCTGGGATTTTGTTTATCATGTTGTGGTGTTAACTCTGATGGTGAATGTTGGTTGGTGTATGCAGAACTCATTTGATGGAAGCTAAAAGATTAAACTTCAATAAACCACTTCTGTCGGCTAGACGTTTCTCCCCAAAAGTTGCTAATTCACACAAGGATCATAGAAGAATCAATGGTAGTTCTGCACCTGCTCTCAATCCAAGTCCATCTTATAAGTCTGAATTGCATTCTGGCCCACTCAGAAACCCCGGAACTGTTCCTTTTGTGTGGGAACAAATTCCAGGAAGACCGAAAGATGAAGCAAAAACACAAAAACCTCCTGTTGTTCCAAACCTTCCTCCGGGTCGGATTTTGAAACCTAAAAAACAAGATTATGATACCGTAACGCGAGGTTTCTATGTTGAAAAGGGTCCCATGAAAGACTCTTTTGAAGATTCTGAGAAAGAGAGATCTGATTCATGCAATGATAATGATGATGAAGATGGCAATGGCAATGGTAATGGTAATGGTAATGGTGACGGATATAGGGAAAATGGGAAACCACAACTTAATTATGGACCAAACTTTTTACAATTTAGTGATCATGATAGTGAAGATGATAGTGATTTTGGTTATGATGAGCATGGGAATATGTCATTTAAATTTTGTGGATTGCTTCCACAGTTTTGTCTAAGGGGTTCTATAGGTATTTTAAATCCAACACCCGAGTTAAGTGTGAGAACCAGGTTGCCAATATCTTCTGCTAATAGAACTCGTGTCGGCTCCTCACCTGCTAGATCTCAGGTGAACTTTCCATTTTCTTTTGTTCTATTCTATAAAACGCAAAATGGGTGGGTAGGGTAATAGGTTGAAATGAATTCAAATTGAAACGGGTCCTTTTTAGGGACTGGCCAAAATGGCCCTTTGGGTCGACTTGCCCACACTTCTTTTGCCCAGTTCTTAAGTTTTTAGTGAAAAAAGCTAATGTGTTAAAAACACAATATTACTGTATTGCAATAACAGACAAATATTTGTATAGTTGATATAGGAATTTGTATGCACTCAAAATTGACTTTGAATAACTTTCAAACAGTTCCCTTTTAACTAAGTTTTAGATTGACCCGTTTGAGATATAATACACAACCCAAATGACCTGTTTAAAAGTAATGTGTTAAAATCGTTACCTCTAGTTATGGCTTCAAAGCCTTACATTTTTTTCGTCTTGGATTTCATCTAGGATGTTAGAGTGGCTGCATATGAGTGTAAATCACCAGTCAAGCAACAAAGTGACCAGAAAAATTCCCAAAGTCATGGGATTTCAGATAATCATAACGAATCATCTCCGTGTTTTGTTTCTGAAGTAAATATACAGAAGAAGGGGCTGGTTAGCTTTAAGGAATTATTAGCTCAAGAGAATGAAAAAGCAGACTTTGAAAATCCTACAATTGAGAAGACCCTTTATGTAGATACGGTGGAAACCTTTGAATCCAACTGCAAGGAAAATGATGTTGATGCTGTAGGAATTTCACATATTCCCAGCAAACCATTAAGGTTCGATTTGGTTGCTGATGATTCAAAACATGATAAAGAAATGATCGCACAAACAGTTGACCATAAGATAGACCAAAAAGTCAAAGTTTCTCCAAACAATGGGTCAGGGTTGCCTGCTCCTCCACCATTACCAAAATCTCCTTCGGATTCTTGGCTTTGGCGTACACTGCCTTTGATGAACTCAAAAACTGCATCTTTATTCTCAAATCATAAACTATCATCCAAGGAAACAGGGAAAATGATCAGTCCACAGGTATATTATCCGTTTTAGGAGCTGACAGAATGGGCGGGTTGGGTAACAGGTGAAGTCTTTTGTTTTATGTGGGTGAAAGTTGAAATAGCCCACACTAATTTTTCCCATGTTTTTCTATGACTTTTATGTAATAAATAGTTTTATTTGCTAAATATGTTTCTAAAATGTAACATCTTTTTTTCTACAAAGCAATTTAAAATGATGAAGTTAACAACACTTTGGGCTAAATTTCAACCCATTTGCATTTCACCCGTTAGACATGATACATAATTTAAAATTGATAATTGAGATTATACCCTAGTTTTGATCTATGAAGTTCATTGAATACTTTTTTTCTATATTTTTTTCAGGGGGTATTGCATCCTATACCAGAAACATAACTTGGTGGAATTGTTTGCTAGTTGAACAAATCAAGGAGTTTAGAGTTCCAAAGTTTTTTTGAATGCTGGGTGATTATAATTGTTTATATGCAATACATCATTTTAAAAAAAAAAAAATTGTATTTATAAATAAAGAACAAAGAATAAAGAAAAAGTTGAATGTGTATGATATGAGAAGAAAAGAAAAGAAAAAAAATATTTATATATGCTATGTTATTTTGTATTTTGTAACTTTTTGTTTGGAATAGCATTCTTAAGGTTTGAATCCTCACCTATTTGGTGTGGGATAATCTTTATTACCACCGAAACCCCTTATGTTGGAATATGTTTTCTAGAATAATTTGAGTATTTAGAGATATTTCAGTCAACTAATTGACTTTACAAGGTTTGGAGGTTGTTGGAGTAAATTATAAACTAGGTTTTGACTCCAACCAATGTTGCGCGTCAAAAGAATGATGTTAATCGAGGCTCAGACCTTGGTAATCACAGCTGCGACCTAATAGTTTTATCAAACATCACATAACTCAATGATGGTCCCGGTTAGAAGGCAACGTAATGGATATAGCACAACTTAAAACTAATCCACGCTTGCGGTTGCACACTATAAATGGCTATCAAGTCAGGTCAACCGACACCAGCCTTGGTGTGTTATCATAACCATTGAACAACCAAAACAAAAGGTTTCAGATGATGTCTATCATCATTGACATCAACACACAACAATCTCACCTTAACATGACTAGATTAGCTACAATAATAAAGTCTCAACAGACTATTAACATATAAGCCAAAATCTCAAAAGAGGTAAAGTTCAATAGGGTCTCAGACGAATAGATGTCCATCATCATCAACATCAGTAACAAAGTTGTATAAACCAACGTCAACGACAAGAAAGTCTCAAGTAAGCACAAGCCTAGCATCACCGACAACAAGAAAAGACCAAAACACCATCCGAAAGGGCGCGGGCAGTCGATGGCACTATAAACGGAGAGAGACAATATATGTAACCACATCAACCACAAAAGGGAGGTGGCACGACAACTGAGAAACCCCCACTACCACTAATAAAAACCAAATCAGATGTGAGATCAGGGAACCTCAAACAAAGATCGCAAGCCAACACATAATCGACCATGCCGACATCAACACCACACCATCGTTGGCGACAATAGAAATGGGGAGGCGGGTAGCCAAGGCGTCTTATCGACCGCCTCCATCGTAATGGACACATAAGGGATTGAAAAAGATGGTGATAGCTAGTGAAGAGGCGGAGCGGCGGGTGGAATAGATGCCTGAGACGACGGTGATGACAAACAACGGCCATGGGAGCCGGACTAGCCACAACCGTAGGCCGGAGAAAATGTCTTCCTCTACAAAGATACTAATGACACCCACACACCCTCTTAAACATTATGTGTCTATCACCAAGCTTAAACACCAAGCTTTACATGTCACACACATACTTTTCATTCACTTTACTTATTAATAGAGTATAATATATATAAAAAGGAACTTGTGTTGCTATAGTATTGTTTTTAACTTTTGAAATTATTCGCTATAATTTTTTATGTTTAAGTTTTCACGAATAACCATATGTGTATGATGTTGTTTTTAACTTTGTAAATTAGTCACTACAGTTTTTATGTATAAGTTTTCACACATAGCCATATGTCTAAGTTTAAGTTTTCACACATAGTCATATGTGTTGATGTAATCATGGTTTATTTTCTAATCAATTTAAAAGTTACTATATATATTATCTATGTTGTATATTTTTCTGTTCAAGTATAGATTTAAGGTTTTGTACTTCTAGTTTTAATTAAAATATATTAGAAATTTGTATATTGTATAAGTATACACTTTAATATATATTGTACATGTATACATGTTTATTGTGGAACTAGAGCAAGTATGTTTTTAGGGTTTCTTTGTAAACAGTACGGTATAACTTTCTCAAAAACAAAGTTGTATTCAAAATCGAATACTTTATTCGGAAGCGTAATCATAACGAACCTAATTGTGAAACTTTCTCACAATAACCTCCTCTTCAAGACATGAACCAAAACTTATAAATTTAGCAACAATACAAATTATCTTACATAAAAAATCATTGATTCATTGTCTTTCATCTGTAATATCTCTAATTCGTGTCTTAAGGTTTGCAACCTTGATTTTTGCACCAGTTAAACTCCTAGATACCAAACCAGGATTGATTCCTAAACATCTTTCACATTCTTGTTGTTGGATTGGATTGAACAAGAACATATGTAAATCAATAGTTAGTGGATGTGGAATCTATTATGGCGTAAAGTAATAATAGCAATAAAAGTATGCAAAATAGCTAACCTCAAAACTATACAAGACTACGGTATTTATTCTATGAAATCTTAAATGTCTATTATAGGATTAGGATTAATGACATGCTACAACCATTCATCTATTATGGCGTACCACGAATGTGTAATAGTATAGGCTACAAGAAACTGTATAACATAGACATGAAATCAGCTAAGCAAATCTTTGGCAGTTACAATGTTATTGTAACACCAGTACTCTTTAGCACTGATAGCTTTGTCTACAAAAGTAGTGAATCAATATATACTATAGCTGATCAACAAATGCAGTAGATGTAGTGTGCATATGCTGATCTGTCACACCCTCAAAATCCGCATGCGGGGTTTTACCGCGAGGCGCGTGACATACCAGGATCTCAGTCATTAGTTACCAAGAACGACTCTATATGATTAACAAACAAAACCAGAGTTAACGTTTAAAATACTGCGGAAGCGTTTTTGAAACCAGAAAACCCAAAACAAGTAGTATGTAAAGAGAATGCGCAAAATATACGCGCCCCAAACACAAATGTTTAATATGAAAATAATCCCAAATTGTAACAAGGCAAATGTAGACAACTCAACAATGCTGACGTGCGTGCTCCTAGGCAACTGGCAACCTTAACCTGAGAATAACATACTAAACAAGTCAACACATGGTTGGTGAGTTCAAGAGTTTGCGTTAATAGGTAAACCGATAAACAGTTTTCAAATCATAAGTAGTGTATTGCAATAGATAGCTAGTCTATTAACATAAAAATATTAATCATAGTGATCTCGCGATTGAAGCTGACTGTGATAGTTTGTGCCTCCCGTCACGACTTACCAGGTCGTGACGAATATATGTTAGGACAAAATTGCACCCGTATGACCTCGAGTCACACAGATGGGGCTCGTCAGACCCAGTAGTACTACCCAAAATTTCCCCGCTAGTCAATATTAACAATCCGAAAGTGTGAGGACTTTTCCATGGTAAACAGCACTATATCAATATTATACACACTCATATAAAAGCATTTGTGATAAACAGTATGCTATCTCCCCCAAAAGAGATTATGTAAAATGAGTGGGGCAAGAACTCACCTGGTGTGTAAAGATAATGACTAAAGAGAACTGGTGATAGGTGCAAAGACAACCCTTCAAAGGTTACCTAGAATACAAGAGTACATAAGTACGTGTACACAGAATCAATATGAAACCCTAAGTGCTCTACAAACCAAAGAACTCAAGGTTTTAGAAAGACAAGACACATTTGACCTAGTTGACCCGTTGACCCGTTGGTGACATTATAGGTGAAATTTCATTCAAACAAGCATAACAGTACATCACACATGATTAACATACAAACTGATTACCTATAACACTTCATTAATCACATGTACCAACTAGATCATCATACAACTAGATATCATACAAGTCATACGAATCTCAATTATTATCATGCTCATAACATCTAAAATGTTCATTCTTAATCAATCATCAATCCACAAAAGTCCTAGCTTACCTATATAACTCATACCATGATTTTTCCACTAACAGGCCAAAACAGGTAACAACCCAAATCAACATTCATACAACATAAACAACACATTTAGTCACCTTAGAAACCATCCATGAACACACTAGCATGGTCCTAATATCCCAAACATGCTCAAATCATCCAATTCAGGGATTTGCACAATTAAAGTTTCCCTTTTGGGAAAGTTCATCCCAAATTCATCAAACTCACACTACATTCATGAATTCATCAATTATATACCAATTCAAGTCCATGACAACATCTAAACATGATCAACAATACCTAATCATCATGATTCATCAACATTCAACACCAAAAGTTACTATTTTTAGCAATGTATGAACTATAAGACATCTTCTCGATTTTAAATTGTTCATATCATCAACCTAGCATCTAATCACCATCACAAACACATCCATAACATTCATACATCATCCAATCATCAATTCATGCAAAATAAAGTTACTATTATTAGTAACCTATGTACAACGTATCAAAATCATAGCTTTCTTGCATAATCGATGTTAACTAGCATATATACAATCCAACTAACATAATAACACCAACCAACATCAATAAATCGGCCTCCAATTGCAAGTTTCGAATTAGGGTTTCGGCCCTAATGTAAATCCCATAAGAACTTGTAAAAATCCAACCTTTATTGCATACTTGACGTTAATTAACATGTAATCTATCTAACAAACACATTAACAACAACAAACAAGCATCAATCGACCATCAATTGCGGATTTCGAATGGAACTTTCGGCCAACATGAAAGATCATCACAAACATGTAAAAATCTAACCTTTAAACGTGTAATGGCTTGCAGTTGATGATTCCAACGTGTTCTATGCCTTGTAATCGACCAAAACCGAAGATGATTGCTTGTTCTTGGGCTGAATTCGAAGAGGAGAGGGAGAGGGGAGGTCGATCGTGGCCGATGGGGTGGGATTAGGGTTGGGTTTTGATTTTATTTTATTTAATAATCCATAATTACCCTTTTAAACCTTATAATTTGTATTTTATAAAGATTAGGCTTTTTGAATAGTTTTTAAATAGTTTTTAACTACTAAACACAATTATTATTAGTCACAAATAACAATCATGCATAATTTCCATTTATCACAAAACACACGAAATAAATATACACGTTTTCACTTTACGCGATAAAATTACAGTTAACATTTAAATCACATAAGCATAACTTAATAATCACATTGTTAACTTAATTATCATCAATTTAACATTACTGATTATTGTTAAGTCACCAACGTTCAACGACAACTAGTGTGTGTGCACGACACATGTATGCAAGACTTAACGGAACTAACGGAGTTTGGTAACTGAAAATTACCTGATGTCACATGATTCATAGTGGATTAGCAGATGGTCCATTAGATGAAATCTTCAGCAGGTAGACTTTATTTTTGGCACTTGAACTGAATCATTAGGAGTAATCAACATTTAGTATTTGATAGCTTCATCCTTTTGATATCCTATAAAATCCCCGTGGATGATGCTACCAAAACTATTTACTTAAACAACAATACCATTCTCTTCACTGTCTCTTCAATGAAGTGACCCCTTATATTTTTAGATGTGTTAAAAAGAGGAATGCTAGCCAAATCACTTAAATTGTGTCTTGAAAGTATAAAAATGGCAGAGTCGCTCACTCTTTCATTTCCAGCTACAATATATGTCAGTGTATATTGATTAACGATAGGGTCATAGCTCTATCCAATGATTGGATCATGCACTTCCTATAGTTCTACGTACAATACATCCTCTTCTTATGCTATAATCTCAACACTTTCACAAATAGTTAATCCTAAGAAAGACACCATTGATTTGTACTTTGGTGGCATCCTTCTATAGAATTTTATTAGTGAGAACATCTTCTCTAAATATTTGACATTTAATTTCAGCACTTCAAGTTCATTGACAAAAAATAATCTTGATCCAACTAGTCTTTCAATGAACAAGTGCTTTATCTTGTCATTACAGCCCTAATTAGTAATCACTTTATGCCGACTTTTAGAGGGATCCTTATGATGATTCACTCTTAGAAGATTTATTAGAATCCTTATGCTTCTTGAAAGAGTATCTGATTCTATATGTAGTAGACATATGATTAATTTCATTAGATCTGACTTCATATTGAGGAGATGATGGTTGATTAGCTTATGAAGAGGATGGTTGGGCTTGTGTAGAGGATGGTTTAGCAGTTGGATATATAGATGGAGCTGACTGTTGTGGTGGTGATTGTGGTGGTTATGCTGATTATGGTGGTTCAGATGGTTGTGATAATTGTTGTGGTTGAGATTGAGATGGTTTAGTAGGAGTGACTTATATTAGGGTGGTGTCTGGACATGCATAGAAGTTTTTGTAGATGAGGCTGGTGTTCTCTTCTTTCTATGTTTAGAAGCCTGCCTAGCCTTGTTTATTTTAATATAAAGACACGGCCTTAGAATTAAAAATTAGAACTTTGGATGAGTTCAATGACACAATGTAAAAAGAAACAAACTTGGGAATGAATTTACTTAAATAACGAGAAATAATCACTTCCGGGTTTCCAATTCCACAAGATCAACAACTGATATGTTTAACCTAGGGTTTGGAAGAACTTAATTTCAACAGTTTAACTTTTGATTAAAACGATACCTAAAAAAATTCTTTTAAGACTCGTTTATTCATAAGATTACCAATTTACTCATATCAAATTATCTACCTTTCTTAATTAGCTCACGATGCAAGGAAACCGAAAACTGATAATTGAGCACATAACTTTATTTATAAGTAAACCTTTTAAATCAATCAAAACATAAGACTTCATTCAATCACTCAATGCTCATCACAAAAACCTAATCAAAACATACCAAGTATCTCACTTGACAAGAATCGTATTCCCGGAAGTAACTATGTAACACCCGAAATTTTGTCAGAATAAAAAGGAAAGAAAAGTAATTTGAAGAAAATAAAATGAAGGCAAAGTTGAGGGGTGCTTTGTGTAAATAGTACCAAAAAGTCAAAAGTGGGTGTATAAAGAGCATGGTCGCCCATGCTCTTTCTGCTGCTGCTTTCCGAAGAAAGAAAGAAAGCTGGTTTTTGTGTTTCCTCGGTCGAATTGTGAAGAAGAAGAAGATTATTCAAGGTTAGTAGGTTTTTGTGATTAATTGGTTCGGTTTCTTTGAGGTTTCAACCTTAGAAACTGATTTCTATGTGTTTTTGGTGTTTGGGTGTTTGTTTTGGCATGTTCTAGGTGTTTGAACTCTT
Source organism: Flaveria sonorensis (assembly GCA_025506505.1). Lineage (NCBI taxonomy): Eukaryota > Viridiplantae > Streptophyta > Magnoliopsida > Asterales > Asteraceae > Flaveria > Flaveria sonorensis. The sequence goes on along the minus strand of CM046433.1, from coordinate 55,688,961 downwards.
GTGCAAGCAAGTTGGGAGGAGATTCACTTGTTTGCTGCAATAGGTGAGTTCTAGGACCCCGATTCTATGTTTTAAAACTTCTTTGGGGCTGAAAATGCATTTAAAATGTTTTATAACCGTTATGTATGATAACTGTGTATGTATGTGTATGAACTTCTATGTTCTATGAGGTTGTAAGCTTGTTCTAAGAGTTTAGCATGATTGATCTATGTTAAGAATGTATGGGAATGAGGTTTTAGAACTGGTTATAGCATAAGTCTCATTTACAGGTCTGATGGTTCATCTGCATTTACACCGTGATAATAGCCTAAGTGTTTTGTTCACCCGCATTCACTTTTGTTCACCCGCATTTGCCTAAATTCAGCCTAAGTGTCCATCAACATTTCTTTTATACATGCGCATTTGTTACAGTGTCCATCAGCATTTCTTTTATACATGCGTATTTGTTACAGTGTCCATCAGTATTTCTTTTAATTACCAAGTGTTCATCCGCATTTGCAAGTGTTCATCTGCATTTGCAAGTTGTTCATCCGCATTTGCAAGTTATTCATCTGCATTTGAAAGTTATTCATCCGCATTTGCAAGTGTTCATCAGCATTTGCAAGTTATTCATCCGCATAAGTTTTTGTTCACCCGCATTTACAGTTGTTCACCCGCATTGGTTTTGTTCATCCGCATTAGTTTAAGACTTAAGAAATTTTCTGGAATTTTGGAAGATCAAGATTAGGGTTTGACCATGGTTGACTTGATTATCTGATTATCTTATGCATGTTGTGGGCTGTCCTTATGTGCCTATTATGATATTAGCATGTGACTTTATGTGGATTTCCTATGATCATAAAGTATTATTATTAATCAAGTGGAAGATTAACATTAACGAAAAGTGGAACATAAGGAATGAAAAGACTTGCAAGTAAAAATTTATAGGAGGTGCACGACCATGTTGTCGTTAGCTCAACTGTGTACGGTTTAGCTAACCCAAAGTATGTACACAGGGTCAATCTTTAAGATTGAGGGGACCACTGTTGCTGCCCCGGTACTGGTGCCAGCATATGTGCACCACGGATGGAGTCTATTTATAGACTTCAAGGCCCAGTACCAGGTTTATGCACATTATACGGGGGGTATAGCACTTTGGTCCATATCGACAGTGAAAGATAATAATAATAAGCAAGAAAGAGAATGGTAATGATGTAATGGATATGATTTGTATGTATGATGTGTGAGCACATCCGAAAGAAAGATAAGATAATTTCTTTAAGAAGTATTTTGTATACAAATCTATCAAGATGTTTTTATGATTTTAAAACTAGGACTCACTCAGCAAAGCTGACTTTTATGCATTTTCAGTTGGCAGGTAACATTGCTGAGGATGGCACTTAGGGAGACTACTCGTTAGGACAAGGCTGACATCCATTCATGAATATAACATTGTGGTTTTGTAATACAAACTAATGATCTTTTGTAACTATACCAAACATGTATTACTTAGCAACAACGTTTATAAATAAATGAATGGCTTTTAAATGTTTAAATTCTGCTGCAATGTGATAATGAATTATGAAATGTTTTATGAATAGTGCTGTGAATGTCCAGCTGTGAGGTCTCCGGAAACAGGGCCTTACAAACTATGAAAACCTAGCCACACAGTATCTTTATTAAATCTTCAATCTTGCTTTTAATGATGATGTGGAGGATGTTAGGAAGCTTAAAAGCACCCAAAATCTCATTGAATATGTTAGATTTTGTGTAGGGAAAGTTGTAGATCAAATTGGTATTGATTTGGTTTAAATAAACTTGAAAATCCCAAAAATCCAGAGTTTGTTCAGCTACCGCCGTATCATACTCCGCCCCTTCCATATCAGACTCCGCCCTCAGCATTCATACACCCTACTTTATGGAAATTTGATAAATATGCCCACAAATACGCCAGCAATACGCCGCCAAACGTATGATACGCCGACCTACTTTCAAAAGTGCTTTTTTTGTAACTTTGATATTTATATCTTGAGACCCTTTAGTTTCATGTTTTGCTTCGTTTGCCTCAAAATAAACTTCTTTAAGCTTCAAAAGCCTATGAAACAAAACATAAACAAAGTAAACTAATTCCATACTAACAACAATGTAAAATAACATATCTAGATCAATTAAACTCCAAAATATAGACACATGATCATTTAGATGTTTTTTATAGATCCTGATGACCACCCTTTCAACCTCTCTATCTTCGAAATCATTACTTGGATTACTCATCCTCAGCCTAGTAAGATTAGCTATCTTAAATCTATTGAAGCATACTAGTTGATCCTTTGAGTATGCTACTCTGCTAGCTGCTAGTCTAGTTATGAAGTAGGTGTACTTGGCTTGATCATATTCCTAATCTTGACTTGGATCATATGTAAATAGGGGAGTCTCAAGAACATCCTCTAACTGTACTCATTTTATCTCAGTTAGAGCAATCACCTTGGACTTCAAATCATTCAAACTCCATTTTATTACATAATCAAAGTTGAAGTCTCTCTATTCAAGCTAAACTGTCAATTTATATTTCTTAGTCTTTCTCAATTTTCATGGCACTCTGATAATGGATCCTTTTCGATGGATCAACAATTATAATAAGAGAGGGAGTTTGAATGTGAGATGACTTAAGAACTTGAGCTTGCTTAACCTGACTTTTGACATGTCCAGGATTTTTCTTCACCTTCTTGACTTGCTTCTTGGATGAAGCCAAATATTTTATCTTGCAAGACTCCCCCCAACAGATGTAGTGTTTATTCTTATCCTTGCTCTCTAGGTTCCTTTTGATTGTTTAATTAACAGAATAATATTTTTTTTGACCATGACAACTTGATGTTTATCAAATTTTAGTTTAATGATATGAGCACTTACATCCTTTGAAGAGGACTCCATCCTTTTTGTCAAATAATAACACAAGTTGTTTTGTAAATAACGCAAGTGTATTATACCAAAATGCACGTAATCTAATATGAAGCCAACTGTCATATACCTATGATATGAAGCCAACTGTCATATACCTATGATATAATTACACAAACAGTATATGCTCAATGACGCATTTGCGTGAACTGTGACTCCACCAACCCTAAAATCATACAGAAACATAATAATTCTGACTATTGATTAAATTAACATGGATAACATACTAAACAACATATAAAAAAGAAAAATTCGATTAGAAATATCTAAATAAATGATAATACATATAGTACAATGTTGATCTATGAAGAGAACGAAGCTACCGAAAACTCAAAGATTCAGCACTAGCTGTCAACTACCGAATTCTGCCAAGTGCCAAATCACTGCTGATGAGTATTTAAAGTGATGAATTGTTGATTGACTACTTATCTGCACTCAACTTGATGAGCTCCTGATCAACTGTTACAATAAATAAAACTATTTGTATCCAAGTACATTAGCGGCTTCAGTGTTCTATCTTTTGGAAAAAACATTGTACTGAAGTTGTTGATCTCTGATGTGCTGATTGTTTGTCTATGATTTAACTATGTTATCCTAATTCAGGAATAGATGTACACGTGATTTATTCTTAGTGTTTAGCTTTCTTAGTACAAATACCTCTCACTTGTATAATTTTGAGGCTAGCTTGTTATCCCACTTGTTATCTGCTGATTATTATTCATTGTACTAAAAAAAGATTTATTAAGTGAATACTTCGAAAGATTATCTTGTGTCTTTACTTTTATTCAAAGTGTTTATGTTTGTTAGTAAAATAGTTGACTTAGATTCCGCATTTGTTATTCGCCGATCACTAGAAAAGTATCGTTAGTCCATAACCCGATCCAACATACAACAAGGTATGAAACATTGACACAATAGTTATTACCGATTTGTTTGTCCATCATCTCCTCATACATTGAGAAGTATATAATCGAGATGAACTATGATCGTATCTATCAAAATGCAGAAAACAGAATAAGTTACCTTAATAGTGAATGATATATTGATTAAAATTTGAATTATAAATTAAAAAGATCACATTTCCTTTAAAAATTACACTTCATAATCACACAAGAACAAAATAGTTATGCGTGATATTAGATGCTATTACCAAAATACTATTCTCGCTTATTTTAATGGATTGACATGCGTCTTTCCCTTATTGCTTCACAAGCTTTGCATGAATTTCTCTTTCTATAAAAGCAAAAGTTCAAAAGTAACTTTAAATAAATAAAACTGGTCCATATGAACTCCAATAGAACTCATTCAACAACTTTGAAGCCGACTTGTCGAACCCTAAATCGTTTACTATTAAAAATACATAACTAATACGATCGAGGGTGAAAGAAAAATTGGAAATCAAATAAAAAGTTAAAACATCAATTAAAAACTACATAACTAATACAAAAATATATTTTTATAGTATCCTTACACAACATTTATTTTATAATATTCAAAAAATAATAAGTGAAAAGTGTTTTCGTTTTGATTGTCGTGCACGTGTGAGTTCGAAAGTACTAATTCTACCGGTTATTATAACTCCAAGAACACATTTTAGTTACGAGTCATATTAAAGATGCCAAAGCATATGGAAATAATAAAATTGACTATCAATACAACCAAACATCACTAATGATGTTTGGGGGTGGGGTGTTGGATCATGATGGTATATGGCGTGTCTCATAACTAAAAGATTAGAAGTTTTAGTCTTGTATTTTTTAGGTTGGTATACATATCTTATAAAATATAGATGTTTTTTCTACAAAAACTCTATGACAATGTCTTATAATATAATATATCTTAGTAAAAATATATAAAAATTACCTTTACGCATAGTTTACTAATTAAAAATGTTAAAAGTTGAGCTCATATTTGTTAAGAAAATTACACTTTCAGCTTTTTAGGTTTATAGAAACTTTAATACTCCGTCCTTAAACTAAAAAAATTACAGTAAATGATTAGAAAGCTTGAAAATGTCATCATTTTCTCTAACGGATGTCTATTATTTATGTTAAATGAACACATGTGCTCCTCATGTGAAGGCATAATAGTCATTTTATATCTAAAACCTAATGTTACAAATTAAAATTAAAATTACATAAACATATATAAACCACACTCATTCACTCACACATCTCTCTCTCTCTCCACCCCATCCCCATATTGCCAAATCGCTTGTGGTACCCTCACCACCATATTGTCGTCCACAATCACCATAACAACCATTTGGATCATCAAAAACCCTCGAACCTGACCATCATTATCCAACATCATCCCTTCCAAAACCACCAACAATAAATCACCCTAAACATTCAGATTTGAAAACTTGATGAAGAAACCCTTCTTCGTCATGCAATCTATGTTGTTCTTGGTTTAATTCTTCAACATATATCATTAAGGTCAGTATGAAGAGGACTGGTTATTTGTTTTAAGATTAAGCATAAAGTCAAAAGTCTATAGTTATTATACACCAAAGTTTCACTCCTTCAAATCAAAATACTTCGGTACAAATTCAATAGGAATTCAATCATTTAACTAAATTATTAAACTTTAGTTTATTTAAAAAAAACAGCACCCCATCCCCAAATGGAAAACCTACATATTTTTATTCATAAACCTAGATCATGGACAACTAGTTCAAAACCAATCTAAATTCCTACCATCTTCAACTTAGTAATAGTGGAAAAGAAGCTTTGACCTAAACCAAAAAGAAAACCACCGATTACCAATACCGACAATCCCTATTTCCCGATTTGTTAATTGTAGTGGGTCATCTGTCCTTATAATCCACATTAGTATCAGTTCCGGTACTCCAGATTAGGTTTGGCTTTACTAATATGCACAACCCTAGTTAGAGATGGTGATGATGGATTGAGGTTGGCGGAGATGGTAGTTGTGGGCAAAGGCAGTCGGAGGTGGTGAGTGGTGGTGACTAATGGCTAGTGCTATTTTTTGTGTAGAGAGAGAGAGAGAGAAAGAGAGAGAGAGAGTATAGAGGGGGGAGAGAGTTCAGGGTGGGTGGAGTGGGATGAGATGTTTTATTAATAGGAGCAAAATGATCAATTTACCCTCACATGCAAAGCACATGGCCTGATTTACAAATAAAATTAACACCCGTTAGAAGAAAAGATGTAAACTCTTACAAAATATAATTATAAAGGATCATTTTTGTTATTTCCTTAGTTTAAGGATAAAACAATCTATTAGCTTAAAGGACGAATAGTGTAAACTACTCTAATTGTTAATTATATAATGAGATCCAAAACACCCTTAATATTCAGGTAATCATATACATTTTAGTTTTATTTTAACTAACTTATATAACATAATCATCAATATTAATTGACATAAGCAATAACATTTTCAGATTGAATTGTCAATACCCAACACAAACATAAAACAATAGTAAAAAGTTGATAAAATTTGGCATTTTGAATCTTAGTCCCAGGAGCATGGGCAAAAACATGACCTCCACAGTCTTTCACCCAATAATTGGCACCCCACCCCAATCCTATATCTAGATAGATATGTGTGCATATACATAATGTTATAACAAACACACATCATATTTTTGAAGTCTGAGTGTATCTAGTATACATTGAAAATGAGGCTTTCAAACATCACCCAGCTAATGTTCACTTTCATAACTCTAGGGCTCTATCTTGCCTCTCAAACCACTAAATTCTCTACAGATGATCCACTCATTTCACTTCAAACAAGAAGAAGCCTGAAGAAAGTAGATAATGCAAACACCAAAACCAATAAGGTACAAATACAATCAGTTCATTTACGAAAGGTTAGATTGTTATTGTAATAATACGGGTTTTGTAATCACGCAGAATAAGTTATATTAAAAAACGGATAGGGATTGGGTTAACCTAACCCGGTTTATTACAAAACTCCTAGACATGCTTATTTTCCACCTCTGGTTCACAGAGGCAATTTGTTCACTTGTTAACATAAGAAGCCTAGATTATAAGTTTAAACGATTAAAATTTGGATAAAGATTAAATAGAGCATTATGATCAGGCCAACCTAACCTAACCTATTACATAACCCACCAGACATGTTCTTTTTTTCACCTCTAGTTCCATTAATATAATTTGTTCACATGTGCATATTAGAAGACCAAATTGTAATCTTATCATGTAGGTTGATGGAAATGTACGGAGATCAACAATGTCGAAAGCATATGATGCAATCAATAATGAAGATGCAGAGGTTGTTTATAACATCGATTATCAAGGTGTGAAAACGCACCCGAGTCCGAATCCCAAGCATCCATAAGTATAGTGCATCCAAAGTCTACAATAAGTTAGAGTGTACTGATGCTTATTTTTATAATATGAACTTGCCTTGCACTTATTCTGCATCTGTCTCCCGTTTAGGTTTACTATCTATAACAGTATAGGCTCAACAAGAGAATTGTATGTAGCTTGATAAGGGATTTATTAGACCGAGTATCTCTCCTTGGGGTGCTCCTGTTTTAATTGTTAAGAAGAAGGACGGTAGCATGAGGATGTGCATCGACTACCGTGAGTTGAATAAGCTGACGGTGAAGAATCGGTACCCGTTACCGAGGATTGATGACTTATTTGATCAGCTCCAAGGTGCTAGTTGGTTCTCGAGGATTGATCTTCGATCTGGTTACCATCAATTGAAGGTGAAGGAGCAAGATATCCCTAAAACAATTTTTCGTACGTGTTATGGACACTACGAGTTCCTCGTTATGTCTTTTGGTCTGACCAATGTGTCGGCTGCTTTTATGGACTTGATGAATCGAGTGTGTCGGCCGATGTTAGATAAATCAGTGATTGTGTTTATCGATGATATCCTGATTTATTCGAAGAGCGAGGAGGAGCATGCCGGTCACATTCGGGAGGTGTTAGCAACGTTGAGAAAGGAGAAGCTGTATGCCAAGTTCTCCAAGTGTACGTTCTGGTTGCGCGAAGTCCAGTTTTTGGGTCATGTGGTGAATCCTGAAAGGGATTATGGTGGACCCGGCCAAGGTGGAGGCAGTGATGCAATGGAAGTCTCCAAAGACGCCATCCGAGATTTGTAATTTCTTGGGATTGGTGGGTTATTATAGAAGATTCATCCAAGACTTCTCAAAGATAGCTTCTCCGTTGACCAAGCTGACCCGAAAAGATGTGAAGTTTGTGTGGGGTCAAGATCAAGAGAATGATTTTGAGGAGTTAAAGGCGAGGCTGACGCAAGCTCCAGTTTTATCGTTGCCCGAAGGAAGCGAAGACTTGGTAGTCTACTCCGATGCTTCTTACTCAGGGTTGGGTTGCGTGTTGATGCAGCGAGGAAAGGTTATAGCTTATGCATCCCGACAGTTAAAGGTTCATGAGGTTATTTACCCTACTCATGACTTGGAGCTAGCAGCTGTGGTCTTCGCATTAAAGATTTAGAGGAAGTTGGGATGACCACTTACCGTTAGATGAGTTCTCATACAATAACAGTTATCATGCCAGCATTGGTATGCCCTCTTATGAGATGCTATACGGTAGGAGATGTAGAACACCCATGTGTTGGGGGATATTGGTCAAAAGGAGTTAGGGAGTATCAAAGTGATCGAGGCTACGACCGAAAAACTAGAAAAGATCAAAGCCTTTATGAAGGCAGCCAAAGATAGGCAAAATTCGTATGCCGACAAGAGACGTAGACCGATTGAATTCAAGGTGGGTTAAAGAGTTATGTTGAAGGTCTCGCCTTGGAAAGTTATCATTCGGTTTAGAAAGCAGGGCAAGTTGAGCTCGAGGTACGTAGGGCCTTTCCGAATCATTGCTCGAGTAGGAGAGGTGGCCTATAGGTTGGAATTACCCGATGAGTTAAGTGGAATTCTCCCGACATTCCACGTATCTCATCTGAGAAAGTGTTTAGCCGATGAAGACATGGTTGTACCACTGGAGGATATCGAGGTAGATGAATGGCTCAATTATGTGAAGCAACCAGTGGCGATCATTAATCGAAAAGAAAAGAGGTTACGAAATAAAGTGGTTCCCCTAGTGGGTGTATAGTGGAAGCACAGGAAGGGATCCGAGTCTACATGAGAGACTGAAGAAGAGATGAGGCAGCATTACCCACGTCTGTTTGAGGAATAACAGGTTTCGGGGATGAAACCTATATAAGGGGGGTGGACTTGTAACACCCGGATATTTTAAAAGATGTAAATAAGAAGAATAAAAGAAGGTAAGACAATTTAACCCAAGTTGAGGGGTTAAATGTGTAAAAAGGTACAAAATTTTATAATATTTTGTACAAAAGGTGGGCATGGCCTCCCATAACACCCTGCACACCAATTGTCTACGGTTTCTAGAGAGAGAAAGCAGAGAAAGCTTCGGTTCTAGAGAGAGGGACAAGAAGAAGGCTGAATTCAAGGTGGTTGGACTCAAAAGTGCATTGGGGTTTGGAGAAGTTCATCCAAAAAGTTTCATAAGGTGAGTTCTAGAACCCCCTTTTACATGTTTTAACTGATTTTGGGGCTGGAAATGCATGTGCGTATGTTTTTATAAAAGTGGGTTTTGTACCCGTATGCATGTTCGAATGTGTATGTGGGTGGGGTGTGAATTGGATGCATTTGATGTTATTATCATGTTTTGTATGTGTTTATGATGCTTAGAATGTAAGAACTAAGCTTAGAACATGTTAGAATTGGATTTGGGAAACTGAAATGATGATTGTTAGTTAAGTTAGTTTCCCATGCGCCTAAGTCCCCATGCGCTTGAAACCCATACGCCCAAATAGTATCCATGCGCCTAGATTTATGCGAAATTGACTAAGTATTCCCCATGCGCCCAACTGCCCATGCGCCCAAGTGCCCATGCGCCTAAGTCAGGCTCATGCGCCTGCATAGTTCCCATGCGCCTAGAAAGTTGCCTAAACTGCCTAAGTGTAAGGTCATGCGCCCAAATAGTGCCCATGCGCCCAAAAGTTTCCCATGCGCCTAAGTGTTCCCATGCGCCTGAAAGGTCATACGCCTGCATAGGGCTCATGCGCCTAATGCCTTAGAATATTTTTTGAAATTTTGGGAAAATAAGGAAGTTTTAGGCTATGACCTGGGATGTTCCTGGGGGTGATGTAAGATAATTTTATGATGATATATGATATTGTATGTGATGTTTATGATGGTGTGTGTATGTTTATGTATGTTTTCCTTATGTTCCCTATTATGTATATTTCCGTGGCTTTGCGTGGTATGTTAATATCAATGAACGTAAAGTATTATGTAATGAAAGTGGGAATTAATGATGAATGAAAAGTGGAACATAAGGAATGAATGAATGCATGCATGATGTAAGAATGAATGTATGAAAAGTCTTGCAAGCACTGTAAGGAGGTTCACACCCAATTAAAGGTGTTAGCTCAATGATGTGCGGGTTAGCTACCCCAGAAGGATGCACACTGGGGTCTAGTCTTGTGACTGACCAGATGTATGGGACCCTTGTCGCTTGCCCCGATACTGGTGCCAGCACTTGTGTATGATGTTGAAGTCTATTTATAGACTTCGGCCCAGTACCAACACTTGTGCATGATGTTGGGGTATAGCACATGACATTGGTCCGGATGAAAGTAAAATATAATGATGAATGAGCTTGCCCTGGTACTGGTGCCAGCATTTGTGCATGATGTTGAAGTTGATTTATAGACTTCGGCCCAGTACCAGCACTTGTGCATGATGTTGGGGTATATATGACATTGGTCCGGATGAAAGTAAAATATAATGATGAATGAGCTTGCCCCGGTACTGGTGCCAACACTTGTGCATGATGTTGAAGTCTATTATAGACTTCGGCCCAGTACCAGCACCTGTGCATGATGTTGGGGTATAGCACATGACATTGGTCCGGATGAAAGTAAAATATAATGATGATTGTCGCTTGCCCCGGTACTGGTGCCAGCACTTGTGCATGATGTTGAAGTCTATTTATAGACTTCGGCCCAGTACCAGCACTTGTGCATGATGTTGGGGTATAGCACATGACATTGGTCCGGATGAAAGTAAAATATAATGATGAATGAACTTGCCCCGGTACTGGTGCCAGCACTTGTGCATGATGTTGAAGTCTATTTATAGACTTCAGCCCAGTACCATCACTTGTGTATGTGGTGGGGTATAGCACATGACATTGGTCCGGATGAAAGTAAAATATAATGATGAATGAACTTGCCCCGGTACTGGTGCCAACACTTGTGCATGATGTTGGGGTATAGTACATGGCATCAAAAGATAATGATGAACGAACAAGATGAATGATAAGGAAGATAACGAACGAGAACGAATGATAACGATGACGTATAATAAATGATGATGAATGGAAGTAATGAATGACGATGAAAGATAATAATAAGATTATCTATTTGTACGTATGATGCATGATCGCGTATGAAAGAAAAGGACGGTTTTAAACGAAAGTAAAGTATATTTTATTTTAAAACTAGAACTCACTCAGCAACGCTGACTTTTATATGTTTCCAGTTGGCAGGTGAATGTTGCTGAGGATGGCACGGGGTAGCTACTTGGTATTTTGGGATGGCATCCATTTGTTTAAATTATGACGTTTTTGTGATGTAATGCAAACGATAATATTTTGTTAAAGTTAACTACGTTGTATTGTTTTGCAAAAGCAGTCATTAATATATGAAATGGTTTTAAGTTATTCCGTTGCGATGTTTTCATAAATTTAAATGTATGTTTTATGTTTATGTGCGATGATTGACCAGCTGTAAGCGTTCCGGGAACGGGGCCTTACAATGTTTGAAAGGGAAGCAACACAGAGCGTCTTATAAGTCCAAGCTGATAAACTCAAATTCCAAGCCTCTACAGATGTTGCACATGGATCTGTTTGGTCTAGTAAACGTGCAAAGTATTGGAAATAAATCTTACTGTTTAGTTTTCATTGATGACTATACAATATTTTCTTGGGTTTTCTTTTTCTGAAACGACTGAATTACTAAAAGAGTTTATCATTAAAGTAGAAAATCAACTTGATCAAAAAGTAAAAATCATTCGAAGTGATAATGGAACAAAATTTAAGAACGCTAATGTTGACATGTTCTGTGCAGGAAAAGGGATCGCTCATCAGTTCAGTGCTCCTAGAACTCCACAACAAAATGGAGTTGTAGAAAGGAAGAACAGAACATTGATTGAGGCAGCTCGTGCAATGTTAGCAGATGCTATGATTCCAATCACTTTCTGGGATGAAGCCATATCAACTACGTGTTTTATTCAGAATCGTACTCTATTGGTGAAAGACAAACAATTATGAGTTGATGTTTGGCAGGAAACCAAACATAGATTTTCTTAAATCTTTTGGTTGTCTAGTTTTGATTCTAAACTCAAATGACCAACTCGGCAAATTTCATGCAAAATCTGATGATGGATTCTTTCTTGGATATTCGTCTGTTTCTAAAGCATTTAGAGTTTATAACTCTAAGACGAATGTTATCATTGAAACTTCAATGTTAAATTTCTTGAAAATTCAGTTCCATCAGCTGCAAGTGGTGCAGCCTGGTTATTTGATTTAGATTCATCGTCAAACTCTTTAAACTATAATCTGTTTAAATCTTCTTGTGTCAATAGGAAACGAGTAGGAGATCTTGGAACCCTTAGTGATGATTCAGACTCTGATGATATGGACGATTCAAGCCCAGACTATCCATTTTTCTCATTTGTGAGAGATCCTATATTAAATTCAGAATCTCATGATCAACAAGTTTAAGAACAACAGTCTGTTCCTGAAAATTCTGATGTTCCTCATCCATTTCCTAATGATGGACCAGAAATTCAACAACCTGAGTCTGGAACTTCATCTGTATCTGGAGATGTAGATGTCAATGACAAGCTTGATTATTTCATCAACTTGCCAACTCAAGTTCCGAATTTCACTCCACATTCTTCAAACCTATTGCATCAACTCTCTGACTTGAACCAAACTAATCTTGATGTGAATGTTCAAGAAGATGAGATTACAACATCTCGTATTCACAAGAAACATCCTATATCACAGATTATTGGTCCTTTGAATGAGAGAACAAAGAGAAGTCACTCAAAGCAAACAAATATTTGCTTATACTCGTGTTTTCTATCTCAAATTGTCCCCAAAAAAATTACTGAAGCGTTACAGGACAATAGTTGGATTGAGGCTATGCAAGAAGAGTTGCTACAGTTCTGTAAATAGGAAGTGTGGAAGCTTGTGGATTTTCCTGAAGGAGAAAACGCCATTGGCACAAAATGGTTGTTCAAAAACAAATCAGATGATCGAGGAATAGTTGTTCAAAACAAAGCAAGACTAGTAGCACAAGGTTACAATCAGGAGGATGGAATTGATTATGATGAAGTGTTTGCTCCAGTTGCAAGACTTGAAGCAATTCGTTTCTTCCTGGCATATGCTTCTTATATGAATTTCAAGGTGTACCAAATGGACGCTAAAGGTGCCTTTTTGTATGGACCAATCACAAATGATGTGTATGCCAAGCAACCTCAAGGTTTTGGAGATGTTGAATTCCCTCATCGTGTGTTCGAACTGGGCAAAGCTTTATATGGTCTACATCAAGCTCCTAGAATGTCACACCCTCAAAATCCGCATGCAGGGTTTTACTGCGAGGCGCGTGACATACCAGGATCTCAGTCATTAGTTACTCATAACGACTCTATATGTACAAACTTTCAAAATCCAAGTTTAACTTAAAATACTGCGAAAGCGTTAAATGAACCAGAAAATCCAAAACAATGTAACATGATTTAAAATGCGCAAAAAAACGCGCCCAAGTGTTATGCAAAACCAAAATATAATGTTTAAACAAACATAATCCCAAAAACAATGTTTCATAATGTGCTGACAAACACCATGATGCTGACCCGTGTGACGTGCTCCTAGGCAATAGCAACCTTAACCTAAGAATAGCATACTAAAGAGTCAACACAACGGTTGGTGAGTTCAAGAGTTTGCGTTTAAACATAAACTAATAACATTTGAAAAATATAAGAAGTGTATTGTAATAGATAGCTAGTCTATAAACAAAATAGTAATAATCATAGTGATTTCACGATTGAAGCTGACTGTGTTACGTTTGTTGCCTCCTGCCACGACTTACCAGGTCGTGACAATGTTCGTTAGGACAATATTGCACCCGTTTGACCTCGAGTCACATAGGTGGGGCTCGTCAGACCCAGTAGTACAACCCAAAATTTCCCGCTAATATCATTATTAACAATCTAAAAGTGTGAGGGCTTTCCATGGTAATCAGCACTATATTATACTATACACAACTCATATAAATAAAGCGTTTGTAAAAACAGTATGCTATCTCCCCCAAAAGAGAGTACGCAAAAGAGTGGGGCATGAACTCACCTGATGCGTGTAAGAAATTACTTAAGGCTTAACTTGACAAGAAAGAGTGGATAGACAACCCACAGAGGTCACCTAGAACACATAAGTACATAAGGACGTGTACACAGAATCATAATGAAACCATAAGTGCTCAACAACCCAAAGAACTCAAGGTTTTAGAAAGACAAGACACATTTGACCCAGTTGACCCGTTTGACCCGTTGGTGACATTACAGGTGAAATTCCATTCAAACAAGCATAACAGTACATCACACATGATTAACATACGAACTGATCACATATGACACTTCATTAATCACATGTACTAACTAGATCATCATTCAACCAGATATCATACAAGTCATGCGAATCACAAACAATTATCATGCTCAACATAGTTACAACACAACCAATGCATCATACATAGAATCAAATCATGCACGGCATGCCATGTGAAGCCACTCACGACTTCACACCCTAAACCCTGCCAATCCTACTAAGTAGGGGCCTCAGATTTGCACGCGTGTATGACAGTCATAATCACATTACCAACATACACAATGACAATCAATTCCAATCCCAATCATGATCTCCTAATCACTAACTACCACTCATCACTATGTATGATCACCAAACCCAAATTCCTTACATGATCAACCAAACATCCATATAACCCAATTATCACATTCCATCACATTAAACATCATCAACAATCATCCTAACATGATCCTAACATCATAAGCATGCCCAAATCACCATGTCTAAAGTTCTACAAAAATAAAGTTTCCCTTTTGGGAAACTAACACCCAAAAGTGATCTAGCATCCAATTCAATCATAATTTCATTAATATTATACCTAATCAAGTTCATAACATTCATTCTAACATGTTAATCATCACCAAATCATCAAAATTCCCAATCATCATACACAAAAGTTTCTACTTTTAGTAAGTCATGATCAATACCTCAAATTCATGGATTTTCTTGCACAATTCAATTAAACTAACATCCAAGAATTGTATCTAACATCATAACATCATCAAATTATGAATTCCAAGAACAAAAAGTTTCCTCTTAAGGCAATGTATGAACTACATGATCAATCCATGGATTTCTTGCAAAATCAACATAACCTAACATTCATACAACCTAACTAACATCATCTCAACATATAACAATCATCAATTTCATATTTTCATCATCAATTTCGAATCTAGGGTTCATCAAGATCAAAACTATGAAAAACAAATCAAAACTAACCTTTAGATGTGTAGAAATCAACAATTGGACTTGTAAAACACCTTATAATCACTTGAATCACTCAAAATCCGAATGTTTGTGTGTGTTGAAGGTTGAATTCGCAAGATAGGGGTGTGGAAATAGGGTTTGCGGCCGAAATTGGGTTTGGGGGGGGGGATATAGGGTTGTATTTTAGGTAAGTTTTAGGTTTAGAATAATTACAAAGTAAACCCCTTTAATTATATTTTATAAAAACCAATCTTTTTAACACTTTTAAATAATTTTAACTACAAATTATAAGTATTATTAGTCAATAATAATAATCATCAACATTTACAATAAGTCTCACAACACATGAAATATGCCTATAACACGTTGTCACGTTATCTCGTAAATTCACAAAATGACTATTTAAAATTCTATAAATTCATGAATCACATAATCACAACCAATAATCAACATTATTAATTAGATTATTATTTTTTATCATAGATTATTATTATTGAGTCACCAACGTTCAACGACAACTAGTGTGTGCTCACGACACGTGTATGCAAGACCTAACGGAACTAACGGAGTTTGGTAACGGAAAATTACCGGATGTCACATAATCCCCATGTTGAAAGAATTTTCGTCCCGAAAATTGCGTTACATGGTGAGTGTTCCATCACTGGTCTATTGCATTGGCACAAAGAAATCGAAATCGAGTGAGTTTTGGGTGAGTTGTCATGTCATCCCCATGTTGAAAGAAATTTCGTCCCGAAATTTAAATCAGTACCTTCGCCGGCTGACATCATCTTTTCGAATAGCTGAGGATACTTAAGCTTTATTTGGCCCTCATGTTCCCACGTGAATTCTGGTCCATGTCTCGAGTTCCATCGAACTTTGACAATGGGTATCTTGCTTTGCTTAAGTGTCTTCACCTCACGATCCATCACCTGGACTGGTTCTTCAATGAAGCGCAGTTGTTCATCCACTTGAACTTCTTCCAGCGGTACGACCATCGTTTCATCCGTTAAGCACTTTTTCAAACTTGACACGTGGAATACATCATGGATTCCACTTAGCGAATCAGGTAGGGCTAATCGATAGGCCACTGGACTTATTCTTTCCAATATCTCAAATGGTCCAACATATCTCGGATTTAGCTTTCCTCGCTTACCAAACCGAATCACGCCTTTCCATTGCGAGACTTTCAGTGACCTTATCACCAACCTGGAACTCTAAGGGTTTCCGTCGCTTATCAGCATAGCTTTTCTGTCTGTCGCGCGCTGTAGCCATATGATTCCTTATTTGTACAATCTTCTCAGTAGTCTCGTGTATTAACTTAGGACCCGTTAGCTGGCTGTCACCATTTTCAGCCCAACAAATTGGTGATCTACACTTTCTCCCATACAATGCTTCAAAAGGTGCCGCCTTTATACTAGTGTGATAACTGTTGTTGTAAGAAAACTCCACCAATGGTAGGTGAACTTCTCAGTTACTCCCAAAGTCAATCACACAAGCACGTAACATGTCCTCCAAAGTCTGTATAGTACGCTCGCTTTGACCATCAGTTTGTGGATGATAAGCAGTACTCATATCCAATCGCGTACCTAAAGCTTTCTGCAACGACTGCCAGAAGTGCGATGTGAAACGGGAATCACGGACAGAAATAATTGAGATCGGTACTCCATGCCTCGAAACAATCTCCTTCACATAGAGTCGGGTTAATTTCTCCATCTTGTCTGTTTCCTTTATCGCTAGGAAATGAGCAGACTTTGTTAATCTATCCATGATAACCCATATTGTGTCGCAACCAGTAGAAGTTCGAGGTAACTTAGTAATAAAATCCATTGATATCTGATCCCACTTCCACATAGGGATCTCGGGTTATTATAATAGTTTAGATGGTTTCTGATACTTCACTTTTACCTTTGAGCAGGTCAGACACTTGCTCACATAGGTAGCTACATCCGCTTTCATATTAGGCCACCAATAGTACGCCTTCAGATCATGATACATCTTGTTAGATCCAGGATGTATAGAGTACTTAGACTTGTGTGCCTCACTCATGACCAAGTCTCTTAGATTTCCATGTAGAGGTACCCAAAGTCTATCCATGAAGTAACAAATTCCATCCGCTTTTACCTCGAGCTGCTTGTCCATTCCTCTTAAGGATTCGGACCTAATGTTTTCTGCTTTCAAGGCTTCCGTCTGAGCCTCTCGGATTTGTTCCGCTAACTGTGTGCTAATGGTAAGCTGCAAAGCTCGCACACGTCGAGGCTTAGCAGTTTCTTTCCTACTTAGCGCGTCAGCGACTACATTTGCTTTCCCCGAATGATATCTGATGGCACAATCATAGTCATTCAGTAATTCTACCCAGCGCCTTTGCCTTATGTTCAATTCCTTTTGCTCAAAGACGTGCTGAAGACTCTTGTGATTGGTGTAAATAGTGCATTTAGTACCGTACAAGTAGTGTCTTCAGATCTTTAAGGCAAAAACTACCGCACCCAGCTCCAAGTCATGGGTGGTATAGTTCTTCTCATGAACCTTTAGTTGTCTAGAGGCGTAAGCTATTACCTTACCCCACTGCATCAATACACACCCAAGTCCTTGAATAGAAGCGTCACAATAGACTACAAAATCGTCACTTCCATCCGGTAACGCTAATATTGGAGTGCTACATAATTTCTGTTTCAGCAACTGGAAAGCAGATTCCTGACTCTCACCCTATTTGTAAGTTGTTCCCTTGTGAGTCAAAGCTGTAAGAGGTTGTGCAATCTTAGAGAATTCTTCGATGAACCGTCGATAATATCCCGCTAATCCAAGGAATTGTCATATCTCACTTGGTGTCTTAGGAATTGACCAATTCTTTATCGCTTCAATCTTTGCAGGATCAACATGTATTTCCTTCTCGTTGACAATATGACCCAAGAATTGCACCTCACGTATCCAGAAATCACTTAGAAAACTTTGCGTACAGTTGTTCCTTTCTAAGTAATTCCAAGATTAAACGTAAGTGCTTCTCATGTTCTTCCTCAGTCCTTGAGTATATCAGTATGTCATCAATAAAGACGATAACAAACTGATCAAGATAGGGTTTGCACACGCGATTCATGAGGTCCATGAATACTGCTGGTGCATTCGTCAACCCAAATGGATGACCAAAAATTCATAGTGACCATATCATGTATGGAAGGCAGTCTTCGAGATGTCCTCTTCTCAAACTCTCAGCTGATGATACCCAGACCTCAGATCAATCTTAGAGTAATAGCTTGATCCTTGCAGTTGATCAAACAAATCATCTATACGAGGTAAGGGATATCTATTCTTGATAGTAACCTTGTTCAGTTCCCTATAGTCAATGCACATTCTAAATGTACCATCCTTCTTGACAAATAGAACTGGCGCTCCCCAGGGTGACGAACTCGGTCGGATAAACCCTTTATCCAACAACTCTTGTAGTTGGGTGGATAATTCCTGCAGTTCGTTCGGAGCTAACCAGTAAGGTGCTCTCGCAATTAGAGCGGCTCCTGGAGTCATCTCAATTTGGAATTTAACTTGACGATAAGGCGGTAATCCAGGCAGGTCTTCCGGAAACACCTCGGGAAACTCGCAAACTACGGGGATATCCTCTATCTTCTTTTCCTCGGTCTGTTTATCTGTGACGAGTGCCAATATGGCCAGTCAACCCTTTCGTAACAACTTCTGTGCCTTTATGAACGAGATGATGCCTATCACCGTACCACTCCTATCACCTCTGACTGTAAGGACTTCTTCCCCAATGGGAATCCGTACGATCTTCTCGTGGCATATGACTTTCGCTTGCTTATCGGAAAGCCAATCCATGCCTACTACTACATCAAAACTTCCTAGTGTAACAGGCATGAGATCTATGGCAAATGTTTGACCAGCAAGCTCTATATTACAGACTCTAAGAATATGTGTTACGTGAATCTGTGTACCGTCAGCTAACTCTATGGTGTATTTAGATTCTAAGGCTGAGGGCATATCACTTAAAAGACTACAAAACTTAGTGGTCATGAAACTTCTATCGGCTCCGGTATCGAATAATACGATAGTAAAACGACCATTAACCGAAAATTTACCAGTTACTGTTGTAGGATCGTTTAGAGCCTCACCTGAGCCAATAATGAAGGCTCTTCCTTTGGCTCCATTGTTATTTCCACCATTGTTGTTGCCATTACCATTGTTATTGTTATTGTTGTTGTCGTTGTTATTGTTTCTGTTGTTTCCATTGTTGTTGTTGCCATTACCATTCCTCCTGAGCTGGGGACAGTTGTGTCTGTAATGGCCTTCTTTTCCGCATTCAAAAAAACCTTTCGGAGTTTCTTGTGATTGTTGAGGCTTCTTCATCAGTTCACCTCGGTAGTCCTTCGCTGCATGCCCAACTTTACCACAGTGTTGGCATCGGAAGTTGTCACACCTGCCGGTGTGTTGGTAGTTGAAGCGATTGCACTTGGGACTTTTCCCCACATAGCCTCCTTGTCCTTGCGATGCTGAGGATGACTGATTGAAATTTTGGTTGTCATCAAACCTCCTTTGTTGTTGGGGAGGTTGCTGCTGCTGTTGTACCTGTTACTGCTATTGTTGTGGCTGGTTGCTGGAGGATGAACCTTTGTTACTAATGTTCTCCCACTTTCAGTTGTTGTCGGACACACTAGCAACCGCGCCCCGTTTGGGTAACCGTCCTTGCTCAACTGCCTGGTCAGTCAGCCTGTGGGCTGTCCGGATAGCCTGCTATATGGTAGTGGGGTTGGAAGCAGTTACCATACTCTGAATTTCGGGCACCAGTCCACTTATGTAGTGCTCGACTGCCTTGTGCATTTCATTGACCATTCCAGGGCATAGTGTGGCCAACACTTGAGTACAGGTCGTGTAGGCTTCAATCTCTGAGCCTTGCATTTTGAGTTTCCAGAACTCAATCTCCAGCTTCTGTACTTCATTTCGGGGGCAGTATTCTTCAGTCATGATTTTCTTGAATTCATCCCAAGGTAGTTCGTTGGTTATAGCTTGACCCAGCATTTGAACCTGGGCATTCCACCAGGAAAGTGCTGTGCCTTCCAATGTCCTGGTGGCATACTTCACCTGATCAGCAGGCAGACAGTTGCATTTTGCAAAGACAGACTCTGTCTTCTCAAACCACCTTACAAGCCCCACAGCCCCTTCCGTCCCGCTGTAGGTATGGGGTTTACAGTCCATGAAGGACTTATAGGTACATGGTGGTGGTCCTGTTTCGACAACCCAAACATTAGTCAGATATCCTAGATAAATAACTAGGATAATTAGTTTAACCTCTTATTATCATTTACCTGCTGGTTGTCCCGTTTGGGCAGCAGCCACTGCCGCCTGAACATGTTCGTTGATTAAAGCAGCCAATTCCGCAAGAGTCATGTTTAAGGCTCCGACACCACGGCCTCCGGCGCCACGTCCACGACCACGCCCACGTCCTCTTCCGCGTGCGTCCATTTTTTACTTTACAATTCAAAAATACAATCATGAGTAACATCCAACACATTAATCTCATCGAAGTACAATAAACAATAAAAAATAATGGATTCACCACAACCATAACATTTATAACGAAAATAATAACCAAAGATAAATAAATTGCAAATGAGTCACAAAGTATTTCATCAATGTCAAAATTTAAGTTTGTCAGTTGGGTGGGAAACAACCCTTCCCACATAGGTTTCAAAGAAAAGGAACACTATATAGTCTAAATCATTTAAAAGTAGAATCAGTCCAACATGTCAGATCCATCACTGTCCTCATCCATCTTTGCTGGTTCTTCTTCGGGGTCTTCCTCCGGTTCCTTTTCCGGGTCTTCCTCATCAGGGTCCACCAAAGGTGCAGGGGCTTCAGCAACCTGAAGTGTTGCCAGTTGTGCTTCCAGTTCAATAAACCTATTGACGATCGCCATATTATGATGGTCTTGCTAGTCCATACGCCCAGTAAGTGCCACCACATTACCTGCTAGTGTGTAATGTCCTCCTATATCCATCGAGAGTCGTTCTTCAAGTGTATCCATTCGCAATCGTAGTTCTTGTACTTTGTGTCTCAGGTCAAAATTTTCACTGGTGAGTTTCCTGACATGCTGCCGCTCGGTGTCCAGCACAGCCACTTGTGCAGCAAATGCTTGCTCTTGAGGAATATCCAAAGTAGGAAGTGTATTAGATGTGAATGCTGTCGATGATCTCGTCCGTGGTCGGGTAGGGGCTACCGATGGTACTCGCTCCCGGTAAGTAATGTGACGTATGAAGGTAGGATAGTAATCCCAGTCCCGTGGGCGGTCAAGTTCAGGTATCGCGAACGGTTGATCCCAATAGACTTCTTCAGATGGATACAGGTGTCGAGGCCAGTCCAATCCCCGATCAGGTACAGGTGAGTAGGGAGGTGACTTAGATCTCGCGGGTCTCTTACCCAAGTCACTGTGAAGTACGTGATGCGTATGCTAATGAGTATACAATAAGGAAGTAAGCGACAAGTAACTAACAACTGTGCGGTTATAGTCTAGTGTGTGTATGCAACCTAGTTCCCTATAACCAATGGCTCTGATACCAATCTATCACACCCTCAAAATCCGCGTGCGGGGTTTTACCCGCGAGGCGCGTGACATACCAGGATCTCAGTCATTAGTTACTCAGAACGACTCTATATGTACAAACATTCAAAATCCAAGTTTAACTTTAAACACTGTGGAAGCGTTAAATGAACCAGAAAATCCAAAACAATGTAACATGATTTAAAATGCGCAAACAAACACGCCCAAGTGTTATGAAAAACCAAAATATAATGTTTAAACAAACATAATCCCAAAAACAATGTTTCATAATGTGCTGACAAACACCATGATGCTGACCCGTGTGACATGCTCCTAGGCAATAGCAACCTTAACCTAAGAATAGCATACTAAAGAGTCAACACAACGGTTGGTGAGTTCAAGAGTTTGCGTTTAAACATAAACTAATAACAATTGCAAAATATAAGAAGTGTATTTGTAATAAATAGCTAGTCTATAAACAAAATAGTAATAATCATAGTGATTTCACAATTGAAGCTGACTGTGTTACGTTTGTTGCCTCCTGCCACGACTTACCAGGTCGTGACAATGTTCGTTAGGACATTATTGCACCCGTTTGACCTCGAGTCGCACAGGTGGGGCTCGTCAGACCCAGTAGTACTACCCAAAATTTCCTGCTAATATCATTATTAACAATCCGAAAGTGTGAGGGCTTACCATGGTAATCAGCACTATATTATACTATACACAACTCATATAAATAAAGCGTTTGTAAAAACAGTATGTTATCTCCCCCAAAAGAGAGTACGTAAAAGAGTGGGGCATGAACTCACCTGATGCGCGTAAGAAATTACTTAAGGCTTAACTTGACAAGAAAGAGTGGATAGACAACCCTCAGAGGTCACCTAGAACACTTGAGTACATAAGTACGTGTACATAGAATCATAATGAAACCCTAAGTGCTCTACAACCCAAAGAACTCAAGGTTTTAGAAAGACAAGACACATTTGCCCCAGTTGACCCGTTTGACCCGTTGGTGACATTACAGGTGAAATTCCATTCAAATAAGCATAACAGTACATCACACAAGATTAACATATGAACTGATCACATATGATACTTCATTAATCACGTGTACTAACTAGATCATCATACAACCAGATATCATACAAGTCATGCGAATCTCAAACAAATATCATGCTCAACATAGTTACAACACAACCAGTGCATCATACATAGAATCAAATCATGCACGGCATGCCATGTGAAGCCACTCATGACTTCACATCCTAAACCCTGCTAATCCTACTAAGTAGGGGCCTCAGATTCGCACGCGTGTATGACAATCATAATCACATTACCAACATACACAATGACAATCAATTCCAATCCCAATCATGATCTCCTAATCACTAACTACCACACATCACTATGTATGATCACCAAACCCAAATTCCTTACATGATCAACCAAACATCCATATAACCCAATTATCACATTCCTTCACATTAAACATCATCAACAATCATTCTAACATGATCCTAACATCATAAGCTTGCCCAAATCACCATGTCTAAAGTTCTACAAAAATAAAGTTTCCCTTTTGGGAAACTAACACCCAAAAGTGATCTAGCATCCAATTCAATCATAATTTCATCAATATTATACCTAATCAAGTTCATAACATTCATTCTAACATGTTAATCATCACCAAATCATCAAAATTCCCAATCATCATACACAAAAGTTTCTACTTTTAGTAAGTCATGATCAACACCTCAAATTCATGGATTTTCTTGCACAATTCAATTAAACTAACATCCAAGCATTGTATCTAACATCATAACATCATCAAATCATGAATTCCAAGAACAAAAAGATTCCTCTTAAGGCAATGTATGAACTACATGATCAATCCATGGATTTCTTGCAAAATCAACATAATCTAACATTCATACAACCTAACTAACATCATCTCAACATCTAACAATCATCAATTTCATATTTTCGTCATGAATTTTGAATCTAGGGTTCATGAAGATCAAAACTATGAAAAACAAATCAAAACTAACCTTTAGATGTGTAGAAATCAACAATTGGACTTGTAAAACACCTTGTAATCACTTGAATCACTCAAAATCCAAATGTTTGTGTGTGTTGAAGGTTGAATTCGCAAGGTAGGGGTGTGGGGATGGGGTTTGCGGCCGAAATCGTATTTGGGGGGGGGGGGGAATTAGGGTTGTATTTTAGGTAAGTTTTAGGTTTAGAATAATTACAAAGTAAACCCCTTTAATTATATTTTATAAAAACTAATCTTTTTAACACTTTTAAATAATTTTAACTACAAATTATAAGTATTATTAGTCAATAATAATAATCATCAACATTTACAATAAGTCTCACAACACATGAAATATGCCTATAACACGTCACGTTATATCATAAATTCACAACATGACTATTTAAAATTCTATAAATTCATGAATCATATAATCACAACCAATAATAAACATTATTAATTAGATTATTATTGTTTATCATAGATTATTATTATTGATTCACCAACATTTAACGACAACTAGTGTGTGCTCACGACACGTGTATGCAAGACCTAACAGAACTAACGGAGTTTGGAAACCGAAAATTACCGGATGTCACATAGAATCTGGTATGAGACATTGTCCCATACTTGATCCAACATGGATACACAGAGGAAAAATTGATCCAACTTTATTCATAAAGAAGGATGTTGATGATCTCTTATGTGTTCAAGTGTATGTGGATGATATCATATTTGGTTCTACAAGTCCGAAATTGTGCTCAGAGTATGAAGAGAAATGAAATTTCGTTTCCAGATGAGTTTTATGGGAGAGATAAATTTTTTCCTTGGATTGCAAGTAAAACAGTCTGCAGATGGTATTTTGATCAATCAAGCGAAGTTTGTTGACAAGCTCTTGAAAAAGTTCAAACTACAAGACTGTCAATCTATCAGAACTCTAGCTGATGTAAATACCAAGATTGATCTTGATCCAAAAGGAAAATCTATTGACCAAACATTATACAGATCTATGATTGGATCTTTGATGTATCTTACTGCATCTAGACCTAACATAATGTATGTTGTTTGTGTCTGTGTCAGGTATCAAACAGACCCGAAGGAATCTCACCTAATCGCAGTCAAACGTATATTCAGATATCTCAAAGGAAAACTGCTCTAGGGTTATGGTATCCTTATGAAGGAAACTTCGAGTTACATGGATATACTGATAGTGATTATGGGGGACGTTGTCAAGATCGTAAATCTACTACGGGTGGTTGTCAGTTCTTAGGTCCCAGATTAGTGTCATGGCAGTGTAAGAAACAAACAAACGTCTCTGTCTCAACTGCAGAAGCTGAGTACATAGTTGCATTAGCAGGATGTTCTCAAATCCTTTGGTTACAAAACCAACTGCTGGATTACGGGTTCACTTTTCTTAAAACTCCTATTTACATTGATAACACCGCTACTATGTTTATAACAGCTAATCCTGTCCAACATTAAAAAACAAAACATATCGAAATTCGATATCATTTTCTGAGAGATAACTCTGAAAACGGTTTAATCATTTTGTTTCAAATATCAACTGAAAAACAATTGGCTGACCTATTTACAAAAGCCTTTTTACCAGGAAGGTTTGAGTATCTGGTTGAGTCTATTGGTCTTATTAATCATGTTGAAAAATGATTTTGTCTCATCAAAATGTAAATAACCCTCCCTTCATTTTCTAATAAATTTACAAGAGAAACTGTCAAAGTTGACTGCCTGATTGTATATATTGTGTGTGCGTGCTAAAAGAAAAAGCAAATACAAAACTATATATTGCTAAATCACAAGAGAAAATTATAAAATGAAAATACAAAAATATAGTTTAGTTGCTTATTTTAGGATTGAGTCATTGCAATATGTGATAAATGATAGTACATCAGTTTTAATCAGTTGCATACTTCACTCGTTAATAAAGTCCGACATGATCAGATATGATGTGTAGACAATATCATGCAATTATACTGAAAAAGTAAATTCTTGTGATTAAACTAAATCAATTATGCATTTGTGTGTGTCCATCTTAGTTCTAATGAGTGGTGTTGACTTATCTGATTGATTGCTTGTCAAGTCATAATCTCACACCTGGTGGTAATATGAATAACCATGAGATCTGTTTACTGCATCTGTTCACTTCTCTGTTATGAGTCATCATAGACCTAAAGTGATGAGGTATCCTCTGTTGTAAGTCATTACAGACCTGGATATTCTCACCTAATGCAAAAGATGCCAATGTGCACAATCCTTTCAAAAGTCCAAAATGGATGCCCTATGATTCTTATTAATCATCTCTATCTATTTCTTTATGAAACGGATTTGGGGATTACCTAATGGTTCGTCCATGGTGGTTTTCTCAGAGATTATCAATTGGTTTAACCATGATGATTCTCTCATTGACCTAAACATGAGATCTGATTATACATATATGTCAGGTTTTTTTTTAAGTTGAGTAAAAGTGCTTGCTTGCATACCTTGACGAAAGTCGGACTCTCTAAGTCTAAGTGTGGGTTACAT
This sequence comes from Flaveria sonorensis, assembly GCA_025506505.1. Lineage (NCBI taxonomy): Eukaryota > Viridiplantae > Streptophyta > Magnoliopsida > Asterales > Asteraceae > Flaveria > Flaveria sonorensis. The sequence goes on along the minus strand of CM046433.1, from coordinate 55,662,287 downwards.
AATGTCATATCTAATCGAATCTTAATGAATCCAAGAATTGAAAAAGTAAGTGTGCTGATACTTTTGCCAAAGCACTCATTGTCTGTCCTGAGATCTAGTGTTTCCTTTGCTGCAGTAACGCTGACCTGGAACACACCTGATCAGGATATAATCACTGTCTATGACTATCCACAACTTTTTTATTAATGTGCTGATTATTAATTGATATGATCTCACTGTAGGCATATGATTCATTTCATATATAGTAGAGTTTTTATGATGCTTTATTTTTTATTTTTGCATGATTTTCTATGTGCAGGCGTGTTGATAATGACTGGTTTATCTTTATTTTCATCAAACAAATAAACTTCTAAGTTTGTAGACTTAAAAGTTTAAGGAGAGTAAAGATTGAAAAAGAAAATTAAAACAAATGTTTGGATGAAAAAGGATGATGCTAAAATTTTTACAAGTATGTGTGTGTTGGATATGATACAAAAATGAACCTCAAAAGATTTTGCAAGGAGAAAAGCTTCATGCCATTTAAAAATAAAGAATTTAGACTATTTGTAATTTTATTGAAGAAATTTAAAAATTTCTGAGACTAAAATGATGGGAGATTATTTGAAAAATAAAAGTTAAACTTTTTCTGTGTGTCAAACTTAAGTTTGAATAATAATAAGTCAAAATAATTTGGTTGATGTGTGAAGTCAAAGTTTGACCAAAAGATGAAAAATTTACGAAGAAATGTGAAAATTTTCAAAATTAGGGTTTAGATGAATTTGGTGAAATAATTCTAAGTGCTAGACATATGGAAAGGTCCTCATACGCCTAAACAGTAGTCATAAGTCTGAAAATTTGGTTAAGTGTTAGGCGTTTTAGCAAGGTCATGCGCCTAAACAGTACCAGACTTTCCATGTTGAAAATAAACCAAGTGTTGATGCCTTGAAAGCTCATGCACCTAAACAGTTCTCATACGAACTGAGGGTTCATGAAATTATCCAAGTGTTAGGCGTTTCAGGCTAGGCCATACGCCTAAACAGTGCTAATGCGCCTAGAACAGTGCTCAAGCGCCTGAATAGTGTCAATGCGCCTATGCCTCATGCGTCTCAACAGTCCTCATGTGCCTACACAGTGGTCATGCGTCCAAGGGTTTTTCACACTTATATAAATTCAACACTTGACAAAAATTCATTTCTCTTCATTTTCAATCTTAAACTCTCTGTTCTTTTACAATATGCACCCGACTATTATCATTCTCACTTGTTTAGACTGATTGATTGCAATACTTGTGATATTAAGGTATAATTAGTGATGCTAAACATCTTGTTGAGTGCATATCATCAAATCATAGTCCATTAACTTCACATTTGATCGGGCGTATGAACCCTATTTGGGCGTTCGAACCCTAAGAATGATGAAAATTTGAAATTTGATGATTGAATATGATAGAATGATACAAATTGAATCTGAAATTGTTGTTGAAACATGATTGGGACCAGATTGATATCATCATAACTTGATTCCATCATAAAATTTCTTGATAATCTTAGAGTTCATTAGTAAACAATAATAATAAAAAATGATGTCCAGAAATGAGTCGACAAACTGATTTACAACTAAAAATCCAAGTGTTTATCATCAAAACACTCTTAATTGTCATAAATCTAATAAGAAACAAGATACTTAGCTGATTATAACTTTTTAATTTTTGACTTTTTAAATTTTGATTAAATATAAAACAATAAGTTTTCAAGTTTTCAACACTTAGAAAATTTTTTTTGAATAAAATTGATCAAATTTTAAAATTTTAAAATATTTTAAGTAGTCTATGAAAATTAATCAAATGTTCATAATTTGTAATCCTTGTATTCTTATACTTGTTTCTTTATGATTGACAGATGGCTGAGCTCAAATTTGAGCCAAATCATAATGTGGCTGCATTCTTAGATGAGGATGTGAGAGAAGCATCAAGATATGAGGAGATGATAAGATTCATTCTAAAAACAAGATATGTATATGCTATACGTGCTCGACCAGCCATATATGCAAGACTTATAAAGAAGTTCTGGAGAACAGTTGATATTGAAATAGATGATGATGGGAAGAAAGTATTAAGAGGATTTATCACTAGAGACAGAATGATAGAAGTTTCTAAGCAGTCTATCAGGGTTGCACTTAGACTGGGTGACAATAATGCCCAAGACTTATCAGAATACATTTTCAATGAGTGTAGAGAGACTTTTATGTTGATGGGTCATCCTGATAACTTCCCGAAGAAGCAATTCTTCAGAGCTAGAGTGTACAATCATTGGAAGCTCTTATGTTATATCTTCCAACATTGCATGTTCAAAAGAAGTGCAGGATGGAATTCATTTCCTATGGACATTGCTTCTCCAATAGTTGCCTTAGCCACAAACAGAAGATTTAACATGGCTAAATGGATCATGAATGGATTTATTTTTAACTTGGAGAAAGGGAAGAGATATAAGTATTTGATGTACCCTAGATTCCTTCAGTTGATCATAAATGAAGAGCATCTAGATCTACATGTCAATGGTGTACAAGGTGACAGACTAGACTTAGAACATATGTTTGAGTCTGTATACAAAGACTAGCAGTTATAATTGGAGCTGAGAATGTGCCATTGTTTGATTATATGAGGAATGTTGCTAGAGATGAGGTTGATATTGTTAGGATCAGTGATCTAAGTTTGATCAATTAGAGTTGAATCACAGCGGAATTAGACCAAGAATTAAGCAAATATAGCAAGAACACAATTAATATTCAATGGAACAGTACACGGTTATATAGAAATAGGGTTTTCTGCAAAGGGATAATAACATTCATGCACACATGCTTCGGTATGGCGGCTGCTAGGTTTTTCTAAGCTGCACCGATTACAATTAGGTCAGCATTCCTTATATAAAGGAATGTGACGTCTGCTGATGTCACTTGATAGTGACGTCTAACAGAATTATTACAAACTACTGAAAGTAAGCAAACTACTGAGAATGTTCATAACAACTGAGAACATCTCAGAGTATTCTAAGTACACGAAGAAACATAAAACTACTGAAAGGAAACCATCACAACTACTGAAGAGGTCTTCTTCAGCTGTTGTGACAATCATCTGAAACTTGGTCTTCAGTCTTTGTCTTCAGCTCTTTCACTTCAGACTTTGTCTTCAGCTCTTTAGCTTCAGACTTTGTCTTCAGCTCTTGTCTTCAGACTTTGTCTTCAGCTCTTTCACTTCAGACTTTGTCTTCAGCTCTTTAGCTTCAGACTTTGTCTTCAGACCTTGTTATCAGCTGATGTCTTCAGCTGTTGCAGACTACTTCAGTTGTTGTAATGTCCGTGGGACTTAAAGGTTTTTCTGATCAGGCTCATTGGTTCTTTTGGTCCAACAAACTCCCCCTGAACCAATGCAGCCAAAACCTTTAAGCTTATTGAGGTCCCACTTATTCTTGGCAGACACTCTCTTGATCAGCTTTAGAGATATCAGATAAGCACAGGCCAGGGAACAGGTTTCAGTAGATGTGAATGTCAAAGGATGGAAGGGAACTCTGTCTTGGGGAACTGGACACAGAGCCGTTATCCCAACCATGAAACCTACTTCCCATTGATGAGTCTATAAGACTCTCTGACGTAGGCCTCAAGGAGAACAACTTGTTCCTCCTTAGTGAGTTCTTCTGCTTCTCCTTCGAAGAAGAACTCTGGGACATAGTACTCTGATAAGTACTTTATCGTCTTTCCATTTTTCAACTCAACAGTTGTTATCTCTCTGTAAGCAAATTCATCTGGGTGAGTCCCTTCTAATAACAACTGGAGTTCATTTTTCTTGATCTCTTCAAGCCTCTTGTATAACAACCCCTTCTTGACCATTTTGTTCTCCATTAGAGTTTGAGGGGTCATCTTTGACTTGTAGGCTCTCTTGAAGTCTTCAAGTATTTTCCAGGGTGAGACTACAATGGCCAACATAATAGCAGCATCTATGGTCTTTCTCACTTGGCCATTGTATCTACTTGGTATGGATTTCTTATGAATTCTAGAACTAACCCTGGGGTCTGGCCAAATCCTTACTCTCTCCTTTTGATATTGAAAGGTATACCTGAGAGCATACAGCCTTTGAACGTGTTTCTTCATGGATTGTATAGATGATGACTGAGGAAACTCTTTGTCAATCATCTTCAAAAGTTGCTCATCGTGCTGTTTCTGCTGTTCTTCTTCTTCAATCTTAACTTTCACCATTTGCCTCTGAAAGTCTGGTGTGATCATTTGTTGACTTCTGGGCTCAGGTAATTTTAGAACAGCAGAGATTGGCAGACTATCTTCTTCATCATCATCTTCTTCTTCTTCTACCATCCTCAACACCCTTCTCCTCCTTCTGGGTGCATCACTGGATGTGGTTTGAGGTGGTTTTTGGGGTAAGGGAGTTGGTTTTGAGGGTTGAGTTGATTTGGAGAGTTATGGGGTTGGTTGTTTTTGAGAGGGAGTTTGGGAAGGCTGATCTAGCATTTTTATGGTGAGTTTGGCTTTGGAAAGCTTGGCCATATCAGTTCTCTTCCCAGCACCTGCTTCGTCTAAGGCTTCTATAATCAACCCCTTATTGAATTCTTCAGAAGCACAGATTCTGGTGGTTATTGCCAGAATACTGTCTCTGGTCCATGATTTAATCTCAATTAATGATCTTCCCAAGTATTTTGCAATAAACCTGATCATTATCTCCAACCTCTCCCTTTCCATCACACTATAACTGGCCCATCTTTCTTGTATCTCATTAATCTCTAGCCTTCTGATCTCAGTGTCTAATGTGGCTGTATCAAAGCCCTGTCTGAAGAGTTGATCTATTATTCTGTCCATTGATCTGCTGTGAGCTTCATCAGCTTCTTTAATCAGATCTTCCAATGATTTCTCTTCATCAGGCTTTTGAGTTTTAGCACTTTTCTTTCTCTTGTATGTGATCAGCTGTTTTTCCTGTTCTTTTTCTTGTTGTTTCTCATCTTCCACTCTCTTTCTCTTTCTTTCTTTCACTGCCTTAGACTCCCCCTTTTTGGGTGCATTGGGTTCAGGGGTTTGAATGGCAGAAAGCTTCTTTTGCACAGCATCATCAACAAGTGTTTTTAGATTCGAGGAGATCCTCTCATCAATGGCTTTATGCACAATCTCATTGATGATGGGAGTGATGAGAGGTAAGGAATTTTGAAATGTAGCAACCATCTACTCAGAGGGGTTCTGTCCCTGAGAGGTGGTGCCAACAACAGTGGCTGGTGGCTCAGTTGAGTGAAGTGGCGGAGTGTTTGGGGAACCTTCAGATGAAGGTGCCATCTGTTGGTTTATTAGGGCAGATGGACTTTGATCCTGAGACATTTTGGCAAGCAGTTCTTTGAGTCTGCTCACCTCAGCCCCAAGGATTGTGTTATGGGCTAAGACATCATAGAAAAAGCCCAGGTCATCATCAGTTTTTGCTGAATCACCTGACCTCCTGATTGAATCAGGATGTACATGCCCTGAGTGTAGATCAGGTGTAGCATGTGCCCCTTGTTCTTGGTTCTAGGGACTTCCTGCCTCAGGACTGAGTCCTTCATCGGCAGTTGCCTCTGGTGAGGTCTTAGAGATGTTACCAACTTCATCCTGGTCATTTGCTGAATCAGTAGAAGTGGCAGCCTCACCAGATGTTCTAACCTCCTCCTCTACACGAGGAGATTGAACATTATAACCCCTGTGCTGTGGGTTATCAGCAGCATTTTGGTCCTCTTCCTCAGCTGTTGAGGTTCTCCCCATTGTAATTGGTGTCTGGGGAGGAGGAGAGGAATGCAGCTGACTCAACACTTGTGCAACAATAAATGTTGGGCTTTGAGGGGCGGTTGCATTTGGAGATAGGTTTGAAGCAGATTGCACCCGGGGTGACTGGTGCTCTTCAATGGTAACCTTCTCAATTGAGATAGGTTCCAGCATTGTGGTATCCCCAATTATGGTTGCATCAGGATCCTGTTGAGAGGATGCCTGAGCGGCTAGGGTTGGTGGAGTCTTGGACACTACTGGGGGGTTAGAACCAGTAAGTGTTTCCTGTATTGGTGTTACAGGGGCATCCTCAGGGGACTCATCTCCCTGATTAGCCTTTTTGGGCTTTTTGGTTTTGGGTTTGGTGGGGACTTTGGATCTGGAAGTGGAGGCTGTGGGTTCCCGCTGCTTGGGTTTTAGCAGCCGGGCAGCCCCTTTCATTGTAGGGTCAGAGTTGTGCCTGGAGTATACTTCAGGCAATACAGCCGGAGCAGGGACTCCAAGGCCAACAAGGCCGTCTGATTTTAGCTGTGTTAAAATTATGGCCATGAGAAACCTGGGATATAATATCCATCTGTTTGCCATAGGTTTCAAGGCCAGATCCTTTAGTTCCATAAAAACTATCTCAGAAAAATTTAAAGTTTGTCGTTCAAAGATAGAGTATAATACCTGTTGCCATCGGGAGGACATCTGATCCCATGAGGAGGTTTTTGGTGCAAGGCAGACATTCACCATGTGGAATATAAGACGTTCAGCATCATGGAAGTGCTTCTTCAGAATGGTGGTAGCACTTAAGTCTCCTTCATACCCGTTGTTGATGAAAGACATATCGGTTGTGCCTTTCGGGTATTCTGTGACACAGGTGGCATCATGTAGATCTAGGGTTTGTCAAATGATGTCCGGAGTGATGACCACCTGTTTCTGGTTGACCAACGACTGGAGAGTGATTTGGCTATCATTCTCACTAGTTTGCACAGAGACGTTGGTCCAGAACTGGCTTAGGGAATCGGGGTATATGGTAGGATTCAGAAGAAACGCGGTTCGGTACTGGGAATCTACCATAAGATCGATGGCGTTATCAAATTTGTTCCAGAAGGACGATTTCGAGAGGTAGGCAACACAGTTGTGTCTGGGTTTGAGTTTCATGGTCGCCATTGTTGAGAGAGTGAAGGACGGAAAACGGCTAATGAAACGTCTGAAAGTAGGTTTAGGTATTTATAGGGTAAGAAAAAGCTGATATAAAACGACTGAAAGTGTTGGTGCTGTCATCAGTTGTTTGAAAACAACTGAAGACCTGGTTTTAACTTTCAGAAGTTGTAACAACTGAAGACTTGGTATTAGTCATCAGTAGTTGTGAAACTACTGAAGACATGGTTTTGGCTTCAGGTGTTGTAACAACTGAAGACTTGGTGTTAGTCATCAGTAGTTGTGAAACTACTGAAGACATGGTTTTGGCTTCAGTTGTTTGAAGTGAAGCAGCAGTTGTAGAAACAACTGAAGAGAAAAATTTCTCATCAGCTGTTGTCGTCAATTCTTAGCTCATCAGCTGTTTCATTCTGACCTCAACACTTCATCAGACTTTGTCTGAGTTTCAGATGTTTCATAGGTCATCAGTACTTTTAAGTAATTTAGTCTTCAGTAGTTATGAAAACTACTGAGGATAAAAGAACTTCAGTACTTATTTGTGACAGTAGTATACGAATGCTCATCAGTACTTGTTGACTGAGATCATCAGTAGTTGTCACTTATTGGTAGACCTCTTACTAAACTATTGTGGATCAGCTGATTCATGTTTTTGAGATTAACATGACCCAGCCTTCTATGCCACAGTTTAGATTCCTGAGGAGAGGCCTTGGAGAACAGGCAAGGATGACCTTTTAACGCAATCTTCTTTGACAAATCCAAGGCATATACTCTTCCTATCTTGTTGGCCTTCAGGAGAGTATGTTCATCCAATACCTTGTCAATCAGCCTCAGAACTTTGGAAGACAGAATCCGGCAGTTCTGGCTTGTGAAAAGTGCAACATGCCCTTTATCACACATCTGACTGACACTCAGTAGATTATACTTGAGATTCTCCACATGGTTAACATCATCAAATCTGATTTCTCCATTTGACACAAATCCTTTCCCGATGATGTAACCCTTAGCATCATTTCCAAATGAGACAAATCCCTTCTTTCCTTGAGAGTAGTCATTAAGAAAAGAACTGCTCCCAGTCATATGCATAGATCCTCCACTGTCTACATACCAGATGCTTCTTTGGCATGCTGAAGAACCCTGCATTTATCATAAGAAACTAGTTAGCTTTAGAGACCCAAACCTTTTTGGTTTTGGGTATGTTTTCATCAACAGATTTAACCATAACTTGTTTCTCATGATTAACAGCTGATGAAGGTGGAGATGGTGCTGAAATGGAATTCTTAGATTTGGGCTTGGATTTCCTTTTCAGTGGTTTGATCACAGGTGCATCTAGTTGGTTAACTCTCCCCAACAAATGCTGAACCATCATAACAAGTTGTGTCTGATTTGTTGCTAAAGCCTTCAGCTCATTTGACACATCAGTACTTGTTTTTGATGAGTTCCTGTGACCCACCATTTCCTCCTTCTTGAAATTCACAGACTTGTCTGATGTTTATCATGAGGAACACTATCAGCTGTTTTCTGATAAACCCCATCCTTCTTTTTGGATTTTGGTGAGGCCTTGGGTTTATCAGTTTGAGATGACTGTGGTACAAACTTGGTTTCAAACTCATTTTTCATTTTATTTATCTCTTCTTTAATGAGCTTATCTCTGTTGAGTTTGGAACCCTTTTTGTACCAGCATTCATCGGATAGATGATTGAATTTACCACATATTTCACATGGCTTATTCTTCATCTTGGATTGATCAACTGCTGAAGTGGAAACTACTGAAGGTGTGATCTTCAGTACTTTCCTCCTTTCAGTACTTGTGTTAAGTACTGAAGGATCGGTAACAACTGAAGACTTGTTCTTCAGCTGTTCTCTATCCGTCCTGAAAGACCGTATGATAGATTCCTCAGCAGTTGTTAATCCTTTTATTTCATCAGATTTGAAATGCTTTTCAGATGTTGTGACTTGCCCTTCAGTACTTGGAGTACTTTGAGGAACAACATCTGAATTTCTCAGCTTCATGTGTTTATCAGCATTTAAACCATCAGGCAATTGATTTGCTGAGATCTTAACACTGACTTCATCCTCTAATTTTGTATTATCATTTGAGGATGAATCACATGATGATGTGGTTTGGAAATTACTTTCACCTTCAGATTTTACTATTGATTTTGAAGTAAAATCAGTAGGTGGTGCAGTATGATTGTAACCTATTCCAAACTTCACATTTGAAGCTGTTTGCTTGCTGAGAAGCATTTCAAATCCCATGCAGGATGTTACCCATCGGTCACACTCAACTTGGGTAGCTGCAAGTGTCTCTTTGAGACTTCTGTGGTTCTCGAGTATGACCTCTACCTTAGCCTTTTCATCATTAAGTTGGCATTTAAGCTTGTAAATTCATCATCTTTGTCATTAAGTGCAGACACATACTCATCTTTTCTTTTGGAAATAGTTTTCTCAAGCTCAAGATTTTGATTGATTAAAGCTACATTTGCCTCTCTAATAGAGACAAAGGCAGCTATGCATGATTCAGAACATAACTTGGCTTTAGCCTCAGAAGATATCTGGGTTACCTGTGAAGATGAAGCATCTGAGCAGGAACCCTCAGTAGACTCCAGGGCCATGAGAGCAAGATTCCCAAAAGGATGTTCACCACCATGTTGACCAGCACCAGCAGATAATTGTTCATTGAAACCAGAAAGATCATCTGGTAAGCTGCTCCAGTCAACAACTCCTGGTGTGAAGAAGCTGTGATGAGGTTGAGATTGTGATGGAGATGGTTAAGGCTCAGGTAGGGCTTGAGGTTGTTGTGCTATAGGGACATGAACTGGATTTGGCTGTGGCATGTAATAGCAGGGATAAGGATATGGCATTGGACCCTGAGGGACAAAGTATGCAGGAGATTGAGGTTGTGAGTGATGACCAGAACTAGCAGGATGTTGCCCTTTGTTTTGTGAACTATTGCTTGGAAAGGTCACAAAGGGTGCAGAGGAGTTAGATCCAGTTGATCTACACTCTCTTGCAAAGTGCCCAAGCCTGTGGCATTTGTGACACCTCAACTTACTCTTGTCAAAACCAACTTTGGTTTAGCCAGAGAGTCCTGGAAATTTCCTACCAGTTCTCTTGTAGAACTTTTGAGATCTGATATTGATCAGGGCCATTTGGCTCAAAATATCCATCTCTTCTAAATCATCATCAGCAATACCCTGCAAATCATCCATGATAAAGCATAAATTATCACTATTACACCCAGAATGACTGTCAACACCAACAAATGCATGATCAGAACTGTTTGAAGAGAAATCTATATGCTCATCATAATGACTTTCTGATCCAGCATATTCTGACTCATGACCGACCAAGGCAGTGTTACCTGGTACAAAGTCATCAGAGAGCTTTCCTGATGATGCCAGTTTCCTTTTTTGCTCCATCTCTCTTTCAAATGTAAGCAGTTTCCCATGGAGTTGGGTGAGAGATAGGCTATCCAGATTTGCACTGGAGCGTAGGACAATGGTGTATGTGTCCCATCTCTCAGGCAGTGATCTGAGGAATCTGTTGTTCATCTGGCTGTTAGTATACTCATGCTTGACCATTTTCAGCTCAGAGATCAAGCAGGAGAAATGCTCAAACTGTTGAGTCAGTGTCTCACCCTTCCTATGAGAGAATGTCTCATATTGTTGGGCGAGGATTTCTCTGTTGTTTGCTAAGACCTCATCAGTTCCTCCGAATTGTTCCTTCAAAGCATTCCAGAGGTCATGAGCAGTTTCATGATGCATAAGCCCAGAATAGATTTCATTCGGCAGTGCCATGGCCAGAATTCCATGGGCTTTAGCATCAATCTCAAACAGTTTACGATCTTCATCTGAGTATTGCTCCTTCTTCTTCGGAACCATTTGATTGGTCTCCGGATTGTTCACCATAGGCTTGTGTGGACCGTGAACCACAGATGTCCAACAACCTGAACTGTTAACAGACAGGTGATGGAGCATTCTTCGTTGCCATATGTTATACTCACTCCTAACCAGCATCGGAGGCTTGGTTGAGGAGCCAGTATTGTGAGGATCATTAGATGGAGTAGTCATTCTCAGATTCAAACCAAATCAATCAAGTTTCAAAAGATTTAGCACAAAAACACAACAAACTCAATAAGAACCAAGAAGAAACTCAAATTAAATAACCAGAAGCAGCAGAAAATCAATCTTTATAACAAATTCTTGCACATATGCTAATTCGATCAAACTATAGATATCAAAATAGCAGTTTCAATGATCAATTGTTAAACCGATCAATGATTAACTAGCTCTGATACCATTTGTTAGGATCAGTGATCTAAGTTTGATCAATTAGAGTTGAATCACAGCGGAATTAGACCAAGAATTAAGCAAATATAGCAAGAACACAATAAATATTCAATGGAACAGTACACGGTTATATAGAAATAGGGTTTTCTGCAAAGGGATAATAACATTCATGCACACATGCTTTGGTATGGCGGCTGCTAGGTTTTTCTAAGCTGCACCGATTACAATTAGGTCAGCATTCCTTATATAAAGGAATGTGACGTCTGCTGATGTCACTTGATAGTGACGTCTAACAGAATTATTACAAACTACTGAAAGTAAGCAAACTACTGAGAATGTTCACAACAACTGAGAACATCTCAGAGTATTCTAAGTACACGAAGAAACATAAAACTACTGAAACTACAAGTACAGAAAGGAAAATACAACTACTGAAAGGAAACCATCACAACTACTGAAGAGGTCTTCTTCAGCTGTTGTGACAATCATCTGAAACTTGGTCTTCAGTCTTTGTCTTCAGCTCTTTCACTTCAGACTTTGTCTTCAGCTCTTTAGCTTCAGACTTTGTCTTCAGCTCTTGTCTTCAGACTTTGTCTTCAGCTCTTTCACTTCAGACTTTGTCTTCAGCTCTTTAGCTTCAGACTTTGTCTTCAGACCTTGTTATCAGCTGATGTCTTCAGCTGTTGCAGACTACTTCAGTTGTTGTAATGTCCGTGGGACTTAAAGGTTTTTCTGATCAGGCTCATTGGTTCTTTTGGTCCAACAGATATTAATCAACAACACTTCCATTTGATTGAAGATGAGCCTGTAGATCCCAATGATCTGATTGAGGATGTATTTAAAGAAGTGAGTGTAGAAGAAGATGATGATGAGGATGAAGAAGAACATGCTAATGATAAAAGTTCTTCAAGTGATGATGATGATGATGGTGATAATCAAGGTGATGATAATCAAGGTGGTGAGACTGGAGAAAACATAGAAGAAACTATTTAAGATATGGATAGTGAAGTAACTGTATTTGATCATAGAGATGAAGATATTGGAAATGATGATGCTGACGGTGACACTGAAATGCATGATCAAGAAGGAGATGATGAGAATGTTGCTGATATTGGTGTTGATGAAGAAAATGTTGATACTAGCTTGGATCATAATCAAACTTTTGATTTTGATTTCATTGATGCCATGTTATCTGAGCCAATCACTCAGAATGTAACTTTTGATTTGCAATCTCCAGTTCATGAATATTAGATTGTGATAGTAAACAAGATAGTTATGAAACAAACAAATGATGTTTATGTTCAAACTGAGAATGTTATTGATGAAAAGGTGATAGATGAGTTGAAAGCAAAGATTGTTGATCAAGATGAAGTGATAAAGAGATTACAAGATAAGAATGCTGTGTTAAAAACAAATGATGAAAAGAAAGACTTAATAATAAGTGAACTTGAGGAAAAAGTCAAAAGATTAACTGAAGAGATTGAAAAGTTGAAAGAAAGTGTTAAAGAAAAAGAAAAAGAGCCTGAATTGATTATTACTGAGAAAGAAAATGAAGAAGAATCTCAAGAAGTAGTGACTAAAAAGTTTTCTGAAGCAGAGAAGAGAAAAAGGAAGATAGATGAAGTTGAACCATCTCCTGTTTCATCTAAGATTCAAAAGGTTGTTGAAGAAGCTGTGAATGTTGAAGAAGGAGAAATACAAAAGTAGATTGAAGCACTTGATGATCTTGATTTTGATTTACCTGATGAATGGTATGATGAAGATCTTGAAGAAGAGGATGTATGTGATTTGGTTGATTCTCATATTACACATGTTCAAGAAGATATCCTAATGGATTTTGAAGACAGATATAACTATCTTGTTAAGAAGAAGTACAACAGAGTGTTTCTAAACGGGTTGACTGTGACTCAAATTAATGAAGAATATGAGAAATGTATGCTTGCAGAGTTGTCAGCACAATTTGATCCTAATGAAATAAGTCTAGAGCATGGTGAATGGGAACCAATGAGTGAAAGTATAAACATTGATGATATTCCTGTGACAGAATTGCATCATCCGGACCATGAAGACATGAGTATTCATGCTCTTAGGATGTGGTTGCAATCCATGAACTATCCTAGAAAGAGGTTAAACAGACTGCAAAGTGAATCTCTAAGAAGGTTAGTTCGAGGCTTCCAAGAAACAGAGAAGATGTATAATAAGATGATTGTTCTTGACATGGATAACCCTCAGTATTTGGAGATAACAAAGAAAACTAAAGTGCTGAAACCTCAAGAAACAAAGTCTATGGATTTAGTAAGAAGAACTCATGAGAACAGGAAAGAACTTATCAAGATGTTTTCTGATAAAGAAAAGCAAGCCTACAAGGTGTCTCTCAATCAAAAGCAATTATGTAATAAAGGGAGATCGGCAGGAGATATTGTGAGGAATGTTCGGCAGACATGGCAATCAATTTCTGAGCTATTAAATGCTATGATTGTACCTGATAAAACAAAGGAAGTAAAGATAGTAGCATGGAAATATGATGAGGTGTTTGATGCTTTTCTGATTAAGAGGGTAAATGCTATATGTGATGTTTATGATTTTTGCTCAAGCATTATTGCTCTTCCTATCCCAGACTTAAAAGAATTACATAAGTTACCTTTCATAAATCCTTCAAAGGCTTCGAGGGGAGAGAACTTTGTAAAACTGCTAGACAGAGGAATCTCGAGAATGCCATCTCAAACAAGGTGTGATCAGGAGGATAAGATATATTTTGATTCATTGAAGAGAAGGTCAAAGAAAGAGGATACAAGTTCATCTATTGAAGAAGACTATCTGGAAGCATATGGTGATAAATATTTTGATAAAGTCATAAATCCAGGGTTGAAGGTGATTGATGGTACTCAAACATCTAAACCAATTATGAGATGGTTCTATGACTCTAACACTTTTCACCTCATGCTCCTACGAAACACTGATGATTGGAATAAAGACTTGATTAGTTTGTTTAGAGTATTTGAGCTGAAACTTCTGCATCCAAGTTACATATCGTTCTTGTCTAATCAGAAGTTTGAGTAGGTATCTTCTGTAGATGCAGAACATGATAGGAAATACTTCATGACAATCATAAAGGTAATAAATGCAGCCATGAAGCGAATTTCTTCAAGGAAAGCTCTGGCATATGCAAATATTGTCAAGAAGGATATCAACAATATAGAGTTTATGAGTATATCAAGTAAAGGTGTTTTGGAGATTCATTCAAAAGATCATTCAAGTCCAATTGAGATGTATGCTAATATTGACATAGTAGGTCTGTCGAAGGAAACTCTCCTGATAATGGACGCTATGGAAATTAAAACCAATGATTCAAAGCCCGAGCAAGGGATTTTGGCTGGAAAATTCAAGTCAGCAATAAAGAAGGTGTTAAGAGAACTGGAGCTGTATAAAGAAAAGCCCATGTTCAAGATTAAAGAAGAGCCTGAAGACTATTTTGACTGAAGACAGCATGCCAATCTTAGGGGGAGTATTGTTGGAGCTCTTGAAGATTAGCATTTAGTCTTTAGTTTTTGTTTTTGTCATAGTATAGGGACTTATTTTGTAAATATATGTTCCTTAGTTTCTTTGATTAGTATAAATAGGTTATTATGTATTTTGTGCAAGAGAGACTTTGAGAATATTGTTAGAACTCTCTCTATGTACATTGTATCTGTTTGCTTATATCAATGAAACTTCTATGAATTTTTGTGATATTTGCATATGTTGATTACTTTGTTCATATAATTGATAATTGCATCATAACATAAACACAGAATCGATCCATTTGACCCTATTAGTTATATATAATAATTTTATTAATATATTATCTATAACATATATTAGATTATACATGTATATAATCAATTACATAATTTTTTATTTCAATCCATGTAATACACGAGTATTTAACCTAGTTTCCTAATAAACAATCTTTTAAAGTCGATTATGTTACATGATCATCCAAAAGTACTAGGAAAGGCTTGACAAAAGTATCTATTAAAACTCCACATGTTCACATGTACTAGTCCCATCATTATTGAAAAGATATCAGACAACATTCCAATGAATTTGTTGGGTCAAGTCAATCACGTAGAAGGGAATAATAAGGTTTGAACAAGTTTTCCACATTTAAGAAGTCACCTTCTTGTTGTGTTATGTTGTCTCCAATTGGCTATATGTCATAATGTTGTTGTGGCTTAATAGATTGAACTATTTCCCGGGTATTATATTGTTATTTTCTTGGCATCTTGATGATTACACACTATATGTTTGACCAAATCAAACCTAAAGACTGTTTCTTGTTGACCTCTGCATTCTTCAGGTCTTGTTAATATTCACATACGTTATCATATGTATTAAAAACAAACACCATGAAAAGTAGCCGGCTAGCTAACTACTTAAAATTTTTAATTTCATTTTTATACTGTATATAAATATAATGGCCGGTTACTATACAAAGTGTAATTTTCGTGTAAAGCATACGAACCCACCAATGCGTGACACGTTGGGAGAGGGCTGATTTCGTCCGTGCCACAATTACACATATAAGATAGATAAATATGCAAGTTATATTCATTATTACGCAAATTATATTCATAATTACACAAGTTAATACTAGTCAAGTTATAAATAATAATTACGCAAGTTATATATAATAATTACGCAAGTTATACCAAGACGTGACACGTGTCGTTTAGGAGAGGGGTAATTTCGTACGCGCCACAATTACGCATATAAGATAGATTGTTACATAATTTATATTTATTATTACGCAAGTTATATTCATAATTATGCAAATTAATATTACTCAAGTTATAAATAATAATTATGCAAGTTGTATTAATAATTACACAAGGTATATGATAATTAAGCAAGTTATTTTCATAATTATGCAGTTAATAATCACGCAAGTTATACGCACGACAAATATATGTTTTTTAAAAATTTGTTGATTTAAAAAAAGTATATCAAAACTATACTCAATTAAAGGGAATAAAATGCTCGATTTTATAGTGTAATTTTTTAAAAAGATAATGTTCTATAAGAAAATTATATGTGTTAAAAAAATTATGAAAATTTGAGAAAATTCAACATTTGTATATTATTTCCAATCAACCTCTCCAACCCCATTTCTTTCGTGATTATTCAAATCTTTAATCTGAACCATTAATTTTTTAGATTAAGGGTTGAGACAATTTCTTACATTTCTCACAAAAACAACACTTTATACTATAAATTTTTTCTATGAATATATACTTTTAAATTATTTAATATTTTACTAATTTGCTTTTTCTCTCTAATAACTTTCGTCCGTTAATTAAAAAAACTAAATATGTAGTTGTGTTAAAAAATGTCCTCAATTGAATAAATATAAATTTTGTTAAAAACGTGGTTGTATTCAAAATAAGATTATCTAGACTGTCGTTGACATACGGGTATCGTGATGAACAAAACCGAATCCACTGTATAACATTGATTCTGTTATTTTTACTATTAGAATCGATACTGGTATTGTTTTTATAGTTTTGATCAATGTAAAACACGACTTATATGTCCTGCGTTACATCATACCGAATATCAATTCCGTAACGAAAGGACTTATATTCTTTAATAATGTATTTTGTGTCATAATATTGATATTATCCGATCGATGTCTGAATTTACTAATTTTTATATACATAAGCTTGGTGCTACAAATATACTTGATAACATTATTGTTACAAAGTTTTCGTCTCAACGTGTGGTTACCATAAACTTTAAGTTATGCATGTTAGTGTAATTCTATAAACTATAATATGAGTTTATCAGCAAAACTTTAAGTATAAAGATTGTAGGACATTGGTTCATTTTTATTAAAATTAATAAAATAATGATAACATTACACACGATATTGATGGGAAATACTAAAGCGAGTACCATATACAATTTGAATGTAAGTAATAACATGATTTACATAATTGAAATCAATTCATAACTTTAATCTTGATAAGAACTTCCTTCACTTGAATCTTGAAACCGTAGAGATTCTTCACAGATTCACATATGACTGCACAATCAACGAATTAAAAGATTGAGTGGTGGTTGAAGATTTATGTTCAACAGAGATGCCTTAAAATAGATTTCGTGCCTTTTCTTGGACGAACGCATCTATCTCTCAGGATACAACAATCAAAATGGTATGTTTGTACTGTTGGGGATATCCTCACACATGCCGGATAAGAAGTGTTTTGAAAAGATGAAACAATAAGAAAAAGAGGATGATCTAGAAAATGGAAGTAGGTGTATTGTGCTTTTGGTTTGAGTAGTATATGTTGGATCGGGTAGGATTAGACTAACAAGAACTTCCTCTTTGATATGTAACTAACGAATGCGGAATCTAAATTTGATACTTACTATCACAACAAAATAATTTGAGGAAATGTAAATTCACAAGTTATTCTTTCAAAGTATTCACTTGACTAATCTGTTTTGTACAAATAATACAATTCGACAAATACAATCAAATATCTTGAAGAGCTTGCCTCTACTTTACAAGTGTGAGGAATTTTATACTAAGAAATCTGAACATTAAGAATAAACTATTTTACGTTCAGAGTCTACATCAAATACATAATCTGTGTATCAGAGTTGGTAACTTCAGTACTATATTGTCTCCAAAAGGTGAAACACATCAGCCGCTAGCATAGACATTCTTGTTCTGAGTAGTAGTCGATTAACAACTCATGAAGTTCACTGCTGATCGACAGTTGACCTGCATATGCTTACCAGCAGACATTTAGCATATGTAGTTCAGTAGTTGCTCGACTTATGCTGATCGGCAGTCATTCAGCATATGTTATTCGGTAGTGGATTCCGCACTTAGCTTGATTCGGCAGTTGGTAGCCAATGTTGAAAACTTGAGTTTTAATGAACATGTCCTTATATATAATGTAAGAGCATGTAACAGCTTCAAGAAATAAAAATAAAAGTCTTGTCATTAACACTAATTTAATATAGTACTTAGTGATCACTAAGAAATTCATTCCAAAGGTCTCGTCATTAACACTGATTTAATCTTGTACTTAGTGATCATTAAAAAATTCATTTCAAAGGTTTACTAATCTTTCAATGTGTGACAAAAAACCTTTTACATACTCAATCACTATAAAGTTTTTTTATCACTTCACCAATATGAGATAAAACCAAACACTTCTAATTATTCTATTAACTCTAAGCATCGATACCTCATTCATTTTAGCTCCATTTTGGACATGGTTTAACTCGTTGTGATCCTCTCACAAAGAAAAATACACACACACACACACTATTAAATAGCTAAGTTGCAAACAAATATAAATAATTATTAATGTCCAAAACAAGTGAAGAAAACAACTGTTTCACTAAAATTTTCAACAATCCCCTACAGGAATGGATATCGATCAAAACACCAAATCTCAATGAAACCTTGATATTTGAATCTTGAATAGGATAGGTAGTTATTCAGCTTGAACCTTTTCTTGTAAAATACACTTAGACTCTATACCATTAGTAGACTTGATTTCCTTGAACTGATGGTTGTAAATAGAGACAACAATGTATGTTTACACAAGATTCTCCCTAGCCAGGCCATCCCCACATTATCGTGTCCAATAATGGTCATGGAACACTAGCCTGATTCTATGAAAGTTCTGGAATTATGCACCCTACAATTCCATTCGAAGCGACCCCATTTATCTTTCACATAGGTGATTTATCTCATATCATCCACCTCCAGACCTCAGGATGAGTCAGAACATCCTGAGGAAGTGCAACAAGAGGAAGCTCCAATAACTCCTATTCAAGTAGCTCCTTTTGCATCAGGAAGACCCATCTTATCCTAGACATACTCCACTAATCCAGAAAGATGGCATGTAATCAGAGATCAAGGTATTAAAGATGTCTACACATGGCAAGACATGTTCAATGTACCTCTGCATGATCTCTTTGAGATGAGAAGACACTATGAGAGTCTGAGTGATCCTGACCATCTAATGAAGAAGGGTATGGTCATTATCATGATGAGGACTGTCAATAACTAAGGTCTTCATATGTTTTGGTAGAATCAGCCTAGGGGGAGTTTGTAAGGTTTTATGTAAGACTGATGCACCTAAAACATCCAAAGTCTTTCCTGCATGCATGCATTGAAGTGCAGAGTAGAAATGCTTCAGAAGTTTTACACCATGCACTTGAAATACTCTAACTGTAAAATCTTCCGAAGCCAAGACCAATATCTTCGAAAGCCAAAAGTGAAGTCTTCCGAAGCTTCAAAGACAAAGTCTTCCGAAGCCAAGAAGTGAAGACAGATTATCTTCTGAAGACTTTTAAACACATGCTTATACACTTGTAAAAGAACTTAAGAGCAATATACATCATCCTTGAAAATCATATACTTCTTGTGTTGGTTCTTAGTTCTGTCTCATATTTTGCTTGTGTTCTTAGTATCATTCTAGTATGTTACCAGTTCCCTATTTGATATGTTAAGTATTAAACAAACTCTCCTTATTGTGTGTTGTGTTGTAAGTGACCAACCCCTCTTAAATGGTCCTGCAATTGGTATCATAGCTTTCCAGGCTCTTGATTGTAAGATCTCACCATCTTAAGATCCCTCACACACACAAAATGCTTAACATCTCAAATGGCAGCTATCACAAAAGCTGATATGGAAACTAGAACAATAACAAAGTCCCCACTAATCACTCCTGAAGACTTTGACACTTAGTGCCAATGAACGGAAGGGTTCATCAAGTCACAAGACTCCAGGATGTGGGAATCTGTTGTCTCAGGGCCTTTCATACCAAGCACCTCTTCAGTTGCTGTTGGAGGTGGTATGATTCCAAAGGCTGTGGCTGATTATTCTGATGAAGACAGGAAGAAGATAGAGATTGATCAGAAAGCCATGACAGCCCTTCAAATTTCTCTTCCATACTCCATATACAAAGGCTTCAAGAAGTGCAAAATAGCTAAACAGCTATGGGATGCACTGAAGCTGATGTATGAGGGGTCAACTGAAGTCAAGGATAACAAGAAGGATCTCCTAAAGCAACAGTTTGAAAACTTCACCTTTAAAGCAGGTGAAACCATGACTCAACAATACTTCAGGTATGTTGAAATTGTGGATACTCTATTGGATGTTGGAGTTACTCTTGAGAATAGGGACATTGTAAGGAAGTTCATGTCCTCTCTTCCTAGACAATGGACACGTTACTGTGTTGTTATCAAGAGAACTGAGAACCTTAAGACTCTTACCTTGATAGAGTTGTATGGTATTCTTAGTGGATACCAGATGGAGATGAACATGCAAGGTTCATCTGGTAACTCTAGCAATCAACTGAGTTCAGCCCTTCATGTGGTTGAAAGGGAAAGCATAGAACCACAACATTATCTCATATGCTATCCTGACAACTCACAAAAGGGTCCTTTCATCACCTTCCCGGAGACACCAAGAGAAAGCTACACTCAAGGAAGCCCATTCCAAGAGACAAGCTCTTCACATGCCTTTATGTCTTCTGATGAAAGCACAAGCAACTTTCTCTTCACCCTTGAAGATCTAGATTGTATCCATCTAGATGACCTGGAATACATGGAGATAGTTCAGCAAATGGCTCTTCTCACTCACAGAGCCAAGAAGTTTTACAAGAGGACAAGGAGGAAGTTTCCAAGTAATGTAGCCAGTGAAAAGTTTGAGCTGGATAAAAGCAAAGTAACCTGTTACAACTGTAACCAGGCCAAACTACACTGATAGAGCTACCCAGGACGAGAAGCCAATGCCGCAAGCTGTAGTTGCTGTTAAAGAATTAGGCTTTGACTGGAGCTTTCAGGTGGAAGATGCATCTCCAAACCAAGCACTTATGGCTGACCATGATGCAGCAAAGGTATTGAAACATCTCTGTGCACCTAAATGTATTGCTAAAGTAAATAGATACAAGTCCTACAACTTAGAGATGAGATCTGATCTTGAGTCCTTAAATATCTTAAAATCTGATTTTAAAAGAGTTGAAAATGATTATAAGTTAAAGATAGAGGAATTATGTCACACCCCACTTTTCATAGGGCTAACATGACCGATTAATACCCAACTTACAACGGAAACTAAATTATATATTTCACAGGATCAAAAGATTCTTACAAGTGACTAATACATTACCATAATACTTGTAAGGAAAACAACTTAAGTTAACAAAAGCATGACTAAACCACTAGTGCAATATTCTTTAGCTGATTAGTCTTCTAGTCATTCCCACCTCTCTTGTTCTAGAAATTCATCTCTAATGTTCACCTGTAATACATGCTTTAAAAGGGACGTCAGCTTATGCCGGTGAGTTCATGTAACATATAATTTTATCAAAGCAGATTTAAATATATCTTGAAATGTAAAAGTACATGCATATAAATCATAACAACTCTATCAAGCTATTAATGCGAGATTTAGACCATATATACTTATTCAGCTTCTATATACATACAAGTATAAATCTGAAGTTTAGCGCCCTAACACACATATAAACGGTACCGATTATACGTACATATGTCCCGAGTCATTTATATGATTTTTACACTACAAACTTTACTTCAATCAAGACTTTTAATGCTATTCAACAATTACATTTTATTGACAAGCATGTATCATAGTTTTTAAAAATGTTAACACGACTCACCTTTGCTCGATGTCTAAGCCAAGTATCAACGATTCTCTTTGATTTGTACCTATATTGTAATCAGCACCATTTCACCCTTAGTTCCTACTATCTGTTATTGTAACTCATCTCAACATACAATTTTTCATTTACTCCAAACCAAAGTGCATGGTGATTATTAATTTGTTTCTAAATATCCAATATCACTATATTCTTTTTGATTCAAATGATAACTTCAACTTCTATATAAACCCATTGAACAATTTAGATACCTATAATTTTATAAGAATGAAAACTATTGAGGTTATAAACCACTACTGGTCCTACAAATTTTAACATAAATAAAATACCCCAATTTACTTAAAATCCTCATGTACAGCAGGTTGTGGAGTCAAAGTAATTACCAATTTGAAGAAGATCAATCCTTATTCCTTTTAGTTTCTTATTCCAGCCACTAAATACTCATATAGCTTGGTTTCTTCTTATGATATAACCTGCAATTCCCATATTTTACTTGATTATTCAATATCATCACTAAGACTTTGAATGTGATTATTATACCTAAAATTATAGTAACCTTCTCTTCTAGCTTCTGGTTTGTCACGAATTACCACCAACTAGTTTATGATACTTGCAAAACTTCATTGTTCACTGTTCAGTTCAGTGATCAACACCCATACTTCAAAGTTAATTCAGAGTTTCTTTCTGCCCTTGTTCTTTAGTCGTGAACTTCAAACCAAGAAGAAGACAATCTTGATTTCCTACTTCGAATCAGATCTGCAGGTGTCTGGAGGTTCTTTACCGTGAAGAATTAAGTACCAAATCTTAAATTTTTTATAGGATCTTGAAACTAAATGTTAACTCATAGCTTTGAGAAGTGGCAAGCTAGGTTTAAGTGGTGATGCTAGCTTAAAAAACGTGGCATCCAAACAGATGTGCTGGGTGTTTTAATGTATTATCAATTGACAAGATTGGCCCCTTAATAATTGGGGTTTTATTTTTACAACCCATAACTTATCATTATTAATTTTTTTGGGTGTTACAATTCTATTCCCCTTAAACAAATTTCGTCCTCGAAATTTTTTCTTATGAGTCAAACAAATGGGGATACTTTTCCTTCATCTCGTCTTCTCGTTCCCATGTGTCTATAAGAATTCCATTGGACTTTCACCAATGATAATCGACTTTTTCTTAATTTCTTGATTTGATGGTCGATTATTTGCAAAGGTTCTTCAATAAAATTTAACTTTTCATTGATGTGTACTTCATCAAGTGGTATAACTAAAGATTCATCTGCCAAACACTTGCATAGGTTTGACACATGAAATGTGTCATGTATACCACTTAATTTTTCTGGTAATTTCAAACGTAGGTTTGACACATGAAATGTGTCATAAAATTGTGTAACGTGGACTTAGTTTTTCTTTCTTGCCAAACCTTATAATGCCTTTCAATGGAGATACTTTCAACATTACTCGATCTCCCACGTTAAATTCTAATGGTTTTCTTCTGCGGTCGGCGTAACTTTTCTGCCGATCTTGAGTAGCTTTCAACCTTTCCCTGATTTGCACAATTTTATCAGTTGTTTCTTGTATAATTTCAGGACCCGACAACTGGCTTTCACCGACCTCAGACCAACACATAGGAGTTCTGCACTTTCTTCTGTATAAGGCCTCGAATGGTGCTGTTTTTATGCTTGAGTTGTAACTATTATTATACGAGAACTCAATTAAAGGTAGGTGGTTATCCCAACTCCTACCAAAGTCAATCACACAAGCCCTTAGCATATCTTCTAAGGTTTGAATGGTTCGCTCACTTTGACCATCAGTTTGTGGATGATAGGCCGTACTTAAATTTAAACAAGTACCCATTTCTTTTTAAAAGCTTTGCCAAAACTTAGACGTGAAGCGACTATCTCTATCAGATAATATTGAAATTGGTACACCATATCTTGAGACAATTTCATTAACATAAATTCTTGCCAACTTTTCCATCTTGTAATCTTCTCCTATTGGGAGAAAGTGAGTTGACTTCGTAAGTCTATCAACTACTAGCCAGATAGCATCATACCCTGAACTTGTTCTCGGGAGTTTTGTAACGAAGTCCATGGTTATCCTTTCCAATTTCCATACCGGAATCTCCAGTTGTTGAAGATGACCAAATGGTTTCTGATGCTCCGCTTTAACTTGTAAACAAGTTAAGCATTTTCAACGTATCTAGCAATTGCTCTTTTCATTCCCGACCACCAAAAGTCGTTTCTTAAGTCTTTATACATCTTATCACTGTCAGGATGGATAGTATATTAAGACTTATGTGCTTCATCTAGAATTACATCTTGTGCTCCACCGTACTTTGGAATCCACATCCTACCGTTAAGCCTCAAGATACCATCATTGCCTGGTGTTAATAGCTTAACTCTTCCAACCATTCTTTCTTTCTTAATCATACTTTCTTCGAGAGCTTTTTGTTGTGTATCTTTTATTTGATTAATTAAGCTTACTTCCACATCTATCCTCATTGCACTGATTATTATTGGCTTTATTCTTTCTTTTCTACTTAAAGCATCCGCAACTATGTTTGCCTTGCCCGGGTGATACCGGATTTCACAGTCATAGTCATTCAATAACTCCATCCATCTCCTTTGTCTCATATTCAACATTTTCTGCTCAAAAATATACTTTAAACTCTTATGGTCAGTGTAAATTACACATTTGGTACCATAAAGGTAATGCCTCTAGATTTTAAAGCGAAAACTACAACTCCCAATTCCAAGTCATGAGTGGTGTAATTCCTTTCATGAATTTTTAATTTTCTAGAAGCATATGCAATTACTTTGTTTCTTTGCATTAAAACACACCCAAGACCATGATATGAAGCATCACAATAAACTACAAAAACTTTAGTACCTTCTGGTAGAGACAATATTGGAGCCTTACTAAGCTTTTCTTTTAGAGTTTGGAAGGCTTCTTCTTGTTTGGCTCCCCATACAAATTTTGTTGATTTCCGAGTCAAAATTGTTATAGGTGTTGCAATCTTTGAGAAATCTTGGATGAATCTTCTGTAGTATCCAGCCAATCCAAGAAATTTACGGACTTCGGTCGGGGTTTGTGGAATTTCCCATTTCATCACGGCCTCGACTTTAGCAGGATCGACTTGTATACCTTGTTCATTAACTATATGCCCGAGAAATTGTACTTCTCTCATCCAAAATTCACATTTGAAAAATTTTGCATAAAGCTTCTCGTCCCGCACAATTCAAGAATGAGTAGAAGATGACATTCATGATCTTCTTTACTCTTTGAGTAGATTAAGATGTCATCAATAAAGACTATTACAAATTTATCTAAATACGGCTTGCAAACAGGGTTCATCAAATCCATAAATACGGCCGGTGCATTCGTTAATCCGAATGGCATAACAAGGAATTCATAATGACCGTACCTTGTTCTAAAAGCCGTCTTAGGAATGTCCTCTTCCCGTACTTTTAACTGATGATATCCAGACCGTAGATCTATCTTTGAGAAATGACTCGCTCCTTGGAGCTGATCAAACAGATCATCGATTCTTGGTAATAGATATTTATTCTTAACAATGACTTTGTTCAAGTCTCTGTAATCAATGCACATCCGCATTGTTCCGTATTTCTTTTTTATCAAATAGGATAGGAGCTCCCCAAGGTGACGAGCTTGGTCGAATAAAACCTTTGTCTAACAGTTCTTGAAATTGTTTCATCAGTTCCTGCATTTCAGATGGCGCGAGACGATAAGGAGACTTTGCTTTGGGTGTGGTTCCCGAGAGTAGGTTAATCCTGAACTCTACCTGTCTGTCAGGTGGTATCCCTAGAAGATCTTCTGGAAACACTCCTGAATATTCAGCCACTATAGGTACTTCTTCTAGTTTCTTTACTTTCTCAGCCTTTATAGCATATGCAAGATAAGCAATGCACCTTTTTCTCAAACACTTGTTTGATTTTATTACGGAGATGGTGTTTATGGGGCTTTCTGATTTCTCTTCGTGTATTGTAATCATTTTTCCATTTGGAGTTTGGATTTTGATTATTTTCTTATCACATATGATTTGTGCTCGATTAGTAGCTAACCAATCCATTCCTAGCACTATATCAAAACCTCCTAACTCCATAGGCATCAACTCTAACACATTATCGTCTAAGTTAATTGTGCAATCCTTAATTACTTCAGAAATATTTATTTCATTCCCGTCAGCTAATTCCACTATATAGGCATTGCTTAACTTTTGAGTTTCGTTATTTAAGAAAGGCCTAAAGTTTGTAGATACAAAGCTTTTATTTGCTCCCGAATCAAATAACACATTAGCATATACATTATTGATGAGAAACGTACCCGTGACTACATTCGGGTCCTTTCGTGCTTCCTCAGCATTCATCACATAAGCACGTCCTTTGGCTTTGTTGTTTTCTCCATTTTTGTTGGTTTTTAACTTCGGGCAGTTGGGTCGAAGATGATTGGCATCACCACATTCAAAACATCTTCTTGTTTCTATATAGTCTTTGGTGGCATGACCTGTCTTCTTGCAATTCCTACATTGTGCAAATTGACATTCTCCCAAATGCATTTTACCACATGTTTTACACTTGGTTTTGTTTTCATGAAATCTTTTGTTTTTATTTCCAGATTTAGATTTCTTTCCTTCGCTCACATCATCCCACTTTCTTTTCGATCCAATGTCAGCATCTTGTCGGAATAATTCAGCTGCCATAACCGCACCATCTTCTACGGTAGCAGCAAAAGTCTTGGGATCTCTGGATTTTATGAATGTACGAAATTCTGGTGTCAACCCGCAAATGAATCAACTTATCCTCTTTTCTTCAGGTGTTACAAGATGTGGAACCAACCTAGACATTTCATTAAACTTTGTCGTATATTCATGATAAGTTAACTTCCCCAATTCTAATTTTAAAAATTCTACTTCAATCTTTTCTAATTCGCTTGCAGGACAAAACTATTCCATCATCAACTGTTTAAGTTCTTTCCACGTTAGCTTACTTACTATGTCATTTCCTTTTGTCTGCAAAACGACATCCCACCAATACAAGGCTTCGGATTTAAATGAGTGAACCGCAAATCTGACTTTGTCTTTTTCAATGCAGTCACTAATGTCAAGGATGGATTCCATTTCTCTTAGCCATTTACAAGCAGCAATGGCATCTTGTTTACCATCAAATGTCGGCGTCTTACAAGAATTGAAAGTTTTGTATGAGCATTCTTTCTTACTTTTGTTTTTAGCTTCTTTCTTTTTGGGAACTTTTTCTTTATTTTTATCTAAAGTAGATGAGGAACCATTTTCTTTCTCGCCTTCTTTCGCAGCTAATGCTTTAGCGACCTCGGCAGCAATCAAGTTTCTAAATGCTTCCTCATCTATGTTTATTCGACTATTACTACCATGAGATCCATGTTTATTCTACGCTTCTATTGCTTCTTTCAGACAACTTTTTGTAATAATAATATATTTATTTTGAACTTAATCAGATTGAATAACGTAAATTTAAGTATAAGTAGTATATCTAATGGAATATTAGAATTATCTTTTCCTATTATCCTTTTTCTTAAATAGAAATTTGATACTATTCTTATTGTAGTTAATTCTTAATCAGAGTCTTCGAGTCTTAAAATTCTATTGGTTAGAACTTAGGTATTCTATCTCATACCTAATTCGCTAAAACCTTAGGCTCTGATACCAACCTGTCACACCCCACTTTTCATAGGGCTAACGTGACCGATTAATACCCAACTTACAGCGGAAACTAAATTATATATTTCACAGGATCAAAAGATTCTTACAAGTGACTAATACATTACCATAATACTTGTAAGGAAAACAACTTAAGTTAACAAAAGCACGACTAAACCACTAGTGCAATATTCTTTAGCTGATTAGTCTTCTAGTCATTCCCACCTCTCTTGTTCTAGAAATTCATCTCTAATGTTCACCTGTAATACATGCTTTAAAAGGGACGCCAGCTTATGCCGGTGAGTTCATGTAACATATAATTTTATCAAAGCAGATTTAAATATATCTTGAAATGTAAAAGTACATGCATATAAATCATAACAACTCTATCAAGCTATTAATGCGAGATTTAGACCATATATACTTATTCAGCTTCTATATACATACAAGTATAAATCTGAAGTTTAGCGCCCTAACGCACATATAAACGGTACCGATTATACGTACATATGTCCCGAGTCATTTATATGATTTTTACACTACAAATTTTACTTCAATCAAGACTTTTAATGCTATTCAACAATTACATTTTATTGACAAGCATGTATCACAGTTTTTAAAAATGTTAACACGACTCACCTTTGCTCGATGTCTAAGCCAAGTATCAACGATTCTCTTTGATTTGTACCTATATTGTAATCATCACCATTTCACCTTAGTTCCTACTATCTGTTATTGTAACTCATCTCAACATACAATTTTTCATTTACTCCAAACCAAAATGCATGGTGATTATTAATTTGTTTCTAAATATCCAATATCACTATATTCTTTTTGATTCAAATGATAACTTCCAGCTTCTATATAAACCCATTGAACAATTTAGATACCTATAAATTTATAAGAATGAAAACTATTGAGGTTATGAACCACTACTGGTCCTACAAATTTTAACATAACTAAAATACCCCAATTTACTTAAAATCCTCATGTACAGCAGGTTGTGGAGTCAAATTAATTACCAATTTGAAGAAGATCAATCCTTATTCCTTTTAGTTTCTTATTCCAGCCACTAAATACCCATATAGCTTGGTTTCTTCTCATGAATTAACCTGCAACTCCCATATTTTACTTGATTATTCAATATCATCACTAAGACTTTGAATGTGATTATTATATCTAAAATTATAGTAACCTTCTCTAGCTTCGGGTTTGTCAAGAATCATCACCAACTAGTTTATGATACTTGCAAAACTTCATTGTTCACTGTTCAGTTCAGTGACCAACACCCATACTTCAAAGTCAATTCAGAGTTTCCATCTGCTCTTGTTCTTTAGTCATGAACTTCAAACCTAGAAGAAGAAAATCTTGATTTCCTACTTCGAATCAGATGAGCAGGTGTCTGGAGGTTCTTTACCGTGAAGAATTAAGTACCAAATCTTAAATTTATCATAGGATCTTGAAACTAAATGTTAACTCATAGCTTTGAGAAGTGGCAAGCTAGGTTTAAGTGGTGATGATAGCTTCAGAAACATGGCATCCAAACTGATGTGTTGTTTTAATGTATTATTAATTGTCAAGATTGGCCCCTTAATAATTGGGGTTTTATTTTTACAGCCCATAACTTATCATTATTAATTTTTTTTGGGTATTACAGCTTAGAGAATACCATTTCAACTTTTAAACATGAGCACACAAACTACAGGACTCAGATCAAAGATCTCATAACTAAGTTGACTGAATGCCAGGCTGAGCTTGTGATCAGCAAAGCCAGGGCAGCAAAAATGTGTTCTTGAAGAAGAGACCTTCAAGAACATCATATCCTCATCCTTGCATGCAAAAGTTTGTTATCAAAATAAGCAGGGACTGAGATCTAGTGAGATAGCTCCTCCACACACAGTCTTGTCTGTAAGATCTCCTAGGTGTGGAACTTGTGAAGATGAGCTTCTCTTCATAGACCCCATGACTGAAGAGGATGAAGAAGAGATAGTGAAGGATGCCTCTAAGAGGAGTGAAGAAGAGCATTCTAAGAAGGGTCACTATCCTTCTGAGGAGAGTAAGAAGGTTGGGATGACCTAGTCAATGAGAAAGAACTTGATCAGGAAGAGCATGAGAAAGGCAAGAAAGGCTCAAGAGATCAAGGCCACTTTTTATTCTAAGTAGAAAGAAGTTTTTATCCCTGCTGGTTTTGAAGTGGTTATGACTGAAGACACAAACTTAAACTCTAGTACCAGGAGTTATAGTTCATGTCCAACTTAGCCTAGCAACAAGAAGAAGGTTGATCAGTTGTGTATCACTGCTACACAACCTGAATCATCTAGCTCTAAAGGTAGTTCTCACCCTAAAGGAATTACCACATCATCCTCAAAGATGGAGATGGCGAAGGAAAATGATCAAGTCAGCCTTGTTCACAAAAGAAGGCTCTTAGGAAGAAGAAAATGGATTGTGTTATGTGTGGGAGTACCTCTCATCTTGTTAAGGATTGTCTTTACAATCCAAAAGGTACTGTCCACATGACCAAGAAAGAGACTTCTAAGAGTTTAAAGAAGAAGCAAGCTTCGGAAGGAAAATCTTTTCCTTTCGGAAGCTCCAAAATGAAGATAAAGGCAGGTGGAAAATTGCCTTTGGAAGAAAATTTAGTCTCAGAAGAAAGGAATGCTTCCGAAGCACTGAAGTCTGCTGCAGTGCTAGCTATATCTTCCGAAGGTACAGTAATCAAAACTTCCAAAGTCATCAAAACTTCCGAAGTGTTGAAGGTCAAGTCTAAGCTTCCAAAGTTGGTGTGGAAGACAAAGAAACACCAAGTGACTGAATGTTCTTTGTCAACATCAGCAAATGATTCTCAGAACATGACAATAGGGTCTATTACTGTTGCATTGTCTTCAACTTCTCTTGATGTGCCCAAGACCAATAAGGCTTGCGTTTCCAAATGTAACTAACCATCTCTTTTGTGCAGGAACAACTCAAGACAAACAGAAATGTATGGATTATTGATAGTGGTTGTTCCAGGCACATGACAGGTAGTAGGTCACTACTTAAGAAATTTGAGAAAATTGATGGAGGGCCAGTTGCTTTTGAAGGAGATGCTGGTCGTTACATAACAGGAAGGGGCAGGGTCACAAATAGTAAGCTCAACATTGAGAAGGTAAACTTTATCAAGGAGCTTGGATACAATCTTCTGAGTGTATCTTAATTTTATGATCAGTGTCATAACATGCTCTATACTGAGCATGAGTGCATTGTTCTCAGGCCTGGGGTGGTCATTCCTCATGAGCATATCTTGCTCAGAGGCCCCAGGAAAAAGGATCATGTACAAGATGGATTTGCAAGAAACATCTCCCTCAGGAGAAGTTTCATGCTTTCTATCTAAAGCAAATAGTGATGAGTCTTTCCTCTGGCATACAAGAATGTGCGATTTAAACTTTAAGAACATGAATAAATTAATTAAAAATGATTTAGTAACTGGAATGCCAAAGAAAGAGTTTACAAGTGATGACCATTGTGTTGCATGCCTGAAAGGGAAGCAACACAAGGTATCTCACAAGCCAAAGGAAAGAAACTCCATCACTACTACCCTACACTTATTACATATGGATCTTTTTGGCCCCACCAGCGTAATGAGTCTAGGAAGGACCTCTTATTGTTTGGGGATCACAGATGACTTTACAAGATTCACTTGGGTCTTCTTTTTTAGAACTAAGGATGAGACCCCTAAGATTCTAAAGAATTTCATCTTAAAGATTGAGAATCAATCTGATCACAAGGTCAAAACCATAAGATGTGATCAAGGAACTGAATTCAAGAACCAAATCATTGATACATTTTGTGATGAAAAGGGTACTACAAGAGAATATAGTGCTCCTAGGACTCCTCAGCAAAATGGTGTTGCTGAGAGGAGAAACATGACATTTATTAAAGCTGCAAAAACTATGTTGTCTGATTCTAAATTGCCCATCAACTTCTGGGCAAAGGCAGTTAACACTGCCTACTATGTGCAGATCAGAGTTTTAGTAGTTAAGACACATGGTAAGACTCCTTATGAACTTTGGCACAAGAGGAAAGCTTTCATTGGTTTTCTCAGGTCATTTGGATGTCCTTGCACCATCTTGAATTCCAAAGATCAAATAGCCAAGTTTGACGAGAAATCAGATGATGGAAAATTCATTGGATACTCTTCCCAAGCTAAGGCTTATAGAGTATACAATCTCAGAACTAGAGTAGTTGAGGAGTCAGCCATGTGACCTTCAATGAGCACACTCCCAGTATGAAAGGTTCTGGTCCTAATTGGCTATTTGATCTTGATTTAGTTACCAACTGTTTTAACAAATCTTGTGAACATGTTCCAGGATCTACAGATATACTACCTACAGGTGATCTTGATCCAAGATTTGAGCTAAGAAGACCTTCAAGTAACATAACTTCAGCTCCAATTATAACTAACTCTGCAAATGAAGTTTCTATCAGCACAACAATGACTAATTCAGCTGATACATCTGAGATGCCTTTAAATTCTAGCTCAGAGGCTCAACAACCAGATAAAGAAGCTTCAAATGTAGAAGATCATGGGGGTGGTGAAAGTGATCAAGAATTTCTTGATGTTGATAACCACTCCATTGAAGACAACATCAATGATGTCACACACTCATTGGATCAAGTTTCTCTTGATAAGTGTGCTGATGTGGTGGGAGAAACTTCAGTGCCAGATCTAAATTTCTCTAATTTAGATATGTCTAAGCAACTTGCTGTGATCCCTCAACTAAGGATCCACAAGTCTCACCCTACCACAAACATCATTAGAGATGTTGATTTAGGGGTAAAAACAAGAGGACAAACCCATGATGCAAATGTTTATCTTCACTATTGTTTCTTATACCAGATAGAGCCAAAGAAAATTGATGAGGCTCTAAAGTATGGAAGTTGGGTTGAAGCTATGCATAAGGAGCTACTTCAATTCAAAAGGCAAAAGGTTTGGAACCTATGTCCTCTTCCTCAAGGGAAGACTACTATAGGAACCAGTTGGGTGTTTAGGAACAAGAAGGATGATAGAGGACTTGTCATTAAAAACAAGGCTAGACTAGTCGTTCAAGGATACACACAAGAAGAAGGAATTAACTACACAGATATTTTTGCTCCTGTAGCAAGACTTGAAGCTGTTAGGATATTCTTAGCCTTTGCTGTATCCAAGAATTTCAAGGTCTACCAACTTGATGTCAAGTGTGCTTTTCTCTATGGGGTGATTGATGAAGAGGTGTATGTCAAACAACCACCTGGGTTTGCAGATCTTGATCATCATGATTATGTATACAGGCTTGATAAAGCTCTTTATAGGCTACAACAAGCACCAAGGAAGTGGTATGAGACTCTATCTCAGTATCTCTACAAGCATGGATACAAAAGAGGTACTATAGAGGGAACTCTTTTCATCAAAGGAGCAGGGAATGACTTAATGCTAGTTCAAGTATATGTAGATGACATTATCTTTGGGTCAACTAATCCAAAGCTCTACAAAGGATTTGAGAAGCTGATGAAGGATAGATTTGAGATGAGTGCCATGGGGGAACTCAATTTCTTTATAGGAATTCAAGTGAAGCAAGTTGAAAATGATATCTTCATAAGTCAGTCAAAGTATGTACAAGACATACTTAAATGATTCAACATGACTGATTGTAATGTTGCTAAGACACCCATAGCCAGAAACCACTCCCTTAGACTTGATCTTGAGGAGGAGTGTGTGGATAAACATCTCTTTAGGGCTATGATTGGGTCTCTTATGTACCTCACAGCTAGCAGGTCTGATATCATGTTTGCCACATGTACTTACGTAAGATATCAAGCCAACCCCAAGATGTCATACCTAGTCAATGTCAAGAGAATTTTAAGATATCTCAAAGGTGCTCCAACTCTTGGTCTTTGGTTTCCAAAGACTACTGACTTCAATCTGTATGCCTATACAGATAGTGACTATGGTGGCTGCAATATGACTGCAAAGTCTACATCAAGGGGATGTCAGTTCCTTGGTGGAAGAATAGTCTCATGGCAATGCAAGAAGCAATCCTGTGTCTCTACATCAACTGTTGAAGCTGAATACATTACTGCTGCAAGCTGCTGTGCTCAAGGGCTTTGGATTCAGAATCAGATGCTAAATTATGGATTCAACTTCAAGGAGACTTCTATCCACATAGACAACAACAGTGTTATCTCTATCACAGAGAATCCTGTGCAACACTCAAGGACAAAACACATCAATATCAGGTATCATTTGATTAGAGATATCTTTGAAAAGGGATTAATCAAACTAGTAAAAGGTAACACAAATAAACAATATGCTGATCTGTTCACCAAAACTTTTGATGAGCAAAGATTCAAGTATCTTGTATCAGCTATTGGGATGATTAACTTTGAGTAGGTTTTCTTAAAACTTAATCTTATTATTTCTAAAATTTGTGTGTCCTAAAGTTGTCTATATTTATCACCTTCATAAGCCCTTGTTTACTCTGGAAGTAAAAATCTTTTAGAAGACATTCCTTAGGTTTTCGAAAATTTGGATTTTTATTCTTCGGAATATATGTTTTTACCGTCGGAAGAAATTGAAGTCTATAAAACAAACAACTACCACAGTAGATTTACCTTCGGAAGAAATTTCCAAAGTATCTTCCGAGGCTTAACTCTTTTCTAAGTACTTGTATGTTTTAAAGAACAATTTTCTTCCGAAAGCAATTAACTCTTGGAAGCTTTTCAAATCTTTTCTACAGTACCATTTTTTCTAAACTCTTTGGAATTTCTAAGCTCTTTGGAATTTCTTCCGAAGCCATTTTTGCTTCAAAAGCTTTTCATTAAAACTTCCGAAGTACAATTACCTTCGGAAGATTTTATACTTCCAAGAAAACTAACTTTTTGTGTAAAAGCAAACTACTTTTCAGAGGTGGGACTGATTTTCAGATTTCAAAGTTTACGCTCTTTCATTAACTTTGTCTGAGATCCATTCAATATATATACCCAACGGTTCCCCCTTCTTTCACTCTCTTCTTCCTTTAAACTATTCCAAAACCTAAAATTACCCCCAAACCGCCTCTGTTCTTTATTTTCTTCACCTTTAAGCATTCTTAGATGGCCAACCTAAACCATAGAAACGACCCTGATTTCTCCATGCAACTTCACAGGCAACATAATCAAGTTGGTCTGTTGAACTCTGAGAAAAATTCTAGTTTCTCAGAGGTTTGCCATTTCTTGGCTTTATCAAACTACTTCACCTCCCTTACTATTGATCCTACTCTATATGAGGATCATCCGCTTGAGTTCTGGAAGACCTGCCAAGAGGTCATCATGGATGGGGAGAAGGCACTGTCTGCTACAGTGCAGGGGAAGACAATCTTCATCACTCCAGCCATCATCAATAATTACCTTTAGCTGGATGATGAGGAAGGTGAATTGTCCTTTCCAAAAGAAGCTGTCAACCACTCCTTCCAGCAGATGGGCTATGAGAGGGATTTCTCTGTAAAGACCTTCAGGAAAGGGAAGGTCTCATCCCACTGGAATTACTTACTCCATGTGGTCATCCATAGCTTGTCTAACAAGCATAGGGGGTGGGACCAGATTCCTAAGGATCTCTCCTTCATAGTGTATGGGATGGTTCAAGGGGTCAAGTTTAGGTACTCTCAGTTTGATTATACAAATTTTCTTGCAAAATTGGACTCCTTAGAGTATTACATGTTTCCTAGATATGTTCAATACATTCTTAACTATGAACTGGGCTCACAGTTAAGGGAAACAGGTAATATTCTTAAATTGGGACAGATGAAGCCCGACATCTTTAAAATATTGAAGAAGCCAACTATTGGCTTCTCTAGGGTAGAAACAGTGCTTGTCCCTAAAATGTTAGAGCTCATTGCTTAAGGTGACAACCTAGCAACACAATCTAGTATTGAACCCACACCTTCTACCTCTCAACCACCTAAACAGCCTCAAATCACCCTCACCTACCAAAGAAGATCCAAACGAACCCCTACACAAGTTATTCAGCTTGTGCCGGCCCCTATATCACTACCCATACAAGAGGAAGTGAACACTAGAGCTCCTACTTATCCTAAGGAGCAAATCACTCCAATGTCATCAAGAATCAGTACTGAGGTTCCTCATGCTTAGCCTGATGAGCTCATTAGCCCAACAGCCTCAAGCCTTCACTCTGCTCAACACTCAAGTGAACAACCTTCAGGGGTAAGTTACCATCCCCATCCTCTAGATCTCAACCAACCTATCCCAAACCTTGAATTCTATGATGATGAAGACATGGGATTCAGTGAGTACCATGAGTCTCTCTTCTCTTCCCCTACTTAAAGAGAGATGAGTGCTCCTGACTCTCACCTGTCTAGCCCACATCATCCACCTAGCATTGAGGTGGTTCTCCCTTAACCAGTTCAGGAGATCCATATGGAAGAGGCTCTCACTTCTGCAAGTGAATACATCATTAAGACCTTAACCATGACAACTCAGCCTATTGACACTTTATTTGAAGTTGTCAGTGACCAGAGGAAAACCAACAACAAAGAACATGATGCTGGTGGTGAGACTATGGACTTTGGTTCAATTATCTCATCCCCCAATGATTCTCTGATGAAGAAGAGGGGAATTTAAGACTAAAGGTGCAAAAACTATAAAAAAACATGCACCTACCTAGTCTCTAAGGTTAGTCACTTGGAATCTCAGGTGATTACCTTTCAAAATAGTGTCAATGATCAGCAACTTGAGATATCTTCTCAAGGAAAAACTAGCTAGGAGACCTTTAAGGAGAGCTCATCCAAGAACACAAGAACCTGTGGATGTGATTGATCTAACTCCTAGCTCACTTATGCAAGAGGGTGATACTACCAAAAAGGGGGAGAAATTCATCATAATCACAGAACCTAGGAGTTCCTCACAGAGTATGGACATTGAGAACTCACCATCCTCACTTGCAATTGTTCTTACTAAGCAACTTCCTCAAGTTCACATTGATGTGGACTCACTAGAGTCTCTCATTCAGAGTCTCTTTGAGGAAGGTATTCCAAGGGCTATGTCATCCCCACTCCAAGGATCTTCAAACTACATTGTTGGATGGAGGTATAATGCTGACAAAAGAGCCCTCATACTTCAAAGAGTTCAAGGGCAGCAAGAAGTCTTCAACTTTGAGACTTTGAACTACTATGAAGGTCTTGACCTTGTCAACATGCCACTTGCCAATCCAAGTCAATCTAGGTAGGCTGGCAGACTGGCTCAAAGGATTCAAGATAGGATTATTGAAGAGTTTAGCCTAAGAAGGAGACAAAGGCAATCAGGTAATGTTATTGGTCAACTGGATGTTGAGGTAGACCCAGAGATTAGCTTCAAAGGGAAAACCTTGACTGAAGGCCCATTGATAGAGCCTAAAAGTCCTGTCACACCTACAACTACTTCAACAATCCATTCCCTCAATAAGACACCTACTGGTGAAGGTGTATCACAACCTCTCTCTGACCAGAGCATGGATGCTACTCCACGCAATGAAGGCCAAAGATCTCTCCACCCTGAGTCACAAAGGGTCTGTTGGTGACAAAGGGAAAAGTATTTTGACACCTGAGGAGATTGAGGAAGAGGAGAGAGAGAGGAAGAGGAAGCTAAGGGGAGAAAGTACCACTGCTGGGTCTTCAGGCTTCATGGAAACTGCAATCAGGACTGCCCCCAGACTAAATACTCAAAATGATGAGTTAAGGGTAGTCAAGATTACTTACTTACAGACCAGGAACTATGATGTTGATGACATCATTTCTCTCCCCTTAGAGGAACTAAATGAACTGGCTGACATGGAAATGTCTAGAAAGAGGAAGGAAGCAAAGGATGCAAGGTTGCTCCTTCAAATCAAAGAAGAAAGGAGACAGAAAAGATTATACACGCATGCTCCTACTCTCTCTCCAGTTCAAGAAAGTCCTGTACAGGAGACTGTGGCAACTCAAGAACCTCAGGTAGATAAAGAAACTGATAGGCAAAACATGATCAACTACCTGAGTGCCACAGGTCTCTACCAGGTAGTTGCACTTCATCCCTTGTCCTTTGAGTACATTGAGTTTGAGTATCTCAAGCAACTTGAACTTGAAGTGCTAAAAGAACAAAAAATCTACAAAGAGGAAGATGAGGGAAGAAGCAGCCAAGTCAAGAGCCATCATCTAGAAAAGTCAAAAGAAGTTTGTTGACAGGCAGAGGATGATGAGTTTCTTGAAGCTGTATGAATTCTCGAAAAGGAGACTTGGCCCAATGTCCCTATCCACTATGGATGAGCACATTAGGGTGATCAAGTAGAAGATCAAAAGAAGAGAGCTCATTGACTTACACTCCCCACCAAGTCAAGTCCCTCAAGAAGTGGAGGTTAAGGTTGAACCATTTGAGACAACACAACCTGGACCTCCTGCTGTGTCTCAACAAGTTTTATCTTCTGATCCACAGCGGTGTCAAACTCCCTCTCCTTCTGAACCTATGAGGGAGGGAGACCCAACTGAGAAAGATAAGACTGAACAACAAGGTGCTGCAGACCAGTCTTCTCAATTAAAGAGTTCAAAGAGGAGGAAAAGGATGGCATCTTAACCCAAGTCAAAGAAGAAGAAGACATGGTCATCCACCTCCAGACCTTAGGATGAGTCAGAACATCCTGAGGAAGTGCAACAAGAGAAAGCTGCAACAACTCCTATTCAAGTAGCTCCTCTTGCATCAGGAAGACCCATCTTATCCTCGACATACTCCACTAATCCAGAAAGATGACATGTAAATAGAGATCAAGGTATTGAGGATGTCTACACATGGAAAGACATGTTCAATGTACCTCTGCATGATCTCTTTGAGATGAGAAGACACTATGAGAGTCTGAGTCATCCTGACCATCTAATGAAGAAGGGTATGGTCATTATCATGATGAGGACTGTCAATATCTAAGGTCTTCATATGTTTTGGTAGCATCAGCCTAGGGGGAGTTCGTAGGGTTTTATGTAAGACTAATGCACCTAAAACATCTAAAGTCTTTCCTGTATGCATGCACTGAAGTGCAGAGCAGAAATGCTTCGGAAGTTTTACACCATGCACTTGAAATACTCTAAGTGTAAAATCTTCCGATGCCAAGACCAATATCTTCCGAACCCAAAAGTGAAGTCTTCTAAAGATTCAAAGACAAAGTCTTCCGAAGCCAAGAAGTAAAGACAGATTATCTTCCGAAGACTTTTGAACACATGCTTGTACACTTGTAAAAGAACTTGAGAGCAATATACATCATCCTTGAAAATCATATACTTCTTGTGTTTGTTCTTAGTTCTGTCACATATTTTGCTTGTGTTCTTAGTATCATTCTAGTATGTTACCAGTTCCCTATTTGATCTTTTAAGTGTTCTAAACAAACTCTCCTCA
Organism: Flaveria sonorensis; assembly: GCA_025506505.1. Classification (NCBI taxonomy): domain Eukaryota; kingdom Viridiplantae; phylum Streptophyta; class Magnoliopsida; order Asterales; family Asteraceae; genus Flaveria; species Flaveria sonorensis. The sequence goes on along the minus strand of CM046433.1, from coordinate 55,623,313 downwards.
TTGTGTGTTGTGTTGTAAGTGACCAACCCCTCTTAAACGGTCCTCCAATTAGAAACATTATGGTTTTCATGATTTACACAAATCATTAAAAAAATCAGGTTTATCCTCACATAGTCACTCACAATTAAGGAATGAACTAGGAAATATTTAAACTCCCATCATAGTTTAGGGGATATATATATATATATACATATATACATATATACATATATATACATATATATGTGTATATATATGTATATATATACATATATATATGTATATATATGTATATATACATATATATATGTATATATACTTATATATACATATATATGTATGTATATATATATATGTATAAATATATATATATGTATGTATATATATATATACGTATGTATAAATATATATATATATATATATATATATATATATATATATATATATATATATATATATATATATATATATATATATATATATATATATATATATATATGATAGCTATTGCCTTATTAAACATCCTTTAAATATGTGAGTCAATTGCCTCATTAAACCTAGATCATGAGATGTCCATTCAACAAGGTTAGGTTTCCTTCACATATATTTATCTATGGGCTTCGGTCTCATTCCACAAAGCAATCTCTTATCAACCCTCATGTTATTGGATCCTAGCTATTATCTTTTACTTCATAAAGTCACCATAGATAGCTTACAATAGAGATTAGTTTTTATGGTATGTTCTTAACTCTTTGCACATTGTCAACTTCTAGGACAATAACCTCATGCTCGTAGGTATAAGTTATGTCTTGAAAGATACAATTGCATTTCAAATGAACACTACTTTGTTGTCTTTTTTGTCACTAGATACTAAATTTAACCAACTGATATCTAAAGCTCATCATTAGATGACCTTTGTGTAGTCTACTTGGTCATGTGTTTGCATTATCAAATTCAGATTACACAAATCCTTATTGTCAAACAATCATGTATAACAAGTGCAAGTCACCCCAACATTTAAATGTTATTAGATAAAAATCATTCAAGTTCCAACATGGTAAAGCATATAGCCCTTAGATTTAAATTCTATACTTTAGTGCACAATGCACACTTTGTGCATCATCCAACTTCCTAGTGGGGCATGGAAAGGTTCTTCCTTTCTACACAAATTAAGAATCATCTCAATTACCATTTCTGTATACCCATAAGGGTTGTTGTTTAACACAAATTGAGAATCCTTTGACATAGTAGATCGATATCTATAATATGGAATATAGACAGAAACCTGTACGTGATTTACATATTTCCGGCGTTTGGAGACCGGACATATAGTCATACGAGATCATGTGTAACAAATGCAACTACAATTTCACAACTATGAACTGGGTTGTAATTTGTAGCCAACTTCCAACATAAGTAGTTGCATTAGTTATGATTCAAAAGTGCTAAACTGCTCCTAACAGCAGCCCACGAGCTGTCACTCACTCACCCAAAATGAGCCTCACATCTTCTTCATAGTTCAAATTACATAAAGGATGGTATACATATCTACATGTTTTTTTTGTGATAATCATGTATTATGAGTCATACATGATTCGTATAATAAACACACTAACATATAATCAATTCAAATGTTACAATTCACACATTTTAAATTTTCACATTCATGTGGATGTTTTATACCTGATGTATGATGCATGACTATTTATAACAACACACTGGTTGTTGTCGTGCAAATTTCTTCTTGAACTATTCAATTTAAATCATATTTACTAACATGTCGAATGATTACAAAATTTTTATTGGGAGAATTACATATACCACCCTATAAACTTCATCAATTACATATTTACCTAACTAAAAATTTTAATTACATATATCCGCTTGTAAAACTTATTAATTACATATGTACCCTAATTAAAAGTTTAATTACATATATCTCCTTCTAAAACTTAGTTAATTACATATATACCTGAACTAAAATTTTAATTATATATATCCATTTTATTAAACAAAAATAGTACATATTTATCAATTTGATTATTTTGGGTTTAAGGTTTAGGAACTTATATAATCAGTATTTACTCTTATTTTTATTAAACTATAAAATTATGTTTTTCCTTTTTACTAACTTTTCGAGTTTTGATTAGTTACTAGTATTTCCTATACTAATGTTTTTATGTTTTTTAAACTTTTTGATGCTAATTTTTTCTGATTCTTGTATGAGACACTTCCAGTTTCGTTATGCAACATGATCCGAACACATAATTATACTTTACATAATGAGACTAAAAGTATTTCATACCAGTACTGGAAAAATTAGGATAAAAAGGTTGTCAAACCCTCAAAATCCACGTGCGGAGTTTTACCGCGAGGCGTGTGAACAAACCAGGATCACAGTCACTAGTTACTCAGAACGACACTATATGCCATATTTAAAACAAAACCAAACAAAGTTCAAACTTTAAAACCATGAAGAAGCGTTTTGAAAATAAACCAAACCCAAAGTATGTAAATGTAAATATTTGGCAAAACACGTGCCAACCCAATATTTGAAGCTCATAAATGAAAGCCAAGTGTTATGTCCTTAAATTAAAGTCTTAGGATGCATGCTAGACCCGTGTTGTGCTCCTAATGGAAACCTGAGTTAACGACCTGAGAATAGCATACTAAAAATATCAACACAATCGTTGGTGAGTTCAAGAGTTTGCGTTTAACATAAACAATAACATTTGTAAAACATAAGAAGTACATTGAAATAGATAGCTAGTCTATATTCACAAGTAATAACAATAGTGATTTCATGATCGAAGCTGACTGTGTTGCGTTTGTTGCCTCCCGTCACAACTTACCAGGTCGTGACGATGTTTGTGTTTAGGACAATATTGCACCCGTTTGACCTCAAGTCACACAAGTGGGGCTTGTCAAACCCAGTAGTACTACCCAAGATTTCCCACTAGTTACCATTATTAACCATCCGAAAGTGTGAAGACTTTTAGGGTATCATGCACTATGTTAAAATATACACAATTTACAATAACAATATAGCGTTTCGTAAACAAGTATGCCACCTCCCCCAGAAAAGAGTTTATAAAATAGTGGGGCATGAACTCACCTGATGTGCAACAAACTATAACAGGGAAAACTGACCATGAATGGAAAGACAACCCTTCAAAGGTTACCTAGAACACACAAGTACATAAGTACGTGTACACAAAAAGCTTAACAACTCCAAGCTAACCTAGTTGACCCCGTTTGACCCGTTGGAGACATATTAGTTGAAATATCATTTAATCAAGCATAACAACTTAACATACATGAACATCATACAAGTTATCCACGCGTATCACATCATCAACCCAAGTTCTACCAAAGTCATCATACAACACTAGATCATCATACAACTCATGCAAATCTCAAACAACCAACATGTTCAACACAAATATATATACATCACAACCAATAATTCATACGTGAAGTCTAATCATGCACTACATGCCATGTGAAGCCACTCACAACTTCACATCCTAAACACTGCCAATCCTACTAAGTAGGGGCCTCAGATTCGCATGCATGTATTACAATCATAATCACATTCATCAACAAGGTTCAATTCCAACCAACATACACAATAATGATCAATTCCAATCCCAAACATGATTTCCTAATCACTAACCACAATTCAACATCATGTATGATCACTAATACCTAAATTCCTTACATGATCAACCAAGCATCCATACAACTCAATTAACACATTCTATCACATTAAACATTATTAACAATCATTCTAACATGATCCTAACACCACAATCATGCCCAAATCATCATATCCAATGTCCTTTAAAAATAAAGTTTCCCTTTTAGGAAAGAAATCCCAAAAATCTATCTAACATCTAATTCATTCATAATTTCATCAACTTCATACCTAATGAAGTTCATAGCATTCATTCTATCATGATGATCATCACTCAATCATCAAAATTCACAATCATCATGCATAAAAGTTTCTACTTTTAGTAAGTTATGATCAACACCCCAAATTCATGAGTTTTCTTGCACAATCCAATTAGACTAACATCTAAACATTGTATCCAATATCATATCATCATCAAATCATGAATTCCAAGAATAAAAACTTTCCTCTAAAGGCAATGTATGAACTACATGATCAATCCATGGATTTCTTGCATAATCAACATAATCTAACATTCATACAACCTAACTAACATCATATTAACATCTAACAACAATCAATTTCATGTTTTCATCACCAATTTCGAAACTAGGGTTCATCAAGATCAAAAACTATGAAAAACTAATCAAAACTAACCGTTAGATGTGTAGAAATCAAGAATTACACTTGCTCGCACCTTGTAATGCTTGAACCAAATCAAAATCGATTGTTTGTGTGTGTTATTGATTGAATTCCCAAAGGGTGGGGGTTCTTGGGATGCTTGCGGCCGCATATAGGGTTTGGGGGCTAGGGTTGGGTTTAATTTTGGTAAGTTTTGGTTTTAGAATAAATACAAAGTAAACCCCTTTATTTTTATTTTATAAAAACTAATCTTTTGAACACTTTTTAACAAAATTTAACAACATGTTATAAGTATTATTAGTCAATAATCATAATCAAAACCATTTACAATAAGTCACACAACACATGAAATATATATAACACGTTGTCACGTTATCGCGTAAAATTCACAAAATAAATATTTAAAATTGTATAAATTCATTAATCACATAATCACAACTAATAATCAACATCATTAATTAGATTATTATTGTTTATCATAGATTATTATTATTAAGTCACCAATGTTCAACAACAACTAGTGTGTGCTCACGACACGTGTATGCAAGACCTAACGGAAATAACGGACTTTGGTAACGGAAAATTACTGGATGTCACATTATCCCTATGTTGAAAGAATTTTCGTCCCGAAAATTGTTTTACATGGTTGTGTTAGATCCCTGGTTTACTGCATTGGCATAACAAAATCGAGTGAGTTGTTACATCATCCCCATGTTGAAAGAATTTTCCTCCCGAAAATTTAATCAACACCTTCCCCGGCTGTCGTCGCCGTTTCGAACAGATGAGGATACTTAAGCTTCATCTTACTTTGTTTAAGAGTCTTGACCTCACGATGCATTACCTCAACCGGTTCTTCAACAAAGCGTAGTTGGTCATCTACTTGTCTTTCCTCGAGTGGTACAACCAGTGTCTCATCAGATAGACACTTTTTCAGATTCGAGACGTGAAATACATTGTGAACACCACTCAGTGAATCAGGCAGGTCCAATCGATACGCCACCTGACCTATTCTTTCTAGAATCTCAAATGGTCCAACGTATCTTTGATTAAGCTTGCCTCTTTTGTCAAACCGAATCACACCTTCACGGTGAAACTTTCAGCAAAACCTTGTCACCAACTTGAAATTCCAAGGGTTTCCGTCGCTTGTCGGCATAGCTCTTTTGTCGATGTCACGCTGCAGCCATACGGTTTTGTATCTGTACTATCTTCTCGGTAGTCTCGTGTACCAACTCAGGACCAGTCAACTGACTATCACCAACTTCTACCCAACAAACTGGTGATCTACACTTTCGCCCATACAACGCCTCAAATGGAGCTGCCTTGATGCTAGTATGATAACTATTGTTGTATGAGAATTCGACCAACGGTAGATGAATTTCCCAATTATTTCCAAAATCAATCACACAAGAATGTAACATGTCTTCCAAAGTTTGAATAGTACTCTTACTTTGCCCATCGGTCTGTGGATGATAGGCAGTGCTCATATCTAGATGCGTACCCAAAGATTTCTATAACGACTGCCAGAAATGAGATGTGAAACGAGCATCACGATAAGAAATAATTGAGATCGGAATGCCATGTCTCTAAATGACCTCCTTTAGATAAATTCGTGTTAACTTATCCATTTTATCAGTTTCCTTGATTTCCAAGAAATAAGCTGACTTAGTCAGTAGATCCATAATCATCCAGATCGTGTCACAACCACTAGGAGTCTTGGGCAACTTTGTGATAAAGTCCATAGAAATCTGTTCCCACTTTCACAAGGGAATCTCAGGTTGTTGTAGTAATCCATAGGGCTTCTGATACTCCACTTTAACCTTAGAGCATGTTAAACACTTGCTCATGTACGTAGCTATGTCTGCCTTCATATTAGGCCACCAATAGTGCGCCTTCATGTCATGATACATTTTGTCTGAGCCAGGGTGTATGGAATACTTAGACTTGTGTGCTTCACTCATAACCAAGTCTCTTAAATTTCCATTCAAGGGTACCCAAAGTCTATCCATGAAATACCGGATTCCATCGGATTTGACTTCCAACTGTTTATCCATTCCGCGTAAGGATTCAGATCCAACGTTCTCTACTTTCAAGGCTTCTGTCTGGGCTTCCTTGATTTGCTCGGGCAAGTGAGTGCTAATCGTCAGTTGCAGAGCACGCACTCGTCGGAGCTTAGTGGTTTCCTTTCTACTCAAGGCATTGGCAACTACATTTGCCTTTCCTTGGTGATATTTAATAGCACAATTATAGTCGTTTTACAATTCCACGCAACGTCACTGCCTCATGTTCAGCTCTTTCTGCTCAAAGATATGTTGAAGACTCTTGTGATCGGTATAAATAGTGCACTTGGTACCGTACAAGTAATGTCTCCAAATCTTCAAGGCAAAGACCACTACTCCTAAGTCCAAGTCATGAGTAGTGTAGTTCTTTTCGTACACCTTCAGTTGTCGCGAGGCATAGGCAATTACCTTGTCACGTTTCATCAGGACACAACCAAGTCCTTGGACAGAAGCATCATAATAAACCACAAAATCATCACTTCCTTCAGGTAATGCTAATATCGGCGCTCTATAGAGTTTCTGCTTCAACAACCGAAAAGCAGCTTCTTGACTCTCACCCTATTTATAGGTTGTTACTTTATGGGTCAAGGCTGTGAGAGGTTGCATGTTTTTTGAAAATCGCTCAATGAAACGTCGCTAATATCCTGGCAGTCCAAGGAATTGCCTTATCTCACTAGGCATCCAAGGTACCGACCAGTTCTTTATAGCCTCAATCTTTGCAGGATCCACATGTATTCCCTTCTAGTTAACAATGTGACCCAAGTATTGCACTTCACGAATCCAGAAATCACCCTTAGAAAACTTGGCCTACAACTATTCCTATCTGAGTAATTCCAAGATTAAACGTAGGTGCTCCTCGTGTTCTTCCTTCTTCTTAGAATACATCAAGATGTCATCGATAAACACGATAACAAACTGATCAAGATAGGGTTTACACACACGATTCATTAGATCCATGAACACTGCTGGTGCATTTGTCAACCCAAAAGGCATGACCAAGAATTCATAATGACCATAACGAGTACGAAACGTAGTTTTAGAGATGTCTTCCTCTCGAACTCTCAGTTGATGATAACCGGACCTCAAATCAATCTTCAAATAACAGCTTGATCCCTGAAATTGATCAAACAAATCATCAATACGAGGTAAAGCGTATTGGTTCTTGACGGTGACTTTGTTCAATTCCCGGTAGTCGATACACATTCAGAAAGTGCCATCCTTCTTCTTAACAAAGAAAACATGTAAGGCCCCGTTTCCGGAACGCTTACAGCTGGTCAATCATTGCACATAAAACATAAAACATACATTTAAATTTGTGAAAACATCGCATCGGAATACTTAACAAACCATTTCATTCATTGCTTTTGCAAAATAATACAACATTCATAATCGTTACAAAATATTGTTTGTTCGCATTACAATGCAAAAACGTCATAATTTAAACAAATGGATGCCATCCCAAAAAGATTCTAGTAGCTGCCCCGTGCCATCCTCAGCAACAATTACCTGCCAACTGGAAACACATAAAAGTCAGCGTTGCTGAGTGAGTTCTAGTTTAATAAATAAAATACTTTTCTTTCATTTAAAACCTTTCTTTACGTTCATATGTGATCATACATCGTACATACACATAGATAATAATTTATTATTATCTTTCATCATCGTTCGTTAACTTTCATACCGTACATTCCATTCATTAACCATCCTTCATTCATTCCTTCCGGATCAATGTCATCAGCTATACCCCAAACGTAGGCACAAAGCGGGTACTGTGCCGAAGTCCATAAATAGACTCCCATTCATTACGCACAAAGCCTGGCACTAGTACCGGGGCAAGACTTATCCATCCATTCATTCATTAATGTATGCATTCTTTCATTCTTTACGTTCCTCTTTGTTTTCATTATCTTCCGCTTTTCATTACATACTACTTTACGTTTATTGATATTAATCATACCACGCAAAGCCACAGAAAATAAACATACATAACAAGGAACATAACATAACATAACCATACATAGCATCATCACAACATCACATACAACCTTATTCAAACATCATAAAGTCAACTTACATCACCCCCGGGAACATCCCAAGTCAAAGCCTAACACTTAACCTTTCCCTAAAATTCAGAAAATAAAACTAAGGCTTAGGCGCATGGGCACTATACAGGCGCACGGCCTTTTAAGCGCATGGGAACACCTAGGCGCATGGGAGCTTTCAGGCGCATGGGCACTATTTGGGCGCATGGCCAACCAACTTACACTAAACAACATAACTCAGTCCCCAAATCAACATCTATCATGCTATAAGCCTAGAACCAACATTCTAAGCAACAAATCATACATATAACATGATCATAACATCATAACTCACCCAAATCATACCCCACCCGCAATCACACACACACATACATACGGGTATGAACACCCATTTATAAAAACGTTTACACATACATTTCCAGCCCCAAAATCAGTTAAAACATGTAAAAAGGGGGTTCTAGAACTCACCTTATGCAACTTTGAGTGTGTCTTCCTTCAAACCCGTATGCAATGAGTTCAAACACCTAGAAACCCACCAAAACACACACACCCGAACACACACAAACACATAAGCATATAATCGAGGCTAAAACCCAACAAGAACACCTCAAAACCAAGAATTCTTACCTTGAATTCAGCCTTCTTCTTCTTCTTCTTCTTCTTCAAAAACCCAAAAACTCTGCTTTCTCTCTCTAAAAAAAATCTGGTGAAAAGAAATGTGTAGTAGGTGTGGGCGGCGATCACCTTTTTGCACCCACTTTTATTCTTTTTGTCCTTTTTGACACATTTAGCCCCTTAACTTGGGTTAAATTGTGTTTCTTCCTTTTTTTCTGCACTTTTATTCTCTCTTTCTCGTCTTTTAAAATTTCCAGGCGTTACAAGTCCACCCCCATTATATAGGTTTCGTCCCCGAAACCTATTATTCCTCAAACAGATGTGGGTAATGCTGCCTCATCTCTTCTTCAATCTCCCACGTAGACTCAGATCCCTTCCTGTGCTTCCACTATACACGCACTAGGGGAACCGCTTTATTCCTTAACCTCTTCTCCTTGCGATCAATGATCGCCACTGGTTGCTCCACATAGTTGAGCCGTTCATCAACTTCCATATCTTCTAGTGGTACAACCATGTCTTCATCGGCTAAACACTTTCTCAAATGAGACACATGGAATGTCGGGTGAATTCCACTTAACTTATCGGGTAACTCCAACCTATAGGCCACCTCTCCTACTCGAGAAATGATTCGGAAAGGCCCTATGTATCTCTGGCTCAACTTGCCCCGCTTCCTGAACTGAATGATACCCTTCCAAGGTGAGACCTTCAACATGACTCTATCACCCACCTGGAACTCAATCGGTCTACGCCTTTTGTCGGCATATGACTTTTGCCTATCTTTGGCTGCCTTCATAAATGCTTTGATCTTTTCAAGTTTCTCCGTCGTAGCCTCGATCACCTCAATACTCCCTAACTCCTTCTGACCAATATCACCCCAACAAACGGGTGTTCTACATCTTCTTCTGTATAGCATCCCATAAGGGGGCACACCAATGCTGGCATGATAATTGTTGTTGTATGAGAATTCAGCTAATGGTAAGTGGTCATCCCAACTTCCTCCAAAATCAATGACGCATGCTCGAAGCATATCTTCTAGCATCTGAATGGTTCTTTCTGACTGACCATCCGTTTGTGGATGATAAGTCGTGCTGATGTGTAACCTTGTCCCCATCGCATCATGAAATCTCTTCCAAAACTTGGATGTAAACCGAGTGTCACGATCAGAAACAATAGACACCGGTACACCATGATGAGTTACAATCTCCTTGATGAATAAATCCGCCAACCTCTCGGATGAATACGTCTCACGGATCGGTAGGAAGTGAGAACTCTTCGTCAAACGATCAACTATCACCCATATGGCATCATACCCCTTCGCGGTGCGCGGTAACTTCATAATAAAGTCCATGGTGATATGCTCCCACTTCCACTCGGGTATATCCAGAGGTTGGATCTTCCCTTACGGCTTCTGATGCTCTGCCTTCACTTGCAAGCAAGTAAGGCACTTACTCACATACTCCACTACGTCACACTTCATACCTGGCCACTAATAATCTTTCTTCATGTCTTGATACATTTTTGTGGCACCGGGATGAATGTAGTATCGAGTCTTATGAGCTTCATCCATTATCTTCCCACGTAAATCCCCATAACGAGGAATCCACATCCGTCCGAATCGGGTTCTAACATCGAGAGTGTTTTCACCCAACTCCGCGACTAGACCTCTCATCCTTTCAGCGTTAAGATGATCTTCCTTCAATGCCTCATATTGAAACTCCTTGACCTTCTTCATTACATTTAACGTCATAACCAATTGATAAGCCTTCACCCGGATTGGTTCAGGCCTCTCCTTTCGGCTAAGGGCATCCACCACTACGTTGGCTTTGCCTGGATGGTAATGGATTTCACAATCATAATCTTTTATAAGTTCCAACCATCGCCTCTGCCTCATATTCAGGTTCTTCTGCTTGAAGAAGTACTTCAAGCTCTTATGGTCAGTGAAGATGGCGCACTTCGTCCCGTATAGGTAGTGCCTCCAAATCTTTAGTGCAAAGACCACAGTTGCCAACTCCAAGTCATGAGTAGGGTAATTCACCTCATGAACCTTCAACTGTCAGGATGCATAAGCTATAACCTTTCCTCACTGCATCAACACGCAACCCAACCCCGAGTAAGAAGCATCGGAGTAGACTACCAAGTCTTCGCTTCCTTCGGGCAACGATAAAACTGGAGCTTGCGTTAGCTTCACCTTTAACTCCTTAAAAGCATTCTATTGAACCTGACCCCACACAAACTTCATATCTTTACGGGTCAGGTTAGTCAGCGGAGAAGCTATTTTCGAGAAGTCTTGGATGAATCTTCTATAATAACCCGCCAATCCCAAGAAACTACGAATCTCGGATGGCGTCTTTGGTGACTTCCATTGCATCACCACTTCTACTTTAGCCGGGTCTACCATAATCCCTTCATGATTCACCACATGACCCAAGAACTGAACTTCGCGCAACCAGAACGCGCACTTGGAGAACTTGGCATATAACTTCTCCTTTCTCAGCGTCTCTAACAATTCTCGAATGTGACCGGCATGCTCCTCCTCGCTCTTCGAATAAATCAAGATATCATCAATAAACACAATCACTGATTTATCCAACATCGGCCGACACACTCGATTCATCAAGTCCATAAAAGCAGCTGGCGCGTTAGTTAAACCAAAAGACATAACGCGTACGAAAAGCTATTTTAGGAATATCCTGCTCCTTTACCTTCAACTGATGGTAACCAGATCGAAGATCTATCCTTGAGAACCAACTGGCACCTTGGAGCTGATCAAACAAGTCATCAATCCTTGGTAATGGATACCGATTCTCCACCGTCAACTTGTTCAGCTCGCGGTAGTCAATACACATCCTCATACTACCGTCCTTCTTCTTCACAAATATGACCGAAGCACCCCAAGGAGAGATAATCGGTCTAATGAACCCCTTATCAAGTAACTCTTGCAGTTGCTCCATCAATTCCTTCATCTCAGAGGGGGCTAACCGATATGGCGCCTTAGCAACAGGTTGGGCACCGGGTATCAAGTCAATCTGAAATTCGATCTCGCGGTCCGGTGGCACACCTGGTAAATCCTCTGAGAACACGTATGGGAACTCACACACAACTGGTACATCAGACAGTTGTGGTGTTGGCGTATCCACATCCTTCACGTAGGCCAAGTAGGCACTACATCCACGTCTCATGCACTTTCCCACCACCGCCATCGAAATCACCTTCAGGATAGTTGTAACTCGATCCACGTAAATTGTCACCGAACTCCCGTTAGGCGCTGTCAGTCGGATCATCTTCTTATGACAAATGATATTCACCTCATAGGCTGCTAACCAGTCCATTCCCAGGACTACATCAAAACCGCCTAAGGTCATCAGAAATGGTCTAACAGGAAACTTATGACCTTCTAATTCTATGTCACAACCTTCTATCATCTCAGAAATTCTGGTAGACTTACCTATGGCAGTTTCTACATCGAATGGCTCATCAATACTCCTACTACTAACAGGCAAATTAGCACAGAAAGCAGCAGAATTTAAACTCCTACTAGCACCAGAATCAAATAACACAGAGGCAAGAGTTTGATTTACTAGAAACATACCTAACACCACATCAGGGTCCGTCCTAGCCTCCTCCTGGATCATTATGAAAGCTCTGGCATTGGATCTCTGCCCTTCGGTTCCGGTCGTCTTCTTTCCCCCAGAACTCTCAGCCCTCGGCCTCTTACAGTCCCTGCTCATGTGACCCTCTTCGCCACAGTTATAACACCTCCTTACCCCGCAGTACTTCGCCACATGTCCCGTCCTTCCACACCAAAAACAGACATTGGATCCCAATCTACATTTCCCAACATGCTCCTTTCAGCACTTGCCACACCTCTTCAACCCCGCACCTGATGTGACCATACGCCGGTCATCCACCCGTGCACTCTTGTTGTTTGGAGTGGCACCCCACGTCCAAACCGCTTACCATTCCAGTTCTTATCACTACCACCACCCTTCTTGTTCACCTCAGCCACCACCATCTCCCTTTCATCATACAGCCTCCCCGCTAGATCAACCACCGACGTAAACGCACTCGGCCGGGCGGCAATCATGTGCCTGCGAATATCCGCCGGCAAGCCCTGAATGTATCTCTTGATCTTTCGTGACAGAGGCGTCACTTGATCTGGCACCAGCCGTGCCATCTCGTTAAACTTGGTGGTGTACTGCTGATGTGTCATAGTTCCCGCCTCCAGCTGCAGGAACTCTCTCTCCACCTTGTCCAACTCCTTATGAGGACAGAATTCCTTAATCACTAACTTCTTTAGTTCAGTCCATCTCATCCTACCAATCGCCCTGCTACCCTTGGCTTGGACGATATTGTCCCATCAACACAGAGCCGAGTCCACAAATGAATGAGTGACAAACTTCACCTTTTGATCTTCCCGGCACTCGTTGATATCAAGAACAGCCTCCATCTCTCTCACCCACCGGTGAGCAGCAGCAGCAGTGCCATTGCCATCAAAAGTCGGGGGCTTGCATCTTTGAAATTCCCCATAGTTACAGCCTCGTGCTGCCTCAAGCATAGGCTCTTCTTCCTCCTCCTCACTGGAGACAACCGTCTCAGTCTCCGGTTGCTCTCTTTCTCCCGAGGTCCTGTTCCTCTCTTTCCTCTCTCCTTCCCTTACAGCCTTGATCACTTCAGTCACCACAAATGGTAGGATCGTCTGCATGACCTGGTGAACTTCCTCCACAACCGCCTCCTTCACTGAGGCCCTTAAGTTGGCACTCTCATCACCACCCTCCGGATGAGGGGTCTCGGGCTCTTCATGAGCCATCTCCTCAGCCTTAGCCTTCCCTCTCGTGACCCGTGGTCCAGCACCATGTCCACCACGGCCTCGACCTCAAAAAGCCTTAGAAGATCTACTCCAGCCATCCTCTAACACGCTATAAGATCCAAACACTAACACGGTCATTCAAGGTAATAGCTCAGTTTATGTCAAGTATAGTAAGTCCCTAATTACAATGGCCAGTTGTGATTAGCCACTTACTTTACTCTTCATACCCCAAGCATTTCCTATCCTGACTACATCAGTATCTAAATCTACTAAAGGCACATAAATCACATAACATGCGCACATAATACCGGTTAACATTAAAGAAAATACCTGATGGCACGTAGCTACTCGGACTGGCATCCCTCCATTTTGTCCCATTCTTAGTTTAAGTTTAGGTTTGTTTTGAAAATATTTACCCAATTCATTTAAACTTTTGGCTCTGATACCAACTTGTAAGGCCCCGTTTCCGGAACGCTTACAGCTGATCAATCATTGCACATAAAACATAAAACATACATTTAAATTTGCTAAAACATCGCAGCGGAATACTTAACAAACCATTTCATTCATTGCTTTTGCAAATAATACAACATTCATAATCGTTATAAAATATTGTTTGTCGTATTACAATGCAAAAACATCATAATTTAAACAAATGGATGCCATCCCAAAAAGATTCTAGTAGCTGCCCCGTGCCATCCTTAGCAACAATTACCTGCCAACTGGAAACACATAAAAGTCAGCGTTGCTGAGTGAGTTCTAGTTTTATAAATAAAATACTTTTCTTTCATTTAAAACCGTTCTTTACGTTCATATGTGATCATACATCGTACGTACACATAGATAATAATTTATTATTATCTTTCATCATTGTTCGTTAACTTTCATACCGTACATCCATTCATTAACCATCCTTCGTTCATTCATTCCGGATCAATGTCATCAGCTATACCCCAAATGTAGGCACAAAGCGGGTATTGGGCCGAAGTCTATAAATAGACTCCCATTCATTACGCACAAAGCCTAGAACTAGTATCGGAGCAAGACTTATCCATCCATTCATTCATTAATGTATGCATTCTTTCATTCTTTACGTTCCTCTTTTTTTTTCATTATCTTTCGCTTTTCATTACATACTACTTTACATTTATTGATATTAATCATACCACGCAAAGCCACGGAAAATAAACATACATAACAAGGAACATAACATAACATAACCATACATAGCATCATCACAACATCACATACAACCTCATTCAAACATCATAAAGTCAACTTACATCACCCCCGGGAACATCCCAAGTCAAAGCCTAACACTTAACCTTTCCCTAAAATTCAAAAAATAAAACTAAGGCTTAGGCGCATGGGCACTATGCAGGCGTACGGCCTTTTAAGCGCATGGGAACAGTTAGGCACATGGGAGCTTTCAGGCACATGGGCACTATTTGGGCGCATGGCCCAACACTTAGACTCCTTGGCAAATTTCTAGGCGCATGGGCACTATGCAGGCACATGAGTGCCTGGGCGCATGGGCAGTTTGGGCGCATGGAACACTTAGTCAATTTTAGCCTAATCTAGGTGCATGGGAACTATTGGGGCGCATGGGTTTTCAGGCGTATGGGGGACACTTAGTTAAATTCAACCGTTGGGCGCATGGGCCAAATTCAGGTGCATGGCAAACCAACTTACACTAAACAAGATAATTCAGTCCCCAAATCAACATCTATCATGCTATAAGCCTAGAACCAACATTCTAAGCAACAAATCATACATATAACATGATCATAACATCATAACTCACCCAAATCATACCCCACCCGCAATCACACACACACACACACATACATACGGGTATGAACACCCATTTATAAAAACATTTACACATGCATTTCCAGCCCCAAAATCAGTTAAAACATGTAAAAAGGGGGTTCTAGAACTCACCTTATGCAACTTTGAGTGTGTCTTCCTTCAAACCCCGTATGCATTGAGTTCAAACACCTAGAAACCCACCAAAAGACACACACCCGAGCACACACACAAACACATAAGCATATAACCGAGGCTAAAACCCAACAAGAACACCTCATAACAAAGAATTCTTACCTTGAATTCAGCCTTCTTCTTCTTCTTCTTCAAAAACCCGAAAACTCTGCTTTCTCTCTCTAAAAAAAATCCGGTGAAAAGAAATGTGCAGTAGGTGTGGGCGGCCATCACCTTTTTGCACCCACTTTTATTCTTTTTGTCCTTTTTGACACATTTAGCCCCTTAACTTGGGTTAAATTGTGTTTCTTCCTTTTTTTTCTGCACTATTATTCTTTCTTTCTCATCTTTTAAAATTTCCGGGTGTTACAAAACAGGTGCTCCCAATGGTGATGAGCTCGGTCGAATAAACCCTTTATCCAACAGTTCCTGGAGTTGTGTAGATAGTTTCTGAAGTTCGTTCGGTGCCAACCGGTAAGGTGCTCGCGCAATCATAGCGGCTCCGGGAGTCAAATCGATCTGAAACTCAACTTGAAGATGAGGTGGTAGTCCAGGCAGATCCTCTGGAAACACCTCTGGAAATTCACGAATGACTGGAATATCCTCTATCTTCTTTTCGTCTTGTTGCTTGTTAGAGATGAGGGCTAATATGGCTAAGTGACCCTTGCGTAGCCACTTCTGAGCCTTCATGAATGATACGTTGCCTATCACAGCGCCACTCTTTTCGCCCTTAACTGAAAGAGTTTCCCCATCTATCAGAGGAATATGAATGACCTTCTCCTGAGACTAACGAGCATAAGATCAATATCGAAGGTATGACCAGTTGGTTCTATCTTTCAACCCTTGAGGATGTGCGTAACGGAAATTTGCTTACCATCAGCTAATTCTACGGTATACTTAGGGTCTAATGTAGAAGGCATATCACTTAGGAGACTACAAAACTTAGTTGAGATAAAACTCCTTTCAGCTCCAGTGTCAAATAGTACAGAAGCAAAACGACCATTAACAGGAAACTTACCAGTAACATTAGTAGGATCGTTTAGAGCCACACCTGAACCCATGACAAAGGATCTCCCTTTAGCTCCGCCATTGTTGCCACCATTATTGTCACCATTTCCACCATTATTATTGTTGCCACCATTCTCGTTGTCATTCCCATTTCTTTTTAATTAAGGGAAATTTCTCTTGTAATGCCCTCTTTCCCACACTGAAAGCAACCCTTTGGTGTTTCATGGGGTTGCTGAGGCTGCTGAGGCTTCTTCATCAACTCCCCATGACAATCCTTTGCTGCGTGTCCAACCTTCCCACAACGCTGGCATCGAAAACTGTCACACCTGCCAGTGTGGTGGTAGTTGAATCGGTTGCACTTAGGATTTTTCCCCACGTATCCACTTGGTCCTTAAGATGATGAAAATGATTGATTGAAGTTGCGATTGTTATCAAACCGCCTCTGCTGCTGCTGTTGATGACGTTGGTGTTACTGATGTTGGTTACCAGACGACGATCCCTTTCTAGCATTTTTTTCCCACTTGCGTTTGTTGTCGGGTACGCTTGCCACAACGTCCCGCTTGGGTAACTTTCCTTGCTCCACAGCCTGAACAATGAGCTTGTGAGCTAGTCGGATAACCTGTTGAATAGTAGGGAGATTAGCAGCAGTCACCATACTCTGAATCTCCAGAAATAAACCACATAAGTAGAGCTCAATTCGTCGGCTCGACGGGTCAACCATGCTAGGACAGAGTGAGCTAGATCATGAGACCTAGTAGTGTAAGTCTCAATGTCAGACCCTTCCATCCTTAATTGCTAGAACTCAGCTTCCAGCTTTTGAACTTCATTGCGATGACAGTATTCCTCCTGAGGCTCTTCCATTGGGGCCTCCTAAGGCTCCTCCATTGGGGCCTCCTGAGTCTCGAGTTGGTTTTCCTACTCATGTATACGAATGATAGCCTTAGGAAGATGATCACGCGTCACGTTCAAATTAGCTATCAACTCAGCAACCTGTCCACATGAAGCCTGGATCTCTCCTGTCTGACCATCCTTACGTCCTTGCATATCGAGCCATGAGTCTTCCATTTACTTGTACACTCTGCTGTCGTGCTCTTGTCATGCATCCCACCTTTTAAATTTAGCCTAAACCGCTCACTGCAGTCGATCATGCGAGGCCACCAAAGCAACGATAGCCCTAAGAGGTGTGCAGAGTAGGGGATATAGTATGGTGTCTCTAATCACACTAGGGTTCTTATATGGAAAACCCTCATTTTCCAGCATCCTAATCAGAATTAGTCATGTCCTGCTCTATCATAGGCTTGCCCATGAGGTGCACATTAGGTTTAAGTATGGGAAGTCTAGAACCATAACTCGTCGATGACGAAGGAATAGTAGGAACCTCGGGTTCCCTTCCCGGTGTGTGTAGAATAAGGGATGAAGATGATGATGATGCCATATTGCAGTCTATGTGATACGTATGCCAATGAGTATACAGTAAGAGAATAAGCAGCGAGTAACTAACTAACTGTGTGCGGTTATAGACTAGTGTGTATGCAACCTATTTCCCTATAACCAATGGCTCTGATACCAATCTGTCACACCCTCAAAATCCACGTGCGGAGTTTTACTGCGAGGGTTGTGAACAAACCAGGATCACAATCACTAGTTACTCAGAATGACACTATATGCCAATTTAAAACAAAACCAACCAAAGTTCAAACTTTAAAACCATGCGGAAGCATTTTGAAAATAAACCAAACCCAAAGTATGTAAATGTAAATATTTGGCAAAACACGCGCCAACCCAATATTTTAAACTCATAAACGAAAGCCATGTGTTATGTCCTTAAATTAAGGTCTTAGGATGCATGCT
Source organism: Flaveria sonorensis (assembly GCA_025506505.1). NCBI lineage: Eukaryota > Viridiplantae > Streptophyta > Magnoliopsida > Asterales > Asteraceae > Flaveria > Flaveria sonorensis. Next base: position 55,604,653 of record CM046433.1, on the reverse strand, counting down.
AGACCCGTGTTGTGCTCCTAATGGCAACCTAAGTTAACGACCTGAGAATAACATAGTAAAAATGTCAACACAATGGTTGGTGAGTTCAAGAGTTTGTGTTTAACATAAACAATAACATTTGTAAAACATAAGAAGTTCATTGAAATAGATAGCTAGTCTATATTCATAAGTAATAACAATAGTGATATCGTGATCGAAGCTGACTGTGTTGAGTTTGTTGCCTCTCGTCATGACTTACCAGGTCATGACGATGTTTGTGTTTAGGACAATATTGCACCCGTTTGACCTCGAGTCGCATAGGTGGGGCTTGTCAAACCCAGTAGTACTACCCAAGATTTTGCGCTAGTTACCATTATTAACAATCCGAAAGTGTGAGGACTTTCAAGGTATCATGCACTATGTTAAAACATACACAACTTACAATAATAATATAGCGTTTCATAAACAAGTATGCTACATCCCCCAGAAGAGAGTTTATAAAATAGTGGGGCATGAACTCACCTGATGAGCAATAACAGGGAAAACTGATGATGAATGGAAAGACAACCCTTCAAAGGTTACCTAGAACACACAAGTACATAAGTACGTGTACACAGAAAGCTTAACAACTCTAAGTTAACCTAGTTGACCCGTTTGACCTGTTGGTGACATATTAGTTGAAATATCATTTAATCAAGCGTAACAACTTAACATACATGAACATCATACAAGTTATCCACGCATATCATATCATCAACCCAAGTTCTACCAAAGTCATCATACAACACTAGATCATCATACAACTCACGCAAATCTCAAATAACCAACATGTTGAACAAAAATATAAATACATCACAACCAATAATTCATACGTGTAGTCTAATCATGCACTACATGCCATGTGAAGCCACTCACAACTTCACATCCTAAACCATGCAAATCCTACTAAGTAGGAGCCTCAGATTCACACGCGTGTATGACAATCATAACACATTCATCAACAAGGTTTAATTCCAACCAACATACACAATAATGATAAATTCCAATCCTAAATATGATTTCCTAATCACTAACCACAATTCAACATCAGGTATGATCACTAATACCTATATTCCTTACATGATCAACCAAGCATCCATACAACTCAATTAACACATTCTATCACATTAACATCATCAACAATCATTCTAACATGATTCTAACACCACAATCATGCCCAAATCATCATATCCAATGTCCTTCAAAAATAAAGTTTCCCTTTTGGGAAATAAATCCCTAAAAGCTATCTAACATCCAATTCATTCATAATTTCATCAACTTTATACCTAATCAAGTTCATAGCATTCATTCTAAAATGATGATCATCACTCAATCATCAAAATTCCCAATCATCATGTATAAAAGCTTTTACTTTTAGTAAGTTATGATTAACACCCATGTAAGGTTCTATATAAGGCTGATGCAGCTAAAACATCCAAAGTCTATCCTGCATGCATGCACTGAAGTGCTGAGTAGAATGCTTCAGAAGCTTTACAAATTCCTTTAGAAAATATTCTAAGTGTAAAATCTTCCGAAGCCAAGACCAATATCCTCCGAAGCCAAATATGAAGTATTCCGAATCTTCAAAGACAAAGTCTTCTGAAGCCAACACATGAAGATAGATTTCTTCCGAAGACTTTCGAGTACATGCTTTATCTGATGTACCTTTTCCATAAAGCTGGACCACCTTTTCGCTGCAACTCTGGTAAGTCACCAACTTACATAAGTTGGTGAGAAGGTCCATGCTTTTGGTAACTATACATTGAGGTCTTGAGTCTTTTACTTTCTACTTTATGTACTTTTATCCTCTTTGTAATATATTAGGATGTGAGCTATAGCATGTCATAGTCACTAGTCAAAAGGCAATCTGCCTTTTGACTCTACATTGATTATGTTGTTGTCTAGATCATGTATCCAGCTGGCCTTCAAAGTATGGCCGACTATAGGATGTAGCATAAAGTATCTCAGGTCTTTGTAACTTAAATTATGGTTGTACACTTGTAAAAGAACTTGAGAGCAATATACAACATTCTTGAAAACCAAATACTTGTGTTGTTTAGTTCTTGTTCTGTCTCATATTTTCTTGTGTTCTAAGTATCAATCTTGTGTGCTACCTGTCGGGTTTTCACAAGTTAAACAGATCTATTTTATCCTTATAAAATAGAAGAATGCAGCAGAATATATATATATATATATATTTTAAACTTGTTACAGTGAGCTAATTTATATAAAATCCGTCAAAACCCATATGGATTGATATATGAAATCATGCTTAGAAACAACCATAGAAGGTACGAAGAACTACAAACAACCTAAATTTTCTAAACTCTTTGGAATCTCTTCCGAAATCATTTTGACTTCGGAAGCTTTTTAATCAAAACTTCCGAAGTAGAATTACCTTCGGAAGATTTGAGACTTCCAAGAAAACTACTTTTTGGGCAAAAGCAAACTACTTTTCAGAGGTGGGACCGACATCTGGATTTCAAAGTTTATCCTCTTTCATTAACTTTGTCTGAGATCCATTTCATATATATACCCAACGGTTCCCCCTCATTCTCTCTCTTCTTCATTGTTCTCAAACCTAAATTATCACCAAACCGCCTCTGTTCTTCACTTCCTTCACCTCTAATCTTTCTAAATGGCCAACCTCAACCGCAAGAATTACCCAAATTTCTTCATGCAACTTCACAGGTAACACAATCAGGTTGCTCTGTTGCACTCTGAAAAAGATCCTAGTTTCTCAGAGGTTTGCCAGTTTTTGGCTTTGTCAAACTATTCCACCTCCCTCACCATTGATCCTCCACTCTATGAGGATTATCTGCTTGAATTTCGGAAGACCTGTCAAGAGGTTATCATGGATAGGGAGAAGGCACTGTCTGCTATAGTGCAGGGGAGGACAATCTTCATCACTCCAGCCATCATCAACAACTACCTTCAGCTGGATGATGAAGAAGGTTAATTGTCCTTCCCTAAAGAAGGTGTTAACCACTCCTTCCAGCAGATAGGCTATGAAGGAGATTTCTCTATAAAGACCTTCAGGAAAGGGAATGTCTCATCCCAGTGGAAGTACTTACTACATGTGGTCATCCACAGCTTGTCTAACAAGCATGAGGGTTGGGACCAGATTCCTGAAGATCTCTCCTTTGTAGTGCATGGGATGGTTCAAGGGGTCAAGTTCAGCTACGCTCAGTTTGTTTACACAAATTTGCTTGCAAACTTTGACTCCTTAGAGTACTTCATGTTTCCTAGATATGTTCAATATATTCTCAACTATGAACTGGGCTCACAGTTGAGGGAAACAGGTAATATTCTTAAACTAGGACAGATGTGTAACACTTGGAAATTTTAAAAGACGAGAAAGAAATAATAAAAGTGTAGAAAAAGAAAGAAACACAATTTAACCCAAGTTGAGGGGGCTAAATGTGTCAAAAAGGACAATAGAATAAAAAGTTGGTGCATAAAGTGGGCATGGCCGCCCACACTTTCTGCATATTTCTTTTCACCGGATTTTTAGAGAGAGAAAAAACTGAGCTCAAGTTCTGGAGGAAGAAGAACAAGAATTTGAATTCAAGGTAAGAATTCATCGTTTTAAGTGGTTCTTGGCCGGTCTAAGCGTCGGTTGCATGCTTATGTGTGTATGTTGTGTTCGGTTGTGTGTTTTTGGTGGGTTTCTAGGTGTTTGAACTCAATTGCAAACGGGTTTACAGAAGTCATACTCGATAGTGGTCAAAGGTGAGTTCTAGAACCCCCTCTTTACATGTTTTAACTGATTTTGGGGCTGGAAATGCATGTGCGTATGTTTTTATGAAAGTGGGTTTTGTTCCCGTATGTTCATGTGTGTGTGAATGTGGGTGGGTTATGATTTGGGTGATTTATGATGATATGATTGTGTTATGATGCTTAGAATGTTAGAACTAAGCTTAGAATACGTTTGAATGATGATTTGGGACTGATTATGATGTTGATAGTGTCAGTTGGTTGCCCATGTGCCTGAAATTAGCCCATGCGCCCAACGGTCAAAATTTCCTAAGTGTTGTCCCATGCGCCCAAATAGTTCCCATGCGCCTAGAATAGGCTGAATTTGACTAAGTGTTCCATGCGCCTAAACTGCCCATGTGCCTACGCACTCATGCGCCTGCATAGTGCCCATGCGCCTAGAAATGCCTAAAATGACTAAGTGTTGGGTCATGCGCCCAAATAGTGCCCATGCGCCCAGAATTTTCCCATGCGCCTAAGTGTTCCCATGCGCCTGAAAGGCCATACGCCTACATAGTGCCCATGCGCCTAGGACTTAGATTATTTTTCTGAAATTTTGGGAAAGAGTGAAGAGTTAGGCTTTGACTTGGGATGTTCCCGGGGGTGATGTAAGTTGACTTTATGATGATGGATGATATGATGTGTGATGTGTATGATGATGTGTGATGATGTTATGCTTATGTATGATGTGTTTCCTTATGTTCCTTATTACATATTATGACGTGACTTTACGTGGTGTGATTATGTTAATGAATGTAAAGTTTTATCTTAACGAAGCGAAAGATTTAAGATAATGAAAGTGGAACATATTGAATGAATGAATGAAAAGTCTTGAAAGCAAATGTAAGGAGGTTCACAACTCTTTGAGAGTTGTTAGCTCAACTGTGTGTTTACAGCGTGTGATCTTGGCTAACCCTTAAGGGTTCACACACAGGGGGAGATAGTCTATGTGACTACTCCATACGTGCGATATGTGCGATATGGGATCCTTGTCGCATAACCCTAGATGATATGGCTTTGTGCCCAAGAGGGGGGTTAAGCATACGACGTGATCTAGATAGAAATGAAAGATAATAAATGTACGAAAAGTGCGATAAGTACGAAACGTGCGATATGTACAAAATGAACGATGATGGGAGATAATAAATATTACCTTGATGTACGTATGATGTGTGAACATGTGCGAAAGAAAGAAAATGTTTTAACGAATGAAAGGTAATATAATGTTTTTGTAAAACTAGAACTCACTCAGCAACACTGAGTTTTATGTGTTTCCAGTTGGTAGGTAAATGTTGCTAAGGATGGCACGGGGTCAGCTACTTGGCTTGTTTTGGATGGCATCCATTTTATGTTGCGATGATGTTTTTGCATTGTAATGCGAACAACAACGTTTTGTAACTATTATGAATGTTGTATTATTTTGCAAAAGCAATTGTGAAATGGTTTACAAATTATTCCGCTGCGTTGTTTTAGTAAACTTAAATATATATTCTATGTTTTATGTGCGATGAATGACCGACTGTAAGCGTCCCGGGAATAGGGCCTTACAAGATGAAGCCCGACATCTTTAAAATCATGAAGAAGCCAATTGTTGGCTTCTCTAGGATAGAAACAACCCTTGTCCCCAAAATGTTAGAACACATTGCTCAATGTGACAACCTAGCAACACAAGCTAGTGTTGAACCCACACCTTCTACCTCTCAACCACTCAAACAGCCTCAAATCACCCTCACCTACCAAAGAAGTTCCAAACGAACCCCTGCACAAGCTATTCAGCCTGTGCAGGTCCCCATATCACTACCCATACAGGAAGAAGTGGACACTGGAGCTCCCACTTCTCGTAAGGAGCAAACCACCCCCATCTCTTCTAGAATTAGTGCTGAGGATCCTCATGCCCAGCCTGATGAGCTCATTAGCCCAACAGCCTCTAGCCTTCACTCTGAGTCTCAATAAGTGAACAACCTTTAGGGGAAAGCTACCATCCCCAACCTTTAGATCTCAATCAACCAATCCCAAACGTTAAATTCTATGATGATGAAGACATTGGATTCAGTGAGTACCATGAGTCTCTATTCTCTTCCCCTACTCAAAGAGAGATGAGTGCTCCTGATTCTCCCTTGTTTAGCCCATATCATCCACCTTCCTCTGAGGTGGTTCTCCTTGAACCTGTTCAGGAGATCCATATGGAAGAGGCTCTCACTTCTGCAAGTGATTAAATCATTAAGACCTCAACCATGGCAACTTAGCCCATTGACACTTCATTTGAAGCTGTCAGTGAGTAGAGGAAAACCAACAGATAAGAATATGATGCAGGTGGTGAGACTGAGGACTTTGGTCCAATCATCTCATCCCCCAATGATTCTTCTGATGAAGACGAGGGGAATTTGAGACTGAAGGTGCAAAACTGTCAAAAACATGCACCTATCTAGTCTCTAAGGTTAGTCACTTGGAATCTCAAGTGAGTACCTTACAAAATAGGGTCAATGATCAGCAACTTGAGATATCTTATCTCAAGGAGAAACTAGCTGGGACACCTTTAAGGAGAGCTCATCCAGGAACACAAGAACCTGTGAATGTGATTGACGTAACTCCTAGCTCACCTATGCAAGAGGGTGATGCTACCAAAAAGGGGGAGGAAGTCATAACAATCACAGAACCTGGGAGTTCTTCACAGAGTATGGACATTGAGGATTCACCATCCTCACTTGCAATTGTCCATACTTAGCAACTTCCTCAAGTTCACATTGATGGGGACTCTCTAGACTCTCTCATTCAGAGTCTCTTTGAGGAAGGTATTCCAAGGGCTATGTCATCCCCACCCCAAGGATCTTCAAACTACATTATTAGGTGGAGGTATGATGCTGACAGAAGAGCCCTCATACTTCAAAGAGTTCAAGGATAGCAAGAAGTATTCAATTTTGAGACCTTGAACTACTATGAAGGTCTTGACCTTGTCAACATGCCACTTGCAAATCCAAGTAAATCTAGGCAAGCTGGCAGGCTGGGTCAAAGGATTCAAGGCAGGATTACTGAAGAGTTCAGCCTAAGAAGGAGACAAAGGCAATTAGGTAATGTCATTGGTCAACTGGATGTTGAGGCAAACCCTGAGATTAGCTTTAAAGGGAAAACCTTGACTTAAGGCCCAGTGATAGAGCCTGCCCTGTCACACCTACAACTTCTTCAACACTCCATTCCTTCAGTGAGACACCTGCTGGTGATGGTGTATCACAGCCTCTCTCTGGCCAGAGCATGGATGCTACTCCAAGCAATAAAGGCCAAAGCTCTCTCCACCCTGAGTCACAAAGGTCTATTGGTGACAAAGGGAAAAGGATTCTAACTCCTGAGGAGATTGAGGAGGAGGAGAGAGAGAGGAAGAGGAAGCTAAGGGGAGAAAGTTCCTCTGTTGGGACTGTTGGCTTCATGGAAGCTGCAATTAGGGCTGTCCCCAGACCAGATACTCAAAATGACGAGTTATGGGTAGTCAGGATTACTTACTTCCAGACCAGGAACAATGATGTTGATGACATCATTTCTCTTCCCTTATAGGAATTAAATGATCTGGCTGACATGGAAATGTCAAGAGAGAAGAAGGAAGCAGAGGATGCAAGATTGCTCCTTCAAATCAAAGAAAAAAGGAGACATAAAAGACTATACAAGCATGCTCCTACTCTCTCTCCAGTTCAAGAAAGTCCTGTGCAGGAGACAGTGGCACCACAAGAACCTCAGGTAGATAAGGAAATTGATAGACAAAACATGATTAACTACCTGAGTGCCATAGATCTCTACCAGGTAGTTGTACTTCTTCCCTTGTCCTTTGAGTACATTGAGTTTAAGTATCTCAAGCAACTTGAACTTCAAGTGCTCAGAGAACAAAAGGCAACAAAGAAGAAGATGAGGGAAGAAGTCGCCAAGTCAAGAGCCATCATCCAGAAAAGTCAAAAGAAGTCTGCTGACAGGCAGAGGATGATGAGCTACTTGAAGCTATATGGATTCTCTGGAAGGAGACAAGGCCCTATGTCTCTATCCATTATTGATGAGCATATTAGGGTGATCAAGCAGAAGATCAAAAGAGGAGAACTTATTGACTTACACTCCCCACCAAGTCAAGTCCCTCAAAAAGTGGAGGTTAAGGTTGAACCTTTTGAGACAACACAACCTGGACCTCCTGATGAGTCTCAGCAAGCTTCATCTTCCAATCCACAGTAGGGTCCTGCTCCCTCCCCTTCTGAACCTGTAAGGGAGGAAGACGCAACTGAGAAAGACAAGACTGAACAACAAGGTGCTGTAGGCCAGTCTTCCCAATTAAAGAGTTCAAAGAGGAGGAAAATGATGGCATCTAAACCAAAGCCTAAGAAGAAGATGATAGAGTCATCCACCTTCAGACCTTAAGATGAGTCAGAGCATCCTAATGAAGTGCAACAAGAGGAAGCCCCAGCAACTCCTATTCAAGTATCTCCTCTGGCATCAGGAAGACCTATCTTATCCTGGACTTACACTACCTATCCAGAGAGATGGCATGTCATCAGAGATCAAGGTGTTGAAGATGTCTACACATGGCAAGAAATGTTCAATCTACCTCTACATGGTCTCTTTGAGATGAAAAGACATTATGAGAGTTTGAGTGATCCTGACCATCTAATGAAGAAAGGAATGGTCATTATCATGATGAGGACTGTAGATATCTGAAGTCTTCAAATGTTTTGGTAGCATCAGCCTAGGGGAGTTTGTAAGGTTCTATATAAGGCTGATGCACCTAAAACATCCAAAGTCTATCCTGCATGCATGCACTGAAGTGCTGAGTAGAATGCTTCGGAAGTTTTACACATTGCCTTAGAAAATATTCTAAGTGTAAAATCTTTCGAAGCCAAAACAAATATCTTCCAAAGCCAAATATGAAGTCTTCCGAAGATTCAAAGACAAAGTCTTCCTAAGCCAACACATGAAGACAGATTTCTTTCGAAGACTTTTGAGTACATGCTTTATCTGATGTACCTTTTCCATAAAGCTGGACCACCTTTCCGCTGCAACTCTGATAAGTCACCAACTTACATAAGTTGGTGAAAGGTCCATGCTTTTGGTAACTGTACATTGAGGTCTTGAGTCTTTTACTTTCTACTTTATGTACTTTTATCCTTTTTGTAATATATTAGGATGTGAGCTATGGCATGTCATAATCACTAGTCAAAAGGCAATCTGCCTTTTGACTCTACATTGATTTTGTTGTTGTCTAGATCATGTATCTAGCTGGCTTTCAAAGTATGGCCGACTGTAAGATGTAGTATAAAGTATCTCAGGTCTTTGCAACTTAAATTATGCTTGTACACTTGTAAAAGAACTTGAGAGCAATATACAACCTTCTTGAAAACCAAATACTTGTGTTGTTCTGTTCTTGTTCTGTCTCATATTTGCTAGTGTTCTAAGTATTAATCTTGTGTGTTACTAGTTTTGTATTTGATATGTTAAGTGTTTTAAACAAACTCTCCTCATTGTGTGTTATGTTGTAAGTGACCAAAGCTCCCTTAAACAGTCCTGCAATTGGTATCATAGCATTCCAGGCTCTTGATTGTAAGATCATACCATCTTAAGATCCCTCACACACACACAAAACACTTAACATCTCAAATGGTAGCTATCACAAAAGTTGATATGGAAACTGGAACCATGACAAAGTCCCCACTGATCACTCTTGAAGACTTTGACACTTGGTGCCAATGAATGGAAGGGTTCATCATCTCACAAGACTCTAGGATGTGGGAATCTGTTGTCTCAAGACCTTTCATACCAAGCACCTCTTCAGCTGCTATTGAAGGTGGTATGATTCCAAAGGTTGTGGTTGATTATTCTGATGAAGACAGGAAGAATGTAGAGATTGATCAGAAGGCCATGACAGCCCTTCAAACTGCTCTTCCGAACTCCATATATAGAGGCTTTAAGAAGTGCAAAACAGCCAAGCAGCTGTGGGATGCATTGAAGCTGATATATGAGGAGTCAAATGAAGCCAAGGAGAACAAGAAGGATCTCCTGAAGCAGCAGTTTGAGAACTTCACCTTTAAAACAGGTGAAACCATGACTCAACAATACTTCAGGTATATTGAGATTGTGGACACTCTAGTGTAGGTTGGAGTGACTCTTGAGAACAGGGACATTGTAAGGAAGTTTATGTCCACTCTTCCTAGGAAATGGACACATTATTGTGTTGTTATCAAGAGGACTGAGAACCTTAAGACTCTCACCATGACAGAGTTGTATGGTATTCTCGGTGGATACCATATGGAGATGAACATGCAAGGTTCATCTGGTAACTCCAGCAATCAAATGAGTTCAGCCCTGCATGTGACTGAAATGGAGAGCATAGAACCCCAACATCATCTTATATGCTTCCCTGACAACTCATAAAAAGGTCCTTTCATCACCTTCCCGGAGACACCAAGAGAAAGCTACACTCAAGGAAGCCCATTCCAAGAGACAAGCTCTTCATATGCCTTTGTGTCTTCTGATGAAAGCACAGGCAACTTTTTATTCACCCTTGAACTTCATTGCGAAGATAGTATTCATCCTATGGCTCTTCCATTGGGGCCTCCTGAGGCTTCTCCATTGGGGACTCTTAAGTCTCGAGTTGGTTTTCCAACCCATGTATACGAACGATAGCCTTATGAAGCTGATCACGCGTCACGTTCAAATTAGCTGTCAACTCAGCAACCTATCCACGCAAAGCCTGGATCTCTCCTGTCTGACCATCCTTACGTCCTTGCATATCGAGCCACGAGTCTTCCATTTACTTGTACACTCTGTTGTCATGCTCTTGTCATGCATCCCACTTTTTAAATTTTGCCTCAACCGCTCGCTGCAGTCGATCATGCGAGGCCACCAAAGCAACGATAGCCCTAAGAGGTATGCAGGGTAGGGGATATAATATGGTGTCTCTAATCACACTAGGGTTCTTATATAGAATACCCTCCTTTTCCAGCATCCTAATCAGAATTAGTCATGTCCCGCTCTATCATAGGCTTGCCCATGAGGTACACATGAGGTATAAGTACGGGAAGTCTAGAACCATAACTCGTCGATGACGAATGAATAATAGGAACCTCAGGTTCCCTTCCCGGTGTGTGTAGAACATGGGATGAAGAAGATGATGATGCCATATTGCAGTCTATGTGATGCGTATGCCAATGAGTATACAGTAAGAGAATAAGCAACGAGTAACTAACTCACTGTGTGAGGTTATAAACTAGTGTGTATGCAACCTAGTTCCCTATAACCAATGGCCCTAATACCAATCTGTCACACCCTCAAAATCCACGGTGGACAGTATTCACAGTCACTAGTTACTCAGAACGACACTATATGCCTGTAAGGCCCCGATCCCGGGATGTTCATAGTTGGACAATCATCGCACATAAAACATAAAACATAAAACATAAAACATACATTAACATTACTAAAGTATTGCAGCGGAATTCTTTTAAACAAACCATTTCATTATAATTGCTTTTGTAAAATAATACATTGTAGTTAACTGTTACAAAATATCATAATTTGCATTACATCACAAAAACATTATAATATAAACAATGGATGCCATCCAAAAATGCCAAGTAGCTGCCCCGTGCCCTCCTCAGCAACATTACCTGCCAACTGGAAACACATAAAAGTCAGCGTTGCTGAGTGAGTTCTAGTTTTATAAAATAAAATACTTTTATTTCGTTTAAAACCATTCTTTCTTTACTTTCACATGTGATCATGCATTATACGTACACATAGATAATAATTTATTATTATCTTTCATCGTCATTCGTTGACTTCCGTTCATTCATCATTTTACGTCACCTTTATCATTCGTTATCTTTCTTACCGTACTATACGTACATTCATAACTTTCGATGACAGGTACTGTACCCCGAACATTGTGCACGAAGCTGACCCTTGGGCCTGGGATAAGTACACTCATCATTATCATACATCTTTCATTCTGAACCAGTGCCATGTGCTATACCCCGAACATTGTGCACGAAGCTGGTTACTGGGCCTGAGGTCTATCATAGACCTCGAACATTGTGCAGGAAGCTAACTCCAGTACCTAGGGCAAGCGACAAGGGTCCCATACATATGGTCAATCACAAAGATTAGACCCCAGTGTGCATACTTCTGGGGTAGCTAACCCGCACACAGTTGAGCTAACACCCTTTATTGGGCGTGAACCTCCATACATTGCTTGCAAGACTTTTCATTACTTCATTCATTCATTAATGCATGCATTCTTTCATTCCTTACGTTACCTTTTTCATTATCTTCCGCTTTACGTTACATAATACTTTCCATCTACTTTCATAATCATACCACGTAAAGCCACGGAAAATAACATACATAATAAGGAACATAACATAAACATAACCATACCATACATAGCATCATCATCACATCACATATGACATCATAAAGTCAACTTACATCACCCCCGGGAACCTCTCAAGTCAAAGCCTACACTTTACATTTTCCCTAAAATTTTAGAAAATATTCTAAGGCATAGGCGCATGAGCACTATGCAGGCGCATGACCTTCCAGGCGCATGGGAACACTTAGGTGCATGGGGAACTTTTAGGCCCATGGGCACTATTTGGGCGCATGGGTTTTGGACGCATGGACACTTAGCCAAATTCAGCCTGTTCTAGGCGCATGGATACTATTCGGGCGCATGGGTTTTGGGCGCATAGCGGACACTTAGGGAAATTCAACCGTTGGGCGCATGGACCAAATCCAGGCGCATGGGCAACTAACACATACTAATAACATCATAATCAGTCCTAAATCATCATTCATCATGTTCTAAGCTTAGTTCTAGCTTTCTAAGCATCATAACATGAACATAACTCAATCATAACATCATAAATCACCCAAATCATAACCCACCCACATTCACACATACACATACATACGGGTACAAAACCCATTTTCGTAAAAACATACATACATGCATTTCCAGCCCCAAAATCAGTTAAAACATGTAAAAAGGGGGTTCTAGAACTCACCTTAGCAGCCCTCGAATATGACTTCCTTCAACCCGTTAGCAAATGAGTTCAAACACCTAGAAACCCACCAAAAACACACACCCCAACACAACAAAACACACATGAGCATATAACCGAGGCATAGGCCGGCGAAGAACAACTTAAAAACCTAGAATTCTTACCTTGAATTCGAATTCTCCTTCTTCTTTCTTCAAAGTTCGAAAATTCAGCTCTTCTTCTTTCTCTCTCTAGAAAATCCGGTTGAATTGAAATGTGCAGGAAGGTGTGGGCGGCCATCACCCTCTAACACCCACTATTATTCTTTTTGTCCTTTTTGACACATTTAGCCCCTCAACTTGTGTTAAATTGTGTTTCTTTCTTTTTCTACACTTTTATTCTTTCTTTCTCGTCTTTTAAAATTTCTGGGTGTTACAAGTCCACCCCCCTTATATAGGTTTCGTCCCCGAAATCTGTTATTCCTCAAACAGATGTGGGTAATACTGCCTCATCTCTTCTTCAGACTCCCACGTAGACTCAGATCCCTTCCTGTGCTTCCACTGTACACGCACAAGGGGAACCACTTTATTCCTTAACCGTTTCTCCTTACGATCAATGATTGCCACTGGTTGCTCCACATAATTGAGCCTTTCATCAACTTCAATATCTTTCAGTGGTACAACCATATCTTCGTCAGCTAAACACTTCTGCAAATGAGATACATGGAATGTAGGGTGAATTCCACTTAACTCATCGGGTAACTCCAATCTATAGGCCACCTCTCCTACTCGAGCAATGATTCGGAAAGGCCCTATGTATCACGGGCTCAACTTGCCCCGCTTCCTAAACTGAATGATACCTTTCCAAGGTGAGACCTTCAACATAACTCTATCACCCACCTGGAACTCAATCGGCCTACGTCTCTTGTCGGCATACGACTTCTGCCTATCTTTAGCTGCCTTCATAAAGGCTTTGATCTTTTCGAGCTTCTCAGTCGTAGCCTCAATCACCTCAATACTTCCCAACTCCTTCTGTCCAATATCACCCCAACAAATGGGTGTTCTACATCTCCTACCGTATAACATCTCATAAGGGGGCATACCAATACTGGCATGATAACTGTTATTATATGAGAACTCAGCTAACGGTAAGTGGTCATCCCAACTTCCTCCAAAGTCAATGATGCATGCCCAAAGCATATCTTCTAGCATCTGAATAGTACTTTCCGACTGACCATCCGTCTGAGGATGATAAGCCGTGCTAATGTGTAACCTTGTCCCCGTCGCATCATGGAACTTCTTCCAAAATTTAGATGTAAACCGGGTGTCACGATCAGACACAATAGACACCGGCACACCATGACGAGTCACAATCTATTTGATGAATAGATCCGCTAATCTTATAGAGGAGTACGTCTCGCGGATCGGTAAGAAGTGAGCACTCTTCATCAAACGATCAACTATCACCCATATGGCATCATACCCTTTCACGGTACGCGGTAACTTTGTAATAAAGTCCATGGTGATATGCTCCCACTTCCACTCTGGTATATCCAACGGTTGGATCTTCTCGTACGGCTTCTGATGCTCGGCCTTCACTTTCAAGCAAATAAGGCACTTACTCACATACTCAGCTACATCGCGCTTCATACCCGGCCACCAATAATCTTTCTTCATATCTTGATACATCTTTGTAGCACCGGGATGAATGGAGTATCAAGTCTTATGAGCTTCATCCATTATCTTCCCATGTAGATCCCCATAACGAGGGATCCACATCCGTCCGAATCGGGTTCTAACACCAAGAGTGTTTTCACCCAATTCCGCAACCATACCTCTCATCCTTTCAGAGTTAAGACGATCTTCTTTCAACGCTTCGTCTTGAAACTCCCTTACCTACTTCATCACATCAGAGGTCATAATCAACTGATAAGCCTTCACCCGAATCGGCTCGGGTCTTTCCTTTCGGCTAAGGGCATCCGCCACTACGTTGGCCTTGCCCGGATGGTAATGAATCTCACAATCATAATCCTTTATGAGATCCAACCATCACCTCTGCCTCATGTTCAGGTTCTTTTGATCGAAGAAGTACTTCAAGCTCTTATGGTCCGTGAAGATTGTGCACTTCGTTCCGTATAGGTAGTGCCTCCAAATCTTTAGTGCAAAGACCACAGCTGCTAACTCCAAGTCATGAGTAGGGTAATTCACCTTATGAACCTTCAATTGTCGGGATGCATAGGCTATAATCTTTCCTCGCTGCATCAACACGCAACCCAACCCTGATTAAGAAGCTTCCAAATAGACCACTAAGTCCTCGCTTCCTTCGGGTAATGATAAAACTGGAGCTTGAGTCAACTTTGCCTTTAACTCCTCAAAATCACTCTCTTGAGCTTGACCCCATACATACTTCACATCCTTGCGGGTCAACTTAGTCAACGGAGAAGCTATCTTAGAGAAGTCTTGAATGAATCTCCTATAATATCCCGCCAACCCCAAGAAACTATGAATCTCGGATGGAGTCTTTGGAGACTTCCATTCACCTCTGCCGGGTCCACCATGATCCCTTCCAGATTCACCACATGACCCAAAAACTGAACTTCACGCAACCAGAATGTGCACTTGGTGAACTTGGCATACAACTTCTCCCTTCTCAACGTCTCCATCACCTCCCGAATGTGACCGGCATGCTTCTCCTCACTCTTCAAATAAATCAAGATATCATCGATAAACACAATCACTGATTTATCTAACATCTGCCGACACACTCGATTCATCAGGTCCATAAAAGCAGCTGGAGCGTTGGTCAAACTAAAAGACATAACGAGAAACTCGTAGTGTCCATAACGCGTGCGAAAAGCTGTTTTAGGAATATCTTGTTCCTTCACTTTCAACTGGTGGTAGCCAGATCGAAGATCTATCCTCGAGAACCAACTGGCACCTTGGAGCTGATCAAACAAATCATCAATCCTCGGTAGCGAGTACCGATTCTTCACCGTTAACTTATTCAGCTCGCGGTAGTCTATGCACATCCTCATACTACCATCCTTCTTCTTCACAAATAAGACTGGAGCACCCCAAGGATAGATACTCGGTCTAATGAAACCTTTAGCAAGCAACTCCTGCAGTTGCTCCATCAACTCCTTCATCTCGGTCGGAGCCAACCGATACGGTGCCTTAGCAACAGGTTGAGCACCGGGTATCAAGTCAATCTGGAACTCAATCTCACGGTCCGGTGGCACACCTGGTAAATCTTCGGGAAACACATCTGGGAACTCACACATAATCGGTACATCCGACAGTTGTGGTGTTGGCGTATCTACATCCTTCACGTAGGCCAAGTAGGCACTACATCTAATCCTCATTCACTTTCCCGCCACCGCCATCGAAATCACCTTCAGGATAGTCGTAACTCGATTACAGTAGATCGTCACCAAACTCCCGTCAGGCGCTGTCAGTCGAATCATCTTCTTACGACATATGATATTCGCCTCGTAGTCCGCCAACCAATCCATTCCTAAGACTACGTCAAATCCGCCTAAGGTCAACACGAACAGTCTAGCAGGAAATTTATGACCCTCTAATTCTATATCGCAGCCTTCTATCAGGTCAACAATCCTGGTAGACTTACCTATGGCAGTTTCTACATCAAAGGGCTCATCAATACTTCTACTACTAACAGGCAACTTAGCATAGAAAGCAGCAGAAATAAAACTCTTACTAGCACCTAAATCAAATAACATAGAAGCAAGAGTTTGATTTACTAGAAAATACCTGACACGACATCAGGGTCCGTCCTAGCCTCCTCCTGAGTCATCGTGAATGCCCTGGCGCTCGCCCTCTGCCCCTCGGTCCCGGTCTTCTTCCCTACCCCGGAACTCTCAGTCCTTGGCTTCTTGCATTCTCGACTCATGTGGCTCTTTCCACCATAGTTAAAACACCTTGCCACCTTGCACTCTCTTGCCATGTGGCCAGGATTTCCACACTTAAAGCACACGTTCAATCCCCACCTACACTCCCCGGTGTGCTCCTTCCCGTACTTGCCACACCTCTTCGACTCCGCACCAGACGTGACCACAAGCCGGTCATCCACCCGTGCATTCTTGTTGTTTGCCGGGGCACCACCCCGACCAAACCTCTTCCCATTCCAGTTTCGGTCACCACCGCCTTTCTTGCTCACCTCAGCCACCACCCCTTCCCTCTCGTCGTACAGCCTTCCCGCCAGATCGACCACCGACCTAAACGTACTTGGTCGAGCAACGATCATATGCCTGCGAATATCCGCCGGCAAGCCCTGAATATACCTCTTGATCTTTCGCGACAGAGGTGTCACCTGATCCGGCACCAGTCGTGCCATCTCGTTAAACTTGGTGGTGTATTGCTGATGCGTCATGGTTCCCGCCTCCAGCTGCAGGAACTCCTTCTCAACCTTGTCGAGCTCCCTATGAGGACAGAACTCCTCAATCACCAGCTTCTTCAACTCTGGTCACCTCATTCTTCCAATTGCCCTACTACCCTCGGCTTGGACGATATTGTCCCACCAGCACAGAGCCGAGTCCACGAATGAATAAGTGGCAAACTTCACCTTCTGATCCTCTCGGCACTCGCTGATATCAAGTACAGCTTCCATATCTCTCACCCACCGGTGAGCAGCAGCAGCAGTGCCATTGCCATCGAAAGTCAGGGGCTTGCACCTTTGAAATGCCCCGTAATTACAGCCTCATGCTGCCTCAGGCATAGGCTCTTCTTCCTCCTCCTTGTCAGTTGAGACACCCATCTCAGTCTCCAGTTGGTCTCTCCTTCCCGAGGACCTATTCCTCTCTTTCCTTTCCCCTTCTCTCACAGCCTTTATCACTTCGGTCACCACAGACAGTAAGATCGTCTGCATGACCTGATGAACCTCCTTTACAACAGCATCCTTCACCGAGGCCCTTAAGTTACCACTCTCATCACCACCCTCCGGATGAGGGGTCTCGTGCTCTTCATGAGCCACCTCTTCAGACCTAGGGCTTCCTCTCGTGACCCGTGGTCTAGCACCACGTCCACCACAACCTCCACCTCGAGAAGCCTTTGAAGATCTACCACCAGCCATCCTCTAACACGCTATAAGATTCAAACACTAACACGGTCATTCAATGTAATAGCTTAGTTTATGTCAAGTATAGTAAGTCCCTAATTACAATGGCCAGTTGTGATTAGCCATTTACTTTACTCTTCATACCCCAAGCATTTCCTTATCCTGACTACATCAGTATCTAAATCTACTATGAAGCACATAAACCACATAACATGTGCACATAATACCGGTTAACATCAAGAAAATACCTGATGGCACGTAGCTACTCGGACTGGCATCCCTTCCCTTTGTCCCATTTTCAGTTTAAGTTAGGTTTCTTTTGAAAATTTTAACCCATTTCACTTAAACTTTGGCTTGGATACCAACTTGTAAGGCCCCAATCCCGGGACGCTCATAGTTGGACAATCATCGCACATAAAACATAAAACATACATTAACTTTACTAAAATATTGCAACGGAATTCTTTTAAACAAACCATTTCATTATAATTGATTTTGCAAAATAATACATTGTAGTTAACTGTTACAAAATATCATAATTTTCATTACATCATAAAAAAATTATAATCTAAACAATGGATGCCATCCAAAAATGCCAAGTAGCTGCCCCGTGCCCTCCTCAGCAACATTACCTGCCAACTGGAAACACATAAAAGTCAGCGTTGCTGAGTGAGTTCTAGTTTTATAAAATAAAATACTTTTCTTTCATTTAAAACCATTCTTTCTTTACTTTCACATGTGATCATGCATTATACGTACACATAGATAATAATTTATTATTATCTTTCATCATCATTCGTTGACTTCCGTTCATTCATCATCGTACGTCATCTTTATCATTCGTTATCTTTCTTACCGTACTATACGTACATTCATAACTTCCGATGACAGGTACTGTACCCCGAACATTGTGCACGAAGCTGACCCTTGGGCCAGGGGCAAGTACAGTCATCATTATCATACATCTTTCATTCCGAACCAGTGCCATGTGCTATACCCCGAACATTGTGCACGAAGCTGGTTACTGGGCTTGAGGTGGGCCTGAGGTCTATCATAGACCTCGAACATTATGCACAAAGCTGACTCCAGTACCTAGGGCAAGCGGCAAGGGTCCCATACATATGGTCAATCACAAAGATTAGACCCCTGTGTGCATACTTCCGGGGTAGCTAACCCGCACACAGTTGAGCTAACACCCTTTATTGGGCGTGAACCTCCATACATTGCTTGCAAGACTTTTCATTACTTCATTCATTCATTAATGCATGCATTCTTTCATTCCTTACGTTACCTTTTTCATTACCTTCCGCTTTACGTTACATAATACTTTCCATTTACTTTCATAATCATACCACGTAAAGCCACGGAAAATAACATACATAATAAGGAACATAACATAAACATAACCATACCATACATAGCATCATCATCACATCACATATGACATCATAAAGTCAACTTACATAACCCTCGGGAACCTCCCAAGTCAAAGCCTACACTTTACATTTTCCCCAAAATTTCAGAAAATATTCTAAGGCATAGGCGCATGAGCACTATGCATGCGCATGACCTTTCAGGAGCATGGGAACACTTAGGCGCATGGGGAACTTTCAGGCGCATGGGCACTATTTGGGCGTGTGGGTTTTGGGTGCATGGACACTTAGCCAAATTCAGCCTGTTCTAGGTGCATGGATACTATTCGGGCGGATGGGTTTTGGGCGCATAGGGGACACTTAGGGAAATTCAACCGTTGGGCGCATGGGCCAAATCCAGGCGCATGGGCAGCCAACACATACTAATAACATCATAATCAGTCCCAAATCATCATTCATCATGTTCTAAGCTTAGTTCTAGCATTCTAAGCATCATAACATGAACATAACTCAATCATAACATCATAAATCACCCAAATCATAACCCACCCATATTCACACATACACATACATACGGGTACAAAACCCATTTTCATAAAAACATACATACATGCATTTCCAGCCCCAAAATTAGTTAAAACATGTAAAAAGGGGGTTCTAGAACTCACCTTAGCAGCCCTCGAGTATGACTTCCTTCAACCCGTTAGCAAATGAGTTCAAACACCTAGAAACCCACCAAAAACACACACCCGAACACAACAAAACACACAAGAGCATAAAACCGAGGCATAAGCCGGCCAAGATCAACTTAAAAACCAAGAATTCATACCTTGAATTCGAATTCTCCTTCTTCTTTCTTCAAAGTCCGAAAATTCAGCTCTTCTCCTTTCTCTCTCTAGAAAATCCGGTTGAAGTGAAATGTGCAGGAAGGTGTGGGCGGCCATCACCTTTTTACACCCACTTTTATTCTTTTTGTCCTTTTTGACACATTTAGTCCCTCAACTTGGGTTAAATTGTGTTCCTTCCTTTTTCTACACTTTTATTCTTTCTTTCTCGTCTTTTAAAATTTCCGGGTGTTACAATGCCATATTTAAAATAAAACCAACCAAAGTTCAAACTTTAAAACCATGCTGAAGCGTTTTGAAAATAAACCAAACCCAAAGTATGCAAATGTAAATATTTGGAAAAACACGCGCCAACCCAATATTTGAAACTCATAAATGAAAGCCATGTGTTATGTCCTTAAATTAAAGTCTTAGGATGCATGCTGGACACGTGTTGTGCTCCTAATGGCAACCCGAGTTAACGACCTGAGAATAACATAGTAAAAATGTCAACACAATGGTTGGTGAGTTCAAGGGTTTGGGTTTAACATAAACAATAACATTTGTAAAACATAAGATGTAATGCCCCGTTCCCAAAATGCTTACAGTTGGACAATCATCGCACTTAAAACATATAATATACAATTATATTTGCCAAAACATCGCAGTGGAATAACTTAAAAACCATTTCATATATTAATGACTGCTTTTGCAAAACAATACAACGTAGTTAACTGTTACAAAATATTATCGTTTTCATTACATCACAAAAACATCATAATTATACAAATGGATGCCATTCAAAAATGCCAAGTAGCTGCCCCGTGCCACCCTCAGCAACAATCACCGGCTAACTTGAAACACATAAAAGTCACCGTTGCTGAGTGAGTTCTAATTTTATAAAATATATCATACTTTCCTTTCGTTTAAAACCGTTCATTACTTTCATACGTGATCATACATCATACGTACACATAGATAATCTTTATTATCTTCCATCATTGTTCATTATCATTCGTCATTATCTTTCATTTTCCTTTGGACCAATGCCATGTGCTACACCCCAACATCATGCATAAAGCGGGTACTGGGCCGAAGTCTATAAATAGACCCCTATACATTGTGCCAGGTGGCCTGACCATAGTACTGGGGTAAGTGACAAAGGTCCCATATGTTTGGTGAGTCACAAAGACTAGACACCTGTGTTTATCCTTAAGGGTTAGCTAAACCACTCACAATTAAGCTAACAACATTTTAGAGTTGTGCACCTCCATCATTTGCTTGCAAGACTTTTCGTTCCTTCATTCATTCATTAATGCATGCATTCATTCATCCTTTACGTTCCTCTTTTCATTATCATTATCTTCCGCTTTTCATTCCATAATACTTTATGTTTATTGATATTAACATACCACACAAAGCCATAGAAATAAACATAATAAGGAACGTAAAGAAAACATACATAATCATACATAATATAGGCATGCATAACATACATAAACATCATCCCCTAACATCATATAACCTCATATAATCATCATACATCACCCCTGGGAACATCCTAAGTCAAAGCCTAAAACATCCCTTTTCCTAAAATTTCAGAAGATATTCTAAGTCTTTTAGGAGCATGAGCCCTATGCAGGCGCATGACCTTTCAGGCTCATGGGAACACTTAGGCGCATTAGAAACTTCTGGGCGCATGGGCACTATATGGGAGCATGGCCGAACACTTAGTAAATTTGGGCAACTTTCTAGGTGCATGTGCACTATGCAGACGCATGAGACTGACAAAGGCGCATAGGCATCTGGGCGCATGGGCTGTTGGGCTCATAGGGAACACTTAGGCAATTCAGGCATATTCTAGGCGCATGGGAACTATTTGGGCGCATGAACTTCAGGCGCATGGGACTTTGGCGCATGGCAACTAACTTTAACCAACAACATCATAATTCAGTCCCAAATTTAATCCTAACATGTTCTAAGCTTAGTTCTAACATCCTAAACAACAAACATGCATACGAACATGAACAAAATCATAAATCATCCCAAACTTACACCCACCCATATAACACACACACATACTTACGGGTATGAACACCCACTTTTATAAAAACGTTCATACATGCATTGCCAGTCCCAAAATCAGTTAAAATATGTAAAAAGGGTGTTCTAGAACTCACCTTATGCAATTTTCAGGCAAGACTTCCCTCAAACCTGTATGCTATGAGTTCAACCACCTAAAACCCACTAAAACACACACACCCAAACACACACAAACACATAAGCATAAAACCGATGTTGGAACCAACCATAAACACTTAAAAACATTGAACTCTTACCTTGAATTCGAATTCTTCTTGTTCCTTCTTCAAAACCCGCACTTCAGCTCTTTCTCTCTCTAAAATTCCGAATGAAAAAGTTGATGTGCAAGAAGTGGGCGGCCATGCCCACTTTTTGTACAAAATATATTATATTATTTTGTACTTTTTACACATTTCACCCTTCAACTTGGGTCCTATTGCATTTCCTTCTTTTATTCTTCTTTTAAGATATCCGGGTGTTACAAGTCCACCCCCCTTATATAGGTTTCGTCCTCGAAACCTGTTATTCCTCAAACAGATGTGGGTAATGCTGCCTTATTTCTTCTTCAGTCTCCCATGTAGACTCGGATCCCTTTCGGTGTTTCCACTGTACACGCACCAGAAGATTCACTTTATTTCGTAACCTCTTTTCCTTTTGATCAATGATCGCCACTAGTTGCTCTACATAATTGAGCTGTTCATCTACTTTGATATCCTCCGGTGGTATGACCATATCTTTATCTGCTAAGCACTTTTTTTTAGATGAGATACATGGAATGTCGGGTGAATTCCAGTTAACTCAACTTGCCAATGAATTGGAAAGGCCCTATGTATCTCGGGCTCAACTTGGCCCGCTTTCTAAACCAAATGATACCCTTCCAAGGTGAGACCTTTAGCATAACTCTATCTCCCGCCTTGAACTCAATCGGTCTACGCCTTTTGTCGGCATACGACTTTTGCCTATCTTTGGCTGCCTTCATAAAGGCTTTGATCTTCTCAAGTTTCTCAGTCATAGCCTCAATCACCTCTATGCTCCCTAACTCCTTCTGACCAACGTCACCCCAACATACGGACGTTCTACACCTCCTACCGTATAGCATCTCATAAGGGGGCATACCAATGCTAGCATGATAACTATTGTTATATGAGAATTCAGCTAAGGGTAAATGGTCATCCCAACTTCCTCCAAAGTCAATGACACATGCCCGAAGCATATCTTCAAGTGTCTGAATGGTTTTCTCTGACTAATTATCCGTCTGAGGATCATAAGCCGTGGTGATGTGTAACCTCGTCCCCATCGCATCATAGAATCTCTTCCAGAAGTTAGATGTAAACCGAGTGTCACGGTCAGACACAATAGACACCGGCACACTATGACGACTTACGATCTCCTTGATGAATAGATCCGCTATCCTTTCCGAGGAATACATTTCATAGATTGGTAGGAAGTGAGCACTCTTTGTTAGACGGTCAACTATCACCCATATGGCATCATACCCTCTCACGATACGCGGTAACTTCGTGATAAAGTCCATGGTGATATGCTCCTACTTCCACTTGGGTATATCCAAAGGTTGGATCTTCCCATACGGCTTCTGATGCTCTGCCTTCATTGGCAAGAAAGTAAGACACTTACTCACATACTCTGCTACGTCATAACCAACTGATAAGCTTTCACCCGGATTGGTTCGGGTCTTTCCTTCCGGCTAAGGGCATCCGCCACTACGTTGACCTTGCTCAAATGGTAATGGATCTCACAATCGTAATCCTTTATGAGCTCCAACCATCTCCTCTGCCTCAGGTTCAAATCTTTTCTGCTCGAAGAAGTACTTCAAGCTCTTGTGGTTGGTGAAGATAGTGCACTTTGTTCCATATAGGTAGTGCCTCCAAATCATCAAGGCAAAGACCACAACTGCTAGCTCCCAGTCATGAGTAGGGTAATTAACCTCATGAACCTTCAATTGTCGAGATACGTAGGCTATAACCTTCCCCCGTTACATCAACACACAACCCAGTCCTGAATAAGAAGCATCGGAGTAAACTACCAAGTCATCGCTTCCTTCGGGTAATGATAAGACCGGGGCTTGTGTCAACCTTGCCTTCAATTCATCAAAAGCCTTCTCTTGCTCTTGACCCCATACAAACTTCACATCCTTACAGGTCAGCTTAGTCAACGGAGAAGCTATCTTACAGAAGTCTTGGATGAATCTCCTATAATAGCCCGCCAATCCTAAGAAACTACGAATCTCGGATGACGTCTTTGGAGTCTTCCATTGCATCATCGCTTCCACTTTAGCCGGGTCTACCATAATCCCCTCAGGATGCACCACGTGACCTAAAAACTGAACTTCGCGCAACCAGAACGTGCATTTGCAGAACTTGGCATACATTTTCTCCTTTCTTAGTGTTTCTAATACTTCCCGAATATGATCAACATGCTCTTCCCCGCTCTTTGAATAAATCAGGATATCATCAATAAACATAATCACTGATTTATCCAACATCGGCCGACACACTCGATTCATCAAATCCATCAAAGCAGCTGGCATGTTGGTTAAACCAAAAGACATCACAAGGAACTTGTGGTGTCCATATCGCGTGCAAAAAGCTGTTTTAGGAATATCCTACTCCTTAACCTTCAACTGATGGTAGCCAGATCAGAGGTCTATCCTTGAAAACCAACTAGCACCTTAGAGTTGATCAAACAAGTCATCAATCCTTGGTAATGGATACCGATTCTTTACTGTCAACTAGTTCAACTCACGGTAGTCAATACACATCCTCATACTACCATCCTTCTTCTTCATAAATAAGAACGGAGCACCCCATGGAGAGATACTCGGCCTAATGAATCCCTTATCAAGCAACTCTTGCAGTTGCTCCATTAATTCCTTCATCTCAGAGGGGGCTAAACGATACGGCACCTTAGCAACAGGTTGGGCATCGGGTATCAGGTCAATCTGAACTCGATCTCACGGTCCGGTGGCACACTCGGTAAATCTTCTGGAAACACATCGGGAAAGTCACACACAACTGGTACATCGGACAATTGTGGTGTTGACATGTCCGCATCCTTCATGTAGGCCAAATAGGCAATACATCCATGCCTCATGCACTTTCCCGCCATCGCCATTAAAATCAGCTTCTGAATCGTAGTGGCTCGATCACCGTAGATTATCACCGAACTCCCGTCAGGCGTTATCAATTTAATCATCTTCTTGAGACATACAATATTCGCCTCGTGGGCCGCTAACCAGTCCATTCCTAGGACTACCTCAAACCCGCCTAAGGTCATCACAAATAGTCTAGCAGGAAACTTATGACCTTCTAGTTATATGTCACAGCCTTCTATCAGCTTAGAAATCCTGGTAGACTTACCTATGACAGTTTCTACATCGAAGGGCTTATCAGTGCTTCTACTACTAACAGGCAATTTGGCACAGAAAGTAGCAAAAATAAAACTCCTACTAGCACGTGAATCAAATAACACTGAAGCAAGACTTTGATTTACTAGAACTGTACCTGACATAACATCGGGGTCCATCCTAGCCTCCTCCCAGGTCATCGTGAAAGCTTTGGCGCTTGCTTTCTACCCTTCGTTCTCGGCCTCCTTCTTCGCTCCGGAACTCTCAGCCCTCGGCTTCTTGCATTCCCGACTCATGTGGCCCTCTTCACCATAGTTAAAACACCTGGCCACCCCACAATTCCTGGCCACATGACTTGTCCGCCCACACTTGAAGTAGACATTTGATCCCCATCTACACTCCCCAGCATGTTCCTTCCCGCACTTACCACACTTCTTCAACCCGGCACCAGGTGTGACCACACGCCGGTCATTGTTGGTTGGAGCGGCCCGCCACGTCCAAACCACTTTCCATTCCAGTTTCAGTCACCACACCTTTCTTGCTCACCTCAGCCACCACCACCTCCCACTCATCATACAGTCTTCCCCCTAAATCAACCACCGACCTGAATGTACCTGGCCGGGCGGTGATCATGTGCCTGCAGATGTCCGCCGGCAAGCCCTGAATATACCTCTTGATCTTTCGTGACGTGGGAGTCACCTGATCCGGCACCAGTCGTGCCATCTCATTGAACTTGGTGGTGTACTGTTGGTGTGTCATGTTTCTCGCCTCCAGCTGCAGGAACTCCCTCTCAATCTTGTCGAGGTCTCTATGAGGACAGAACTCCTCAATCACTAGCTTTTTCAGCTCTGCCCACCTCATCCTTCCAATCGCCCTACTACCCTCGGCTTGGACGATATTGTCCCACCAACACAGAGCCAAGTCCACAAATGTGTGGGCGGCGAATTTCACCTTCTGATCTTCCCTGCACTCGCTGATATAGAGTACAGCCTCCATCTCCCTCACCCATCGATGAGCAGTAGCAGCAGTGCCATTGCCATCAAAAGTCGGGGACTTGCATCTATGGAATGCCCCATAGTTACAGCCTCGTGCCGTCTCATACACAGGCTCTTCATCACGCTCCTCGTCACTAGAGGAAATTGTCTCAGTGTCCGGTCGCTCTCCCTCCCTCAAGGACCTATTCCTCTCCTTCCTTTCTCCTTCTCTTACAGCTTTGATCACTTCGGTCACCACAGATGGTAGGATCATCTGCATGACTTGGTGAACCTCCTCAACTACAACCTCCTTCACTGAGGCTCTCAAGTTAGCAATCTCATCCTCAAACTCTGGATGAGGGGTCTCAGGCTCTTCGTGAGCTATCTCACCAACCTTAGCTCTACCTCTCGTGACACGTGGTCTAGCACCACGTCCACCACGACCACCACGACCTCCACCTCGTGAAGCCTTTGACGATCTACCTCCAGCCATCCTCTAAACACGCTATAAGACTCAAACACTAACACTATAAGGCCCCGATCCCGGGACACTTACAGCTGGTCAATCATTGCACATAAAACATAAAACATACATTTAAATTTGCTGAAATATCACAGCGGAATAACTTAAAAACATTTCATATATTATGACAAACGATATTCACCTCATAGGCTGCTAACCAGTCCATTCCCAGGACTACATCAAAACCGCCTAAGGTCATCAGAAATGGTCTAACAGGAAACTTATGACCTTCATATTCTATGTCACAGCCTTCTATCATCTCAGAAATTCTGGTAGACTTACCTATGGCAGTTTCTACATCGAATGGCTCATCAATACTCCAACTACTAACAAGCAAATTAGCACAGAAAGCAGCAGAAATTAAACTCCTACTAGCACCAGAATCAAATAACACAGAGGCAAGAGTTTGATTTACTAGAAACATACCTAACACCACATCAGGGTCCGTCTTAGCCTCCTCCTGGATCATCATGAAAGCTCTGGCATTGGATCTCTGCCCTTCGGTTCCGGTCGTCTTCTTTCCCCCAGAACTCTCAGCCCTCGGCCTCTTACAGTCCCTGCTCATGTGACCCTCTTCGCCACAGTTATAACACCTCCTTACCCCGCAGTACTTCGCCACATGTCCTGTCCTTCCACACCAAAAACAGACATTGGATCCCAATCTACATTTCCCAACATGCTCCTTTCAGCACTTGCCACACCTCTTCAACCCCGCACCTGATGTGACCATACGCCGGTCATCCACCCGTGCACTCTTGTTGTTTGGAGTGGCACCCCACGTCCAAACCGCTTACCATTCCAGTTCTTATCACTACCACCACCCTTCTTGTTCACCTCAGCCACCACCACCTCCCTTTCATCATACAGCCTCCCCGCTAGATCAACCACCGACGTAAACGCACTCGGCCGGGCGGCAATCATGTGCCTGCGAATATCCGCCGGCAAGCCCTGAATGTATCTCTTGATCTTTCGTGACAGAGGCGTCACTTGATCTGGCACCAGCCGTGCCATCTCGTTAAACTTGGTGGTGTACTGCTGATGTGTCATAGTTCCCGCCTCCAGCTGCAGGAACTCTCTCTCCACCTTGTCCAACTCCTTATGAGGACAGAATTCCTCAATCACTAACTTCTTTAGTTCAGTCCATCTCATCCTACCAATCGCCCTGCTACCCTCGGCTTGGACGATATTGTCCCATCAACACAGAGCCGAGTCCACAAATGAATGAGTGGCAAACTTCACCTTTTGATCTTCCCGGCACTCGTTGATATCAAGAACAGCCTCCATCTCTCTCACCCACCGGTGAGCAGCAGCAGCAGTGCCATTTCCATCAAAAGTCGGGGGCTTGCATCTTTGAAATTCCCCATAGTTACAGCCTCGTGCTGCCTCAAGCACAGGCTCTTCTTCCTCCTCCTCACTGGAGACAACCGTCTCAGTCTCCGGTTGCTCTCTTTCTCCCGAGGTCCTGTTCCTCTCTTTCCTCTCTCCTTCCCTTACAGCCTTGATCACTTCAGTCACCACAGATGGTAGGATCGTCTGCATGACCTGGTGAACTTCCTCCACAACCGCCTCCTTCACTGAGGCCCTTAAGTTGGCACTCTCATCACCACCCTCCGGATGAGGGGTCTCGGGCTCTTCATGAGCCATCTCCTCAGCCTTAGCCTTCCCTCTCGTGACCCGTGGTCCAGCACCATGTCCACCACGGCCTCGACCTCAAAAAGCCTTAGAAGATCTACCTCCAGCCATCCTCTAACACGCTATAAGATCCAAACACTAACACGGTCATTCAAGGTAATAGCTCAGTTTATGTCAAGTATAGTAAGTCCCTAATTACAATGGCCAGTTGTGATTAGCCACTTACTTTACTCTTCATACCCCAAGCATTTCCTATCCTGACTACATCAGTATCTAAATCTACTAAAGGCACATAAATCACATAACATGCGCACATAATACCGGTTAACATTAAAGAAAATACCTTATGGCACGTAGCTACTCGGAATGGCATCCCTCCATTTTGTCCCATTCTTAGTTTAAGTTTAGGTTTGTTTTGAAAATATTTACCCAATTCACTTAAACTTTTGGCTCTGATACCAACTTGTAAGGCCCCGTTTCCGGAACGCTTAGAGCTGGTCAATCATTGCACATAAAACATAAAACATACATTTAAATTTGCTAAAACATCGCAGCGGAATACTTAACAAACCATTTCATTCATTGCTTTTGCAAAATAATACAACATTCATAATCGTTATAAAATATTGTTTGTCGTATTACAATGCAAAAACATCATAATTTAAACAAATGGATGCCATCCCAAAAAGATTCTAGTAGCTGCCCCGTGCCATCCTTAGCAACAATTACCTGCCAACTGGAAACACATAAAAGTCAGCGTTGCTGAGTGAGTTCTAGTTTTATAAATAAAATACTTTTCTTTCATTTAAAACCGTTCTTTACGTTCATATGTGATCATACATCGTACGTACACATAGATAATAATTTATTATTATCTTTCATCATCGTTCGTTAACTTTCATACCGTACATCCATTCATTAACCATCCTTCGTTCATTCATTCCTGATCAATGTCATCAGCTATACCCCAAATGTAGGCACAAAGCGGGTATTGGGCCGAAGTCTATAAATAGACTCCCATTCATTACGCACAAAGCCTAGAACTAGTATCGGAGCAAGACTTATCCATCCATTCATTCATTAATGTATGCATTCTTTCATTCTTTACGTTCCTCTTTTTTTTTCATTATCTTTTGCTTTTCATTACATACTACTTTACATTTATTGATATTAATCATACCACGCAAAGCCACGGAAAATAAACATACATAACAAGGAACATAACATAACATAACCATACATAGCATCATCACAACATCACATACAACCTCATTCAAACATCATAAAGTCAACTTACATCACCCCCGGGAACATCCCAAGTCAAAGCCTAACACTTAACCTTTCCCTAAAATTCAGAAAATAAAACTAAGGCTTAGGCGCATGGGCACTATGCAGGCGTACGGCCTTTTAAGCGCATGGGAACAGTTAGGCACATGGGAGCTTTCAGGCACATGGGTACTATTTGGGCGCATGGCCCAACACTTAGACTCCTGGGCAAATTTCTAGGCGCATGGGCACTATGCAGGCACATGAGTGCCTGGGCGCATGGGCAGTTTGGGCGCATGGAACACTTAGTCAATTTTAGCCTAATCTAGGTGCATGGGAACTATTGGGGCGCATGGGTTTTCAGGCGTATGGGGGACACTTAGTTAAATTCAACCGTTGGGCGCATGGGCCAAATTCAGGTGCATGGCAAACCAACTTACACTAAACAAGATAATTCAGTCCCCAAATCAACATCTATCATGCTATAAGCCTAGAACCAACATTCTAAGCAACAAATCATACATATAACATGATCATAACATCATAACTCACCCAAATCATACCCCACCCGCAATCACACACACACACACACATACATACGGGTATGAACACCCATTTATAAAAACATTTACACATGCATTTCCAGCCCCAAAATCAGTTAAAACATGTAAAAAGGGGGTTCTAGAACTCACCTTATGCAACTTTGAGTGTGTCTTCCTTCAAACCCCGTATGCATTGAGTTCAAACACCTAGAAACCCACCAAAAGACACACACCCGAGCACACACACAAACACATAAGCATATAACCGAGGCTAAAACCCAACAAGAACACCTCATAACAAAGAATTCTTACCTTGAATTCAGCCTTCTTCTTCTTCTTCTTCTTCAAAAACCCGAAAACTCTGCTTTCTCTCTCTAAAAAAAATCCGGTGAAAAGAAATGTGCAGTAGGTGTGGGCGGCCATCACCTTTTTGCACCCACTTTTATTCTTTTTGTCCTTTTTGACACATTTAGCCCCTTAACTTGGGTTAAATTGTGTTTCTTCCTTTTTTTTCTGCACTATTATTCTTTCTTTCTCATCTTTTAAAATTTCCGGGTGTTACAAAACAGGTGCTCCCAATGGTGATGAGCTCGGTCGAATAAACCCTTTATCCAACAGTTCCTGGAGTTGTGTAGATAGTTTCTGAAGTTCGTTCGGTGCCAACCGGTAAGGTGCTCGCGCAATCATAGCGGCTCTGGGAGTCAAATCGATCTGAAACTCAACTTGAAGATGAGGTGGTAGTCCAGGCAGATCCTCTGGAAACACCTCTGGAAATTCACGAATGACCGGAATATCCTCTATCTTCTTTTCGTCTTGTTGCTTATTAGAGATGAGGGCTAATATGGCTAAGTGACCCTTGCGTAGCCACTTCTGAGCCTTCATGAATGATACGTTGCCTATCACAGCGCCACTCTTTTCGCCCTTAACTGAAAGAGTTTCCCCGTCTATCAGAGGAATATGAATGACCTTCTCCTGAGACTAACGAGCATAAGATCAATATTGAAGGTATGACCAGTTGGTTCTATCTTTCAACCCTTGAGGATGTGCGTAACGGAAATTTGCATACCATCAGCTAATTCTACGGTATACTTAGGGTCTAATGCAGAAGGCATATCACTTAGGAGACTACAAAACTTAGTTGAGATAAAACTCCTTTCGGCTCCAGTGTCAAATAGTACAGAAGCAAAACTACCATTAACAGGAAACTTACCAGTAACATTAGTAGGATCGTTTAGAGCCACACCTGAACCCATGACAAAGGATCTCCCTTTAGCTCCGCCATTGTTGCCACCATTATTGTCACCATTTCCACCATTATTATTGTTGCCACCATTCTCGTTGTCATTCCCATTTCTTTTTAATTAAGGGCAATTTCTCTTGTAATGCCCTCTTTCCCACACTGAAAGCAACCCTTTGGTGTTTCATGGGGTTGCTGAGGCTGCTGAGGCTTCTTCATCAACTCCCCATGACAATCCTTTGCTGCGTGTCCAACCTTCCCACAACGCTGGCATCGAAAACTGTCACACCTGCCAGTGTGGTGGTAGTTGAATCGGTTGCACTTAGGATTTTTCCCCACGTATCCACTTGGTCCTTAAGATGATGAAAATGATTGATTGAAGTTGCGATTGTTATAAAACCGCCTCTGCTGCTGCTGTTGATGACGTTGGTGTTACTGAGGTTGGTTACCAGACGACGATCCCTTTCTAGCATTTTTTTCCCACTTGCGTTTGTTGTCGGGTACGCTTGCCACAACGTCCCGCTTGGGTAACTTTCCTTGCTCCACAGCCTGAACAATGAGCTTGTGAGCTAGTCGGATAACCTGTTGAATAGTAGGGAGATTAGCAGCAGTCACCATACTCTGAATCTCCAGAAATAAACCACATAAGTAGAGCTCAATTCGTCGGCTCGACGGGTCAACCATGCCAGGACAG
Source organism: Flaveria sonorensis (assembly GCA_025506505.1). Classification (NCBI taxonomy): domain Eukaryota; kingdom Viridiplantae; phylum Streptophyta; class Magnoliopsida; order Asterales; family Asteraceae; genus Flaveria; species Flaveria sonorensis. The sequence continues at coordinate 55,572,290 of CM046433.1, read as the reverse complement.
AGTGAGCTAGCTCATGAGACCTAGTAGTGTAAGTCTCAATGTCAGACCCTTCCATCCTTAATTGCTAGAACTCAGCTTCCAGCTTTTGAACTTCATTGCGAAGACAGTATTCCTCCTGAGGCTCTTCCATTGGGGCCTCCTAAGGCTCCTCCATTGGGGCCTCCTGAGTCTCGAGTTGGTTTTCCAACTCGTGTATACGAATGATAGCCTTAGGAAGATGATCACGCGTCACGTTCAAATTAGCTATCAACTCAGCAACCTGTCCACATGAAGCCTGGATCTCTCCTGTCTGACCATCCTTACGTCCTTGCATATCGAGCCATGAGTCTTCCATTTACTTGTACACTCTGCTGTCGTGCTCTTGTCATGCATCCCACCTTTTAAATTTAGCCTAAACCGCTCACTGCAGTCGATCATGCGAGGCCACCAAAGCAACGATAGCCCTAAGAGGTGTGCAGAGTAGGGGATATAGTATGGTGTCTCTAATCACACTAGGGTTCTTATATGGAAAACCCTCATTTTCCAGCATCCTAATCAGAATTAGTCATGTCCTGCTCTATCATAGGCTTGCCCATGAGGTGCACATTAGGTTTAAGTATGGGAAGTCTAGAACCATAACTCGTCGATGACGAAGGAATAGTAGGAACCTCGGGTTCCCTTCCCGGTGTGTGTAGAATAGGGGATGAAGATGATGATGATGCCATATTGCAGTCTATGTGATACGTATGCCAATGAGTATACAGTAAGAGAATAAGCAGCGAGTAACTAACTAACTGTGTGCGGTTATAGACTAGTGTGTATGCAACCTAGTTCCCTATAACCAATGGCTTTGATACCAATCTATCACACCCTCAAAATCCACGTGCGGAGTTTTACTGCGAGGGTTGTGAACAAACCAGGATCACAATCACTAGTTACTCAGAATGACACTATATGCCAATTTAAAACAAAACCAACCAAAGTTCAAACTTTAAAACCATGCGGAAGCATTTTGAAAATAAACCAAACCCAAAGTATGTAAATGTAAATATTTGGCAAAACACGCGCCAACCCAATATTTGAAACTCATAAATGAAAGCCATGTGTTATGTCCTTAAATTAAGGTCTTAGGATGCATGCTAGACCCGTGTTATGCTCCTAATGGCAACCTAAGTTAACGACCTGAGAATAACATAGTAAAAATGTCAACACAATGGTTGGTGAGTTCAAGAGTTTGTGTTTAACATAAACAATAACATTTGTAAAACATAAGAAGTTCATTGAAATAGATAGCTAGTCTATATTCATAAGTAATAACAATAGTGATATCGTGATCGAAGCTGACTGTGTTGAGTTTGTTGCCTCTCGTCATGACTTACCAGGTCATGACGATGTTTGTGTTTAGGACAATATTGCACCCGTTTGACCTCGAGTCGCATAGGTGGGGCTTGTCAAACCCAGTAGTACTACCCAAGATTTTGCGCTAGTTACCATTATTAACAATCCGAAAGTGTGAGGACTTTCAAGGTATCATGCACTATGTTAAAACATACACAACTTACAATAATAATATAGCGTTTCATAAACAAGTATGCTACATCCCCCAGAAGAGAGTTTATAAAATAGTGGGGCATGAACTCACCTGATGAGCAATAACAGGGAAAACTGATGATGAATGGAAAGACAACCCTTCAAAGGTTACCTAGAACACACAAGTACATAAGTACGTGTACACAGAAAGCTTAACAACTCTAAGTTAACCTAGTTGACCCGTTTGACCTGTTGGTGACATATTAGTTGAAATATCATTTAATCAAGCGTAACAACTTAACATACATGAACATCATACAAGTTATCCACGCATATCTATCATCAACCCAAGTTCTACCAAAGTCATCATACAACACTAGATCATCATACAACTCACGCAAATCTCAAATAACCAACATGTTGAACAAAAATATAAATACATCACAACCAATAATTCATACGTGAAGTCTAATCATGCACTACATGCCATGTGAAGCCACTCACAACTTCACATCCTAAACCATGCAAATCCTACTAAGTAGGAGCCTCAGATTCGCACGCGTGTATGACAATCATAACACATTCATCAACAAGGTTTAATTCCAACCAACATACACAATAATGATAAATTCCAATCCCAAATATGATTTCCTAATCACTAACCACAATTCAACATCAGGTATGATCACTAATACCTATATTCCTTACATGATCAACCAAGCATCCATACAACTCAATTAACACATTCTATCACATTAACATCATCAACAATCATTCTAACATGATTCTAACACCACAATCATGCCCAAATCATCATATCCAATGTCCTTCAAAAATAAAGTTTCCCTTTTGGGAAATAAATCCCTAAAAGCTATCTAACATCCAATTCATTCATAATTTCATCAACTTTATACCTAATCAAGTTCATAGCATTCATTCTAAAATGATGATCATCACTCAATCATCAAAATTCCCAATCATCATGTATAAAAGTTTTTACTTTTAGTAAGTTATGATTAACACCCATGTAAGGTTCTATATAAGGCTGATGCAGCTAAAACATCCAAAGTCTATCATGCATGCATGCACTGAAGTGCTGAGTAGAATGCTTCAGAAGCTTTACAAATTCCTTTAGAAAATATTCTAAGTGTTAAATCTTCCGAAGCCAAGACCAATATCCTCCGAAGCCAAATATGAAGTATTCCGAATCTTCAAAGACAAAGTCTTCTGAAGCCAACACATGAAGTTAGATTTCTTCCGAAGACTTTCGAGTACATGCTTTATCTGATGTACCTTTTCCATAAAGCTGGACCACCTTTTCGCTGCAACTCTGGTAAGTCACCAACTTACATAAGTTGGTGAGAAGGTCCATGCTTTTGGTAACTATACATTGAGGTCTTGAGTCTTTTACTTTCTACTTTATGTACTTTTATCCTCTTTGTAATATATTAGGATGTGAGCTATAGCATGTCATAGTCACTAGTCAAAAGGCAATCTGCCTTTTGACTCTACATTGATTATGTTGTTGTCTAGATCATGTATCCAGCTGGCCTTCAAAGTATGGTCGACTATAGGATGTAGCATAAAGTATCTCAGGTCTTTGTAACTTAAATTATGGTTGTACACTTGTAAAAGAACTTGAGAGCAATATACAACATTCTTGAAAACCAAATACTTGTGTTGTTTAGTTCTTGTTCTGTCTCATATTTGCTTGTGTTCTAAGTATCAATCTTGTGTGCTACCTGTCGGGTTTTCACAAGTTAAACAGATCTATTTTATCCTTATAAAATAGAAGAATGCAGCAGAATATATATATATATATATATATATATATATATATATATATATATATATATATTTTAAACTTGTTACAGTGAGCTAATTTATATAAAATCCGTCAAAACCCATATGGATTGATATATGAAATCATGCTTACAAACAACCATAGAAGGTACGAAGAACTACAAACAACCTAAATTTTCTAAACTCTTTGGAATCTCTTCCGAAATCATTTTGACTTCGGAAGCTTTTTAATCAAAACTTCCGAAGTAGAATTACCTTCGGAAGATTTGAGACTTCCAAGAAAACTACTTTTTGGGCAAAAGCAAACTACTTTTCAGAGGTGGGACCGACATCTGGATTTCAAAGTTTATCCTCTTTCATTAACTTTGTCTGAGATCCATTTCATATATATACCCAACGGTTCCCCCTCATTCTCTCTCTTCTTCATTGTTCTCAAACCTAAATTATCACCAAACCGCCTCTGTTCTTCACTTCCTTCACCTCTAATCTTTCTAAATGGCCAACCTCAACCGCAAGAATTACCCAAATTTCTTCATGCAACTTCACAGGCAACACAATCAGGTTGCTCTGTTGCACTCTGAAAAAGATCCTAGTTTCTCAGAGGTTTGCCAGTTTTTGGCTTTGTCAAACTATTCCACCTCCCTCACCATTGATCCTCCACTCTATGAGGATTATCTGCTTGAATTTCGGAAGACCTGTCAAGAGGTTTCATGGATAGGGAGAAGGCACTGTTTGCTATAGTGCAGGGGAGGACAATCTTCATCACTCCAGCCATCATCAACAACTACCTTCAGCTGGATGATGAAGAAGGTTAATTGTCCTTCCCCAAAGAAGGTGTTAACCACTCCTTCCAGCAGATAGGCTATGAAGGAGATTTCTCTATAAAGACCTTCAGGAAAGGGAAGGTCTCATCCCAGTGGAAGTACTTACTACATGTGGTCATCCACAGCTTGTCTAATAAGCATGAGGGTTGGGACCAGATTCCTGAAGATCTCTCCTTTGTAGTGCATGGGATGGTTCAAGGGGTCAAGTTCAGCTACGCTCAGTTTGTTTACACAAATTTGCTTGCAAACTTTGACTCCTTAGAGTACTTCATGTTTCCTAGATATGTTCAATACATTCTCAACTATGAACTGGGCTCACAGTTGAGGGAAACAGGTAATATTCTTAAACTAGGACAGATGTGTAACACTTGGAAATTTTAAAAGACGAGAAAGAAATAATAAAAGTGTAGAAAAAGAAAGAAACACAATTTAACCCAAGTTGAGGGGGCTAAATGTGTCAAAAAGGACAATAGAATAAAAAGTTGGTGCATAAAGTGGGCATGGCCGCCCACACTTTCTGCATATTTCTTTTCACCGGATTTTTAGAGAGAGAAAAAACTGAGCTCAAGTTCTGGAGGAAGAAGAACAAGAATTTGAATTCAAGGTAAGAATTCATCGTTTTAAGTGGTTCTTGGCCGGTCTAAGCGTCGGTTTCATGCTTATGTGTGTATGTTGTGTTCGGTTGTGTGTTTTTGGTGGGTTTCTAGGTGTTTGAACTCAATTGCAAACGGGTTTACAGAAGTCATACTCGATAGTGGTCAAAGGTGAGTTCTAGAACCCCCTCTTTACATGTTTTAACTGATTTTGGGGCTGGAAATGCATGTGCGTATGTTTTTATGAAAGTGGGTTTTGTTCCCGTATGTTCATGTGTGTGTGAATGTGGGTGGGTTATGATTTGGGTGATTTATGATGATATGATTGTGTTATGATGCTTAGAATGTTAGAACTAAGCTTAAAATACGTTTGAATGATGATTTGGGACTGATTATGATGTTGATAGTGTCAGTTGGTTGCCCATGTGCCTGAAATTGGCCCATGCGCCCAACGGTCAAAATTTCCTAAGTGTTGTCCCATGCGCCCAAATAGTTCCCATGCGCCTAGAATAGGCTGAATTTGACTAAGTGTTCCATGCGCCTAAACTGCCCATGTGCCTACGCACTCATGCGCCTGCCTAGTGCCCATGCGCCTAGAAATGCCTAAAATGACTAAGTGTTGGGTCATGCGCCCAAATAGTGCCCATGCGCCCAGAATTTTCCCATGCGCCTAAGTGTTCCCATGCGCCTGAAAGGCCATACGCCTGCATAGTGCCCATGCGCCTAGGACTTAGATTATTTTTTTGAAATTTTGGGAAAGAGTGAAGAGTTAGGCTTTGACTTGGGATGTTCCCGGGGGTGATGTAAGTTGACTTTATGATGATGGATGATATGATGTGTGATGTGTATGATGATGTGTGATGATGTTATGCTTATGTATGATGTGTTTCCTTATGTTCCTTATTACATATTATGACGTGACTTTACGTGGTGTGATTATGTTATTGAATGTAAAGTTTTATCTTAACGAAGCGAAAGATTTAAGATAATGAAAGTGGAACATATTGAATGAATGAATGAAAAGTCTTGAAAGCAAATGTAAGGAGGTTCACAACTCTTTGAGAGTTGTTAGCTTAACTGTGTGTTTACAGCGTGTGATCTTGGCTAACCCTTAAGGGTTCACACACAGGGGGAGATAGTCTATGTGACTACTCCATACGTGCGATATGTGCGATATGGGATCCTTGTCGCATAACCCTAGATGATATGGCTTTGTGCCCAAGACGGGGGTTAAGCATACGATGTGATCTAGATAGAAATGAAAGATAATAAATGTATGAAAAGTGCGATAAGTACGAAACGTGCGATATGTACAAAATGAACGATGATGGGAGATAATAAATATTACCTTGATGTACGTATGATGTGTGAACATGTGCGAAAGAAAGAAAATGTTTTAACGAATGAAAGGTAATATAATGTTTTTGTAAAACTAGAACTCACTCAGCAACACTGAGTTTTATGTGTTTCCAGTTGGCAGGTAAATGTTGCTAAGGATGGCATGGGGTCAGCTACTTGGCTTGTTTTGGATGGCATCCATTTTATGTTGCGATGATGTTTTTGCATTGTAATGCGAACAACAACGTTTTGTAACTATTATGAATGTTGTATTATTTTGCAAAAGCAATTGTGAAATGGTTTACAAATTATTCCGCTGCGTTGTTTTAGTAAACTTAAATATATATTCTATGTTTTATGTGCGATGAATGACCGACTGTAAGCGTCCCGGGAATAGGGCCTTACAAGATGAAGCCCGACATCTTTAAAATCATGAAGAAGCCAATTGTTGGCTTCTCTGGGATAGAAACAACCCTTGTCCCCAAAATGTTAGAACACATTGCTCAATGTGACAACCTAGCAACACAAGCTAGTGTTGAACCCACACCTTCTACCTCTCAACCACTCAAACAGCCTCAAATCACCCTCACCTACCAAAGAAGATCCAAACGAACCCCTGCACAAGCTATTCAGCCTGTGCAGGTCCCCATATCACTACCCATACAGGAAGAAGTGGACACTAGAGCTCCCACTTCTCGTAAGGAGCAAACCACTCCCATCTCTTCTAGAATTAGTGCTGAGGATCCTCATGCCCAGCCTGATGAGCTCATTAGCCCAACAGCCTCTAGCCTTCACTCTGAGTCTCAATAAGTGAACAACCTTTAAGGGAAAGCTACCATCCCCAACCTTTAGATCTCAATCAACCAATCCCAAACGTTAAATTCTATGATGATGAAGACATTGGATTCAGTGAGTACCATGAGTCTCTATTCTCTTCCCCTACTCAAAGAGAGATGAGTGCTCCTGATTCTCCCCTGTTTAGCCCACATCATCCACCTTCCTCTGAGGTGGTTCTCCTTGAACCTGTTCAGGAGATCCATATGGAAGAGGCTCTCACTTCTGCAAGTGATTAAATCATTAAGACCTCAACCATGGCAACTTAGCCCATTGACACTTCATTTGAAGCTGTCAGTGAGTAGAGGAAAACCAACAGATAAGAATATGATGCTGGTGGTGAGACTGAGGACTTTGGTCCAATCATCTCATCCCCCAATGATTCTTCTGATGAAGACGAGGGGAATTTGAGACTGAAGGTGCAAAACTGTCAAAAACATGCACCTATCTAGTCTCTAAGGTTAGTCACTTGGAATCTCAAGTGAGTACCTTACAAAATAGGGTCAATGATCAGCAACTTGAGATATCTTATCTCAAGGAGAAACTAGCTGGGACACCTTTAAGGAGAGCTCATCCAGGAACACAAGAACCTGTGAATGTGATTGACGTAACTCCTAGCTCACCTATGAAAGAGGGTGATGCTACCAAAAAGGGGGAGGAAGTCATAACAATCACAGAACCTGGGAGTTCTTCACAGAGTATGGACATTGAGGATTCACCATCCTCACTTGCAATTGTCCATACTTAGCAACTTCCTCAAGTTCACATTGATGGGGACTCTCTAGACTCTCTCATTCAGAGTCTCTTTGAGGAAGGTATTCCAAGGGCTATGTCATCCCCACCCCAAGGATCTTCAAACTACATTATTAGGTGGAGGTATGATGCTGACAGAAGAGCCCTCATACTTCAAAGAGTTCAAGGATAGCAAGAAGTATTCAATTTTGAGACCTTGAACTACTATGAAGGTCTTGACCTTGTCAACATGCCACTTGCAAATCCAAGTAAATCTAGGCAAGCTGGCAGGCTGGGTCAAAGGATTCAAGGCAGGATTACTGAAGAGTTCAGCCTAAGAAGGAGACAAAGGCAATCAGGTAATGTCATTGGTCAACTGGATGTTGAGGCAAACCCTGAGACTAGCTTTAAAGGGAAAACCTTGACTTAAGGCCTAGTGATAGAGCCTACCCTGTCACACCTACAACTTCTTCAACACTCCATTCCTTCAGTGAGACACCTGCTGGTGATGGTGTATCACAGCCTCTCTCTGGCCAGAGCATGGATGCTACTCCAAGCAATAAAGGCCAAAGCTCTCTCCACCCTGAGTCACAAAGGTCTATTGGTGACAAAGGAAAAAGGATTCTAACTCCTGAGGAGATTGAGGAGGAGGAGAGAGAGAGGAAGAGGAAGCTAAGGGAAGAAAGTTCCTCTGTTGGGTCTGTTGGCTTCATGGAAGCTGCAATTAGGGCTGTCCCCAGACCAGATACTCAAAATGACGAGTTATGGGTAGTCAGGATTACTTACTTCCAGACCAGGAACAATGATGTTGATGACATCATTTCTCTTCCCTTATAGGAATTAAATGATCTGGCTGACATGGAAATGTCAAGAGAGAAGAAGGAAGCAGAGGATGCAAGATTGCTCCTTCAAATCAAAGAAAAAAGGAGACATAAAAGACTATACAAGCATGCTCCTACTCTCTCTCCAGTTCAAGAAAGTCCTGTGCAGGAGACAGTGGCACCACAAGAACCTCACGTAGATAAGGAAATTGATAGACAAAACATGATTAACTACCTGAGTGCCATAGATCTCTACCAGGTAGTTGTACTTCTTCCCTTGTCCTTTGAGTACATTGAGTTTAAGTATCTCAAGCAACTTGAACTTCAAGTGCTCAGAGAACAAAAGGCAACAAAGAAGAAGATGAGGGAAGAAGTCACCAAGTCAAGAGCCATCATCCAGAAAAGTCAAAAGAAGTCTGCTGACAGGCAGAGGATGATGAGCTACTTGAAGCTATATGGATTCTCTGGAAGGAGACAAGGCCCTATGTCTCTATCCATTATTGATGAGCATATTAGGGTGATCAAGCAGAAGATCAAAAGAGGAGAACTTATTGACTTACACTCCCCACCAAGTCAAGTCCCTTAAAAAGTGGAGGTTAAGGTTGAACCTTTTGAGACAACACAACCTGGACCTCCTGATGAGTCTCAGCAAGCTTCCTCTTCCAATCCACAGTAGGGTCCTGCTCCCTCCCCTTCTGAACCTGTAAGGGAGGAAGACGCAACTGAGAAAGACAAGACTGAACAACAAGGTGCTGTAGGCCAGTCTTCCCAATTAAAGAGTTCAAAGAGGAGGAAAATGATGGCATCTAAACCAAAGCCTAAGAAGAAGATGATAGAGTCATCCACCTTCAGACCTCAAGATGAGTCAGAGCATCCTAATGAAGTGCAACAAGAGGAAGCTCCAGCAACTCCTATTCAAGTATCTCCTCTGGCATCAGGAAGACCTATCTTATCCTGGACTTACACTACCAATCCAGAGAGATGGCATGTCATCAGAGATGAAGGTGTTGAAGATGTCTACACATGGCAAGACATGTTCAATCTACCTCTACATGGTCTCTTTGAGATGAAAAGACATTATGAGAGTTTGAGTGATCCTGACCATCTAATGAAGAAAGGAATGGTCATTATCATGATGAGGACTGTAGATATCTGAAGTCTTCAAATGTTTTGGTAGCATCAGCCTAGGGGGAGTTTGTAAGGTTCTATATAAGGCTGATGCACCTAAAACATCCAAAGTCTATCCTGCATGCATGCACTGAAGTGCTGAGTAGAATGCTTCGGAAGTTTTACACATTGCCTTAGAAAATATTCTAAGTGTAAAATCTTTCGAAGCCAAAACAAATATCTTCCAAAGCCAAATATGAAGTCTTCCGAAGATTCAAAGACAAAGTCTTCCTAAGCCAACACATGAAGACAGATTTCTTTCGAAGACTTTTGAGTACATGCTTTATCTGATGTACCTTTTCCATAAAGCTGGACCACCTTTCCGCTGCAACTCTGATAAGTCACCAACTTACATAAGTTGGTGAAAGGTCCATGCTTTTGGTAACTGTACATTGAGGTCTTGAGTCTTTTACTTTCTACTTTATGTACTTTTATCCTTTTTGTAATATATTAGGATGTGAGCTATGGCATGTCATAATCACTAGTCAAAAGGCAATCTGCCTTTTGACTCTACATTGATTTTGTTGTTGTCTAGATCATGTATCTAGCTGGCTTTCAAAGTATGGCCGACTGTAAGATGTAGTATAAAGTATCTCAGGTCTTTACAACTTAAATTATGCTTGTACACTTGTAAAAGAACTTGAGAGCAATATACAACCTTCTTGAAAACCAAATACTTGTGTTGTTCTGTTCTTGTTCTGTCTCATATTTGCTAGTGTTCTAAGTATTAATCTTGTGTGTTACTAGTTTTGTATTTGATATGTTAAGTGTTTTAAACAAACTCTCCTCATTGTGTGTTATGTTGTAAGTGACCAAAGCTCCCTTAAACAGTCCTGCAATTGGTATCATAGCATTCCAGGCTCTTGATTGTAAGATCATACCATCTTAAGATCCCTCACACACACACAAAACACTTAACATCTCAAATGGTAGCTATCACAAAAGTTGATATGGAAACTGGAACCATGACAAAGTCCCCACTGATCACTCTTGAAGACTTTGACACTTGGTGCCAATGAATGGAATCATTATCTCACAAGACTCTAGGATGTGGGAATCTGTTGTCTCAAGACCTTTCATACCAAGCACCTCTTCAGCTGCTACTGAAGGTGGTATGATTCCAAAGGTTGTGGTTGATTATTCTGATGAAGACAGGAAGAATGTAGAGATTGATCAGAAGGCCATGACAGCCCTTCAAACTGCTCTTCCGAACTCCATATACAGAGGCTTTAAGAAGTGCAAAACAGCCAAGCAGTTGTGGGATGAATTGAAGCTGATATATGAGGAGTCAAATGAAGCCAAGGAGAACAAGAAGGATCTCCTGAAGCAGCAGTTTGAGAACTTCACCTTTAAAACAGGTGAAACCATGACTCAACAATACTTCAGGTATATTGAGATTGTGGACATTCTAGTGGAGGTTGGAGTGACACTTGAGAACAGGGACATTGTAAGGAAGTTTATGTCCACTCTTCCTAGGAAATGGACACATTATTGTGTTGTTATCAAGAGGACTGAGAACCTTAAGACTCTCACCATGACAGAGTTGTATGGTATTCTCGGTGGATACCATATGGAGATGAACATGCAAGGTTCATCTGGTAACTCCAGCAATCAAATGAGTTCAGCCCAGCATGTGACTGAAATGGAGAGCATAGAACCCCAACATCATCTTATATGCTTCCCTGACAACTCATAAAAAGGTCCTTTCATCACCTTCCCAGAGACACCAAGAGAAAGCTACACTCAAGGAAGCCCATTCCAAGAGACAAGCTCTTCATATGCCTTTGTGTCTTCTGATGAAAGCACAGGCAACTTTTTATTCACCCTTGAACTTCATTGCGAAGATAGTATTCATCCTATGGCTCTTCCATTGGGGCCTCCTGAGGCTTCTCCATTGGGGACTCTTAAGTCTCGAGTTGGTTTTCCAACCCGTGTATACGAACGATAGCCTTATGAAGCTGATCACGCGTCATGTTCAAATTAGCTGTCAACTCAGCAACCTGTCCACGCAAAGCCTGGATCTCTCCTGTCTGACCATCCTTACGTCCTTGCATATCGAGCCACGAGTCTTCCATTTACTTGTACACTCTGTTGTCGTGCTCTTGTCATGCATCCCACTTTTTAAATTTTGCCTCAACCGCTCGCTGCAGTCGATCATGCGAGGCCACCAAAGCAACGATAGCCCTAAGAGGTATGCAGGGTAGGGGATATAATATGGTGTCTCTAATCACACTAGGGTTCTTATATAGAACACCCTCCTTTTCCAGCATCCTAATCAGAATTAGTCATGTCCCGCTCTATCATAGGCTTGCCCATGAGGTACACATGAGGTATAAGTACGGGAAGTCTAGAACCATAACTCGTCGATGACGAATGAATAATAGGAACCTCAGGTTCCCTTCCCGGTGTGTGTAGAACATGGGATGAAGAAGATGATGATGCCATATTGCAGTCTATGTGATGCGTATGCCAATGAGTATACAGTAAGAGAATAAGCAACGAGTAACTAACTAACTGTGTGAGGTTATAAACTAGTGCGTATGCAACCTAGTTCCCTATAACCAATGGCCCTAATACCAATCTGTCACACCCTCAAAATCCACGGTGGACAGTATTCACAGTCACTAGTTACTCAGAACGACACTGTATGCCTGTAAGGCCCCGATCCCGGGATGTTCATAGTTGGACAATCATCGCACATAAAACATAAAACATAAAACATAAAACATACATTAACATTACTAAAGTATTGCAGCGGAATTCTTTTAAACAAACCATTTCATTATAATTGCTTTTGTAAAATAATACATTGTAGTTAACTGTTACAAAATATCATAATTTGCATTACATCACAAAAACATTATAATATAAACAACGGATGCCATCCAAAAATGCCAAGTAGCTGCCCCGTGCCCTCCTCAGCAACATTACCTGCCAACTGGAAACACATAAAAGTCAGCGTTGCTGAGTGAGTTCTAGTTTTATAAAATAAAATACTTTTATTTCGTTTAAAACCATTCTTTCTTTACTTTCACATGTGATCATGCATTATACGTACACATAGATAATAATTTATTATTATCTTTCATCGTCATTCGTTGACTTCCGTTCATTCATCATTTTACGTCACCTTTATCATTCGTTATCTTTCTTACCGTACTATACGTACATTCATAACTTTCGATGACAGGTACTGTACCCCGAACATTGTGCACGAAGCTGACCCTTGGGCCTGGGATAAGTACACTCATCATTATCATACATCTTTCATTCTGAACCAGTGCCATGTGCTATACCCCGAACATTGTGCACGAAGCTGGTTACTGGGCCTGAGGTCTATCATAGACCTCGAACATTGTGCAGGAAGCTAACTCCAGTACCTAGGGCAAGCGACAAGGGTCCCATACATATGGTCAATCACAAAGATTAGACCCCATTGTGCATACTTCTGGGGTAGCTAACCCGCACACAGTTGAGCTAACACCCTTTATTGGGCGTGAACCTCCATACATTGCTTGCAAGACTTTTCATTACTTCATTCATTCATTAATGCATGCATTCTTTCATTCCTTACGTTACCTTTTTCATTATCTTCCGCTTTACGTTACATAATACTTTCCATCTACTTTCATAATCATACCACGTAAAGCCACGGAAAATAACATACATAATAAGGAACATAACATAAACATAACCATACCATACATAGCATCATCATCACATCACATATGACATCATAAAGTCAACTTACATCACCCCCGGGAACCTCTCAAGTCAAAGCCTACACTTTACATTTTCCCTAAAATTTTAGAAAATATTCTAAGGCATAGGCGCATGAGCACTATGCAGGCGCATGACCTTTCAGGCGCATGGGAACACTTAGGTGCATGGGGAACTTTTAGGCCCATGGGCACTATTTGGGCGCATGGGTTTTGGACGCATGGACACTTAGCCAAATTCAGCCTGTTCTAGGCGCATGGATACTATTCGGGCGCATGGGTTTTGGGCGCATAGCGGACACTTAGGAAAATTCAACCGTTGGGCGCATGGACCAAATCCAGGCGCATGGGCAACTAACACATACTAATAACATCATAATCAGTCCTAAATCATCATTCATCATGTTCTAAGCTTAGTTCTAGCTTTCTAAGCATCATAACATGAACATAACTCAATCATAACATCATAAATCACCCAAATCATAACCCACCCACATTCACACATACACATACATACGGGTACAAAACCCATTTTCGTAAAAACATACATACATGCATTTCCAGCCCCAAAATCAGTTAAAACATGTAAAAAGGGGGTTCTAGAACTCACCTTAGCAGCCCTCGAATATGACTTCCTTCAAAACGTTAGCAAATGAGTTCAAACACCTAGAAACCCACCAAAAACACACACCCCAACACAACAAAACACACATGAGCATATAACCGAGGCATAGGCCGGCGAAGAACAACTTAAAAACCTAGAATTCTTACCTTGAATTCGAATTCTCCTTCTTCTTTCTTCAAAGTTCGAAAATTCAGCTCTTCTCCTTTCTCTCTCTAGAAAATCCGGTTGAATTGAAATGTGCAGGAAGGTGTGGGCGGCCATCACCTTCTAACACCCACTATTATTCTTTTTGTCCTTTTTGACACATTTAGCCCCTCAACTTGTGTTAAATTGTGTTTCTTTCTTTTTCTACACTTTTATTCTTTCTTTCTCGTCTTTTAAAATTTCTGGGTGTTACAAGTCCACCCCCCTTATATAGGTTTCGTCCCCGAAATCTGTTATTCCTCAAACAGATGTGGGTAATACTGGCTCATCTCTTCTTCAGACTCCCACGTAGACTCAGATCCCTTCCTGTGCTTCCACTGTACTCGCACAAGGGGAACCACTTTATTCCTTAACCGTTTCTCCTTACGATCAATGATTGCCACTGGTTGCTCCACATAATTGAGCCTTTCATCAACTTCAATATCTTCCAGTGGTACAACCATATCTTCGTCAGCTAAACACTTCTGCAAATGAGATACATGGAATGTAGGGTGAATTCCACTTAACTCATCGGGTAACTCCAATCTATAGGCCACCTCTCCTACTCGAGCAATGATTCGGAAAGGCCCTATGTATCACGGGCTCAACTTGCCCCGCTTCCTAAACTGAATGATACCTTTCCAAGGTGAGACCTTCAACATAACTCTATCACCCACCTGGAACTCAATCGGCCTACGTCTCTTGTCGGCATACGACTTCTGCCTATCTTTAGCTGCCTTCATAAAGGCTTTGATCTTTTCGAGCTTCTCAGTCGTAGCCTCAATCACCTCAATACTTCCCAACTCCTTCTGTCCAATATCACCCCAACAAATGGGTGTTCTACATCTCCTACCGTATAACATCTCATAAGGGGGCATACCAATACTGGCATGATAACTGTTATTATATGAGAACTCAGCTAACGGTAAGTGGTCATCCCAACTTCCTCCAAAGTCAATGACGCATGCCCAAAGCATATCTTCTAGTGTCTGAATAGTCCTTTCCGACTGACCATCCGTCTGAGGATGATAAGCCGTGCTAATGTGTAACCTTGTCCCCGTCGCATCATGGAACTTCTTCCAAAATTTATATGTAAACCGGGTGTCACGATCAGACACAATAGACACCGGCACACCATGACGAGTCACAATCTATTTGATGAATAGATCCGCTAATCTTATAGAGGAGTACGTCTCGCGGATCGGTAGGAAGTGAGCACTCTTCGTCAAACGATCAACTATCACCCATATGGCATCATACCCTTTCACGGTACGCGGTAACTTTGTAATAAAGTCCATGGTGATATGCTCCCACTTCCACTCTGGTATATCCAACGGTTGGATCTTCTCGTACGGCTTCGGATGCTCGGCCTTCACTTTCAAGCAAATAAGGCACTTACTCACATACTCAGCTACATCGCGCTTCATACCCGGCCACCAATAATCTTTCTTCATATCTTGATACATCTTTGTAGCACCGGGATGAATGGAGTATCAAGTCTTATGAGCTTCATCCATTATCTTCCCATGTAGATCCCCATAACGAGGGATCCACATCCGTCCGAATCGGGTTCTAACACCAAGAGTGTTTTCACCCAATTCCGCAACCATACCTCTCATCCTTTCAGAGTTAAGACGATCTTCTTTCAACGCTTCGTCTTGAAACTCCCTTACCTACTTCATCACATCAGAGGTCATAATCAACTGATAAGCCTTCACCCGAATCGGCTTGGGTCTTTCCTTTCGGCTAAGGGCATCCGCCACTACGTTGGCCTTGCCCGGATGGTAATGAATCTCACAATCATAATCCTTTATGAGCTCCAACCATCACCTCTGCCTCATGTTCAGGTCCTTTTGATCGAAGAAGTACTTCAAGCTCTTATGGTCCATGAAGATTGGGCACTTCGTTCCATATAGGTAGTGCCTCCAAATCTTTAGTGCAAAGACCACAACTGCTAACTCCAAGTCATGAGTAGGGTAATTCACCTTATGAACCTTCAATTGTCAGGATGCATAGGCTATAATCTTTCCTCGCTGCATCAACACGCAACCCAACCCTGATTAAGAAGCTTCCAAATAGACCACTAAGTCCTCGCTTCCTTCGGGTAATGATAAAACTGGAGCTTGAGTCAACTTTGCCTTTAACTCCTCAAAATCACTCTCTTGAGCTTGACCCCATACATACTTCACATCCTTGCGGGTCAACTTAGTCAACGGAGAAGCTATCTTAGAGAAGTCTTGAATGAATCTCCTATAATATCCCGCCAACCCCAAGAAACTATGAATCTCGGATGGAGTCTTTGGAGACTTCCATTCACCTTTGCCGGGTCCACCATGATCCCTTCCAGATTCACCACATGACCCAAAAACTGAACTTCGCGCAACCAGAATGTGCACTTGGTGAACTTGGCATACAACGTCTCCATCACCTCCCGAATGTGACCGGCATGCTTCTCCTCACTCTTCAAATAAATCAAGATATCATCGATAAACACAATCACTGATTTATCTAACATCTGCCGACACACTCGATTCATCAGGTCCATAAAAGCAGCTGGAGCGTTGGTCAAACTAAAAGACATAACGAGAAACTCGTAGTGTCCATAACGCGTGCGAAAAGCTGTTTTAGGAAAATCTTGTTCCTTCACTTTCAACTGGTGGTAGCCAGATCGAAGATCTATCCTCGAGAACCAACTGGCACCTTGGAGCTGATCAAACAAATCATCAATCCTCGGTAGCGAGTACCGATTCTTCACCGTTAACTTATTCAGCTCGCGGTAGTCTATGCACATCCTCATACTACCGTCCTTCTTCTTCACAAATAAGACTGGAGCACCCCAAGGAGAGATACTCGGTCTAATGAAACCTTTAGCAATCAACTCCTGCAGTTGCTCCATCAACTCCTTCATCTCGGTCGGAGCCAACCGATACGGTGCCTTAGCAACAGGTTGAGCACCGGGTATCAAGTCAATCTGGAACTCAATCTCACGGTCCGGTGGCACACCTGTTAAATCTTCGGGAAACACATCTGGGAACTCACACATAATCGGTACATCCGACAGTTGTGGTGTTGGCGTATCTACATCCTTCACGTAGGCCAAGTAGGCACTACATCTAATCCTCATGCACTTTCCCGCCACCGCCATCGAAATCACCTTCGGGATAGTCGTAACTCGATTACAGTAGATCGTCACCAAACTCCCGTCAGGCGCTGTCAGTCGAATCATCTTCTTACGACATATGATATTCGCCTCGTAGTCCGCCAACCAATCCATTCCTAAGACTACGTCAAATCCGCCTAAGGTCAACACGAACAGTCTAGCAGGAAATTTATGACCCTCTAATTCTATATCACAGCCTTCTATCAGGTCAACAATCCTGGTAGACTTACCTATGGCAGTTTCTACATCAAAGGGCTCATCAATACTTCTACTACTAACAGGCAACTTAGCATAGAAAGCAGCAGAAATAAAACTCTTACTAGCACCTAAATCAAATAACATAGAAGCAAGAGTTTGATTTACTAGAAAATACCTGACACGACATCAGGGTCCGTCCTAGCCTCCTCCTGAGTCATCGTGAATGCCCTGGCACTCGCCCTCTGCCCCTCGGTCCCGGTCTTCTTCCCTACCCCGGAACTCTCAGCCCTTGGCTTCTTGCATTCTCGACTCATGTGGCCCTTTCCACCACAGTTAAAACACCTTGCCACCTTGCACTCTCTTGCCATGTGGCCAGGATTTCCACACTTAAAGCACACGTTCAATCCCCACCTACACTCCCCGGTGTGCTCCTTCCCGTACTTGCCACACCTCTTCGACTCCGCACCAGACGTGACCACACGCCGGTCATCCACCCGTGCATTCTTGTTGTTTGCCGGGGCACCACCCCGACCAAACCTCTTCCCATTCCAGTTTCGGTCACCACCGCCTTTCTTGCTCACCTCAGCCACCACCCCTTCCCTCTCGTCGTACAGCCTTCCCGCCAGATCGACCACCGACCTAAACGTACTTGGTCGAGCAATGATCATATGCCTGCGAATATCCGCCGGCAAGCCCTGAATATACCTCTTGATCTTTCGCGACAGAGGTGTCACCTGATCCGGCACCAGTCATGCCATCTCGTTAAACTTGGTGGTGTATTGCTGATGCGTCATGGTTCCCGCCTCCAGCTGCAGGAACTCCTTCTCAACCTTGTCGAGCTCCCTATGAGGACAGAACTCCTCAATCACCAGCTTCTTCAACTCTGGTCACCTCATTCTTCCAATTGCCCTACTACCCTCGGCTTGGACGATATTGTCCCACCAGCACAGAGCCGAGTCCACGAATGAATAAGTGGCAAACTTCACCTTCTGATCCTCCCGGCACTCGCTGATATCAAGTACAGCTTCCATCTCTCTCACCCACCAGTGAGCAGCAGCAGCAGTGCCATTGCCATCGAAATTCAGGGGCTTGCACCTTTGAAATGCCCTGTAATTACAGCCTCATGCTGCCTCAGGCATAGGCTCTTCTTCCTCCTCCTTGTCAGTTGAGACACCCGTCTCAGTCTCCAGTTGGTCTCTCCTTCCCGAGGACCTATACCTCTCTTTCCTTTCCCCTTCTCTCACAGCCTTTATCACTTCGGTCACAACAGACAGTAAGATCGTCTGCATGACCTGATGAACCTCCTTTACAACAGCATCCTTCACCGAGGCCCTTAAGTTACCACTCTGATCACCACCCTCCGGATGAGGGGTCTCGGGCTCTTCATGAGCCACCTCTTCAGACCTAGGCCTTCCTCTCGTGACCCGTGGTCTAGCACCACGTCCACCACAACCTCCACCTCGAGAAGCCTTTGAAGATCTACCACCAGCCATCCTCTAACACGCTATAAGATTCAAACACTAACACGGTCATTCAATGTAATAGCTTAGTTTATGTCAAGTATAGTAAGTCCCTAATTACAATGGCCAGTTGTGATTAGCCACTTACTTTACTCTTCATACCCCAAGCATTTCCTTATCCTGACTACATCAGTATCTAAATCTACTATGAAGCACATAAACCACATAACATGTGCACATAATACCAGTTAACATCAAGAAAATACCTGATGGCACGTAGCTACTCGGACTGGCATCCCTTCCCTTTGTCCTATTTTCAGTTTAAGTTAGGTTTCTTTTGAAAATTTTAACCCATTTCACTTAAACTTTGGCTTGGATACCAACTTGTAAGGCCCCAATCCCGGGACGCTCATAGTTGGACAATCATCGCACATAAAACATAAAACATACATTAACTTTACTAAAATATTGCAACGGAATTCTTTTAAACAAACCATTTCATTATAATTGATTTTGCAAAATAATACATTGTAGTTAACTGTTACAAAATATCATAATTTTCATTACATCATAAAAAAATTATAATCTAAACAATGGATGCCATCCAAAAATGCCAAGTAGCTGCCCCGTGCCCTCCTCAGCAACATTACCTGCCAACTGGAAACACATAAAAGTCAGCGTTGCTGAGTGAGTTCTAGTTTTATAAAATAAAATACTTTTCTTTCATTTAAAACCATTCTTTCTTTACTTTCACATGTGATCATGCATTATACGTACACATAGATAATAATTTATTATTATCTTTCATCATCATTCGTTGACTTCCGTTCATTCATCATCGTACGTCATCTTTATCATTCGTTATCTTTCTTACCGTACTATACGTACATTCATAACTTCCGATGACAGGTACTGTACCCCGAACATTGGGCACGAAGCTGACCCTTGGGCCAGGGGCAAGTAAAGTCATCATTATCATACATCTTTCATTCCGAACCAGTGCCATGTGCTATACCCCGAACATTGTGCACGAAGCTGGTTACTGGGCTTGAGGTGGGCCTGAGGTCTATCATAGACCTCGAACATTATGCACAAAGCTGACTCCAGTACCTAGGGCAAGCGGCAAGGGTCCCATACATATGGTCAATCACAAAGATTAGACCCCTGTGTGCATACTTCCGGGGTAGCTAACCCGCACACAGTTGAGCTAACACCCTTTATTGGGCGTGAACCTCCATACATTGCTTGCAAGACTTTTCATTACTTCATTCATTCATTAATGCATGCATTCTTTCATTCCTTACGTTACCTTTTTCATTATCTTCTGCTTTACGTTACATAATACTTTCCATTTACTTTCATAATCATACCACGTAAAGCCACGGAAAATAACATACATAATAAGGAACATAACATAAACATAACCATACCATACATAGCATCATCATCACATCACATATGACATCATAAAGTCAACTTACATAACCCTCGGGAACCTCCCAAGTCAAAGCCTACACTTTACATTTTCCCCAAAATTTCAGAAAATATTCTAAGGCATAGGCGCATGTGCACTATGCATGCGCATGACCTTTCAGGAGCATGGGAACACTTAGGCGCATGGGGAACTTTCAGGCGCATGGGCACTATTTGGGCGCGTGGGTTTTGGGCGCATGGACACTTAGCCAAATTCAGCCTGTTCTAGGTGCATGGATACTATTCGGGCGGATGGGTTTTGGGCGCATAGGGGACAATTAGGGAAATTCAACCGTTGGGCGCATGGGCCAAATCCAGGCGCATGGGCAGCCAACACATACTAATAACATCATAATCAGTCCCAAATCATCATTCATCATGTTCTAAGCTTAGTTCTAGCATTCTAAGCATCATAACATGAACATAACTCAATCATAACATCTTAAATCACCCAAATCATAACCCACCCATATTCACACATACACATACATACGGGTACAAAATCCATTTTCATAAAAACATACATACATGCATTTCCAGCCCCAAAATTAGTTAAAACATGTAAAAAGGGGGTTCTAGAACTCACCTTAGCAGCCCTCGAGTATGACTTCCTTCAACCCGTTAGCAAATGAGTTCAAACACCTAGAAACCCACCAAAAACACACACCCGAACACAACAAAACACACAAGAGCATAAAACCGAGGCATAAGCCGGCCAAGATCAACTTAAAAACCAAGAATTCTTACCTTGAATTCGAATTCTCCTTCTTCTTTCTTCAATGTCCGAAAATTCAGCTCTTCTCCTTTCTCTCTCTAGAAAATCCGGTTGAAGTGAAATGTGCAGGAAGGTGTGGGCGGCCATCACCTTTTTACACCCACTTTTATTCTTTTTGTCCTTTTTGACACATTTAGTCCCTCAACTTGGGTTAAATTGTGTTCCTTCCTTTTTCTACACTTTTATTCTTTCTTTCTCGTCTTTTAAAATTTCCGGGTGTTACAATGCCATATTTAAAATAAAACCAACCAAAGTTCAAACTTTAAAACCATGCTGAAGCGTTTTGAAAATAAACCAAACCCAAAGTATGCAAATGTAAATATTTGGAAAAACACGCGCCAACCCAATATTTGAAACTCATAAATGAAAGCCATGTGTTATGTCCTTAAATTAAAGTCTTAGGATGCATGCTGGACACGTGTTGTGCTCCTAATGGCAACCCGAGTTAACGACCTGAGAATAACATAGTAAAAATGTCAACACAATGGTTGGTGAGTTCAAGGGTTTGGGTTTAACATAAACAATAACATTTGTAAAACATAAGATGTAATGCCCCGTTCCCAAAATGCTTACAGTTGGACAATCATCGCACTTAAAACATATAATATACAATTATATTTGCCAAAACATCGCAGCGGAATAACTTAAAAACCATTTCATATATTAATGACTGCTTTTGCAAAACAATACAACGTAGTTAACTGTTACAAAATATTATCGTTTTCATTACATCACAAAAACATCATAATTATACAAATGGATGCCATTCAAAAATGCCAAGTAGCTGCCCCGTGCCACCCTCAGCAACAATCACCGGCTAACTTGAAACACATAAAAGTCACCGTTGCTGAGTGAGTTCTAATTTTATAAAATATATCATACTTTCCTTTCGTTTAAAACCGTTCATTACTTTCATACGTGATCATACATCATACGTACACATAGATAATCTTTATTATCTTCCATCATTGTTCATTATCATTCGTCATTATCTTTCATTTTCCTTTGGACCAATGCCATGTGCTACACCCCAACATCATGCATAAAGCGGGTACTGGGCCGAAGTCTATAAATAGACCCCTATACATTGTGCCCGGTGGCCTGACCATAGTACTGGGGTAAGTGACAAAGGTCCCATATGTTTGGTGAGTCACAAAGACTAGACACCTGTGTTTATCCTTAAGGGTTAGCTAAACCACTCACAATTAAGCTAACAACATTTTAGAGTTGTGCACCTCCATCATTTGCTTGCAAGACTTTTCGTTCCTTCATTCATTCATTAATGCATGCATTCATTCATCCTTTACGTTCCTCTTTTCATTATCATTATCTTCCGCTTTTCATTCCATAATACTTTATGTTTATTGATATTAACATACCACACAAAGCCATAGAAATAAACATAATAAGGAACGTAAAGAAAACATACATAATCATACATAATATAGGCATGCATAACATACATAAACATCATCCCCTAACATCATATAACCTCATATAATCATCATACATCACCCCTGGGAACATCCTAAGTCAAAGCCTAAAACATCCCTTTTCCTAAAATTTCAGAAGATATTCTAAGTCTTTTAGGAGCATGAGCCCTATGCAGGCGCATGACCTTTCAGGCTCATGGGAACACTTAGGCGCATTAGAAACTTCTGGGCGCATGGGCACTATATGGGAGCATGGCCGAACACTTAGTAAATTTGGGCAACTTTCTAGGTGCATGTGCACTATGCAGACGCATGAGACTGACATAGGCGCATAGGCATCTGGGCGCATGGGCTGTTGGGCTCATAGGGAACACTTAGGCAATTCAGGCATATTCTAGGCGCATGGGAACTATTTGGGCGCATGAACTTCAGGCGCATGGGACTTTGGCGCATGGCAACTAACTTTAACCAACAACATCATAATTCAGTCCCAAATTTAATCCTAACATGTTCTAAGCTTAGTTCTAACATCCTAAACAACAAACATGCATACGAACATGAACAAAATCATAAATCATCCCAAACTTACACCCACCCATATAACACACACACATACTTACGGGTATGAACACCCACTTTTATAAAAACATTCATACATGCATTGCCAGTCCCAAAATCAGTTAAAATATGTAAAAAGGGTGTTCTAGAACTCACCTTATGCAATTTTCAGGCAAGACTTCCCTCAAACCCGTATGCTATGAGTTCAACCACCTAAAACCCACTAAAACACACACACCCAAACACACACAAACACATAAGCATAAAACCGATGTTGGAACCAACCATAAACACTTAAAAACATTGAACTCTTACCTTGAATTCGAATTCTTCTTGTTCCTTCTTCAAAACCCGCACTTCAGCTCTTTCTCTCTCTAAAATTCCGAATGAAAAAGTTGATGTGCAAGAAGTGGGCGGCCATGCCCACTTTTTGTACAAAATATATTATATTATTTTGTACTTTTTACACATTTCACCCCTCAACTTGGGTCCTATTGTATTTCCTTCTTTTATTCTTCTTTTAAGATATCCGGGTGTTACAAGTCCACCCCCCTTATATAGGTTTCGTCCTCGAAACCTGTTATTCCTCAAACAGATGTGGGTAATGCTGCCTTATTTCTTCTTCAGTCTCCCATGTAGACTCGGATCCCTTTCGGTGTTTCCACTGTACACGCACCAGAAGATTCACTTTATTTCGTAACCTCTTTTCCTTTTGATCAATGATCGCCACTAGTTGCTCTACATAATTGAGCTGTTCATCTACTTTGATATCCTCCGGTGGTATGACCATATCTTTATCTGCTAAGCACTTTTTTTTAGATGAGATACATGGAATGTCGGGTGAATTCCAGTTAACTCAACTTGCCAATGAATCGGAAAGGCCCTATGTATCTCGGGCTCAACTTGGCCCGCTTTCTAAACCAAATGATACCCTTCCAAGGTGAGACCTTTAGCATAACTCTATCTCCCGCCTTGAACTCAATCGGTCTACGCCTTTTGTCGGCATACGACTTTTGCCTATCTTTGGCTGCCTTCATAAAGGCTTTGATCTTCTCAAGTTTCTCAGTCGTAGCCTCAATCACCTCTATGCTCCCTAACTCCTTCTGACCAACGTCACCCCAACATACGGACGTTCTACACCTCCTACCGTATAGCATCTCATAAGGGGGCATACCAATGCTAGCATGATAACTATTGTTATATGAGAATTCAGCTAAGGGTAAATGGTCATCCCAACTTCCTCCAAAGTCAATGACATATGCCCGAAGCATATCTTCAAGTGTCTGAATGGTTTTCTCCGACTAACCATCCGTCTGAGGATCATAAGCCGTGCTGATGTGTAACCTCGTCCCCATCGCATCATAGAATCTCTTCCAGAAGTTAGATGTAAACCGAGTGTCACGGTCAGACACAATAGACACCGGCACACTATGACGACTTACGATCTCCTTGATGAATAGATCCGCTAACCTTTCGGAGGAATACGTTTCATAGATTGGTAGGAAGTGAGCACTCTTTGTTAGACGGTCAACTATCACCCATATGGCATCATACCCTCTCACGATACGCGGTAACTTCGTGATAAAGTCCATGGTGATATGCTCCTACTTCCACTTGGGTATATCCAAAGGTTGGATCTTCCCATACGGCTTCTGATGCTCTGCCTTCATTGGAAAGAAAGTAAGACACTTACTCACATACTCCGCTACGTCATAACCAACTGATAAGCTTTCACCCGGATTGGTTCGGGTCTTTCCTTCCGGCTAAGGGCATCCGCCACTACGTTGACCTTGCTCAAATGGTAATGGATCTCACAATCGTAATCCTTTATGAGCTCCAACCATCTCCTCTGCCTCAGGTTCAAATCTTTTCTGCTCGAAGAAGTACTTCAAGCTCTTGTGGTTGGTGAAGATAGTGCACTTTGTTCCATATAGGTAGTGCCTCCAAATCTTCAAGGCAAAGACCACAACTGCTAGCTCCCAGTCATGAGTAGGGTAATTAACCTCATGAACCTTCAATTGTCGAGATACGTAGGCTATAACCTTCCCCCGTTACATCAACACACAACCCAGTCCTGAATAAGAAGCATCGGAGTAAACTACCAAGTCATCGCTTCCTTCGGGTAATGATAAGACCGGGGCTTGTGTCAACCTTGCCTTCAATTCATCAAAAGCCTTCTCTTGCTCTTGACCCCATACAAACTTCACATCCTTACAGGTCAGCTTAGTCAACGGAGAAGCTATCTTACAGAAGTCTTGGATGAATCTCCTATAATAGCCCGCCAATCCTAAGAAACTACGAATCTCGGATGACGTCTTTGGAGACTTCCATTGCATCATCGCTTCCACTTTAGCCGGGTCTACCATAATCCCCTCAGGATGCACCACGTGACCCAAAAACTGAACTTCGCGCAACCAGAACGTGCATTTGCAGAACTTGGCATACATTTTCTCCTTTCTTAGTATTTCTAATACTTCCCGAATATGATCAACATGCTCTTCCCCGCTCTTTGAATAAATCAGGATATCATCAATAAACATAATCACTGATTTATCCAACATCGGCCGACACACTCGATTCATCAAATCCATCAAAGCAGCTGGCATGTTGGTTAAACCAAAAGACATCACAAGGAACTTGTGGTGTCCATATCGCGTGCAAAAAGCTGTTTTAGGAATATCCTACTCCTTAACCTTCAACTGATGGTAGCCAGATCAGAGGTCTATCCTTGAAAACCAACTGGCACCTTAGAGTTGATCAAACAAGTCATCAATCCTTGGTAATGGATACCGATTCTTTACTGTCAACTAGTTCAACTCACGGTAGTCAATACACATCCTCATACTACCATCCTTCTTCTTCATAAATAAGAACGGAGCACCCCATGGAGAGATACTCGGCCTAATGAATCCCTTATCGAGCAACTCTTGCAGTTGCTCCATTAATTCCTTCATCTCAGAGGGGGCTAAACGATACGGCACCTTAGCAACAGGTTGGGCATCGGGTATCAGGTCAATCTGAACTCGATCTCACGGTCCGGTGGCACACTCGGTAAATCTTCTGGAAACACATCGGGAAAGTCACACACAACTGGTACATCGGACAATTGTGGTGTTGACATGTCCGCATCCTTCATGTAGGCCAAATAGGCAATACATCCATGCCTCATGCACTTTCCCGCCACCGCCATTAAAATCACCTTCAGAATCGTAGTGGCTCGATCACCGTAGATTATCACCGAACTCCCGTCAGGCGTTATCAATTTAATCATCTTCTTGAGACATACAATATTCGCCTCGTGGGCCGCTAACCAGTCCATTCCTAGGACTACCTCAAACCCGCCTAAGGTCATCACAAACAGTCTAGCAGGAAACTCATGACCTTCTAGTTCTATGTCACAGCCTTCTATCAGCTTAGAAATCCTGGTAGACTTACCTATGACAGTTTCTACATCGAAGGGCTTATCAGTGCTTCTACTACTAACAGGCAATTTGGCACAGAAAGTAGCAAAAATAAAACTCCTACTAGCACGTGAATCAAATAACACTGAAGCAAGACTTTGATTTACTAGAACTGTACCTGACATAACATCGGGGTCCATCCTAGCCTCCTCCCAGGTCATCGTGAAAGCTCTGGCGCTTGCTTTCTGCCCTTCGTTCTCGGCCTCCTTCTTCGCTCCGGAACTCTCAGCCCTCGGCTTCTTGCATTCCCGACTCATGTGGCCTTCTTCACCATAGTTAAAACACCTGGCCACCCCACAATTCCTGGCCACATGACTTGTCCGCCCACACTTGAAGTAGACATTTGATCCCCATCTACACTCCCCAGCATGTTCCTTCCCGCACTTACCACACTTCTTCAACCCGGCACCAGGTGTGACCACACACCGGTCATTGTTGGTTGGAGCGGCCCGCCACGTCCAAACCACTTTCCATTCCAGTTTCAGTCACCACACCTTTCTTGCTCACCTCAGCCACCACCACCTCCCACTCATCATACAGTCTTCCCCCTAAATCAACCACCGACCTGAATGTACCTGGCCGGGCGGTGATCATGTGCCTGCAGATGTCCGCCGGCAAGCCCTGAATATACCTCTTGATCTTTCGTGACGTGGGAGTCACCTGATCCGGCACCAGTCGTGCCATCTCATTGAACTTGGTGGTGTACTGTTGGTGTGTCATGTTTCTCGCCTCCAGCTGCAGGAACTCCCTCTCAATCTTGTCGAGGTCTCTGTGAGGACAGAACTCCTCAATCACTAGCTTTTTCAGCTCTGCCCACCTCATCCTTCCAATCGCCCTACTACCCTCGGCTTGGACGATATTGTCCCACCAACACAGAGCCAAGTCCACAAATGTGTGGGCGGCGAATTTCACCTTCTGATCTTCCCTGCACTCGCTGATATAGAGTACAGCCTCCATCTCCCTCACCCATCGATGAGCAGTAGCAGCAGTGCCATTGCCATCAAAAGTCTGGGACTTGCATCTATGGAATGCCCCATAGTTACAGCCTCGTGCCGTCTCATACACAGGCTCTTCATCCCCCTCCTCGTCACTAGAGGAAATTGTCTCAGTGTCCGGTCGCTCTCCCTCCCTCAAGGACCTATTCCTCTCCTTCCTTTCTCCTTCTCTTACAGCTTTGATCACTTCGGTCACTACAGATGGTAGGATCATCTGCATGACTTGGTGAACCTCCTCAACTACAACCTCCTTCACTGAGGCTCTCAAGTTAGCAATCTCATCCTCAAACTCTGGATGAGGGGTCTCAGGCTCTTCGTGAGCTATCTCACCAACCTTAGCTCTACCTCTCGTGACACGTGGTCTAGCACCACGTCCACCACGACCACCACGACCTCTACCTCGTGAAGCCTTTGACGATCTACCTCTAGCCATCCTCTAAACACGCTATAAGATTCAAACACTAACACTATAAGGCCCCGATCCCGGGACACTTACAGCTGGTCAATCATTGCACATAAAACATAAAACATACATTTAAATTTGCTGAAATATCACAGCGGAATAACTTAAAAACATTTCATATATTAATGACTGCTTTTGCAAAACAATACAATGTAGTTAACTGTTACAAAATATTATCATTTGCATTACATCACAAAGACATCATAGTCTACAAAATGAATGCCATCCAAAAATGCCAAGTAGCTGGCCCGTGCCATCCTCAGCAACAATTACCTGCCAACTGGAAAATACATAAAAGTCAGCGTTGCTGAGTGAGTTCTAGTTTTATAAAATAAACTACTTTTACTTCTGTTTAAAATCGTCTTTTACTTTCATACGCGATCATGCATCATACGTACAAATAGATAATTTATTATTATCTTCCATCATTATTCATTATCTTTCATTCAATGTACGTCATCATTATCATTCATTTTCATTCATAGTCTTCCTTACTTATCTTTCATACATTCGTCATCTTTCTTACTTACATTCTGGACCAATGCCATGTGATACACCCCACCGTCATGCATAAAGCGGGTACTGGGCCAAAGTCTATAAATAGACTCCCGTACATTGTGCCCGGTGGCCTGACCACAGTACCGGGGTAAGCGGTAAGGATCCCATACGTATGGTCAATCACAAGGATTAGACCCTAGTGTGCATCCTTCCGGGGTAGCTAAGTACACCGTTGAGCTAACACCGTTCATTGGGTGTGAACCTCCTTACAGTGCTTGCATGACTTTCTTACATTCATTCTTCCATTGATGAATTCATTCATTCTTTCGTTACGTTCCTCTTATCATTATCATTAACTTTCGCTGTATGTTACATAATACTTTTTGTTCATTTCATAATCATAACACGTAAGTCACAGAATAATATATAATACGAACATAAGATCAGCATAACACATTCATACATAGCATCACATAAACATCACATACCCCATCACATATCATCATAAACATCATGCATCATCCATTCACAAACACATACACATGCACAACAAGTACAAGTCATCATAGAACATAACTGACCCTCTGCGGGACAGCGGGGGTTCGGGGGTGGCAGCCTCTGACAGCGGGGTCCTAGG
The DNA here is from genome assembly GCA_025506505.1 of Flaveria sonorensis. Classification (NCBI taxonomy): domain Eukaryota; kingdom Viridiplantae; phylum Streptophyta; class Magnoliopsida; order Asterales; family Asteraceae; genus Flaveria; species Flaveria sonorensis. The sequence goes on along the minus strand of CM046433.1, from coordinate 55,543,031 downwards.
GGCAGCAGCCCCTAGTGGGGTCCAAAGGGCAACTCCCCTGGCTAGGGCTGTGCTGTTAAACATTTTAAAAATTTTTTTATTTTAAAACATTTATATAGCACATTTTGTTATAGAAAAATCGATCTTCCTGTTAAACCACTTAAAATCTTGGTCATTTAAATTGTATATTTAGTATGCATTTCCAGCCCCAAACAAGTTTAAAACCTTTAAATAGGGGATCTAGAACTCACCTGGACTCAGTGAGTAGCTTCTCAATCAAGCTTTCTAAGCAAGGGTCGCACTACACAGCCTGCAGATAAGTTAACACTCAAAGGGGTTAATTTCTACCTAATTTTGCTGCTAATTTCGCTGCCAGATCAGCAGATTCGCTGCTAGTTTCGCTAGCAGTTTCGCTACCACCTTTGCTGGCAGTTTCACTGGCATCTTCGCTGCCAGTTTCGTTCAACTTTCGTTGGAAATTCAAGTCTGCGAAACTACCAGCGAAACTATAGTTTCGCAGGAAGATCCATAGTTTCGCTGGACGACTACACAATTTCGCTGGACGAACTCATAATTTCGCAGAACGGGCTGAAATTACGAACTAGCTCATTTTTAACCCAAAACTTCAATCTTTTACACCCAAAACCTTGGTTTATCACCCAGGAAGGTATATCTAAGCTTCTTACATGTTTTCTTACAAAAAAACATGTTTGGGTGATTCTTTGCCCTATTGTCACACCCAAAACTTCAATCTTGTACACCCAAAACCTTGGTCCAATCATTACCTAAAGGTCCATGCTGGAATTTATGTGTCCGGTAAATTCATGATTACGTTGATCAAGTGTAATCATCAATTTACCCAACCCGATCATCCCAACACTTTCCCATAAGGACGGTCCTAAGGTATCAGGGTTGTAGCCTAGGGTCTACTATGGTATTCCTGACTTCTCTACAACCTTTGGCTCTAATACCAATCTGTCACACCCCGGGCCCAGGTAGGGTGGGACATCACAGACTAGCAACAACATATGGCAGCGAAAACAAACCATCATAAGAGCACAAAAGGAAAGAACATCACATGGCATTAATGTTTAAAGAAAAACCGGGCTAGAAGTAGGTCTAGCCACCAATACAAGTATATAATTCATCAGTACAAATTGTTTACAACAATAACAAATGTAAATTGTTCAAATTATTATAAAAACAAAACAAGCCAATGCCATGGGTCACGGTGCTAGGTCAAGGTCTTCTACAACAGCTAGACTCCCATCACGGATTACCTGAAACGTGCTCAAAAGAAAATTGTGTCAACTAAAAAGTTGGTGAATTCAAGTGCTTAAAGTTTAAAAACAAAAGGATTCAATAGAATCCACATTTGATTTAAAAGAATCATAGTTTCATTGTTGTGGGGGATCACAATCAACCCTGCACTTAGCCCCGGCTAGCCTCTTCAAAAATCGTGTTACCGGTTAAATCCCATTGGGAAAACTGAGCCTCAAACCAGTATACCATACCTACCGAATGGTTCACCATAGTATCTTATAAAACTTGTTACATGCCACAAACGACTCCGCAGGATCTCAGTGTGGTACCCTTCCCGTTCATCATGGAAGGCACTGTGTGTGGGGGATTCCCCAAGTAGATCTACCCATATAAAACAAGCGGTTCACACAAGAATTAATGATCGTGATACAAGTATCAGCAGGTAGCAGTATTTCTACAACATACAACAACATGTAAAGCACATATATAGTTCAGTTAAAACAGAGCATGCTTCATCCCAAAAATAGTAGTAAAAAGGGGATCACTAGAACTCACATTAAGTTTCAAGCAACGGGTTCTTCGAGTACCGGGAAAGTTTCAAGTCTAGCACCCTACCATCAAGATTAGGTGATAAGCCACTAGTTCTAAAGTCACACGAGGTGGAAAAAGTGTGTTAAGAAGTTAAATGTTCAACTAGCTTATATTTGCTAAGGCTTGCATTTAAAAGTTTCCATTTATAGAAAGCTAGGGTTTCTTAAGGAAAATATAGATCTTTACACCATTAGGTCATTGATACAAGTTAAATTAAGTTTATCAAGTGATTACTAGTCCAAGGGGTTGGTTTATTGAAGTTTGGCAGACTTTACAGTTTAGTCCTTCAAGTTTCAAAATTTAAATTTTATACCCTAAAGTTTGCTTCTTTACATTTACTGACCTTTATGACCAAATAATAGATTTTTGGAGTTAAGTAATACATCTTAACTAATTTAAATTCCCAATTTTTCAGAATTTAGATTCGGGTTCATTATACTTATCTTTTACGTTACCGGTTACTGTAAAACCGAAGGTTTTTTAACGGTTAAGCATTAAATCTTATAGTTTTACGTCTTAAAACTTTAAATATTATTTTAAGGACTTTTAATAAGTTTTATAATCTGTTGAGAATGTATTTTTAAGCCCTTTTTGTTGAAAGTCTCATTTTTAAGTTTAACCCGTTAAAACGCGTTTTTACCCGAAATTGACTGTTTAAAACTTCTTTGACCAATTAAGTCTTATAGTTCCTAACTTACTGAAATAACATGGTTTCCATGGATTTTGGTTTTATACCATTATTTCCAAGACTTTCCTCCAAACGTTATCCGGTTAATACTCGTTTTTAACTAAAAATACCATTTAAAACATTTTTGACCATTTATTCAACAAATCCAACTTAAATCACTCTATTAAATCTTTTAGAGCCTGGAATTATTCTTAACATGGTTATACTCTAATTTTTCTTACTTTTAAGGTCGTTTTACCACCTTTCAGGTCCCCGAATATGTTCAAAATGCTTACAATCCCTACTTTTATTATTTTTCAGCCTTTGACATCACCTCATACACCCAATAACATCCAAAACTTACTGAAATAATGATTCTAACTCACAAGTTTAGCATATAACCAAAGAACAAGTTGTAGAATTGTGATTTCACCATTTTCACCCATTACACATATGTAAAACGTTATAGATCATGCTTAAACATTACCAAATCCTTTTGTAACTTTAAAAACAGGTTATTAAAAGGTTAGAAAACTATTTTTGAGCAGGTTACAATCTTTACTTCTGAGGGTTACAAGATGTGTAAGTTAGATGGTGCAAAAATCACCCAAAAAGAGGGTTTTCATGATGAAATTCGGGTTCCACCCTTAGAATGACCAATATAACGTGTGAGGTACCTCTAGTGAAGTTAAAAGCTCCTCAAGAACAAGGAATAACACAAGACATAGCTTAGTTCGGGTGTGTTGATGCTTACACTTTGTGTGGTTCACGATTTGGAGGGTGTAGAGAGACAAAATGATCTGGAAAGCTTCGAACAAGGGCTGGAGATGTTGAACTTGATGAAACCGTGTATCAAAAGCTCACAAGATAACACCCTCTTGCTAGTTTGAAGCTTGACCGATGATGTTTGATGGTGTTCTTCGAATGTTATGGCTGGAATGGTGATGGAACCGTGGGTGTGTGTGTGTTTCTGTTAGAGAGAATCTGAGAGGAAGAGAAGAGAGAATGAGAGGTGAGAATGAAGGTTGAGTATTCAAATTTTGCATGCAATGGGAGTGGAGGGGAATGGTGGCAAGTTTGGGTGGTGTAGAAGAGAAAGTATTGGTAGAGAGGGGGGTGAAGGGGGCGGCCGAAATTGGAGGCTTGTGGAGTGATTTGATTTAAATTTTAATTTGTAAAATGGTTATTATGTAGTCTTATTTGTAGTGCAGTGTAGTATTTGAGATGGTAATTTTTAGTTAGTTGTTTAAGTATGATGCATGTGTATGCATGCTTTGGCCGTGGATTATGTGTATATGCACACATTTTAATTGTTTCAAACAAGATTTAATTTTTGCAAGGGTGACTAATTGACTTTCCTGAAACATGAAGTTACTCTATGCTAAGGCTAGATTTAGCTAAATCATCTCAAAAAGCACATGAAATAACAAAAATGACAATAATAGCAATAACAATAATAATGCTAATACTAGTAATGATAATGATATTAACATTAATATCAATTGCATGGATAGTGATGCAGGAGGTTAAAGGTTAGAATTATGACCTAGAGGTCGGTTGTTACACATATGTACCTAGGGTTCAACTTGCCCCTTTTTCTAAACCGAATGATCCCCTTCCAAGGTGAGACTTTCAGCATAACTCTATCTCCCACCTTGAACTCAATCGGTCTACGTCTCTTGTTGGCATACGACTTTTGCCTATCTTTAGTTGTCTTCATAAAGGCCTTGATCCTTTCCAGCTTCTCAGTCGTAGGCTCGATCACCTTGACGCTCCCTAACTCTTAATGGCCGATATGGCCCCAACAAGCGGGCGTTCTACATCTCCTACCGTATAGCATCTCATAAGGAGGCATGCCAATGTTGGCATGGTAGCTATTGTTATATGAGAACTCGGCTAACGGTAAGTGGTCATCCCAACTTCCTCTAAAATCAATGATGCATGCCCGAAGCATATCTTCCAGCATTTGAATGGTCCTTTCCGACTGACCATCTGTCTGGGGATGATAAGCCATGCTGATATGTATCCTCGTCCCCATAGCATCATGAAATCTCTTCCAAAACTTGGATGTAAACCGAGTGTCACGATCAGACACAATAGACACCGGTACACCATGACGAGCTACAATCTCCTTGATAAATTGATCTGCGAGTCTCTCAGAGGAATACGTTTCATAGATCGGTAGGAAGTGAGCACTCTTCATCAAACGATCAACTATCACCCATATGGCATCATCCCCTTTCACGGTACGCGGTAACTTCGTGATAGAGTCCATGGTGATATGCTCCCACTTCCACTCCGGTATATCCAATGGTTGGATCTTCCTGTACGGCTTCTGATGCTCTGCCTTCACTTGCAAGCAAGTAAGGCACTTACTCACGTACTCCACTACGTCACGCTTCATACCCGGCCACCAATAATCTTTCTCCATGTCTTGATACATTTTCGTGGCACCGGGATGAATGGAGTATCGAGTCTTATGAGTTTCGTCCATGATCTTCCCACGTTGATCCCCATAACGAGGAATCCACATTCGTCCGAATCGGGTTCTAACACCGAGAGTGTTTTCACCCAACTCCGCGACTAGACCTCTCATCCTTTCAGAGTTGGTAAGCCTTCACCTTGAAACTCCTTGACCTGCTTCATCACGTCGGAGGTCATAATCAATTGGTAAGCCTTCGCCCGAATTGGTTCAGGCCTCTCCTTTTGGCTAAGGGCATCCGCCACTACGTTGGCTTTGCCCGGATGGTAATGGATCTCACAATCATAATCCTTTATGAGCTCCAACCATCGCCTCTGCCTCATATTCAAATCTTTTTGCTCGAACAAGTACTTCAAGCTCTTGTGGTCTGTGAAGATTGTGCACTTCGTTCCATATAGGTAGTGCCTCCAAATCTTTAATGCAAAGACCACAGCTGCTAGCTCCAAGTCGTGAGTAGGATAATTGACCTCATGAACTTTCAATTGTCGGGACACGTATGCTATAACCTTTCCTCGCTGCATCAACACGCAACCCAACCCCGAGTAGGAAGCATCTAAATAAACCACCAAATCCTAGCTTCCTTAGGGTAATGACAAGACAGGAGCCTGAGTCAACCTTGCTTTTAGCTACTCTAAAGCCTTCTCTTGCTCTTGACCCCATACAAATTTCACATCCTTACGGGTCAACTTGGTCAATGGAGAAGCTATCTTGGAGAAGTCTTGGATAAATCTCCTATAATACCTCGCCAACCCCAAGAAACTACGGATCTCGGATGGCATCTTTAGAGACTTCCATTGCATCACAGCTTCCACTTTTGTCGGGTCCACCATAATCCCCTCGAGATTCACCACGTGACCCAAAAACTGAACCTCGCGCAACCAGAACTCGCACTTGGAGAACTTGGCGTACAACTTCTCCTTTCTCAGCTTCTCAAACACTTCCCGAATGTGACCGGCATGCTCCTCCTCGCTCTTCGAATAAATCAGGATATCATCGATGAACACAATCACTGATTTATCCAACATCGGTCGACACACTCGATTCATCAAATCCATAAAAGCAGCTGGTGCATTTGTTAAACCAAAAGACATCACGAGAAACTCGTAGTGTCCATAACGCGTGCGAAAAGCTGTTTTAGAAATATCTTGCTCCTACAACTTCAACTGATGGTAGCCAGATTGAAGATCTATCCTTGAGAACAACTGGCACCTTGGAGCTGATCAAACAGGTCATCAATCCTCGGTAATGGATACCGATTCTTCACCGTCAACTTGTTCAGCTCGCGGTAGTCAATACACATCCTCATACTACCGTCCTTCTTCTTCACGAATAAGACAGGAGCACCCCAAGGAGAGATACTCGGTCTAATGAACTCCTTATCGAGCAACTCCTGCAATTGTTCCATCAGTTCCTTCATCTCGGTCGGAGCCAACCGATACGGTGCCATAGCTACAGGCTGGGCACCGGGTATCAAGTCGATCTGAAACTCTATCTCATGGTCCGGTGGCACACCTTGTAAATCTTTTGGGAACACGTCTAGGAAGTCACACACAACCGGTACATAAGAAAGTTGTGGTGTTGGCGTATTTACATCCTTCACGTAGGCCAAGTAGGCACTACATCCACGCCTCATGCACTTTCCCGCCACCGGTATCGAAATCACCTTCGGGATAGTCGTAACGCGATCACTGTAAATCTTCACCGAACTCCCATCGGGCGCTGTCAGTCTGACCATCTTCTTGCGACACACAATGTTCGTCTCGTAATCCGCCAACCAATCCATTCCTAGGACTACATCGAAACCATCTAAGGTCATCACGAACGGTCTAACAGGAAACTGATGACCTTCTAATTCTATGCCACAGCCTTCTATCATCTCAAAAACCTGGTAGACTTATCTATGGCAGTTTCTACATCGAAGGGCTCACCAATACTTCTACTCCTAATGGGCAACTTAGCACAAAAGGCAGCAGAAATGAAACTCCTACTAGCACCAGAATCAAATAACACAAATGCAAGAGTTTGGTTTACTAGAAACGTACCTGACACCACATCGGGGTCCGTCCTAGCCTCCTCCCGAGTCATCGTGAAAGCTCGGTCGCTCGCCTTCTGCCCTTCCGTCCCGGCTATCTTCTTCGCATTGGAACTCTCAGCCCTCGGCTTCTTGCAGTCCCTGCTCATGTGACCCTCTCCACCACAGTTAAAACATCTAGCCACACGACAATCCTTTGCTATATGCCCCGTCCTCCCACACTTGAAGCATACATTCGATCCCCACCTATATTCTCTGAGATGCTCCTTTCCACATTTGCCACACCTCTTCAACCCCGCACCAGATGTGACCACACGGCGGTCATCCACCCGTGCACACTTGTTGTTCATCGCGGCACCACCCCGACCAAACCTCTTCCTGTTCCAGTTTCGGTCACCACCACCTTTCTTACTCACCTCAGCCACCACCACTTCCCGCTCATCATACAGCCTCCCCGCCAGATCAACCACCGACCTAAACGTACTCGGTCGGGCGGCGATCATGTTGGATCTTATATGCCCAAGACACATACAAGATTGATGTGGTTAGTACGTTGTGATCCAAGTCGGGTCATACCCAATAACAAGCTAGGCAAACACCGATAAATGTTTATTTGTTGATATGATCAAGCAAATAAATATTGACACCAATTTAGAAAATGGGTTTTCTAAATTATTGCATTTGAGATAGAACAAACTATATGGATGTTTTGTTCATGAGATATCATTTGTATTGTTATTTAAATTAGTTAAATAACAATAAATAAAAGTGTGTTTAAGTTATAAAATTAAATGGGGGTTTGATTTTATAAACTTGTAACTTCTAATTAAAAGTGAAAATTTTAAATGGTGGGAAACCATTTTAAAAATCTCGGCCACCCCATGTGGGTGTCTTGGGATTCCTTGTCTTGTTTTAATACAAGACTTTAATCACTTTGAAAATACACTCAACCACACTTTCTCTCTCACACATGCAAGAACTCCTTCTTCTCCAATTTTGCTCTTCTCCTATTTACGGATCTAGAGTCCTTTGAAGAAGGTTTTGGGTGTTAACTTCCTAACTAGTTTGGTGTTTTACAAGAACTTGTGGGTATACAAGCTTGAGGTCTTCTCTTTTGAAGACTAGACGTTCAAGAAGCATCATCTCCCTCCTCTCATCCGTATCTAACTTCCTTGTTCTTGAAAGGTAGTATTCATGAACATCCTATGGTTGGTTTTTGATAGCACTTCTTTTCACATATATATGATCCTTGTTCTTGGGTTTGTTTTCTTGAAAATAAAATGGTTTATTTTTAGCATCTAAAACAAGTTTTAAATCCATTATATCCGCTGCGTTTTTGATGTTTAAAATGGTTCAACATCTTTGTTAAAACTTGTAAGAACCCAACAGATCATGTGCCTGCGGATGTCCGCCGGCAAGCCCTGTATGTATCTCTTGATTTTCCGTGACAAGGGTGTCACCTGATCCAGCACCAGCCGTGCCATCTCATTGAATTTGGTGGTGTATTGCTGATGTGTCATGGTTCCCGCCTCCAGCTGCAGGAACTCCCTTTCCACCTGATCCAACTCCCTATGAGGACAGAACTCCTCAATCACCATCTTCTTCAACTCCACCCACTTCATCCTTCCAATCGCTCTGCTGCCCTCAGCCTGGACAATATTGTCCCACCAGCACAGAGCCGAATCCGCAAACGAGTGAGTGGCAAATTTCACTTTATGGTCCTCCCGGGACTCGCTGATATCAAGAACAACCTCCATCTCTCTCACCCATCGGTGAGCAGCAGCAGTAGTGCCATTACCATCGAAAATCGGGGGCTTGCCCCTTTGAAATGCCCTATAGTTGCAGCCTCATGCTACCTCAGGCACAGGCTCTTCTTCCTCTTCCTCATCAGTAGAGACAACCGTCTCAGTCTCTGGTTGCTCTCTCCCTCCCGAGGACCTATTCCTCTCGTTCCTTTCTCCTTCTCTTACAGCCTTTATCACTTCGGTCACCATAGACGGTAAGATCGTCTACATGACCTGATGAACCTCATCTACAACAGCCTCCTTCACCGAGGCCCTTAGATTAGCACTCTCGTCACCACCCTCCGGATGAGGGGTCTCGGGCTCTTCATGAGCCACTTCCTCAGCTCTAGGCCTTCCTCTCGTGACCTGTGGTCTAGCACCACGTCCACCATGACCTCCACCTCGAGAAGCCTTAGAAGATCTACCTCCAGCCATCCTCTAACACGCTATAAGATCCAAACACCAACACGATCATTCAAGGTAACAACTCAGTTTATGTCAAGTATAGTAAGTCCCTAATTATAGTGGCCGGTTGTGATTAGCCACTTACTTTACTCTTCATACCCCAAGCATTTCCTATTCTGACTACATCAGTATATAAATCTACTAAAGGCACATAAATCACATAACATAAGCATGTAATACCGGTTAACATTAAGAAAATACCTGATGGCACGCAGCTACTCGGACTGGCATCCCTTCCCTTTGTCCCATTTTCAGTTTAAGTTTAGGTTTCTTTTGAAAATATTTACCCGTTTCACTTAAACTTTGGCTCTGATACCAACTTGTAAGACCCCAATCCCGGGACGCTTACAGCTGGTCAATCATTGGACATAAAACATAAAACATACATTTAAATTTGCAGAAATATCACAGCGGAATAACTTAAAAACATTTCATATATTACATCACAAAAACGTCATAGTTCTACAAAATGAATGCCATCCATAAATGCCAATTAGCTGGCCCGTGCCATCCTCAGCAACAATTACCTGCCAACTGAAAAATACATAAAAGTCAGCGTTGCTGAGTGAGTTCTAGTTTTATAAAATAAAATACTTTTACTTTTGTTTAAAATCATCTTTTACTTTCATACGTGATCATGCATCATACGTACAAATAGATAATTTATTATTATCTTCCATCATTATTCATTATCTTTCGTTCAATGTACGTCATCATTTTCATTCGTTTTCATTCATATTCTTCCTTACTTATCTTTCGTACATTCTTCATCTTTCTTACTTAAATTCCGGACCAATGCCATGTGCTACACCCCACCGTCATGCATAAAGCGGGTACTGGGCCGAAGTCTATAAATAGACTCACATTATGCCCGGTGGCCTGACCACAGTACCGGGGTAAGCGGCAAGGATCCCATATGTATGGTCAATCACAAGGATTAGACCCTAGTATGCATCCTTCCAGGGTAGCTAACCCGCACACTATTGAGCTAACACCGTTCATTGGGTGTGAACCTCCTTACAGTGCTTGCAAGACTTTCTTACATTCGTTCTTCCATTGATGCATGCATTCATTCTTTCGTTATGTTTCTCTTATCATTATCATTAACTTCCGCTTTACGTTACATAATACTTTTCATTCATTTCATAATCATAACTCGTAAGTCACAGAATAATACATAATAGGAACATAAGGTCAACATAACACATTCATACATAGCATCACATAAACATCAGCAGATTCGCTGCTAGTTTCGCTAGCAGTTTCGCTGCCACCTTCGCTGGCAGTTTTGCTGGCATCTTCGCTGCCAGTTTCGCTCAACTTTCATTGGAAATTCAAGTCTGCGAAACTACCCGCGAAACTATAGTTTCGCAGGAAGATCCATAGTTTCGCTGGACGACTACACAATTTCGCTGGACGAACTCATAATTTCACAGAACGGGCTGAAATTACGAACTAGCCCATTTTTAACCCAAAACTTCAATCTTTTACACCCAAAACCTTGGTTTATCACCCAGGAAGGTGTATCTAAGCTTCTTACATGTTTTCTTACATAAAAACATGAGTTTTGGGTGATTCTTTGCCACTTTCAACAACCCCAAACCCTAGAATCTGAATTTACTCTTAAAGAAACGATTAAACGATGTTTCTTACCTAGATTCTTGGTCTTTTCTTGTTGTTTGGATGCACACAAACACCGATCTTCAATCTCTTGATCAACTGAGCCTTGGATCACCACTTTCTCTTTTCTCTCTCTACACTCTCTCTTTAAAAGTTGGGTGTTGAGTTGCAAATGAGAGTGGCTCTTGCTGATCCGTTTATATATACCGGGTGTTCCCGGGACCTTAAACTCGTCGAACACATAGCCCGTGAGGTCTACTAGGTCCATACTCCATTTCCCGCTTATTTTCATTAAATAATCCCGGCTAAGCCCATTATTATTAGTTGGCTCGTTTCAACTTTATTTCAGGCGTTACAAACACGGTCATTCAAGGTAATAGCTCTGTTTATGTCAAGTATAGTAAGTCCCTAATTACAGTGGCCAGTTGTGATTAGCCACTTACTTTACTCTTCATACCCCAAGCATTTCCTATCCTGACTAATTAAGGGTTAGCTAAACCACACACAGTTAAGCTAACAACATTTTAGTGTTGTGCACCTCCATCATTTGCTTGCAAGACTTTTCTTTCCTTCATTCATTCAATAATGCATGCATTCATTCATCCTCTACGTTCCTAATTTCATTATCATTATCTTTCGCTTTTCATTCCATAATACTTTACGTTTATTGATATTAACACACACAAACACATAAGCATAAAACCGAGGCAGGAACCAACTACAAACACTTAAAAACATCGAATTCTTACCTTGAATTCGAATTCTTCTTGTTCTTTCTTCAAAAACTGCACTTCAGCTCTTTATCTCTCTAAAATTCCGAATGCAAAAGTTGATGTGCAAGAAGTGAGCGGCCATGCCAACTTTTTGTACAAAATATATTATATTATTTTGTACTTTTACATATTTCACCCCTCAACTTTGGTCCTATTGCATTTCCTTCTTTTATTCTTCTTTTAAGATATCCAGGTGTTACATAAGAGGTGCATTGAAATAGATAGCTAGTCTATATTCACAAGTAATAACAATAGTGATATCGTGATCGAAGCTGACTGTGTTGCGTTTGTTGCCTCCCGTCACGACTTACCAGGTCGTGAGGATGTTTGTGTTTAGGAAAATATTGCACCCGTTTAACCTCGAGTCGCACAGGTGGGGCTTGTCAAACCCTGTAGTACTACCCAAGATTTCCTGCTAGTTACTATTATCAACAATCCGAAAGTGTGAGGACTTTCAAGGTGTCATGTACTATGTTAAAACATACACAACTTACAATAATAATATAGCATTTCGTAAATAAGTATGCTACCTTCCCCAGAAGAGAGTTTACAAAACAGTGGGGCATGAGCACACCTGATGTGCAATGAACAATAATAGGGAAAACTGACGATGAATGGAAAGACAACCCTTCAAAGGTTACCTAGAACACACAAGTACATAAGTACGTGTAGACAGAAAGCTTAACAACTCCAAGTTAACCTAGTTGACCCGTTTGACCCGTTGGTGACATATTAGTTGAAATATCATTTAATCAAGCATAACAACTTAACATACATGAACATCATACAAGTTATCCATCACATCATCAACCCAAGTTCTACCAAAGTCATCATACAACACTAGATCATCATACAACTCATGCAAATCTCAAACAACCAACATGTTCAACACAAATATATATACATCACAACCAATAATTCATACGTGAAGTCTAATCATGCACTACATGCCATGTGAAGCCACTCATAACTTCACATCCTAAACCCTGCCAATCCTACTAAGTAGGGGCCTCAGATTCGCACGCGTGTATGACAATCATAATCACATTCATCAACAAAGTTCAATTCCAACCAACATAGACAATAATGATCAATTCCAATCCCAAACATGATTTCCTAATCACTAACCACGATTCAACATCATGGATGATCACTAATACCTAAATTCCTTACATGATCAACAAAGCATCCATACATTTCAATTAACACATTCTATCACATTAACATTATCAACAATCATTCTAGCATGATCCTAACACCACAATCATGCCCAAATCATCATATCCAATGTCCTTTAAAATAAAGTTTCCCTTTTGGGAAAGAAATCCCCAAAATCTATCTAACATCCAATTCATTCATAATTTCATCAACTTTATACCTAATCAAGTTCATAGCATTCATTCTAACATGATGATTATCACTCAATCATCAAAATTCCCAATAATCATGCATAAAAGTTTCTACTTTTAGTAAGTTATGATCAACACCCCAAATTGATGAGTTTTTTTGCACAATCCAATTAGACTAGCATCTAAACATTGTATCCAATATCATATCATCATCAAATCATGAATTCCAAGAATAAAAACTTTCCTCTTAAGGCAATGTATGAACTACATGATCAATCCATGGATTTCTTGCATAATCAACATAATCTAACATTCATACAACCTAACTAACATCATATTAACATCTAACAACCATCAATTTCATGTTTTCATCACCAATTTCGAAACTAGGGTTCATCAAGATCAAAAACTATGAAAAACTAATCAAAACTAACCTTTAGATGTGTAGAAATCAAGAATTACACCTGCTAGCACCTTGTAATGCTTGAACCAAATCAAAATCAATTGTTTGTGTGTGTTTTTGATTGAATTCGCAAAGGGTGGGGGTTCTTGGGATGCTTGCGGCCAAATGAAGGGTTTGAGGGCTAGGGTTGGGTTTAATTTTGGTAAGTTTTGGTTTTAGAATAATCACAAAGTAAACCCCTTTATTTATATTTTATAAAAACTAATCTTTTTAACACTTTTTAACAAATTTTAACAACATGTTATAAGTATTATTAGTCAGTAATCATAATCATAACCATTTACAAAAAGTCACATAACACATGAAATATATATAACACGTTGTCTCGTTATCACGTAAAATTCACAAAATAAATATTTAAAATTCTATAAATTCATGAATCACATAATCGCAACTAATAATCAACATTATTAATTAGGTTATTATTGTTTATCATAGATTATTATTATTAAGTCACCAATGTTCAACGACAACCAGTGTGTGCTCACGACACGTGTATGCAAGTCCTAACGGAACTAACGGAGTTTGGTAACGGTAAATTACCGGATGTCACATTATCTCCATTTTGAAAGAATTTTCGTCCCGAAAATTGCGTTACATGGTTGTGTTACATCCCTGGTTTACTGCATTGGTATAACAAAATCGAGTGAGTTGTCACATCATCCCCATGTTGAAAGAATTTTCGTCCTGAAAATTTAATCGGTACCTTCCCCGGCTGTCGTCGCCATTTCAAACAGATGAGGATACTTAAGCTTCATCTGATCTTTGCATTCCCATGTTTCGGTCCACATCCTGAGTTCCAACGAACTTTGACTATAGGTATCTTACTTTGTTTAAGAGTCTTGACCTCACGATCCATTACCTCAACCGGTTCTTCAACAAAGCGTAGTTGATCATCTACTTGTATTTCCTCGAGTGGTACAACCAGTGTCTCGTTAGATAGACACTTTTTCAGGTTCGAGATGTGAAATACATTGTGAACAGCACTCAGTGAATCAAGTAGGTCCAATCGTTACGCCACCAGACCTATTCTTTCTAGAATCTCAAATGGTCCAACGTATCATGGATTAAGCTTGCCTCTTTTGCCAAACCGAATCACACCTTCACGGTGAAACTTTCAGCAAAACCTTGTCACCGACTTGAAATTCCAAGGGTTTTCGTCGCTTGTCCGCATAGCTCTTTTGTCGATGTCGCGCTACAGCCATAAGGTTTCGTATCTGTACTATCTTCTCGGTAGTCTTGTGTACCAACTTAGGACCAGTTAACTGACTATCACCAACTTCTGCCCAACAAACTGGTGATCTACACTTTCGGCCATACAACGCCTCAAATGGTGCTACCTTGATGCTAGTATGATAACTATTGTTGTACGAGAATTCGACCAACGGTAGATGAATTTCCCAATTATTTCCAAAATCAATCACATAAGCACGTAACATGTCTTCCAAAGTTTGAATAGTACTCTTACTTTGCCCATCGGTCTGTGGATGATAGGCAGTGCTCATATCCAGAGGCGTACCCAAAGATTTCTGTAACGACTGCCATAAATGAGATGTGAAATGAGCATCACGATCAGAAATAATTGAGATCGGCACGCCATGTCTCGAAACGACCTCCTTCAGATAAATTCATGTTAACTTATCCATTTTATCAGTTTCCTTGATTGCCAAGAAGTAAGCTGACTTAGTCAGTCGATCCACAATCACCCAGATCGTGTCACAACCACTAGGCGTCTTAGGCAACTTTGTGATAAAGTCCATAGAAATCTGTTCCCACTGTCAACATGAAGAGGTAAGATTTCCTTGGACTCCATAAGTTCTCTAACAAAATAGCAATACATCTAGGCCTGTTTTGTTCTTTAATGAAATATTGGGTTTTTTTTGCAATATTTCACGCATCAAGTTTATCATAAAACAGAGGGGTAGCGCATGCTCAAGAAACATGCAGGTCTTTGAGTATCCAACAAACCCAAAGAATTTCACTTATCATGGTATCCATGTAATGATATTCTGCTTTGTTGATAATTGAGAAACTATTAATTATTTCTTAGTCTCCTACAAAATTAGTCCACCTCCTAGTAAAAGTATATCATCGTTTCCCGATCTTCTAGTGTAACTACAAACCAACCAATCCACATCATAAAAGGCTACCATGTTTAAATCACCATTTGTAAGATACCCTACCAAGTTGTAGTTTTCAAATACCGAATGATCTAATTAGCAACCTCCATGTGCTCTTGACGAGGCTCAGAAACAAATTGGCTCAAAATATTTACCAAATAAGCAATATATGATCGAGTCGCTTATAGGTACAAAAGTTGTCGAATGAAATGTAGGTATAGTCTGAAATCTTTCCTTTTGCTTTAACTACAAGAGTCCACTTTTAGGTGTTGTTCCATCGGAAATCAATTGGGCCAACAACCAGTTAAGCAAGAATCTTCAAGAATGTCTAACGTGTATTTTCGTCAATTTAGGACCAACCTGTCCGAGGTTTTAGAAACCTCAATACACAAGAAATACCTAAGGGTACCAACGTCCTTAATTCTAAATCTTTGATCCAAGTGTTCTTTTGTTTCTAGAATTTTATTTAAATCATTACGGGTGATGATAAAATTGTCCACATATATAAGAATGATCACAAAAATATTGTATGTCTTAAATGTGAACAAATAATGATCGGCTATAGATTGCTTGAAGTCATAATCTAGTGAAGTGATGGGGAAAGTTTCATGTCAATTACGTGAAGCCTACTTAAGTCCATAAAGATACTTTCTTTGTCGGAATACATATGCGTCTTAGAGAACCCTTGTGGAATCTTCATGTATACTTCATCTTTTAAATCTCCATTAAAATGTGTTATTTACATTGATTTGATGAATAAACCAACCTCTTTTTACACCAAAAGCAAGGAGAGTGCTTACGGTGACAAGTTTAGCAACTGGCACAAAAGTATCATGGAAGTCAACCCCTTCTATTTAAGTAATATCTTTTGCTACAAGGTGAGTTTTGTATCTTTCATTCATGCCATTCGGTTTATATTTATCTTATAAAGCCATTTAGAACCAATTGGTCGCCTTCTATTAGGCAACTAATCAAGGGTCCATGTTTCATTTTCCATGAGGGCTTTAATTTTTTTTCATCCCATCTACCCAATTACCCAATGTTTCTTTTACATGGCTTCCTAAATTTTTTTCGGCTCATTGTTCGAGCTAATGGCGCTAAATACGTGTTATGCATGTTAGAAAACTTATCATAAGAAACATAATAGGAGAGGGAGTATACTATTTAAGAAGAAGGATTGTATGTAGGTTGCGCATGGTCTAAGGATAGTGGGAGCCTTACTTCGAAATCTTCAAGCCATTTTGGTCATGTGATGTTCCATTACTCCCTTGTTCAATATTGCACTTTGTTTCTGTATAAGTAATGGTATGCTCATAGTTGACGTGTGGATCTCCTTCTTGGCTTTGTATGCTTGTTTCATAATTATCAAGATGTTGACAAGATTCTTGATTGCTAGATGGGCTACTAGTTTCCTCATCTTGAGTGGTATTAGTGCTCTCAAGGTTTGGGTTATGCGAACGATCATCCCAAATAGGAATTTCATCGGTATCAATAAGAATTTTAAACATTATCATCCATGCTTGATTTAATGGTGGTAAATGGAAAGTTTTTTCCATAAAACTTGCATCTCATAGGTTATAAACTTCAAATTGCAGGATCGATGTTTGTCACTTAACACTTTGTGTTTCTCTAAAACTCACTTAATTACACACACGGGTTTAGATGAAGTAGAATCTCTTCTAAGAGTTGATGATAATATACTAAGTAACAGAGAACACAAGGAGATAATTTTCAAGGTACATGTATATATTACTTCTTAACTCGAAGTATTACAAGACTCTTACAAGCATATTACATGAGTTACAATGAGAAACTATATATACTATCACCTACAGCCAGATATACTTTGATACCAGCTAGAATCCTATAACTAAAGCAAATGCTACAAAGCTATAGTTAAGGTATCTTAGATAATGTCTTATCTAAGATTTGGTAGTCATGACATGTCCATGACTTATCTTTTATCACCAACTAAAGTTGGCAACTGTACTAACTGATAAAGGTGAACAGTGGAATAAAGTAAGGTCAACTACATGGGCTTTTGAGAAAACGCCATGCAGTATATCAGAGGTCTGCAGCGGAGTGTCAGTTGAACCATACTTATGTCCACTGGTTCATAACAGTGTCTTTCGAAGGTTAATTGGCTTCTGAAGAACAAGTTCTTCTGAGACCAATTATACTTCGGAAGAGACTACTTCTTTCGAGGCTTGGGGACTTCTACTTTGGAAGTCATTTGTCTTCTAAGTGAACTTCAGAAGGGAAGACTTTGTCTTCGGAAGTTGGAGTTTTCCTTCAGAAGTTAATCTTGCACTTGTCTTCAGAAGAACTCCATTTGTCTTCGGAAGTTCCAGACTTAGCTTCGAAAGTCCTTTGTTTGTTGCACCAAAATAGTCTAAGTGTTTGGTTTTGGTTGCACCAGCCTTTCTAGATCCAACAAACTCCCCCTAGGCTGATGCTACCAAAACCTTCAACATTAGTGGACAGGAGATCTAGTCTGTCACTCTGAATGACATGCACCCTCTGTTGCGCCCCCCTGAAGAGAGTTAGTTGACGGGAGTTATAGTCATACTCCCATCTAACTATGGATTCAAGGTTGGAACCTTCAACCATTTGAAGAAAGGCTTTGCCTTTGGTTGATGATCCTTTCCTTTCCTCCTCCTCTCTCAGTTTCATCTCCTCTTCAATCTTGGACCTTGCAGTCAGCACGGCTAGATGAAGGCTGCTGAGATGATTCCTGATATGAGCAGCTATTTCGGAGTTGGAGGGGTTGGAGAATGGCTTCTTTGCTAACTCGGCAATATCAAATCTGCTTAAGTGTAGCAGAGATGAGGCATTTAGCCTGTTTATCTCTCCATTCTCTCTCTCAACAACAAAGTTGTGAGAAGAGTCTTCGAACCTCCACTGGATGATCTTCTTCCTTGTCACAAGGGGTTGACTAGGAACCTTGTCACCTTTCTTTGTATCCAGCCAAGTCACCAGCTTTCTTCTTAGCTTCTTGTCTTCATCGTTTAGAGAATCAGAGTTGAGGCCAAAGAGTTTAGCAGCTTGGTCCAATGTTCCTCTAGGCAGATCAAGGAATTGATCTCTTGTGAGGGAACATGAGGAGCCATCAACATAAGTCAATTTGACAGACTCCTCCTCACAAGAGATGTCGCTCAAAGTTGTACACTTGATGAGCTTCATCTTGATCTCCTTAAACTCTTCGAAGGAAAGAGACTTGGATGGATGAGAGGATGACTTGGGTGGTTGTTTGGTGGGAGAGGTTTGGGTTCTGGGTAAGGTTTTAGGTTTGAGGATGGGTAGTTTTGGTGGTTGTTTGGATTGAGTGGGTGAGGAAGTGGGTAAGGTTGATGATGTGGGTTCAGGGGTGTAAGGCTCAGAGGTTGGTTCAGTTTTAACAGGGAAAGGGAAAAGGGATAGGTTCGAGTTGAGGCCGTGGTTGTGGAGTAGATGTGAAAGTCATCCCCTGTACTCTTCGGTATATCTCTTTCCTTCTTCCTGAGAGTATGTCAGCCTTGATTTCACTAACAGTACGCTGTAGGGTCTTCACAGACATGGGACCTACCTGCCTACTAGAGAAGCCATGAGCCCAGAGATAGTCCTTCATCCAGGCCTTATCACCTATCTTCTTGGTAGCAGTGAGTCCTGCTTCTTCTTCTTCTCCCTTAGTTTTTCCTTTGCAGCTTTCTTCCTCTCCTTCTCCATTTGATCTTGCTCTTTATTGAAGAGTCATAAGATCGTATCATTATCATGTGGAGACAATTCTTCTGGAGAGAAACCCCTGGAGGTCAGGAAAGTTATCCTTTCCCTCCTTAGCTTCAACGCAGCCTCTTTTTCCTTTTTCTTCCTCTCTTCCTGTAAGGCCAACCTTGCTACCTCTTCTCTTTGTTCAATTTGAAGCAGGTTTGCCTTTTCAAACTCTATCAGCTCCTCTAACGGTAGCAGGAGCACTTCTTCACTGGCAACTCCAAGATTGACAAGCCTGTCAATGATTTCCACCCTTCTCTGGTTGTTGACAGCCTCCTGGTTGGCTGCAGCTGCTTTGCTGCTTGCAGCTAACAGCTTCCCAGTTGGGTGCCTACCTTTCCTCTTAAGTTTTTCTAACCTTGCTTCCTCCTGAAGCTCTTCCTCGGTCATCTTCCTCTTTCCTTTGACATCTTCGGAAGTACTAGACCTTGGGGGTTCTTGGATGGAAGTTTCAGGCTGAGATATGGTGGTTGGAGCTTGTTGTAGTGGTGTTGTTTGAGTGAGAGGTCGGTTGAGAAAATCCTCACTGTTTACCTCAGATTCTAGTTTAAGGATTGCATCTGTGATAACCAGGTCCTCGGATAGGAAAAATAGTCCTTCCGCAGCTTCCATCTCAGCTTCGGAAGATTGAAATTGTTCTTTCGAGGCTTTGACTTCTGCTTCAAAAGTCTGTGGCAATGCACTCTCTGTCCCAACTGTTTTAGTTGCTTGGCTATTAGTTTCCATTTCCCCTTCGAAATTAATCTCAGGTTCCATGTAGACCTTAGGTTGACCAACTTCTTTGATAGTGGTAGAAGGTGCATTCAACCTCTGAAGCTCTTCAGCTCCAAAGTATGCCACAGTAACATCAGGAATTGGCTGTTCAATAGAAGATCCCAGCAGGAACTTAGAAAAGAACCTGTTTAGATCTTGGAGCATCCTCTGATCCATTTGAAGAACAATTGGAGGAGGCTCAGGAAAGACTGTTGCTTGTTGAGCAGGGTATCTTGAAGTTAGGGATGTTAAAGCATGGCTTAGTGGTTCCATATGTGTTTGCCTCTGAACACTCTCCCCCTTTTTGGTAGCATCATCTTGAGAGCTAGATAAGCTAGAAGAAGAGGTCAGTGAGACCTGAATTGGTACATGCCTAACAGATCTCTCAATCTGTTTCTCAGCTAGTTGAGCCTTGAGATTTTTAATCTCAAGTTGCTGAGTGGCGAACCTATCCTCTAAAGTCTTAACCTTAGATTCAAGATTTGAGACTTTAGAAAGTAGGTCTTGAATGGTGAGTTTCAGACTTCCCTCATCTTCTTTTGAAGAATCACGGGGAGACGAGGTAATATACCTAGTATATTCATCCTCACCACCAGATATGGTTTCTTAGCACCCTGGTTTCCCTTGCCTAATGATGTCTCTTTCAGAGGCATCAAAGGGCACAGTTGCCATAGATTTAGACTCAGAAATGTTACCACTGCCCTGAGGATCCAATGAGGCTCCTTCAGTAGTGGCAGTTGAATCTACATGAGTCCCTTCCACATTAGTGGGACTCACCTCAGTTGGTTTTTGCTAATGGGGGCTGCAGATAAGAGGTCCCACTAGGCTCTATTGATCCAGAAGAGGGTATTGCGGATCAACTTCATTGCCATGAAAAGACATAATCTCCTCATCAGTTCTTATTAGTAGGTCAGTAAAGGATATGGAAGTTATACCTAATGACCAGAGACTTTGGTCAATGTCTATTGGCATTGAGCCTTTGGTGGGGCTGTACTTTTTTGGCTGCTTTCAGCTTGGGTTTCGGACTCAGGGAATTGAGACTGATGAAGCTCAAATCCCTTATTGAGGTCAATAGTAAAGGATGGTGAGACCTCAGACTGAGTGGGAGCCCATGATTCCACTCTAGTCTTTTTGGATAGAATAGGAGGGGCTTGCTCAATCAGAGTAGATTGAACAAGGGTTCGTTTGGTGCGTCTCTGATATGTGTATTTGTTGGGGTGAGAAGGTAGTTTTGGCAAAGTGAGGGTAGTTGCTGGTGTGGGTTCATCACCTGTGGGGTTAACAGGGATGTCACCAGGAGCCATTGGCTCAATCATGCCTGGAAGAAGATCAGTGTGTCTTCCAGTGTAGTTGGTGGACACTCTCTTTAGATTTTGAAGATGTTCGGCGTTATTTGAGGAACTGGTAGGACAGCTGCACAGACAAGCTGATTCTGGTCCAGCTCATAGTTGATGATGTGCTGAAGGAACCTGGGATACATGAAGAATATGTCCCTCTGAAGGTTCCCCATAAGGTTAGTGAGCACAAACTTTGAGTAATTGAAGCGGAGGCTTTTCACCAACCCATGAACTAGGCATCCTAGTTCATATGGGATTTGATCCCATCCCCCAGACTTATTAGACAAATAGTGTAGAACAACATGGTGCAAGAACTTCCAGTTGTATGAGAAATTGAACTTGTAAACAGTAGACCTGCCCACATCTCCACCATATCCCCTTTGGGTATATGTGTCATCTAGGTCTGACTTGGGGAATTCAGTAGGAGCGCCTTCATCATGAAGCTCCAGATGCTCTCTGATGAGTTGTTCAGAAATGATCAACTCCTGGCCACAAATGCTCGACCTGATTACCCTAACCCCATTTAGGGTTTCAATCTGACCGTTGCTCCAGAATTCAGCCATATGATTTGAGTAAACAGTGGGGTTAATAGTTAGAGTGGTGTAATTGGTAGATTGGGTGAGAAAAGAAATGATATCTGAGAAGTCAGCATCCTTTGATGAATCAAGGAGTGCGACCCGGTTTTGCTGAGGGTTAAGCGCCATTGTGGAAAAGGTTGCATAGAGACAAGTTTGAATTTAGGTGAATTGGAGGTGAAGGAAGCTTATGGGCAGTAAATTTGGTAAAAAGATTAAAATGATGAGTCGGGTTTATTTAAATGGGTAAAATGGCGGTTTTGGGGTTTGGATAAGGTGAAAAGATGGTTTGGGGTAAGATGTGATAGGGGCGGTAAGGTTAAATCCATTTAAAATATTCTGACATGATTAAGAAAATCTTTACCTTTTATAGTTGTGGGGTCCAAAGACTTACGTTACACAGTAAGGTCTTCTTCAGAGTATAAAAGATTTCCAAAGGTAATCTTCTTCCGAAGCCATCTTAACTTCCGAAGGTAACTTGTTACTTCCGAGAGTAAAAATGGTTTCTAGATGGAGAATAAATAAGCTTCGGAAGTAGATCTGATAAGCTATCAATCGCTTCTTCCGAGACTAAAAATTCTTCAGAGAAGAAGATTTCCCTTGGAGAAATTTTTCTTCGGAAGATATGTGAAACATCTTTCGTGTCACATCCCGGGCCCAGGTAGGGTGGGACGTCACAGACTAGTAACAAAATATGGCAGCGGAAACAAACCATCATAAGAGCACAAAAGGATAGAACATCACATGGCATTATAGTTTAAATAAATAACGGGCTAGATGTGGGTCTAGCCACCTATACGAGTGCATGATTCAACAGTACAAATTGTTCCCAATAGTAGTAAATAAAAATAAGCCCAAGTTGTTTGAAAATAAGAACAAGCCAATGCCATGGGTCACGGTGCTAGGTCAAGTCTTCTACACAGCTAGACTCCCTTCAAGGATTACCTGAAACATGCTCAAAAGAATTTGTGTCAACTAAAAAGTTGGTGAATTCATGTGCTTAAAGTTCAAAAACAAAAGGATTCAAAAGAATCCACATTTGACTCAAAAATAATAAATCATAGTATCATTGTTGTGGGGATCATAATCAACCCTGTACTCAGTCCCGGCTAGCTTCTTCTAAAGTTATGTTACACCGGCTAATCCCGAGGGAAGAACTGAGCCTCATATGGTGGACCATACCTGACGGCTGGTTCACCTTAGTATCTTATTAAAACTTGTCACATGCCACAAACGACCCCGCAGGATCTCAGTGTGGTACCCTTCCCGTTCATCAAGGAAGGCACTATGTGTGGGGGATTCCCCAAGTAGATCTACCCATATAAAACAAGCGAGTCACACAAGAATTTTGAACGTGATAAAAGTAAAAGCAGGTTCTAACATTTCCACAACATATAGCAGCATATTATAGCACAGAAAAGTTTAGTTTAAACAGAGCATGCTTCACCCCAAAAATAGTAGTAAAAAGGGGACACTAGAACTCACCTTAGAGCTTCAAGTAACGGGTTCTTC
This sequence comes from Flaveria sonorensis, assembly GCA_025506505.1. Lineage (NCBI taxonomy): Eukaryota > Viridiplantae > Streptophyta > Magnoliopsida > Asterales > Asteraceae > Flaveria > Flaveria sonorensis. The sequence continues at coordinate 55,519,519 of CM046433.1, read as the reverse complement.
GTGTACCGGGAAGGTTTCAAGTTTAGTACTCTACCAACAAGATTAAGTGTTGAGCCACTAATTCTAAGGTCAAACGAGGTAGATAATAATGTGTTAAGGGGTTAAATGTTCAACTAGTTTAGATTTGCCAAGGCTTGCATTAGAAAGTTTCCTTTTATAGTAAGTCATGGTTTCTTATGGATAATTATAGGTTTTTACACTATTAGGTCTTTGATACCAGTTAAATTAAGTTACCAAGTGATTACATGTTCATAGGGTTGTTCTATGGAGTTTTGGCAGAATTTACAGTTTAGTTCCTTAAGTTTCAGAATTTTACAATTTCTACCCTAAAGTTTGTTTCTTTAAATTTAATGGCCTTTTTGACAAAATAACAGATTTTGGAGTTAAATAATACATCTTAATCAAGTTAAAATTCCAATTTTTAGAACTCTAGAATTTAGTTGGTAAACATGTGTTTTTACGTTACCGGTTACGGTGAAACCGGGGGTTTTTAACGGTTAAGTATTAAACCTTATAATTTTATGTCTTAAAACTTGAAGTATTATATTAAGGACTTTTAATAAGTTTTTATAATCTGTTAAGAATGTATTCTTAAGCCCTTTTTGTTGAAAGTCTCGTTTTTAAGTTCGACCCGTTAGAGCGCGTTTTTACCCGAAACCGATCGCTCGAAATCATGTTTGACCAATTTTTCACCATCTTTAAGTCTTAAAGTTCTAATCTTAGTGAAATAAAAAGTTTCCTATAGATTTTAGGTTTATTCTTGTATTTCCATGAATTTCTTCCAAAAATCACTCGGTTAAGGCCCGTTTTTAACTAAAAATTTCATTTAAATTGTTCTTAGACCCATTTAACCACAAATTCGACCAATTTCACTTTTTAACCTTTTTAGAGCCTGGAATTATTTTTAACATGGTTATACCCTATGTCCACATGTTTTCATGTCAATTTACCACCTTTTCGGGTCCCCGAATAAGTCCAAAATGCCTATAATCCCTACTATTTTAATTTTTCAGCTTTTGACAAAATTTAATATGCCCAATAACATCCAAAACCTACTGAAAATCAGTACTAATACAAGGATCTACCATGTAACCATAATATAAGCTTGTATTTGGGAGATTTTTACCATTTTAGTCCTTTACACATGTGTAAAACATATTAGTTGTACCCATTCACCACCAAATCGTTTAGTAACTTTAAAAAAAGGTTGTTAGAAGGTTTAAAAATAATTTCTAAGCAGATCCCAAGCTTTGGTTACGGAGGGTTACAAAACATAAAGTTCATGGGTGTCAAAGTTACCCAAAAGAGGGTTTTCTAGGTGTAAATCGTGTTCCACCCATAGAATGACCAATATATCGAATAAGATACCTTCAGGGATGTTAGAAGCTCCTCAAGAACAAGGTGATAGAAGTAAGTTTCTGTTAGAATAAAGAATGTAAGGTTTTTGGTGGATAGATGAAAGAATAACACACGACATAGTTTGTTTCGGGTAGGATGAAGCTTACTCTTGTATGGTTCACGATTTGAAGAGTGTGTAGAGGGAAAAAACGGTCTGGAAGCCTTCGAACAAGGCTGGAGAATGTCGAAGTTGCAAGGACCGTGCACCAAAGTTCACAAGGTAGCACCTTCTTGCTTGTTGAGGCTTGGCCGATGATGGTTGCGGTTGTTTCTTCGATTTGTAGGGCTGGAATGGAGAGGAACCGTGGTGAATGTGTGTGTTTTCTGTAGGTGAAATCGAGAGGAGAGGGAGAGAAATGAGAGGAGTGTGTTTGTGGGTTGAAAGGAAATGCATGCAAGAGGAATGGGGGATAGAAGTGGTGGTGTGTAGTGGAGAGTGTGGGTGTGGATTGGTGGGTGTGGGGGTGGCCGAACATGGCATCTAGTGGGGGTATTATTTTTAAATTTTAATTGTAAAAATGGTATTGTGTAGTATTATTTTGTGGTGTTGGGTAGTATTTTAGATGGTATCACTTGTTAATTGTTAAACGTTAGGCTTGTATATATATATGTTTCAACCGTGAATTATGTGTGTATGCACACACTTTAATTGATTCAATTAAAATTCAATTGCAAGGGTGACAAATTAACTTTCCCGGAATGCGAAGTTATTCTATGCTAAGGCTAGAACTGACAAATTCATGCAAAATGGCACATGAAATAACAAAAATGACAATAATAGCAATAATAAGAATAACACTGATAGTAATAGTAATAGTGATATTGCATTAATATTAACTGCATGGATAATGATGCGGGAGGCTTTAAAGGTTAGGGTTATGACCTGGAGGTCGGTTGTTACATTCTCCCACCGTTTAGGAAATTTCGTCCCGAAATTTTAGCTTTGATAAGTTCCGGAATGGGTGGGTCTGAAGAGATGTGGGTAATTCTTTCTCATCTCGTCTTCTCGCTCCCAAGTGAATTCAGGTCCTCGCCTAGAATTCAATTTTACCTTGACCTTGGGTATGCGACTCCGCCTGAGTTTCTTGACCAGCTGGTCAGTAATCTCTACAGGCTCTTCCATGAAGCTCAACTTGTCATTAATCCTTGCTTCCTTCAGGGGTAACTCCATGGCTTTGTCTACCATGCACTTCTTTAAATTTGACACATGGAAGGTGTCATGTATGTGGCCTAGTTCCTACGATAGCTTTAATTGATACGCCACGGGGCCAATTCTCGCTAGTATTTCAAATGGTCCTATATATCTCGGGCTTAGCTTTCCTTTTCTTCTAAACCTCACAACCCCCTTCCATGGTGCTACTTTTAGCATTACCCTGTTACCCACTTGAAACTCTAAAGGTTTTCGCCTTCTGTCAGCATATTTCTTCTGACGGTCTCTGGCAGCTCCTAAGTGCTCCTTAATTTTAAATATCTTGTCGGTGGTCTCTATCACAATGTCGGGTCCCATTACTTGACTATCCGCGATCTCATTCCAACTCAACGGTGATCGACATTTCCTGCCATATAAGGCTTCATAGGGAGCTGCTTTTATACTTATGTGATAACTATTGTTGTAGGAGAACTCTATTAGAGGAAGATGGTTATCCCAGTTCCCTCCATAGTTAATCATGCAAGCCCATAGCATATCTTCCAAGGTTTGGATGGTTCTTTCACTCTGACCGTCAGTTTGTGGGTGGTAAGCAGTACTTAAATCCAGACGGGTTCCTAGGGCCCGCTGAGTGACTTCCAGAAAAGAAAGTGAAACGACTATCACGGTCGGAGATGATTGATATTGGCACCCCATGCCTGGTCACTATCTCATCAATGTACAGTTGGGCCAGCTTCGTCAGATCGTTGTCCTCTCGAATCGGCAAGAAGTGAGCCAATTTGGTTAACCGGTCAACTATTACCCAGATGGCGTCATGTCCCCTGAAAGTTCTGGGTAGTTTTGTAACAAAATCCATTGTGACATTATCCCATTTCCATTCTAGAATTTTAGGCTGTTGTAACGTTCCTGACAGTTTTTGATTTTCAGCCTTCACCATGGCGCACGTTAAACACTTCCCAATGTATACGGCGATTGATTTCTTAATTCCAGGCCACCAGAAAAGTGCCTTTAGATCTTGGTAAATTTTGTCACTTCCGGGGTGAATCGAGTACCTAGATTTATGGGCTTCGTCTAGGATCACCTCTCTAATTCCCTCGTACTTTGGTACCCATGTTCTTCCTTCATATTTATACATACCATCGTTGCTCAGTTCTAACTGCTTCTCCATTCCTGTTAACAACTCCCCTGCTAAATTATCTTCCTTTAGCGCTTCACCTTGAGCTTCTTTTAGTCTCGCAATAAGGTTGGTATACACACTCATCCTTAAGGCACGGACACGAAGGGGTTTTTCTCTTTCTTTCCTGCTCAAGGCATCCGCCACTACATTGGCCTGGCCGGGATGATAGCAGATTTCGCATTCATAATCATTCAATAGCTCAACCCATCTTCTCTGATGCATGTTTAGCATTTTCTGATAAAGAATGTGTTGCAAACTTCTATGGTCAGTGTAAATGATGCACTTCATGCATTAGAGGTAATGCCTCCACATTTTGAGTGAAAATACCACGGCACCCAATTCTAGATCATGCGTTGTGTAGTTCTTCTCATGATCGTTTAGCAGTCTGGATGCATAAGCAATTACCTTGTTACGCTGCATTAGCACGCATCCCAGTCCCTGACGCGAGGCGTCGCAATAGACCACGAAATCTTCAACTCCTTTTGGGAGGGCGAGGATGGGTGCACTACATAGTTTCTCCTTGAGTGTTTTAAATGCTTCGTTCTGCTCTTGTTCCCACTCAAAAGCTGTATTCTGCTTGGTCAAGGCAGTTAACGGTTGTACAATACGCGAGAAGTCCTTGATAAACCTTCTATAGTATCCGGCCAATCCAAGGAATTGCCTTATCTCGGTAGGAGTTTCCGGAATTCTACAATTCTTAATGGCCTCTATCTTTGAAGGATTCACTTGAATTCCGTCTTCGTTTACGACATGCCATAGGAATTGGATTTCCCGCATCCAAAATTCGCATTTGGAGAACTTGGCATATACTTGTTCATTCTTGAGCAACTCGAGAATTAGCCTAAGGTGCTTCTCATGCTCTTCCTTTCCACGGGAGTAGATCAGGATGTCGTCGATAAATACAATCAAAAATTTGTCTAGATATGGGCGGCACACTCGGTTCATGAGATCCATAAATGCCGCTAGTGCATTAGTCAGTCCAAAGGGCATAACCAGGTACTCATAATGTCCATATCTAGTTCTAAAGGCTGTTTTGGGGATATCTTCCTCTCTTATCTTCAGTTGATGGTACCCTGACCTTAAGTCTATTTTGGAGAAGTAGCTCGCCCCCTGCAGTTGATCAAATAGGTCATTGATTCTCGGAAGAGGGTAACGATTCTTTATTGTCAGATTGTTTAGTTCCCGGTAATCAATACACATACGTAGGGTCCCATCCTTCTTTTTCACGAATAGCACCGGGGCACCCCATGGAGACACACTTGGTCGTATAAACCCCTTGTCGAGTAGCTCTTGGATTTGTAGCATTAGTTCTTTCATCTCGGGAAGGGCAAGTCGATACGGTGCTTTGGCTATCGGTGCAGCACCAGGCAATAGGTGTATTTGGAATTCAATCTGATGAGTCGGAGGGAGTCTGGTAGGTCTTCAGGAAATACTTCCGGATATTCCGAAACCACTGGTATATTCTCAATCTTCTTTTCCTCTATGGCTTTCATCACGTAAACTATGAAAGCTGGGCATCCCTTCATAAGACTCTTGGTTGGCTTCAAATAGGATATCATAGGATATAGCGTGTTACATCTTTCACCATGAACAACTAACACCTTCTCGTCATTCAATGGTATCCTAAGTAGGCTCTCATCACACACGATTTCGACTCTATTCTTAGCCAGCCAATCCATGCCAACAACCACATCAAATCCTCCTAGCTTAATAGGCATCAGGTTTATCTTAAATGTACTACCTCCTAGGTTCATTAAGCAATCTTTGATGACTTCATTAGTTTCTAAGATGTTACCGTTAGCTAACTCTACGGTAAACGTATCAGTCAGGAAGCATACACTCAAGTCAATCAAAGGGGGATAGAAGTGGTGGTGTGTAGTGGAGAGTGTGGGTGTGGATTGGTGGGTGTGGGGGCTGTCGAACATGGCATCTAGTGGGGGTATTATTTTTAAATTTTAATTGTAAAAATGGTATTGTGTAGTATTATTTTATGGTGTTGGGTAGTATTTTAGATGGTATCACTTGTTAATTGTTAAACGTTAGGGTTGTATATATATATATGTTTCAACCGTGAATTGTGTGTGTATGCACACACTTTAATTGTTTCAATTAAAATTCAATTGCAATGGTGACAAATTAACTTTCCCAGAACACGAAGTTATTCTATGCTAAGGCTAGAACTGACAAATTCATGCAAAATGGCACATGAAATAACAACAATTACAATAATAGAAATACTAATAATAACATTGATAGTAATAGTAATAGTAATAGTGATATTTCATTAATATTAACTGCATGGATAATGATGCGGGAGGGGTTAAAGGTTAGGGTTATGACCTGGAGGTCGGTTGTTACATTCCGAGAGTTAATTTCTCTTCGGAAGAATCTATACTTAGAAAATTTTTAGAGAAAACCTTTTGTAACAGGGCTTAGATTGTTTTGACAAAAGACATTACACATTTTAAAAAGGTTTTTAAATGAGATAGACTAATCAATGTTTATCATCCCAATAGCTGTAATGTGATACTTAAATATTTGTTCATCAAAGGCCTTGGTGAACAAATCAGCATATTGTTCATTTGAGTCAACTTTGATTAGTTTAATTAGATTTTTCTCATGAACATCTCTAATGAAATGATACCTAATATCAATGTGCTTTGTCTTCGAGTGCTTCACTGGATTTTCAGTTATGGAGATAGCACTATTGTTGTCAATGTGGATAGGAGTGCTGATGAAGTTGAATCCATAGTCAAGCATCTGATTCTGAATCCACACCAGCTGAGCATAGCAACTAGCAGCAGCAATGTATTCAGCTTCAGCAGTACATGTAGAGACACAAGATTGCTTCTTGCATTGCCATGAGATGATCCTTCCACCAAGAAATTGACATCCTCCTGATGTGGATTTCTTGTTGATATTACAGCCACCATAGTCACTATCTGAATAGCCATAGAGGTATCTGAGGATTCTCTTGGCAGCAACAAGGTGAGACACCTTTGGAGCAGCCTGATATCTTGTACAGATGCAAGTTGCAAACATAATATCAGGTCTACTTGTTGTGAGATACATCAGAGACCCAATGATTGCCCTATACTGATGTTGATCAGTATCCTCCCCCTCAAAGTCAGGATAAAGATTATGGTTTCTGGGTATAGGTGTTTTGGCTGGCTTACAATCCTTCATATTAAATCTTTCTAAAATGTCATTGACATACTTAGATTGATTGATAAAGAACCCTTCCTTCATCTGTTTCACCTGAATTCCAAGGAAAAAGTCCATTTATCCTGTGGAACTCATTTCAAATTTCCTCTTCATGATGCTCTCAAAGTCTCTGCACATTTGGTCATTTGAGGAACCAAATATGATGTCAGCAACATAGACTTGGACGAGCAAAATGTCTTTCCCAGACTTCCTTATGAATAGAGTCTTATCAATGGTGCCTCTAGTGTATCCATTCTTCAGGAGAAATTGAGACAAATTCTCATACCACAGCCTAGGTGCTTGGTACAACCCATATAGAGCTTTATCCAACTTGCACACATAGTTGGGGTGCTGTGGGTCTTCAAATCCTAGAGGTTGGCACACATAGACTTCCCTATCTATATCCCCGTATAGAAAGGCACACTTGACATCAAGTTGGTAGACAGTAAAATTCTTGGATGCAGCATAAGCAAGAAAGATCCTCATTGCCTTAAGTCTTGCAACTGGCTCAAAGACATCAGTGTAATCAATTCCTTCCTCTTGGGTGTATGCTTGAACTACCAGTCTTTCCTTGTTCTTGATTATCAAGCCTCTATCATCTCTCTTGTTTCTGAAAACCCATTTGGTGCCTATAGGTACTTGACCAGATGGTAGTGGACATAGGTTCCAAACTTTTTGTCTCTTGAATTGAAGCAATTCCTCTTGCATTGATTCAACCCAACTACTATCTTTCAAGGCATCTTCTACCTTCTTGGGTTCCATCTGTGACAGAAAGCATGAGTACAGGCAGACATTCCCATTGTGAGTCTGTCCCCTTGTTCTCACACCTTCAGAGACTTCTCCTATGATGTTCTCAGCTGGATGAGTGTTGTGAATCCTAAGCCTGGGAATCACCTCCAGTTGCAAAGATAAATCCAGGTTGGACATATTTTTCTCAGGAGCTTGAACACTTGGACCAGCTGTTGTTTCAAACTCATTCAATAAGGACTGATTGAATGAATCAGAAACACCATCATCATCTGTTGGCTGGGAGGCAGCATTAACAGTTTCCTGTTCCTTTAAAATGCTACTTCCATCTACCTAGTGTTGTGTAGTGTCACCACATGAGTTTTGAGGCTCATTAGGTGGACCACTGGTTCAGGCTCCACTATCTCTTGAGATTGTCATACTACGAGATTTTTAGATAGTGGGAGCCTGATCTTCATCTTGGAGAACTTGAACGAGGTCTGGGTAACTCAAACAATTGATCATCATCAGAATCACTTTGAGTACCTGTTCTAGCTGAAACATTCTCACAAGATGGTTTAGAATAGTTTGGAAACAATTCTAAGTCAAAAATATGACCAGGGCCATTCCCCCTAACACAAGGAGTGTGCTCATTTACAATAATGTTGGATGATTCCTCAAATTATTGATTTTTAATGTTGTAAACTCTATAAGCAATAGAGTTGGAGGAATATCCAACAAAGATAGCATCATCCGACTTTTCAGCAAATTTTGCCAAATTGTCCTTTGTGTTAAGTATGGTACACCTGCTGCCAAAGGACCTTAGAAAGCCAATGAACGGTGGCCTCTTGTTCCATAGCTCATAAGGGGTTTTTCCATGTGGCTTAACTACAAGAACCCTGTTCTGCACATAGCATGCAGTGCTGACTGCCTCTACCCATAATGTTAGAGGCAGCTTTTAATCAGCTAACATGGTCTGAGCAGCCTCAATCAGTGTCCTGTTCCTCCTCTTAACAACACCATTTTGTTGAGGAGTTCTAGGAGCCCTGTATTGTCTGGCAATCCCTTTTGAGTTACAGAATGAGTCAAGAACTTGATTCTTAAACTCAGTCCCAAGATCACTTCTAATTATCTTAACCTTGTGATCAATTTGATTTTCAATTTTAAGAATAAAAGATTTTAACATTTCAGTAGTTTTATCTTTAGTTCTTAAAAAGAAGACCCATGTAAATCTTGTAAAATCATCAACGATCACAAGGCAGTATGATTTTCTTCCAATGCTCATTATACTTGTGGGACCAAATAGATCCATGTGCAATAAGTGTAATGGAGTGGTGATAGAGTTAACAACTTTGGATTTATGAGATGCTCTGTGCTGCTTCCCTTTCAGGCATGCAACACAGCTAACTTTGTAGAAAAATTCCTTTTTAGGCAAACCATGTACCAAGTTATTTTTAACCAATTTATTCATGGTTTTAAAATTGACATGACACATACGTTTATGCCATAGTGTTGACTCATCACCATCAGCTTTGGAAAGATAGCATGATACTTCACCCAGTGGGGAAGCATTGTTCATATCTAGCTTATACATATCCCCTTTCCTGGGAGATCTAAGAAGCACCAATTCCTGAGGAACGGTCATCCCAGGTTTGAGGATAATGCACTCATGTTCTATGAAAAGCATTTGATGATTTTGATCATAGAATTGAGAAACACTTAACAGGTTGTGTTCAAGCTCTTTGACAAAGTGAACTTTGTCAACTTTTAACCTGCCGTTGGATACACTTCCTCTGCCAGAAATGTATCCTCCAGCCTCACCTCCAAATTTAATAGGACCTCCATCAAAATGGTGAAATTGTTGAAGGAGAGATCTGTTCCCTGTCATGTGCTTAGAGCATCCACTATCTACAATCTATACATTATTGTTCTTGTCATATAGATGTCCCTGCACATAAGGTGAAAAAGGTTAGTTTCTATTGGAAACCCAAGCCTTGTTGTTCTTTGGCTTTCCAATAATGAGGATGATATTGAACTAAAGTTTACGCATAGGGGTTCAATAGATGTTTGTGAAGAAGAGGCTTGGGCTGCTGCATCTTCTTTGATCTTCCATTCCATCCCTTGGTTGATCATTGAGGATGAGCTTGATGAAGCTTGAGCAACATGACATTCTTCCGAAGCTTCTTTCTTTTCGAAAGAAGTCTTCACCACCTTTTCTTCCGAAGCAGTCTTCTTCTGGGATGGTTTCAAGGGGACTCTCTTGATTTTCTGAGTCTTGACAGCTTTAACTTCCGAAGCCATTTTCCCATCGGAAGAAGGACTTTCTTCAACCTTGCTTCGGAAACAAGCTTACCCTTTTTCATCACTTGAACCATTTGATAAGGTCCAAATGAGAAACCTTCCCTGACTCCTTCTCTTTTAACATTGTTTGCATAGTGTGTGCTAGCAGGATTGTAGTAACAATCTTTAGCCGTGTGGTTTTGTAGACCACACATTATGCAGGCAATGTTAGTCTTTTGGGAACTTTAGGATTGCATTTTCTTGTTCTTCTTTTCTTCATCTGCAATCTTTCCCTTTAACTTCTGATCCTTTGGTAGGACAGGAGTGTTGGTACTATACACCTTTCCTGAATCAGAGTTTCCTACCACCTGGAATCCAGCTAAAATGAACACACCCTTTTGCTTTGGGTCTATCTTCAGTTTGGACTCTGCGACTTTCTTGGCAGCTTTTCTGGCTGCCTTAGCTCGGCTTCTTCTGGCTTTGGTGGTCAGGGGTTGATCATCACCGGTAGGAGTTGGTAAAATTACCTGGTTCTTCCCTGTGATGGTTTCCATTGTTGCATCACTCTTTGACTCATGGGGAGGTGGGTCAGTAGATGGAACCTCTCGCTCTTCAGTACCACATCTTGGTTGTCTAATAGACTCATAAGAGTGTAGTGGAGTAATTTCATTGGTTCCCAACCCACCTTTGTTTTGATAACAAAGTTTGGAGTGAGGGGATGATGCAAGAATGGCTTGGAAGTTTTGCTCTAAGATAGCATGCTTCCTAGCTTAAGCCTCAGCTGTGACAAGCTGGGCTTGAGCCTCAGACAATTTGGATATTAAATCCTTGATTTGAGTCTTGTAGTGAGTATGTTCATGTTTTAACAAGGACATAGTTTTCTCTAACTCATCAATCTTCTTCTGATAGTCAGATTCAGCCCTTTTAAAATCAGATTTTAAGATGTTTAAAGACTCAATATCAGATTTAATTTCCATATTATAGTCCTGATATAGCTTAACCTTAGTAATACAAACTAGAGTACAGAGATGTTCATATACCTTGTTGTCATCTGTTCCAGCCATGAGTGCTTGAGCAGGAGTCACATCCTATACCATAAAGCACCAGTCAACTTCTTGAGCTACAGCTGCTGTTTTAGTCGACTTCCCAGTGGCTTTAGGTGTAGAGGGATGTGAGGAGGTGTGTGAGGTTCCCGGATTTGACTTGGGAGCCTTACATTCCCTAGCAAAGTGACCAAGTTGGTTACAGTTGTAACATTTGGCCTTTGTTTTGTCAAACCCAAACTTGCTGCTAGTTGGGTATTGAGGGAACTGCCTTCTAGTTCTTTTGAAGAACTTCTTTGCTTGATAAGTCAGCAAAGCCATTTGTTGGACAATGTCCACATACTCCACATCATCTGGGCTAAAGCACTCTAGATCATCAAAGCAATACTGATGATCACTAGAGTACCCACCTCCTAAGACAAAGGCACAACTGTCTTGAAAAGAACCTTGCTGAGCCTGTTGAGACCTTGGAGTCTCAGGGAATGTGATGTAGAGTCCTGATGAGCAGGATGGCTGCTGAGAATATGTCAGGTACTGCTGAGGTTGGGTGGGTCCTGAGCCTTCAGCAACCATTAATGCTTTGCTAGCAGGAAGGCTTGAAGGTCTGCTCATCTGATGGCCTTTCTTGTTGTCCATCTCTACACGGTATCCATCGAGGATGCCATATAGTTCAGTCATGGTGAGGGAGTTCAAGTTTTCTATCCTCTTGATAGAGACACAGTAGAACGTCCACTCATTTGGGAGTGCACTCATGAATTTTCGAGTGAGATCTCTTAATTCAAGGGCAATTCCCACAGACTGAAGGGAAGAGATAAGATCCATATACCTGAAGTATTGCTGGCTGAGGGTCTCTCCAGCAATGTAGGTGAAGTTTTCAAACTGATGCTTCAGTGAATCTTTCTTTGAGTCATTGGAGCTAGAGTACATTTGAGATAATGCATCAAACAGTTCTTTAGCTGACCTGTAGTGCTCAACCCCACCATAATGGAGTTTGGTATAGTAGTCATAAGAACGGTCATGGCATTACTATCAATGTCCATCTTCTTCCGGTCTTCATCAGAGTAGTCTTCAACGGTTTTCTCTATCATGGCTCCATTTCCACCTGGGGTAGCAACCTTTGGTTTGTAAGGGCCATTGACAATGGATTGCCACATTTTTCCATCTTGATACCTGATGAAGCCTTCTATGTGTCTCCTCCATGATCTAAAGTTTTCAGGGGTGATGATAGGTGCTTTAGTCATCATCCCCATCTCAACTTCAGACTTTTGGTTGAGGGCCATATTTGAGTGTGGTGAAAGGAGGAATAAAAAACAGGTTGATTAGGATGGTAAGATCTCACAATCAAGAGCCTAAAAAGCTCTGATACTAATTGTAGGATCGATGTTTGTCACTTAACACTTTGTTTTTCTCTCAAACTAACTTAATCCCACACACAGGTTTAGATGAAGCAGAATATCTTCTAAGAGTTGATGATAATATACTAAGTAACAGAGAACACAAGGAGATAATTTTCAAGGTACTTGTATACATTACTTCTCAACTCAAAGTATTACAAGACTCTTACAAGCATATTACATGAGCTATATTGAGAAACTATATATACTATCACCTACAACCGGATATACTTTGATACCGGCTGGAATCCTATAACTAAAGCAAATACTACAAAGCTATAGTTAAGGTATCTTAGATAATGTCTTATCTAACATTTGGTAGTCATGACATGTCCATGACTTACCTTTTGTCACGAACTAAGGTTGGCAACTGTACTAACTGATAAAGATGAACAGTGGAATAAAGTATGGTCAACTACATGGGCTTTTGAGAAAACGCCATGCAGTATATCAGAGGTCTGCAACGGAGTGTCAGAGGATCCATACTTATGTCCATTGGTTCATAGCAGTGTCTTCCGAAGGTTAATTGGCTTCGGAAGAACAAGTTCTTCCAAGACCAATTATACTTCGGAAGAGACTGCTTCTTCTGAGGCTTGGGGACTTCTACTTCGGAAGTCATTTGTCTTCTAAGTCTTGAACTTCAAAAGAGAAGACTTTGTCTTCGGAAGTTGGAGTTTTCCTTCGGAAGTTAATCTTGCACTTGTCTTCGGAAGAACTCATTTGTCTTCGAAAGTTCCACACTTAGCTTCGGAAGTCCTTTATTTGTTGCACCAAAATAGTCTAAGTGTTTGGTTTTGGTTGCACCAGCCTTTCTAGATCCAACACAAATGTTGTATGTCAAAAAATTTGTATTTTGTTTTCTTGAGGGTATCCTAAAAAACACCTGGTCTACCCCTCAGTTTGAATTTGTCTCCCCCTATCATAGTACTCATGTAATATACCAAGCGATCAAGTATTTTCATGTGATTCTACTCAGCTTTATTGTCAAAAATAAATTCATGTGGAGTTTTATTTCCAATGACTTTTGTTGGTAATCGGTTGATGATGTACCTAGCCGCTTGAATACATTCTCCCAATTAATTCTTTTGGTAAACTTTCTTGAAACATGAGTTCATGAGCTGTTCAAGCAAATGACGATGCTTTCGTTCCATAATCCCATTTTGTTGTAGGGTATGTGGACATGTGGTTGGTAAGGATCACACTTAGAGGCCGATGCAACCAAATAATAACTCAAAGAACTCTCAACATGCACATGTGTAGAACTAGGAAGTTACTTCGAAAGAGTTGGTACAACTCAGTGAATTATGCTAAATATCAAATCTTTCAAATCCAAAAGACCAAATCTTCTGATTTCAAAGATGAAGTCTTTCGAAGCTTCAAAGACAAAGTCTTCAGAAGGCAAACACTGATTTTTTCTGAAGATAGAGAAGGCATGCTTTTTCTGAGTCACCTTTTGACAAAAAGCTAAGCAAATTTCCACTACCACTTTATATGATTTGGTGAAAAGTCCTTACTTCTGTTAAACTATAGATTAAGGTCTTTTGTCTATTATTTTCTACTCTTGTACTTTTATACTTTTTGTAATACATTAGGACATGAGCTATTGCATGTCATAGTCACTAGTCAAAAGACAATCTACCTTTTGACTCTACATTGATCTTGTTGTCTAAAAAACACCTGGTCTACCCCTCACTTTGAATTTGTCTCCCCCTATCATAGTACTCATGTAATATACCAAGCGATCAAGTATTTTCATGTGATTCTACTCAGCTTTATTGTCAAAAATAAATTCATGTGGAGTTTTATTTCCAATGACTTTTGTTGGTAATCGGTTGATGATGTACCTAGCCGCTTGAATACATTCTCCCAATTAATTCTTTTGGTAAACTTTCTTGAAACATGAGTTCATGAGCTGTTCAAGCAAATGACGATGCTTTCGTTCCATAATCCCATTTTGTTGTAGGGTATGTGGACATGTGGTTGGTAAGGATCACACTTAGAGGCTGATGCAACCAAATAATAACTCAAAGAACTCTCAACATGCACATGTGTAGAACTAGGAAGTTACTTCGAAAGAGTTGGTACAACTCAGTGAATTATGCTAAATATCAAATCTTTCAAATCCAAAAGACCAAATCTTCTGATTTCAAAGATCAAGTCTTTCGAAGCTTCAAAGACAAAGTCTTCAGAAGGCAAACACTGATTTTTTCTGAAGATAGAGAAGGCATGCTTTTTCTGAGTCACCTTTTGACAAAAAGCTAAGCAAATTTCCACTACCACTTTATATGATTTGGTGAAAAGTCCTTACTTCTGTTAAACTATAGATTAAGGTCTTTTGTCTATTATTTCTACTCTTGTACTTTTATACTTTTTGTAATACATTAGGACGTGAGCTATTGCATGTCATAGTCACTAGTCAAAAGACAATCTACCTTTTGACTCTACATTGATCTTGTTGTCTAGATTAGTGTTTCAAGTTGGCCTTCAAGTATGGCCAGATGGAGGATGTAGTATAAAGTGTCTCAAGTAATTTTATCTTTAGGTAAGCTTTGTAACACTTGTCAGAACTTGAGAGCAATATACATCATTCTTGAAAACCATATTTGAGTGTTCTTGTTTATTGTTCTTGTTACTTGTGTTCATAGTTTCATCCTTACCGGTTCCTTATTTGACCTGCTAAGTGTTTTAAGTCTCCCCTCCTTGTGAAACTGTTGTATTGACCTCCTTCACCGATCCTGCAATTGGTATCAGAGCATTTTAGGCTATTGATTGTAAGATCTCACTATTTAGATCTCTTCAGTTTCACAAAACACTTATCAACTCAAATGGTAGCTATCTCAAAGGCCAATTAGGGAAACCGGTACCATGACTAAATCTCCACTAATCACTCCTAATAATTTTGATACTTGGTGCCAATGTATGGAAGGTGCAGGACCGTTTAAGAGGGGTTTGGTCACTTACAACACAACACACAATAAGGAGAGATTGTTTAGAACACTTAACAGATCAAATAGGGAACTGGTAACACACAAGATTGATACTTAGAACACTAGCAAATATGAGACAAAACAAAAACAGAACAACACAAGTATTTGGCTTTCAAGAATGTTGTATGTTGCTCTCAAGTTCTTTTACAAGTGTACAAGCATAGTATAAGTTACAAAGACCTGAGATACTTTATACTACATCCTACAACCGGCCATACTTTGAAGGCCAACTGGATACATGATCTATACAACAACAAAATCAATGTAGAGTCAAAAGACAAATTGCCTTTTGACTAGTGACTATGACATGTCATAGCTCACATCCTAATATATTACAAAAAGGATAAAAGTACATTAAGTAGAATATAAAAGACTCAAGACCTCAATGTACAGTTACCAAAAGCATGGACCTTTTCACCAACTTATGTACGTTGGCGACTTATCAGAGTTACAGCGGAAAAGTGGTCCAGCTTTATGGAAAAGGTACATCAGATAAAGCATGTACTCAAAAGTCTTCAGAAGAAATCTGTCTTCATGTGTTAGCTTCGGAAGACTTTGTCTTTGAAGCTTCGGAAGACTTCATATTTGGCTTTGGAAGATTTTACACTTAGAATATTTTCTAAGGCAGAGTGTAAAACTTCCAAAGCATTCTACTCAGCACTTCAGTGCATGCATGCAGGATAGACTTTGGATGTTTTAAGTGGATCTGCCTTATATAGAACCTTACAGAAGGGTTCATCAAGTCTCAAGACAACAAGATGTGAAGATCTATCATTAAAGGACCTCACATCCCAAGCATCACTTTAGCCACTAATGGAGGTGGAATGTTACCAAAGGAAATGTTTGATTATTCTGAAGAAGATTGAAAGAAAATTGATGTAGATTAGAAAGCCATGACCGCTCTCCAAACTACTCTTAGTGGCTACCATATGGAGATGATGCTCTTAGTGGTATCCTCAGTGGCTACCATATGGAGATGAACATGCAAAATCCATTAAGCAATTCTTCCAACAATCAGTAGATTTCAGCCCTTCATGTGGTTGAAAAAGATAGTTAAGAACAACAACATCATCTCATTTGCTACCCTGACAACTCATAAAAGGGTCCTCTCATCACCTTTCCTAAGACACTAATAGAGAGCTACATCCAAGGAAGACCATTCCAGGAGACAAGCTCTGCTCAAGCATTTATATCTGTTAATGAAAGTTATGGCAACTTTCTCTTCACTTTTGATGACTTGGATTGTATCTATCCAGATGATCTGGAGTACATGGAATTAGTCTAGCAAATGGCTCTTCTCACTCACAGGGCCAAAAAGTTCTACAAGAGGAGAAGAAGAAAGATTCCCAGTAATGTATCCAGTGGAAAGTTTGGACCGGATAAAAGTAAGTTGAAGTGTTACAACTATAACCAAATGGAACACTTTGCAAGAGAGTGCAAGGCACCAAGGACAAATGGTGGAAAAGCACAACCCAAACCAAACTACACCGAGGGTGCTCCTAAACCTGAGAAGCCTAGCCAACCAAAACAAATATTGTTATTGTTGTTGAAGAGGGAGGCTTTGACTGGAGCTTCCAGACAGAAGATGTTTCTCCCAACCAAGCACTGATGGCTGACCATGAAGAAGACAAGGTATTAGAACATCTTTGTACTCCTGAAAGCATTGCTAAAGTAAATATTTACAGATCCTATAACATGGAAGTGAGATATGATCTTGAGTTGTTGAATATTTTCAAAGCTGACTTTAAAAGAGCTGAAAATGATTATAAACTTAAAATAGAAGATTTAGAGAAAACCATTTCAACTCTTAAACATGAGCACACAAATTTCAGGACTTAAATAAAGGATCTCATTACCAAGTTAACTGAATACCAGGCTAAGCTTGTGATCAGCAAAGCTAAGGCAGAAAAATATGTTCTTAAAAAAGAAACCTTCAAGAACATCATATCTTCATCCATGCATGCAAGAGTTTTATTAGAATAGGAAAGGATTTGGTTCAAGTGAGATAGCTACTCCACACACATTGTTATCTGTAAGACCTCCAAGGTGTGAAACTTGTCAAGATGAGCTAACTCTCATAGAGCCCGTTCAAGAAGAGAATGAAGATGAAGAGGAGATAGTGAATGATGGATCTGAAGTGAGTGAAGAGGATCATCCTAAGAAAAATCAGTATTCTCATGAGGAGAGAAAAGATCCAAGGATGACCAAGTCTGCAACGAATTGTTCAGGGCAGCCAAAAGAAAATCAAAGAAAGCCTAAGAGATCAAGACTACTTTCAACTCCAAGCAAAAACAAGTATTCATATATGCTAGATTTGAAGTAGTGAATACTAAAGATTCAACAATGGACTCTAGTACCAAGAGTCCTAGTTCATGTCCAACTTATCCTAGTCAAGAGAGGAAGGCTGATCAAATGTGCACCACTGTTGCACATGAACCATCTAGTTCCAAGAGCAAGCCTCACCCTATGAAGCTTGCTACATCATCTATGAATATGAAGATGGAAGTGGAAAGTGATCAAGCTCGGCCATCTACTTAGAAGGAAGTCAACTGAATGCATCATGTGTGATAGTACTTCTCATTTTGCTATGGATTGTATCTATAATCCCAAAAGCACTATCCACATGACTAAGAAGAAAACCTCTGATAAGAAGAAGAAGAAGATAGCTTCGGAAGGAAAATCTCTTCCTTTTGAAAGCTCCAAAGTGAAGAAGAAGATAAGTGAAAACTTACTTTGGAAGAAAAATTGGTCTCGAAAGAAAGGAATGCTTTTGAAGTACTAAAGTCTATTATAGTGGATTCAAAATCTTCCGAAGGTTCAGTAATACAAAACTTCCAAAGTTATCAAAACTTCTGAAGTATTGAAGGTCAAGTCTAGTCTTCCAAAGATGGTGTGGAAGATGAAGGAAGGCCATGTGACTGAAAGTTATTCATCAACAGCAGCAGATAATCCTCATAGCTTGCATATAGGATCTATTACTATTGCAGTATCTTCATTTCACTTTGGACATTCCCAAGACCAGCAAGGCTTGGGTTTTCAAATGTAACTAACCATATCTTTTTATAGAGGAACAACTAAAGACCCAAAGAAATGTATGGATCATTAAAAGTGGTTGTTCCATGGATCGAAATAGAGAATTATCATTTTAGATATGACAAATAGTGATCACGGAATTACCACAACTTGTTGTTTAATTAATTGTTTATGAGATTGTAATTGCAACGAGAATCAATGAAGAACAAACAAGTAAACTGGAAAACTAATTAAAGTAATACGATGAATAAATTTGTTTCAAATGATTTCCATTAATACTAAATCTGTTACAATTTGTATTTATATTTGATGATATGCTAATTGCTAGATGATGATCTTGTTTGTTTTTGCTATTTTGATTGATATTCTGGTGTAATCAAAATTGTTGTATTGTTTTCGTCTATTTTGAGAGTGCACTCATGCCTTCTATTTATAGGCAGAGGGACTCACTTATTACAAGGGGTAAAAGTAAATTTCTTATCATGGTAAGAAAGTTACATCAGTGAAATTTTTGATGTGATGTGATTGACATGTTTCTAAATAAATCAGTCCTCCGTAGATGTTGACTTGATGACATCACTTCAGAGTTTGACTTGATTGACTTCATGTGTCTTCCTTAGTTCATGCAAGAACTTTGTTCTTCCGTAGAAGTTAGTCTTCCGTAGGAATTGGATCTTTGATCTTCAAGTTCTTCATCAGCAGCAACAGTCTTTTTTTCGCATCAGCAACTTAACTTCCGAAGATGCTTCCCTAGGAGATCTACGGATGCATATTCCTTGACTTTATTTACTTACATAAAACAAAGGTGCCTATGAAGCCAGGTCTTTGTTTACACAAAACAGAGGGTTCATGATGCGCAAACATAGAGGTTATAAAGTGTTGTAACATAGTGTGCTGGGGTGAGTGAGTTGATCATATCAGGATAAGATTTACATGCTTGTTTCTCAAAATGGAATTGCCCATAATTAGTCGCCTTGGCATTATGTTAAGCATGGAATTTGTTTATTTTCCACTCAAGCTGAACCTACCCACATATCAAATCACTTCTGATCAGTCTTTATTGTAAACTTTGAAAAAAAAAACTCAGGCAAGTAAACAAAGGTATAGTGTACTATCATTTCCCAAGATATGAAATGCTATTAATGAAAACATATTAATAAGACCATATTTTTGTATTTTTAGATGTTTTTATGGATGTTTTTGGTTTTTTTTCATATGAGAATTTACAAGGACAAATCATGCTTTTCTTTGTGATGATGATTAATCTAAGTTGATCATGCCTAAGGACTTAATTAGAAAATTAAATCTTAATGAATCAAAGGCTTTAGTGAATAAATCAGCAACTTGATTAAAGCTTTTTCCGAGCAATCTCTTAGAAAATGGTATCTAATTTCTATATGTTTTGTTTTACTATGTTGCATTGGATTAGAAGTGATAAACATAGCAACTGAGTTATCTATATGTATTGGTGTTTGAAGAAAATTGTAACCATAATCAAGTAGTTGGTTTTGCAACCACAAAACTTGAGAGCAACCAGCTGAAGAAACAATGTACTCAGCCTCAGCTGTGGATACTAATGCATTTGTTTGCTTTTCGCACTGCCAAGAAATTAGTCTTGGTCTAATGAATTGACAACCACCGGTTATGGATTTTCTATTATTGTTGCACCCTCCAAACTCACTATCGGAATATGAATAGAGTCTGAAATCTCATTCTTTGGATTCCAAAGCCCAAGAGCTAGCTTCCCTTTGAGGTATCTGAAGATCCTCTTAATTGCATTCAAATGTGACTCCTTAGGGTCTGATTGGTATCTAGCACAAACACACACAACAAACATTATGTCCGGTCTGCTAGTAGTTAAGTACATCAAAGATCCTATCATTGATCTATATAGTCTTTGATCAACTGATTTCCCTTTAGGATCAGGTACAATCTTATCTATTATTGATGATGATGTTTTGCATGAAGAAGAGTCAGCAAGATTGTACTTCTTCAACATTTGGTGCACATACCTCTCCTGATTGATTAAAAATCCATTTGATTTCTAATGAACTTGTAAACCAAGAAAGAAAGTTAATTCTCCCATGGAACTTATTTGGAACTCAGATTTCATCAAAGATTCAAAGTCTTGACATAGTCTCTTGTTTGTTGACCAAAATATGATGTCATCCACATATATTTGGACAACCAAGAGGTCTTGATGTTTATGTTTAAGGAAGAGTGTCTGATTAATTGTTCCCCTTTTGTAACCACGCTTGAGCAAGAAAAAAGAAAATGTTTCATACCACTTTCTCGGGGCCTGATGAAGACCATATAAAGCTTTTTCAAGCTCGTATACCCTGTATGGGTAATCAGGATCTTCAAAGACTAGAGGTTGGGCAACATAGACTTCTTCATCATTTTTACGGTATAAGAAGGCACATTTTACATCCATCTGGTAAACTGTAAACTTATTATGTGAAGTATAGGCTAGGAAGACTCTAATAGCTTCAATCCTTGCAATTGGTGTAAAGACTTTCATTATAGTCTATCCCCTCCTCTTGAGTATAGCCTTGAGCTATCAGCCTTTGTTTGTTTGTTACAATGATACCTCTGTCATCTAGTTTGTTCTTGAAAATCCATCTTGTGCCAATTGGATATTGGCCTTCAGGAAGATCAACTAGATTCTAAACCGTTTGCCTTCTAAATTGCTGAAGTTCTTCTTGCATTGCTTCAATAGAGCTGTTGTCTTTTAATGCAACAGTGATGTTTGGAGGAACCACTTGTGAAAGAAAACAAGAGAAAAGACAAACATTAGCAGCTCCCCCTTGGCTTCTTGTGGTTCTTTCACTAAGATCACCAATAACGTTTTCAATTTGATGATACTTATGAATTCTGGATGTTGGAATTGATTCAACTGGAATGGATGATTCTAAGTTGATGATATTAGTTGATGGAGATTGAACCAGCTATGATGGAGAATCAACAAAATAGTCAAAATCTTCATCATTTTGATCTTCAGATGCCGAATGAAAACCATCTTCAAGAGTTTGATCTTCTGCAAAAGTAAGAATAACTTCCGTAGGACTTACAGGAATAACTACAGGTGTAGTTTGTTTTTCTTTTGATGTTGTGGATGTAGTTGGAATATCCATGACTCATCTCTGGAAGCATGTGACACATCTACGGAAGAAGCAGGAACTTTTGCTGATGCATTGTTTACTGCTCCGGATGTATTAGAAACTACTGCAGAGCCATGGTCAACTTCAGCTGATGCATTAGTTTCTTCTTCGGAAGTTGAATTCTCATTTCCATCAGAATTTCCATGACTTTTGTGAGATGAAGGACCAGAATCAGCAACACTTGAAGTGTGTGAACTTGATAGTCTTGGAGGATCAGTAGTTAATGGCACTTCACTCATACTTGGAGGTACATAAGGATAGCATGTATGCATAGGACTTGCAACATTCAAATAACTAGTGTTAAATGAATTAGTTAATGCATCTATATCAAACAGCCAAGATGATCCTTTTACATATCTTTGAAATAATGATTCATCAAGGATACATTTGGAGTTTCCTCCATGATGTTTTGATGTGGATTGTTGACTCTATATGATTTTGATGTTGATGAGTAACCAACAAGGAAACCATCATAGGCTTTTTTAGCAAACTTTCCTAATTGCTTTTTGGTGTTTAAAATAGACACATGACACCCAAATGCCCTAAGATATAATAGAAAAGGTTTTCTTTTAAACAAAACTTCATAGGGTGTTTTATTATGTTCTTTGACTATTAAAGTCCTATTTTGAACATTGCATGTTGTATTCACTGCCTCAGCCCAAAATGTGATTGGCAAATGTGAGTCAGCAAGCATAGTTCTTGCTGCTTCAATTAGAGTTCTATTTCTTCTTTCAGCAACTCCATTCTGTTAAGGAGTTCTTGGTGCGCTGAATTTTTTGGTAATGCCTTTGTTCCTACAAAAGGATTCTAAAACATGATTAACAAATTCAGAACCATTATCACTTCTTAAGATTTTGATTTTCAAATCAAGTTGATTTTCAATCTTAGTGATAAACTCCATTAATGTTTCTGATGTTTCACTTTTATGTTTTAAGAAAAAGACCCAAGTGAATCTAGTGAAATCATCAACAATCACCAAGCAATATTACCTTTTTTCAATGCTCATCACATTGGTTAGACCAAAAAGATCCATGTGAAGTATTTTGAGTGGTGTTGTGTTTGTGTTGATTGTTTTGGACTTATGAGAAACTCTATGTTGATTTCCTTTATAACATGAAGAACAATGATTAGAACAATAAAATTCTTTCTTGGGAAGGCCAATGGCTAAGTCATTTTTGACCAACTTGTTCATGTTCTTCATTGCAGGATCAGTATTTGTCACTAAACACTTGGTTTTCTCTCAAACACACTTAATCAAATAAGGTTTGATGATGCGGAATCCCTTCTAAGAGTTGATAATAATAAACTAACTGACAAAGAACACAAGGAAATAATTTTCAAGGTATTTGTATATATTACTTCTCAACTCAAAATATTACAAGACTCTTACAAGCATGCTACAAGAGTTACAATGAGAAACTATATATACTATCACCTACAGTCGGATATACTTTGATACCAGCTGGAAACCTATGACTAAAGCAAATACTACAATGCTAAAGTTAAGGTATCTTAGATAAAGTATTATCTAAGATAAGGTAGTCATGACATGTCCATGACTTACCTTTTGTCACCAACTAAAGTTGGTAATTATACTAACTGATAAAAGATGAACAGTGGAATAAAGTATGGTCAACTACATGGGCATGGGAAAGCACCATGCAGTATCTCAGAGATTTACATCGGAATGTCAGAAGGACCGTACTTATGTCCACTGGTTCATAGTAGTGTCTTCGAAGGTTAACTGGCTTCGGAAGAACAAGTTCTTCCATAGCCACTTATACTTCGGAAGAGGCTACTTCTTCCGAGGCTTGAGGACTTCTTTAGATCTTCATACTTCGAAAGTCATTGTCTTGGTTTCTTCTAAGTCTTGAACTTCGGAAGAGAGAAGACTTTTTCTTCAGAAGTTGGAGTTTTCCTTCAGAAGATTCTTCAGGCATGATCTTCGGAAGTTATGCTTTTGCCTTCGGAAGAACTCCATTTGCCTTCGGAAGAACTCCAGTTTGGGCTTGCTGATGGGGGCTAGAGATAAGAGGTCTGTCTATGAAGTTGATCCTTGAGAGGGTGTTATGGATCAAATTCATTACCTTGAAGATACATAATCTCCTTATCAGTTCCTATAAGTAGGTCAGTAAATGATATAGAGGTTCTGCCTAATGACCCGGGACTTTGATCAATGTCTAATGGAATTAAGCCTTTGAGAGGGTTATCCTTTTGTGGCTGCTCAGGAGAGTATAGGGACTCTTCTTGAGGGGTTTCAGCTTGGGTTTTGGGCTCATGGGATTGAGACTGAGGAGACTCAATACCCATATTAAGGTCAAAAGTGAAGGATGGTGAGACCTCAAACTGAGTGGGAGCCCATGTTTTCACTCTAGTCTTTTTGGGTTGAATAGGGGGGACTTGTTCAATCAGAGTAGACTGAACAAGGGTTTGTTTGGGACATCTCTGGTATGTGATTTTGATGGCAGTGTGAGGGTTGTTGCTGGTGTGGGTTCATCACCTATGGGGATAACATGGATGTCACCAGGAGTTATGCGCTCAATCATACCTGGAAGAAGTGGAGTGTGTCTTCCGGTGAAGTTGGTGGACATCCTCTTTAGAATTTTGAAGATGGCCAGCCTCATGTGAGGGACTGGCAGAGTAGCTGCATAGACAAGCTTGCTCTGGTCCAACTCACAGTTGAGGAAGTGCTGGATGTACCGGGGATACATGTAGAATGTCTCCCTTTGAAGGTTGCCCATCAAATTGGTCAGCATAAACCTTGAATAATTAAAGTGAAGCCTCTTACCAACCCATGAACTAGGCATCCTAGTTCATATAGGATTTGATCCCATCCCCCTGACTTGTTTGACAAGCAGTGAAGAACAATGTATAGCAGGAACTTCCAATGGTATGAGAAGTTGAACTTGTAAACTGTGGACTTGCTGACATCACCGCCATATCCCATTAAGGTATATGTTTCGTCAATGTCTGTCTTGGGAAACCCTGTAGGAGAACCTTCATCGTGTAGCTCGAGATGCTCCCTAATGAGTTGTTCAGATATGATCAACTGTTGACCACAAATGCTCGACCTCAGAACCCTAACTCCATTCAGGGTTATAATATGTGCATTCCCCTAAAATTCAGCCATGTGGTTTGAATACACGGTGGGGTTGACAGTTAGGGCTGTGAAGTAGGTGGATTGGTTTAGGAAGGAGATGATTTCAAAGAAGTCAGCATCCTTGGACGAATCCAGAAATGCGACTTGATTCTGCTGAGGGTTTAGCGCCATTTCTGTGAGAAAGAAACAGAGAAATGCTCTTAAATTGGGTAAATTAGAGACGAAGGAAGCTTTTGGGTAGTGAAATTGGTAAAAAGATTAAAATGGGTAAGTCGGAGGTATTTAAATGGGTGAAAGTGGTGGATGGATAAGGTGAAGTGACGGTTTGGGGTATGATGTGACAAGGGCGGTAAGGTTAAAACCATTTAAAATATTCCGACATCATTAAGAAAATCTTTACCTTTTACAGTTGTGGGGCCCAAAAGATTTCCGTTACACAGTAAGACCTTCTTCCGAGTATAAATGATTTCCAAAGGTAATATTCTTCCGAAGCCAATCTAACTTCCGAAGGTAAATTTCCTACTTCTGAGAGTAAAAGGGCTTTCAGAGTGAAAAGTTCATAAGCTTTGGAAGTAGATCTGATATGTCATCAATCGCTTATTCCGAGACTAAAACTCTTTTGAGATGAAGATTTCCCTTGGATCAATTTTGCTTTGGAAGATATACATAACATCTTCTGAGGGTTAATTCCTCTTCGGAAGAATCTATACTTAGTAAAATTTAGAGAAAAACCTTTTGTAACAGGGCTTAGATTGTATTGACAAAAGACATGACACATTTAAAAAGGTCTTCAAATGAGATAGACTAATCAATGTTTATCATCCCAATAGCTGTAATGAGATACTTAAATCTTTGTTCATCAAAGGCTTTGGTTAACAAATCAGCATATTGTTCATTTGAGTAAACTTTGATTAGTTTAATTAGATTTTTCTCATGAATATCCCTAATGAAATGATACCTGATGTCAATGTGCTTTGTCTTGGAGTGCTTCACTGGATTTTCTGTAATGGAGATAGCACTGTTGTTGTCAATATGGATAGGAGTGCTCATTAAGTTGATCCATAGTCTAACATCTAGTTTTGAATCCACAGCAGCTGAGCACAGCAACTTGCAAGCAATGTATTCAACTTCAGCAGTTGACGTAGAGACACAGGATTGCTTCTTGCATTGCCATGATATGATCCTTCCACCAAGAAAATGACATCCTTTTGATTTTGATTTCTTGTTGATATTGTAGCCACCATAGTCACTATCCGAGTAGCCATAGAGATTGAAATTGTTGTTCCTTAGATACCATAGACCCAGTTTAGGTGCTCCTTTAAGGTATCTGAGGATTCTCTTAGCAGCAACTAGGTGAGACACCTTTGGAGCAGCCTGATATCTTGCACAGATGCATGTTGCAAACATGATATTAGGTCTACTTGTTATGAGATACATTAGAGACCCAATGATTGCCCTATTCTGATTTTGATTAGTATACTCCCCCTCAGAGTCAGGACAAAGATTGTGATTTCTAGGTATAGGTGTCTTGGCTGGCTTACAATCTTTCATATCAAATCTTTCTAAAATGTTAGAGACATATTTAGATTGATTGATAAAGAACCCTTCCTTCATTTGCTTTACCTCAATTCTAAGGAAAAAGTCCATCTTTCCCATGGAACTCATCTCAAATTTTCTTCTACATGATGCTCCAAAGTCTCTACACATTTGGTCATTTGAGGAACCAAATATGATTTCATCAACATAGACTTGGACGAGCAAGATGTCTTTCCCAAACTTCCTTATGAATAAGGTCTTGTCAATGGTACCTCTAGTGTAACCATTCTTCAGGAGAAATTGAGACAAAGTCTCATACCATAGCCTAGGTGCTTGGTGCAGCCCATAAAGAGCTTTATCCAACTTACACACATAGTTGGGGCGTTATGGGTCTTCAAATCCTAGAGGTTGGCACACATAGACTTCCCTATCTATATCCCCATATAGAAAGGCACACTTGACATCAAGTTGGTAGACAGTAAAATTCTTGGATGCAGCATAAGCAAGAAAGATCCTCACTGCCTCAAGTCTTACAACTGGTGTAAAGACATCAGTGTAATCAGTTCCTTCCTCTTAAGTGTATCCTTGAACTACCAGTCTTGCTTTGTTCTTGATAATCAAGCCTCTATCATCTCTCTTGTTCCTGAAAACCCATTTGGTGTCTATTGGTACTTGACCAGATGGTAGCGGACATAGGTTCCAAACCTTTTGTCTTTTGAATTGAAGCAATTCCTCTTGGATTGACACAACCCAGCTATTATCCTTTAAGGATTCTTCTACTTTCTTGGGTTCCATCTGAGATAAAAAGCATGAGTACAGGCAGACATTCCCATTGTAAGTTTGTCCCCTTGTTCTCACACCTTCAAAGACTTCTCCTATGATGTTCTCAGCTGGATGAGTGTTGTGAATCCTAAGTCTAGGGTTCACCTCCAGTTTCAAAGATAGATCCAGATTGGACATATTTTGCTCAGGAGCTTGAACACTTGGACCAGTTGTTGTTTCAAACTCATTCAATGAGGACTGATTGAATGAATGAGAAACACCATCATCATTAGTTGGCTGTGAAGCAGCATTAACAGTTGCATGTTCCTTCAAGATGCTACTTTTATCAGCTTGGTGTTGTGCAGTGTCATAAGATGAGTTTTGAAGCTCACTAGGTTGACCACTGGTTGAAGCTCCACTATCTCTTAAGATAGTTATACTGTTAGATCTAATGATAGTAGGAGCTTGATCTTCAGCTACTCTTGGAGAATTCGGATGAGGTTTGGGTAACTCAAATAGTTGGTCATCATCAGAATCACTTTGAGTACCTATTCCAGCTGAAACATTCTCATAAGAAGGTTTAGAATAGTTTGGAAACAATTCAAAGTCAAAAATATAATCAGGGCCATTCCCCCTAACACAAGGAGTGTGCTCATTGACAACAATGTTGGATGATTCCTCAAATTTTTGATTTTTGATGTTATAAACTCTATAACCAATAGAGTTGGAGGAATATCCAACAAAGATAGCATCATCAATAAGTGTCCTGTTCCTCCTCTCAGCAACATCATTTTATTGAGGAGTTCTAGGAGCACTATATTGTCTGGAAATCCCTTTTGAGTTACAGAATGAGTCAAGAACTTGATTCTTAAACTCAGTCCCTTGATCACTTCTAATTATCTTAACCTTGTGATCAATTTGATTTTCTAATTTAAGAATAGAAGATTTTAAAGTTTCAGCATTTTCATCTTTAGTTGTTAAAAAGAATACCCATATAAATCTTGTAAAATCATCAACAATCACAAGGCAGTATGATTTCCTTCCAATGCTCATTATACTTGTGGGACCAAATAGATCCATGTGCAATAAGTGTAATGGGGTGGTGATAGAGTTAACAACTTTGGATTTATGAGATGCCCTATGTTACTTCCCTTTCAGGCATGCAACACAGTTATCTTTTCAGAATAATTCCTTTTTAGGAAAACCATGTACCAAGTTATTTTTAACCAATTTATTCATGGTTTTAAAATTGACATGACATATTCGTTTATGCCACGGTGTTGACAAATCACCATCAGCTTTGGAAAGAAAGCATGATACTTCACCCAGTAACGGATCTCGCTAATCCAGTCTATTCTATTTTGAATAGTCCAGGTAGTTGACTACAGGATCGGATCCTTTGTCTTTGCCTGAAACTTTCACTGTCTGTCAAAGGAATAGCTGAACTACTACATTTATTAGGCGGATCTAACTCTTTTGAGAAATGCCCAGAGGCGTCTGTCTACTAGTTCAGTTGAGAACAAGGTGTCGAACTAGACTGATAACCGATCGTCTATCGAAGCGCCTCTTTAAAAGCAGGATGTCGAGAATCGTGTCTCTATATACGAAGAGCAGGCATGCGTGGGACTTTAGGACAAGACTCCGTAAGACCTTTGTTTAATATGCCTTTTGTTTACGACGAATAGGAATAGGTTCTTTTCAGATTTGACATAAGAGGGTAATTCGTCAAATTGGAATCGGATCTAACATGTGCAGCCTAAGCTTACTTCTCTTGGCTCCCGGCGGGGTTGTCTAGTCCTAAAGCTAACCAGTTTAGTTTACTTACTATTATATAATAAGCCTTAGCCTTCGGCCTATGAAATAGAGATGGCCGGACCCAAGATTCAGATGGGCTGGATGCTTGGATATTCTTTTCTTTCTTCTAGTAGGGTCTTCCCTTTCCTCTGATCAACAATGAAAGTTTCATTCAAGTCGTCACCTTAGCGAAAGCACTAAGTAAGCAAACTACCTTAATGAAATAGGAAAGCGGCTGAAAAGAAAGCCATTTTTCGATAGTGATTCAAGGTGAAGTAAATCCCCTATATCTGATAGCTGTAACAGGCCTTCTTCTTACAGAGAAATGCCCCTATTGCGAATCTCTCTCATAAGAAAGAAGAGCTAAGCTGCCTACTGTGAGGATCTAGCCGTTGCTTCATGCTCACCTTCCTTCATAAGAATAGGCTAGGATTAGTCTGGATCTAGCCTTAGTGTAGTAAATACCATCAACAGGATGAAAACTATTTGAAGGAAGGCATCCATTCAAGTCTTTACTGAATTCGATATGCGTAGATTCGATTCGGAGAAGAGATTCTTTCTTGTAAGAACATGGCAAGCTAAGTGAAGTCATTCAGAACTGGCAAGCACCCGAAAGCACTAGACCAATAAGCTAGATCTCCCTACAGGGCATTGCACGTTTAGCCAGACCGCTCCGCTCGTGCTTCTCCTTGCGTCTTGCGCTAGAACAGGGAAATCGCTATTCTACTAAAGCACTTTCTCTCATGAATTGAAAGAGTTCTGCAAAGAGAGGTTGCTACTTAGCGCTGCCATGGGAATAGGATTGGGAAAGGTTTTTCAACCTGACTAAAAGCAGGTTGGAGAATGATTCTCGATCAGATCAGAGAAGTACCGTTGACATTGACATATCGGTATAGCTGCCCCGGGATTTTGAATTCAAATCGTTGGTTGTCTACTAAAGGCATTCTTGCAAAAGAGCAAGAAGCGGAACTAGAC
This sequence comes from Flaveria sonorensis, assembly GCA_025506505.1. Taxonomy (NCBI): domain Eukaryota; kingdom Viridiplantae; phylum Streptophyta; class Magnoliopsida; order Asterales; family Asteraceae; genus Flaveria; species Flaveria sonorensis. The sequence goes on along the minus strand of CM046433.1, from coordinate 55,489,802 downwards.
GTTGTCATGATTCCATTGTGAAAAAAAGATTCCTTTCTCCGGAAGAAGGGCACATTATGCGACACAAACTCGTTAAGTAAGAAGATGGGCCTCCCTAATACCAGTAACAAAAGCACGGAGGAGGACTTTCCGAACTCAATCAACTCGATGCAAAAAAAACATGCGATAAGCGTCTGGGTTAGCGTTCGCAGGGATAACTAGCCCTAAGCCAGTTGAGTCAATTTTATATGCCAATCTCATCTCAAGATTTGGTTCTAATAAACTAGAGAATCAAGGCGAAGACGCCCACCTTACGCGAGGTGAGCTCTATCTGCTAGCGGAGGAAAGGCGTCTTTTCGCTTGGAACGGAGGGCAGTGGCCAGCGAACCTTTGCTCCGCCAGAAAGAAAGAATCTTATGGGAGGGGCGGATAGATTAGATCTGCTCACCATCGGGTAGAGATAGACTAAAAAACTAGATTGGACAAAGCAGCTGCCCTGTCACTGGATAGATAAAAAGCATAGGATCAAAGCCTTGTTCTTCTTCCAAAGAAGGTTCTACTTTTTCCGGGGAAAACAGCACATTATGGTCATGACCAGCTAAAGATCACCGCCATCTCACGAATTGGGTATTACCGGCCGATGGCGAATAAGTCCTCACAACAAAGGTTAGGTGCTTGGGATCAAAACTGGTTACAGCAGCGCTCTTGCCGCGAGACTCTTTCGCATAGAATGAATTCAGTAAGGAAAAGTGGAGCCTAGTGGAGCTCCTAGTCCGACAAGACTAGCTTTGACCAACAAGGCTGAAAAGAAGCTTTCTCCTCTGCTGTTGAAAGAAAAGAAATGGGTCTTGCCAAAAGGAATTGGTCTAATTCTCAACTGAATCCTTGGATTGCATGAACCATCAAAAGGAGGGGTGGATATGAAAGAGTGAATACGAAAAAATGATGATTTGAATATGATTGTATGGGTTTGCTTGAATTGACAAGGACGCGAAACGCCCACTTGGGTAGCTGTGACCAAGTAAGCCCATCGGACTCGAAGAAGGGAAGCGGAATGCCGAGAAAAATAGCTAAACCAACCCTAAGCTAGCCGAAGAAAGCTTAGTCCCACCAGTTGTTTCTGGGGCCTCCAATAAGCTTTCCATCCTCCCATCAATACCAATTCGGAAGCATGAACCAACAACCAATCCAACCGATAATAGATATAACCGTTATTTTCTTGTTTTGGTATCAGCTGTTTTTAGATAGGCTGCCACTTTAGATCGGGATAACAACCGGTAGTCACAGCTGCTATCCGCTTGGTCACTAGGAACTATCACTCTCCTTCCGGCCCCCTTCACGGGCAGTATTCTATGACGCTAGCCAGCGAGAACTTCCACCCTTTCCGGCAATCATTTTTTTTCCACCACCGTTGGTAGTAGAATGGTCTCTCATCGTTTCAAGACAGGAAATTAAATCCGTTCTGTTGTTCGAAAAAGGCCTCACAATCAGCTATTGAGTATATCTAATCTACACATATGGCGCAAGACGATTCCATATATCGAGGTTGGAATGGGATCGGGTGTTTTCACGTCTCACCGTAGTGCCCGGTTTGTCTTGATTTCTGATTGATGAACAAGAAGGAAAATGGAATTATTGGATTTTCTGACTCGCCCCCGGCCACGTGTCCTTTGGACCCTTCGCTCGCCCGCCACCAGTGGAAGCAAGCACCTTGAAGGGAATTTCCATCGCGAAGGATTCAATCCAGCCATAGGTTCCCCTACGGCTACCTTGTTACGACTTCACCCCAGTCGAAGACCCCACCGTGGTATGCGCCAATAAGACCACCAAAAGCCTTTGTGGCACTAGTGGTACACAGAAGTCATGGGTGATCATTGGTCCGATGCTTCGGGCGAAACCTATTCCCAGGGTGTGACGGGCGGTGTGTACAGGGCCCGGGTACATATTCACCGCGGCATGCTGATCCGCGATTACTAGCGATTCCAACTTCATGTTCCCGAGTTGCAGAGAACAATCCAAACTGAGGCAATCTTTCCGGATTCGCTCCGCCTTACAGCCTTGCTTCCCATTGTAATTGCCATTGTAGCACGTGTGTGGCCCAGCCCATAAAGGCAATGCGGACTTGACGTCATCCCCACCTTCCTCCAGTATATCACTGGCAGTCCTTCGTGAGTGCGGCACGCACCTTTTTGTTTGTAGTCGCACTAAAGGCGGAGGAAGAAGCCCCTAACGCGGTCAAGTCTTGCGCGGCACTACTGGATACGCCAGTTGAAGATGCCCCTTTGGATAAAGCTGTTTCTGCTTCTGCTTTCCCAGCACCCTCTTTCTATCCTCAACTCTATAGCGAAGGAGAAGGCCACGTCAACAATCATAAAAAAACCTCCATATAGCACATTTCCCAATAGAAGGATTCTTCGTTAGGTCTTTCCAATGCCGGGGGCAGCAGCAAACCACCTTTTTTATTCACAAATGATTGTGATTGTGGAGTTGAGGGTGCTAGACGACTCGGCGATTCTACCCTACCTTTTTCCCAGGATTTGATTGCTGCTTGACGAGAAAAAACCGCATGTTTGGCTCTATATTCAGCTTTTTGGCTTAGTAAGCTCTTCTTTCTCTTTCAGGCACTCTACCTCAGCAGGGAATCTAGTTCAGCAAGGTCCATAGGGTGAGCTCGCTTGAAGCTGGGGCGCGTCCGGTGGTATCGTATATAAGATCGCACGGCTGCTTTTAGGAGCGATCTGTTCATCCAACTCGAAATATCGTAAGTAAGAGAAGAAGAAGAATCTGACGCCCAAAATTCCCATTTCTTTCTTGGTTGGACCAACCGGCGAAATAAATCTTCCTGCATTGGAAGAGCAAGAACAAGTCTCTCCGTTTTTTTGGGGGAGCAGAGCAGTCAAAGAATGAAACAGATCAAATGATTGTTCTAGAATGGCTATTTCTCACAATTGCTCCTTGTGATGCAGCGGAACCATGGCAATTAGGATCTCAAGACGCAGCAACACCTATGATGCAAGGAATAATAGACTTACATCACGATATCTTTTTCTTCCTCAATCTTATTTTGGTTTTCGTCTCACGGATCTTGATTCGCGCTTTATGGCATTTCCAAAAAGAAAAAAATCCAATCCCGCAAAGGATTGTTCATGGAACTACTATCGAGATTCTTCGGACCATATTTCCTAGTATCATCCGATGTTCATTGCTATACCATCATTTGCTCTCTTATACTCAATGGACGAGGTAGTAGTAAATCCAGCCATTACTATCAAAGCTATTGGACATCAATGGTATCGGAGTGCGCCTCTTCACGAGGGTGATTTAAGTGCAACGAAATGCCTTAAGAATATGGTTCGCGAAGCATCTGGCTTACTGGTAATCTCCCATTCCCGCCGTCAAGGGCTCAATCTAGGCTGCCAGCCAAGATGAAGATGGATTGAAGGGGTTGTCAGGGAGCTTCATAGGGAATTGTAGGATCCATAGCTGGAAAGACTACAGGAAAAAAGGGGAACATAGTCGCTAGGAAATCAGATTCCATAGTCAAGGCTGAGACAGACCCTATGTTTACTTCGCGATAGTCTTAGCTCGACATTGTCAAGCCATACTATCTACCAATTTTTTTTTTATTTTTTTTCTGACATTCTATCCTATATATCGGAGATATAAGGTTTGAACTTCCGCTTATGGTAATCGAACTTGGTAATAAAACTCTTTCCCGGCAAGAAGAGAAAAGATTTCCTTCGAGCAAGTTCTACTATAGTTGGGAAAGGAACGGACCACAAGCTTCGCGCTCTGCCTTTCTTGTATTTGGACTCTTTCGCGCTATACGCTGCTCTCTCTGCTCGCTTAGCTTTCTTTGCTCTTTGCTATCGTGCTATTACCGGGTTCCTTCTTTTTAAGACTAAGACCAAGGGCTCTTACAGAGTGAACACGTCTTATTTCATTTTTAGCCTATAGTGGAGGTTCAAGATGTGAAAAAGCGGATTGGGAGTTATGCCAAAAAGACCAAGTTTTCTCAAACTTTGGAGATTGAGATGTCCGTCCAGTTGTCCGGTAAGAGGGTTTAGCATCATTCCCGTAGCGTCGGGTATCGGGGCGAGGACCTGGTCTTATGGAGAACCATCCGCGAGGCTTTTTCCTTATGATTAGCTTGGATGATATGCTTTTGTAGCGATTGAATGCTTTCTGGGTCTATCAGCATTAGCCTAGAATCGTATCAGGAGGGGCCATTGCCCTTTCCTCTAGTCTTTCTACCTTCTCCGCATCAAGTACTTCTTTTTATCTTACGTCTGCTTCGGTCTGTGCTTTGGAGTCTTCGTCCCTCTAGCCCGTAGTCTGTCTATAAGAGCGAGTTCATGTGCTTGCAGTTGTAGAACCATTCTCCTATCGTAAGGGTAAGGGCCACGTCTTCTTCATCGGATCCACGGAGCGGTAAATAGTCCGTACTTGCCTTGATGGAATTTGGCTTAGGAATGGGTGTGCGCGTCCAGGTGTACCTGAACCTACAGGGAAAGGAAATCCACCCATCAGGTCAAATGAGTTTGGTTATGAAAAGGTAGTTTACTTCCTTAGTGCGAAACCCTGCCTACCCCATGATAGAACGAATTGGGCACCCGACTTAGCTGTTAGCTACTTCTTCTTGTTTATTTGTTGTAGAAAGGAATGCCTGTTACGAGTAGGGCGCAGAAAGCCTTTCAATCCTGAGATCGCACTTCCTATTTGTTTAGTGCTTAGCCCGAAATTAGCCTGAGCGTTGACATCCTTAATAATAAAGCAGACTTATACCTTGCTGAATTGGATTACGGTGTAATACATCTTATGACGGAGTGAAGCGGGTAGGCAACTTAGTTGCTAGCCTAGCTAGTTACTCACAATCTCACGGTATGAGAAAGATTCTTATTCTTATAGCCGTCTTTCTGCGAATCTATGTGGATAAAGCTGGGTCAAAGCTACTCATGCACCTGGAGCGAGCCACCTGGCGATTGAGGGGCAATCATATGCTTCTGTGAAAAAATGATCCTCTCATCGATGTTCTACCAAACTGAACTAATAATAGTTTATCATTTAGAAAGAATGGTGAAAGAGGCCTCCTTGCATTGCCTAACTAGAGCGAAAAGCCTTATTGCGTTGCGGCCCTAAGTAGCTATGGGGTGTTGATGTACTTGGAACCTAGACCGGTTACCTGAGTATGGCGGTTCAGTAGCCGTTCAATGATAGCATGAGATCCTCGCTTCGGTAAGTTACAAGGATGAATGCAAATAGCAAGGCGGTTTGGGGTTCTTTTTTTAACACCCTAATTCTCTTGCTTTAATACCATGAAATAAAATAGAGAAAAAGACCTTCAAGATAATAACCATTTTCAAGAGACAAACTCCAGTGAACCACTTTCCTCCTCTCTTCTTTTCTTCATTCCATTCATTCCCCTTTGAAAGAAGTAAAATAAAAAATCTAACGCTCTAGTCTAATTGAAGACTTTCAACGCTCATGCTATTTGAAAGAGCTTTCAACATGGAGTGGCAGATTTACAGTCTGTCGCTTTTGACCACTCGGCCACTCTCCCCTTCCCGGGCCGAGGCCCCCCTTCGTAGCTTCTGGCGAAGCTGCGAGTTCATGAGCAAGTGAATGAACGAGCCATGTTCCTAAAAGGAGTGACCTTCTTTCTTTTCTTCCCTTTCCCTATACCTTCAAAGCCGGTTGGGCGCTAGCCCTTGACTAATAGAAAGTCAAGCTCTTCTGCTGAGCGAAGCTGCGAGCCTACCCTTCTCGAGCCTACAAAAATAGCTTACGCTTACCAAGCCTAAAAATAGGGCTACAGCAAGCCAAGCAAAGCAAGCTTTCTCCCTTCGTTTGTTGTGGGTAGCGCCTCACCGCAGGCACTGAATGAATGAAATGAGTGGAGATCTTCCTTCCCCCTTGCTAATTACCAAGAACTTCGTTGCCACTAGTGGCGAAGAAGAATGAAAAAAAAATTATTAATAAATAAATAAATAAATAATAATAATAATAATAATAATAACTCGGAGCCTAAAGAGAAGTAAGTCTACAAGAAGCTGGCAGAGCTTTAGCCATTGGACTACATCGATCTATCCTACCTAAACAGTAAGCCTTTTCTTGTTCGTTCTTCGAATGAGGCTAGTGGAGACTAATTCCTTCCGGCTAATGAAGAGACTACTCCAGTCTTCCCATTCATTCCCATCCTTCTTCTCCCTAAGAATTGAACAAACCAAGTTCACCTATTCGAGAGTGAGGAAGAAAAACCAACAAGAAACTTCCCACTTTTGATGTCCTGTGATTCTGCTAGTTTAGAAACTAAGGAGAAGGACATGGGCGCTAGGTCAGAAAAGCGAGAACTCTAAATTCTCCCCAAGTAGGATTTGAACCTACGACCAGTCAGTTAACAGCCGACTGCTCTACCACTGAGCTACTGAGGAACAACAGACTTAAGGAAGCCGACTCTCATTCTTTGGACCAACCTATGACCGAACAAAAAGGAGTTCGAAAGACACAGGAGAATTCCCCTTTTAGGAAGACCTAGTAGCTCAGGATCTCTCAGTTTCATTTGCTTTGTAGTTGATCCCGTCGTACCGGATTCATAGCCTTGGATAACGCTTTCGCTGCCTTCGCTAAAGGGAGTTCTGCTAAAGCGAGTGAAGCATTGCATTGTATGCCGATGCTTGTGAATCTACTCTTTGATCAGCTCACCGTCTATAGAAGGAGCCTGAATGCGCTGCTGCTGCTTGGTTTGCATGACTTCGCTTCGCTCCTTCTTTCGAAGACTGAAAAGACCGTCAGACTGATCCTTATCTGACTGATAGACATAAAACATACGGGAGAGAGAGCATCTAAGGACAGAGGAATTCCGCCCTAAAAGAGGATTGATTATTGTCGGGGACTAATACACCACCTGCAAGACCATAACCTACATAGAAGACTTCGATTGCTGCTCTTTCGTCCTCGGACGTTCGGACCTTTTGTTTGATTTCGGCACTTGCGTTCTCATGCCTGGAACCCTCGCGACTGATTGGGAGAAAGAGCGAAAGCGAGAAAGATGGATTGTCCGCTCCCCTTCACTTTCTTTGCGCAGATGGAATTCCCACCACGCGAAGTTCAAACCTCGCCGGAGAGGAATTGAAAACCGGGAAAAAAGCCCTTCACAATCGAAGGTGAAAGCGGGAAAAAGACGACAAAAGCCTTTATTTATTTTTATT